>CM070562.1:13415792-14618292 GCA_036346405.1 Phyllostachys edulis
AACACAAAGGTTTACCATCCAAACTTGATAACTGATAAGATTCATCATGTTTATCGCTAACGAGCCTAACGAGCTTAACGAGTCGAAGTTCGAAGTTTTAACGAGCCGAGCCGAGCTCGGTTTTTGCTCGTTATCTTAACGAGCCGAGCCGAGCCGAGCTCGTTTTCTTAACGAGCCTTAACGAGCCGAGCCATGCCGAGCCGAGTCAGCTCGTTATCCACCCCTATATGTATGTATGTATGTATTTGACACTTGCGCAGTCTTGCCTATTGTCGAGGCTGAGCGTGCCGCGAAGCAGCTTCTCGGGCCCTACACGGGGGAGGAGCACGCCAAGCGAGTGCATGCGGTGCACGAAGCTGCCGCTGAACCACGCAGACGGATCCAACTCGTCCGCTTGCCGGAGCGGCCGGATCCGCACGCCGAAGAAGAAACGGATTCGTGGCCCGGAAGAGCTAGAAGGCCTTGGTCCGATCGGTAGCGCCTTTGCGCGTTTGGGGCCGAGGAGTGGGTCAAACTAGCGCGCCAGAGGGGATGCGGCCGGGTCTCTTCGAAGAAGGTGCCGCGGGCGCCCGAGGGCCCGAGGGTAACGACAGCGAGGCGACCACTCGTCACGGGTCCTCGGTGGTTCCCACACCGCCGCACTGTGGATCCAATGGCTAGCTCGCTCGATCGCGAGTATGGTTTCAAGAGGTGTCCGCGACACCTTCGCAAGTTTATGGTCGGGCACCGAGGATACCCCGTGGATGAGCGACCGATCTCCCCGCCGCGATACGTGAGCCTTCGTTTCTCGCTCGCCTCGCCGGTTTGTTAGCGGTGTCTCCTGGGCACGGAGTCCGTGGGGGATCCCCGGGATGGTAACAACGTCGAGGCGGCTGCCGGTGCCTCGGCCTCTGAGCGGTACGGGGGTGCACGCTGCTGCCTTCGCAGCCACGGGCGTCGCGATTTGGGGCCACTTCGCTCCACAGATTTCAGGATCAGCCCGAGGGTTGCTTCCGTCTGTGAGGAAGTGTCTAGCTTTATCGCGCCGCCCTGCATGTCTGAACTCTTTGTGAAATGGAGCACAAAGAAGATGTTCCAGAGCATCGAAGCAAACGCAATGAAGGTAGGCTTGGGTAAGCACGGACCTTCGTTCTAGATGCAGCATTGATCGTATGTTTCTTTGGCAGACGATTATTCTTTTGTGCTCGCTCGAGAGGGACATCCAGAGTGGCTACACGGAGATTCAGAATCGGATCAACCTAGAGTTCGTGACGAACACCCAATTAATTAATCAAGGCTGCCGCCATTGCCAAAAAGGCGAAGGGCCGAAGCGAGGGTTGCCCACTAGAAGAGGAGCGCCGCACCCTACAGAGGAGGTGGAATTTTGCGCAACGCCCGCCTGCGTGTTTCGAGGCGCAGTTATGACGGAGAGGTTCTGCTTGGCCGCAAGACAAAGTTATGGGAGGCATTGGGACTCATGGAGGGTGCCATGATCGAACTTCTGGCAGCGTTCTCCCCGGAGGCACACTGTCGACCAGATGGATGCTACCCTAGACCGCTTTCGCTGCCCGGAAGTGTTCTCTCGGCGCAGGCGTTTACGGTAATCACTACGCTAAGGCGGCGGGACAGCCGCTCGCTTTCTCGCAGTGGGCTGGGGTGCGGCCACATTAACGAAGCTTGGCATCGGTACAGTGCATGTTGCTTCCGCTGCGAAGATCGCTTTAACCAAAAGCAGCGCGCGGGCCAGCCAATGCCCTTGCTATGGACTTTGGGCCCCATCCGCCGGGCGCTACGATGGAGTCGCCGCGTTGTCTCGGCGCAAAGCAAAGTCAAGGGTCTGACGGATGGTACGGGTGCGGCGGAGCGGGGGGCGGCACCGGAGGCAAGGTGTGAGCCTCCGCTCCTTTTCACGAAGAATCATTTTGTTTGTCCTAGTCTAGGGTTTTTTGCTGCTTCTCGCGCGCCGCTACGAGCCAGACGTGACTAGGGATAATCTGACCAGTAACCACTCATTTCCCTAATGAATAGAAACCGAGTCTCCTTTGTTGCTGTGTGGGCTTGTTTCATATTAGTATTTGTTTTGCTCAGGGCGGTCTGTTGTTTCGCCGTACTGCCGGACGAGGCCCCTGCCCTCCGAGGAGGCACATGAAGTCGTTTGCCCCTTCGCGCGGTACGAAGGATGTGCGAACATTGGTCCGCAAGTGGTCCCTAAAGGTTTGCTACCGCGGCATAGTGTGCCATGGTGCCAAGTGGCAACAATGGAAGAGAGCTTGGAGGTACCGATGAAAAGGTTTTTTCGCTTGCATGAACAGAAAGCTTTGAACGCGCAGGAAGAGATACGGTCCTTCTGGCTGAGTCACGGGGTTGGGACTGTGCCGAAGGGGCCCTTTTTGCCTCAAGCTGCCCCACGATTTCGTCGAGCTCTTCGGACGTTTCAGATGACTGGGCCACGGAGAAAGAGTACTTGAAGTTCATGGCTACACACCCGTCTGTCGAGAAGTTGCTCGAATGGGTGTTGCGGGAACAAAGAGAGCGCGAGGTAGATGATTTCGCTCCCATAGGTAGTTAGTGCAGTCATGGGTCCGCCTCGTCGCGGGGCAGTCTGTACTGTTAACGTGTATTCGTTGTGTGGGCCACGATTCTTGGCCTTGTACGGCGTGAATTTGGTATTGTGGTGAATAATACACTTGTTGTGGACTATGTTTGGCCTCTTTTTCTTTTATTTTGCGAGGGAGAGGCGAAGCCTCGCGCCGTCTCCCGTACTTTTTTTATATAGGGCTCCGTGGAGCCCTAACTCTTTTTTTTGCGAGAAGGAGGCGAAGCCTCGTGCCGTCCTCCATACCTTTTTAAGTAGGGCTCCGGGGAGCCCTAACACCTTTTTTTGCGAGGGGGAGGCGAAGCCTCGCACCGTCTCCCATACTTTTTTAGATAGGGCTTCATGGAGCCCTAGCCTTTTTGCGAGCGGGAGGCGAAACCTCGTGCCGTCCCCCACTTTTTTAGGTAGGGCTCCAGGGAGCCCTAGCTTTTTTTGCGAGGGGGAGGCGAAGCCTCACGCCGTCCCCCATACTTTTTTAGGTAGAGCTCCGGGGAGCCCTAGCTTTTTTGTGAGGGGGAGGCGAAGCCTCGCGCCGTCCCCCATACTTTTTTAGGTAGGGCTCCAGAGAGCCCTAGCCTTTTTTGCGAGGGGGAGGCGAAGCCTCGCGCCGTCCCCCATACTTTTTTAGGTAAGGCTTCAGGGAGCCCTAGCCTTTTTTGCGAGGGGGAGGCGAAGCCTCACATCGTCCCCCATACTTTTTTAGGTAGGGCTCCGTGGAGCCATAACTCTTTTTTTTACGAGGGGGAGGCGAAACCTCACGCCGTCCTCCATACTTTTTTAGGTAAGGCTCCAGGGAGCCCTAACTTTTGTTTCGAGGGGGAGGCGAAGACGACGCCGTCCCCCCCCCCCCCGGCCTAGCCTGGTCTTTGGACCGCACCACGCTGGGTTCAGCCTTGCTCGTTGTCTTTGCTATGTGTACTGGTGTGGGTTGCCGCCGCAGGCCTTAGGTCCACAGGGCGGTATGCTCAGAAATTTGCTTATACGCGTGCATGGGGCCCGGGGCCATGCGCGGCGATTCTTTGTCATGCTTGTTTACGTGCTTGTTGAAAACACCGTGGCAAAATGCCGCGAGGTACACAGGTTTTGTACAAGCCCTGACTGACCAAGGGTGGTGGGGCGATCCTCCGGGCGCAGCCGGTTTTTACAAAATGTTTGTACATGCTCTTGCCGACTGATGGCTATGGGGCGGTTCTCCGGGCGCAGCCGGTTTTACAAAATTGCTAAGGGTAGAACTTCCGGAGGGTCTTTATATTCCAGGTGCGGCCCAGCTGGTCTCCCTCTGGCGTTGCGATGCGGAAGGTACCTGCCCTCGTTGCGCCGATAATAACGTATGGCCCTTCCCATTTGGACTTCAGCTTGCTAATTGTAGCTTGGTTTGTGGCTCGCTTGAGGACCAAATCGCCTGGGGCGAGGTGGCAGGCCTTGACCTTCTGTTGTATGCCCGGGCGACCCCTTCGCTATACCTTGTCATGGTTTCGATGGCCTGCACGCGTTGTTCCTCGAGGAGGTCGAGAGATACCACTCGTCCTGATGGGTCCGCCTGGGCTGTGGCTCAGTAGGAACCGGCAGCAAACTCCGCTGGCGTCATGGCCTCATCGCCGAAGAGAAGCTTGAAAGGTGAGAAGCGTGTCGCTCTTGTTGGCGATGTGTGTAGTGCCCATAGAGCTTTTTGGAGTTCTTCAGGCCATAGTCCCTTAGGAAGTCCTATGAGGCATTTCTTCAACCCATCGAGGAGGTTGCTGTTGGCTCGTTCGACGGCTCCGTTGGACTCTGGGTGCCCGACAGACGCGAAGCATATTGTTATGCCTAGGTCGCTGCTGAACGCTCAGAAGGGCTGGGAGTCGAATTGTGTTCCGTTGTCAGTGACGATGTCCCACGGCACGTCATACCGGCAAATGATGTTCTTCCAGGCGAACCGCTGGGCGGCCTCGACAGTGATCTTGGCGACTGGCTCTGCTTTGACACATCTAGAGAAGTACTCGATGGCGATGAATGCGAACTGGAGGTTACTTTTGGCTGCAGGGTACGGCCCGATGATGTCCAATCCACACCGCGCGAAGGGCCAGACCGGTGGCAAGGGTTGCAGGGCGCTGGTGCCTTCGGTTGTGGATCGCCCATCGCACTTCGACAACGCTGGGACGAGGTCTTGAGCGTCTCGAGCGCCGCCGCCAATAAAATCTTGGCGTAACGTCTTCCCCACGAGGCCCCGGCGCTCGATGCGCGCCGATAGGCCTCGTGGATGTCTTTATGAGGGATCGACCTCCTTCGCGGATACGCAGCCGAAGGAAGGGGGAGCAGACTTCTTGTACAAGCCTCTCCGGAGACCATGTAGTAGTTCCTTGCTCTGTAGCGAAGGCGCTTTGCTTCGGCCGGGTCTTTTGGTTCTTCGCCGGCGAGGTACTTGATAATGATGTCTCACCAATCCGCCGCCGGCATCGGGTCCGGTGTTGCCAGAGGAAGCACCAGGCGTGCCACCATTTTTGCCTCGGGCGGAGCCCCTTGTGGTTCGGGCGCAGCCCCTTGTGCTTCGGGAGGAGCGGATGGTTTCGTGAGTACTTCGTAGAACCCTTCCGCGGGAGGTCCCTCGCCCGCGCTGGCCATCTTTGCCAACTTATCTGCTGGTTCATTGTTACATCTGGGAATTGCCTGTACGGTAATGTCAAGGAAATGGTTCGACGCTTTACGCGCCTCGACTAGGTAACGGGTCATCTCTGGGCACCTCGTCACGAATGTCTTGTCGAAATGACCTGCCACGAGGCGAGAATCACTTTTGATGAGGATGCGCTTTGCTCCCAGGGCTTTCGCCTTGCGGAGGCCAAGTAAGAGTGCTTCGTACTCTGAGGCGTTATTTGTTGTCGGAAAGTCGAGACGGGCGGCATGCGATGCGGTCCGTCCGTCTAGGGAAACCAAAATAGCCGCGCATCGCCGGCTGCAAGACACCACGCACCGCTCAGGTACATTGTCCATGGTGGGTCAAAGCGACGGAGGTGCTCTCTTCGTGATACGGTGTCCACTCTAAGAACGAAGTCGCAAGGGATCAGCAACTTTATTGCCGCTCTTGCGGCGAAGGTGACGTTGAAGGGTGCCAATTCGGCCACCCACTTGCCTATCCTGCCCGAGGCGTCCTTGTTCCGTAGCATCTATGCTAGCAGATAGGATGTTTGGACCGTGATAGGGTGTGCCAAGAAATAGTGCTGGAGCTTCCGCGAAGCCATGAGCAAGGCGTACTTCAGCTTCTCGAGCTCTGTGTACCGGGTTCTGGTCCCCTGCAGGGCCTCCGATACATAGTATATTGGGCGCTGGCCATTGCGCTCTTGAACAAGCACCGTGCTCACTGATAACGGAGTAGCGATAATGTACAGCAAGAGGTCCGTGCCCTGCTCTAGGCTAGTCAAGCTTGGCAGCTCCGTAAGGTATTGTTTGAGGTCCTCGAACGCTTTCTGGCATTCTGCTGTCCAATGGAACGGCTCCGTTCCACGGAGTGTTTTGAAGAACGGCAGGGCCTTCTCGGCCGAGCGGGACAGGAATCGGCTAAGGGCGGCGATGCGGCCCGTCAATTTTTGCACTTCGCGAGCATTGTGAGGGGGCTTCATCTCTTGGATGGCCTTGATTTTCTCGGGGTTGGCCTCAATGCCCCTTTCCGACACGAGGAAACCAAGGAGTTTGCCCGCCTTCACGCCGAACGCACAGTTCTTTGGATTGAATTTTATTCCCTCCGCGCGGAGGTTGGTGAAGGTTTCTTGGAGGTCCTTCGCGTGTGTTCCCACGAGCTTGCTCTTGATCACTATGTCGTCAACGTACGCCTCTACATTGCGGCCCAGCTGGTTGACTAAAACCTTCGCAATGAGGCGGGCGAACGTTGCTCACGCGTTCTTGAGGTCGAAGGGCATGCGCTTGTAGTAGTATGTTCCTATGGGGGTGATGAACGCTGTTTTTGGTTCGTCCTCCTCGGCCATGTGCACCTGGTGGTACCGGAGTAAGCGTCGAGGAAGCTCATGAGCTCGCAGCTCGAGGTGGCGTCCACCAGCTGGTCGATGCGGGGTAGGGGAAAATCGTCCTTGAGGCATGCTTTGTTGAGGTCGGTGAAGTCGACGCACATGCGCCATTTACCCATCTCCTTCTTGACGAGGACGGGGTTGGCCAGCCACTCCGAGTACTTGATCTCGCGGATGACCCCCCCCCCTTTAGCAGCTTCACAATCTCTTTCTTGGCTGCTTGCAGGCGGTCAGCAGACATGCACCGCAGCTTTTGTTTCTTGGGTGCCGCGTCGCTTCGGAGGGCTAGCCGGTGCTCAATTGTTCCCCGTGCTACGCCAGGGAGGTCTTCCTCCCCTAAGCCGGTTATGCGCTCAGATTGTTGCGGAGCACCTCGAGGATTGCATCGGATGCCTCCGGCTGGAGGTTCGACCCGAGGGCCACCGTCTTTTCTGGTGAGATGTCCCTTAGGGGGATTCTTCGGAGCTAGCCTTGCGGTTTGTGCTTTGGTGCCCACCTTGCCGATGGTGGCGCTGTTTGATCCCTGTCCGGCCCAACTGCGTAGACGTGTCGGGCTGGGGATAGAGCCTCGAGCTCTTTGTGTCTTGCGAGGTCTTGATCTCCTCGAACCGTGACGATGCCCTTCGGGGCAGGGAACTTCATGCACAGATAATTGTGGTGAGCTATCGCGCCGAAGGTGTTGAGTGTAGCCCGGCCAAGGATTGCATTGTACTGGTAGGCCATTTGGATCACATCGAACGTGACGACCTCGGTTTGGGATGCGAAGTCGTCGCTGAACGTGATAGCCAGGTTTATCTGGCCCAGGGCCATCACGAGCCTTCCTCCGAAGCCTAGCAGGGGTATGCCCGGAGGGGTTAGGCGATCCCGGGGGATCATCATCTTGTCGGCGCCCACGGTCAGAGGTCCGCCGAAGCTCGTCGACGAGCGTGCCTCACCTCGAAATCCGCAATGTTGGCGGAAATGACAAGGGGATCTTGGTGCGGAAAATACACCCCGCGGGCATCCTCGGGCCCGAAGGATATGGGTATCTCGGTGTAGCAAGGTGGGCTGGACACGGGGTACGTTGCCACGTGGTGGATTTGCCGGACATATGTGCGCCGCTATCTTTTTGAAAGCATACCGAGCGAGGACCCTCCGGTGATCATGCCGATGACCCTCTGGTGGTGCTCGGCCCGGCCTCCTTCTATGCGGGGTCTTGGCGGTGGTGCGGGGAGCTGAATGTCGGTTCCCCTCTTGTTGTCGGACTCACGGTTGCTTTCGCGGGCGATGTAGTCCTCAAGATAGCGATGGTGTGACATTCATTGGTGGTGTGGGTTCCTTCACCGTGGAGGTCACAAAATGGCGTGGGTCCTCCGGTGCGGTTATCAGGTTAGCGGCCTGCGTTTCATCCGCATCCCCACCCGTGGCCTCGGCCCCAGCGACCTCCGCGTCTTCCTCCTTCGGGCTATGGTGCACCGTCCACATGGTAAACTCCTCGGCCCTTCTGCCGATAGTTGTTGCTTCACGGCTTGCCGTTTGCCCTGGCTGGGGCAGTGTTGAGGGCTTCTTTCGAAGGTGGCACACTTGGGGTGGAAGTGGTGGGTGTGCCTCTTCGAAAGCTGTCTTCCTCCGCCCGGGCGTACTCCTCTATTTTGTCGAATAGCTCTGTCACCGTGCGGACGGGCTTGCGGACTAGTCTCTCCGATAGGGGCCCCTTCCGAAGCCCGCACGTAGCTGCGTTTATGATGGTGGTTTCGTTGACGCCTTTTACTTGGTACTTGACCTCTGCAAACTTCCTGAAGAAGCTGCGGAGGGATTTGTTTGGCGCTCGCTTCACATGTAACAGTGCCCCCCAAGGCCCTTGGCTCCGCGGTCGTTCCCCTGGAAGTTGTTGCGGAGGAGGTCCCGGAGCTGTTCCCACGCGTACACGGAACGAGGGGGAATGGTGAAGAACCAAGTCAATGTGACGCCTTTGAGCGCGAGGGTGATGCTCTTCGCCTTCGTAGTGTCGTCTCCTCCGGCCGCCTCGACGGCGGTCTCGTACACTCGGAGGAATTCGGAGGGGTCCGTGCACCTTTGAAGGGCGTGACCTCCCAAGATCTTGAAGCCGTGGTGGCCGGGCCGCCTCCAATCCGACACTTAGCGGGGAGTTTGGGTCCCCTCGGAGTAGTGGGGCGTGGGTTGTAGGCATGGGTTGGGCGGGTTCCGCCCCGTTCTGCGGCAATTGTCGGAGTGGAGCCGTGAGGGTTGTCTCCGATGGCTGCCGGAGATCCACCAACTCTCAGCGGAGGACCGCCAACTCCTACTGGAGTGTTTTGTACGATCCTTGGCTTGCCCCCCCCCCCGGGGGTCGAGTTATTCGCTTCCTCCTCCAAGGCCTGGGCGGGGGGCGCGCTTATAGCCGAAGCTCTGCTTCTCTTGGCCCTTGGGGTGGTTGGGGTCAAGAAACCATCGCGGCGCTTTGGCCAAGCCTTGGGCTCTTTGGGTGTTGTGTTAATGCTTTGCAGCTTTCCTGCCGGTCCCCACGGACGGCGCCAACTGTCATAGCTAAAAGATTAAACAGTAGAGAAGGGGACCTCTCAGTAATCAAGAGTCCTCAAGAGGGACTGTTGTCGAAGCAGATGAACTTATATTTCAAATCAAAACAAACAATATAACTCTATCCCCCCTTTCCACATGGGGGGAGGTGGCTATTTATAGCCTTTCTATGAGATACACGAGACTACAAGCTTACCCCCTACAGGGCCATATGCTGGTAGGGGTTACAGGGACCTTTCCTAACCCTAGGACTAGCTTCCGGCTCACTGTGGACCGTTCTGGGCTTGGTCCATCCTGCTGGTACACCTGGTCCACCTGGTCCACCGATACAATGGCTCCTTCGGACCCCTCGGCCCTCAGACCCCTCGAGGCCTTCCGGACCCTTCAGGACCCTCCGGAGCCTCTGGACAGCTCGGGGTCATACGGACCCTTCGGAGACCCTCCGGGACCCTTCGGACCACCGGGGCCCTCCGGACCCCGGGACCTTCAGAACCCTTCGGGCCTGGGGACCCTCCGCGCCCCCCCCCCCCTTCGCTGTTCGCTTGATCGTGGGGGCCGTTGTGCCGCCCCTACAACACAGTCCTCACCTCCGTGAATGATTCACCTATTGTCTATTGATGCTCACCAGTCACGTGAGACATGGCCCAGCCTACACTGATGAGTTGTTCTTGGCTGAAACAACATGCAAGAGATTAGTACTTGTTCATTGAAGTGGTTGTACTGAATTGAAATATTCACACATACAGAGTTTATCTTGAACTTGGGGTTCTTACTTGCCTTTGGCATGTCTGTATAGAAATAATAGGAATTTCCATGTGCAGTGAGCATGGTTTCTTGTTCTCCTCACATGCAATTAAATTTCTGTGTCAGGAGGATCTGTCTCGATGTAAAATGTCTCGGATCTTCGGCTTGTCGATGATCATTAACTATTCAGTTCTCCATTTGACTCTTTAAACAATTCTCTAAGCTTTTTCGACATGTGTTCAGTTTCCTACTGGAGTAGGCATGCATCGGTGAAGCAAGTAGCAACTAGTCTAGCAATTCATCATCAAAATAAACTATGTCCGAAGTCAACTTTACATTAGTTTAGCAGCACAAGCATTTCCGTGTTCTCTTCTAATTAATATAGCCGTTGATCTTGTCTGGATGCTTCTATACACCCGCCTTTTAAAATGTCAAAATTTGTAGTACCTTGCATATATAGTCCAGCAACATTTTCGTGCTTCAATCCGATAGTCTGCTGTGCATGCAAATGATAAACGCTGAAACCCTGTAAATATTGCAACCCTGGTGTTTGATTGCTTGAAGGTAGAGAGAAATTTCTCAGGAGAAAAACGCCAGACATATATGCAGCAAAGAGCAGGAGTTACTTGCGCGGATGGTGCCTGCTTTTTTTAGAGAATAAGCAAAAGCTCGCGTGTCTTTGCATTAAGGTAGAAAGCAATTACAACGGTGACGGTACAAGACGATCCACAGACCAGCTGTGTGCCTGCTGCTAACCGGAACGGCAGAAATCACCACCAAACAGCAGGGGCGGAGATGGGCCTTGGACCGTTGCCTGGGCCTCGGGCCGGTTGGGCAACGGCCCGAGACTCAGAGAGAATAGTAGTAGGGTTTTCTTACTATATATATATATTTAGTTTTTAGTCTACAGTGGTCAGGCCCGAGGTTTCCATCCCGGCCCGAGGCAAACATCACCGGCGGGCCAACGTCCCAGGCTCCCAGCCCAACTCCCACTCGGCCACTCCCACTCCCAGCAGCCAGTAGCAGCAAGCAGCCAAGATCCAAGAGGGAAGCACCCAAGCACGACCAGGCGAGGCGACTAGCCCTAGCCCTAGCCGAGTAGCCGCCTTCGGCCTTCCGCCCTTCCCCTAGCGCTCCTCTCCGCCGCCGGCCGCCCCCCGCCTCCTCTCCGCCGCGGCACCGCCCAACGATGAACCGCAGGATGCTCCTATTGCTCCTCTCATCGCATATAATCCACAAAAGGCATTTGTATGGTGAGTAGATCAGCTCAGTGTTCACATTTCTGGTATCCATCAATGGTCAATTCCTCACTTGCATCAATTACTTATATAGTTATATGCAATTTTTTTGAAGATGTTTTGGATTTCTAATCAGGGTTGTGCTCACAAAGAGTGTTATGGCGCCTGTGCTTGGCGTCGCCGGAGTTGGTGGATCAATGGCGATATATGGTGTGGTTGGTGTCGCCGTAGTTTAATTCACCACTTAATTCGATCTCCGTCAACAAAATATTCATGCTCTATTCATTACGGTTTCATGGCCTCAAAGTTTCAAATTTAACGCTCGACTTTGCTAGACATTGCAAAGTTCATCGGTCACGGCTATCCGACTTCCGCCTTTATTCACTACATTCAACGCCTCGGACTCTCACCGAGCTCTTCTTGAGGCCGAGTGCTACTCTGGTTGCTTTTTTCTACAAGTTATTAATCGATTGGTTTCTTCAAATATCATCAAGCACTAGCTAGCTCTGGTCAATGCTGTGATTTCAGACTTTCAGTATGCTCATGTGTGTATTTCTGGCTACAGTCCTATGGATAGACAACTTGGCTCGGCAGCTCCGCTGCTTATAGGCTCCTTATGGGGTGTTGGTGATAATCTTTGATTGGTCAATCACTCCGTTTTTTACATTGACTTAAATTTCCTTTTAGGGCCAGCATCGTTGAACTCTTTACTATATTTGTCATCTGTATTATCTGCTAAAGCAGTTTCTGTTCAGTGATTGCTCTAATTTTTTTTGACAAAATTGCAAAATGTTTTAGTTATTTTGTCATATCGTTAAACATGGAATTCAAATTTTATTTCAGTTGTGTATTTGTGTTGTACTTTTGTTATATCTCAGTATTAATAGTATTTGATGTTAGTTATAGCCTTTTAGTTTTGTGTCCAAGGCTTTGTGAAATCCTGACTCTGGCACTGCCAAACAGCGCTCAACAGTCAGTCAGCCACCACTCATCGCCGAGCCAGTTCGCCCATCGGGTGTCGTGCGCGCGCTCGTGGATGGGGAAGTGTGGATCCAGGGAGAGGGAGGGGACGAAACTGACTAAGCCGCGACCGCTGAACGCTAGGAAATCCCCCGAGCTGTCGTGTCCGCGAACTCGCCAAGGAGTCTCGAGCGCATGGCGGGCCTAGAAAATCCCCACGCGACGTCGCCCATCCGTCGAGTCCCGCGCAGGGAGTCCGAACGCGCGATCCACCCACCGCGCCTCGCGCCGAGCCGCCGTAACAGTTGTAGATCGCACGGAGACGCGCGCGTGATCGCCGCGCGGCAGCAGTGGCCTTCCTTATGCGGCCCCAAGCCACCAAGGCCGCTAGTTTCCTTAATTTTCACTCTCGCTTGGGCCGTCCCACGCCGGCACGCCCAACTTCACGCACGCATATCAGTACCAGCCCATAGCCGAGGTAGAGGAGTCCACTGCCACGGACCGTCTCGGCCCACCTCCTACATGTCACCTGCACCTTGAACAGTGAAAAAAAAAGTAACACTTACTGTCCTACGTCCGATCGTGATATTTCCGTCGGACGGTTCATCCATCACTCCACGATGATCCAACGACGCATGCCACCCATACCTATCTATTGCTTAACCTGAACACCACACGCATGGATGTGAAGCCCTTCATTCCATGAGAAACCAAAGATGAGCTCACACTCGCATATATCACTGTAAGCGAGGCGGCGACCGACCTCTCGCATATACCTCTTCCTCTCGCTTCTCACCGGAATGGCAAGGAAAGGGCGGTGGGATGAACAGCGAGCGGAGCTGCGGAGGAGCCATGGCAATGGACGACGAGTGGAGGAGCGGGGCCAGGGAACGACTACTGGAGGGCGAGACGCATGGCGGTGGTGTGGGCCGGCCACGAGGCACCATATCGGATCCCGATTTGACGAGATCAACTTTGCTACGCGCAACCGTTCGCGTGTCTCCTCATCTGAGTACGATTTGTTGCAGGTGTTGGATTGTTTTGTTGCGCGTAGTACGATTTGTTGCAGGTGTTGGATTGTTTTGTTGCACATTTTCTTGAATCGTTGCATAGTTGTTGTTGTGTGGTTATTGTTATTTTGTTGTTGGTGTATCAAATGTTGCGGCAAGATATATTTTTTTGTTGCAATGATATTTTTGATTTGTTGCAGAAGACTCAGCCCATCCACCATTTTGATTGTTGCATCATTGTTCAAAAAATATTGCAGCAATTATTTTCGGATGTTTTCACTGTTATTTTCAAACATTATTGTTTAAAAAATGTTACAACAATTATTTTCGGATGTTTCCACTGTTATTTTCAAATGTTGCAATGTTGTGCCATCGATATTTGTTTGTTTGGGCCATTTGGGACGAATTTGAAGGAGAAATTTTGACTCCTATGGGCGAGTTTGAAGAACTCGTCCGACAAACGAGATCGGACGGAGGAGTTTTGGGCAGATGTTGTTGTGTTAAGGTGCGTAATTCCTTTTCGTTTGTTTCGGGAGGAAGGGGAAAAAAACATGTTGAGATCTGACGGCTGAACCCCAGAGTGCCAGATCGAACGATAACACGCAGCGGACAACGCTAATAGTGGCGGAGGCAGTGTAGAGACATGGGGGGTGCAGTTGCACCCCCAAATTTTTTGCACAAAAAATTGATATGCACCTCTCTTAATGCATAAAGCATATACTACACATACTAACATACATACTTCTCAACTCCTAGCAGCTCATTTAGCATTATATCCAACAGAATCTGAGAATCAAGCCCAATTCAACTAGTCAAGGAGGCGTTATGCCTAAGTGCCATTTGCCCATCCAGACGCTCTGGTAGTAGCGCAGGACGTGCATTAGCTCATCGCAAAGATCGGCAAGCATCATAGTGCTCGCGGCGCTTCGCTTCAAGGCCGACGATCTTGGTCTCGACACGCCGGTCGCGCCCCTCGAGTCTCGACCCTGAGGACATGCATCAAGATACAAGGTTTCGAGAAGTGAAGAATCTCAGTGAGCACTCTATTAAACTTGTTGAGACAAAGAAGCATGATCGCTATAAACTTGTTTATTTGCTGCTCAAATAGGTATTGATCCTTCCTGTGGCTACTGAAAGTGTAGAGATGGTATTTTCGGCAATGAATCATGTAAAGAACAAGTTAAAAAATAGCATGAGTGAACAATACTTGAATGTTGCTTAGTTACGTACATTGAGCGTAAATTTTTTCTACAAGTTAGTGATGATGTTGTCATCAATCGCTTTCAAAGTATGACGGAACGTCGTATCAAGTTATAATTTTCTAAAAATATTTTTGTGATGTTGGTTATAGTGCGAACATGTAATTTGACATATTTGAACTTATATACTAAGTCATTTGAACTTGTGTTGGAATGGATGTATCTTAAATTCGTACCTTTATCGTTAAAATTTTGACTCCGCCACTAAACGCTAACACGCAGATGGTACGTCAAGTCCAAAAACATTTGATGCCTTGCAACTCAAATCAAAGGCTATGATTCGTAAAAAACACACAAAGGCTATAGTCCAGGCGTAGGGCGAGTCGGAGGGATCGCATCGAGATGGGCGCAGCGGTGAATGCCTGAATGGAATGGAAGTCGCGGACGAGGCATTGGAGGAAGAGCCGGGCCGATGTTGCGGGATTCGGTCCCGGAGACGTTCGACCGGGCGGCTCCGGGCGGCGAGATCCGCACGTGAGGTGAGCACTGCACCCGGCCGCAGAGCAACAGTCTCTTTTGCTTCAAAAAAAGCTCACCGCGATGCCAGTCTGCTGCTACTGAACAACTGACTACTGTGCCCTTGGCGGAATCCGACGTGCGCCTGTAACTGGGCCCACGGCCCACCACCGAGGTGTGGATGAGGCGGCCCCACATGGCATGTGATGTGACAGAGCAGCTCAAGTGGTGGTCCAGGAGGCATCGGGAGGGTCGGTGTGCCGATCCATCGGCCTGTGCACAGCTTGGTGTGATGCGTGCATGGTGGACCATGGCGATCATCCTTCAACTATGTGCACCTCTAATTAACCTCTCTTTTTAGACTCCGCTCTAAAAGATCGATGAGAAAACACAATGTGAGCTTTCAATACCATCTCTAAGAGAACAAACGTTAGCTTAGTTTAATTTATTGGCTCAGCCTATGACTCGAATTATACTCCTTTTTTTAGAATGAGTTATGTACTCTCTTTTTTAAGACTGGGTTATACTCCTTTGTACAGTACTGAGTACTACTCCCTCTGGTTAGAATGTGCGTGCAGTCGATTTTTTGAAACTTTGATTATCAATATTTTTTTAAATATTTAGATTACATACATAAAATTCATATGCAAAGATTCATGTCGAAAAGTACTTTCATAATATTATAATTTTATGGGTTTTACAAATATATTATAATAGTAATTATTGGCCAATGTTGCATTTTAGAGATCGTGCCGATGTGCAAAACAACTTGTTTTTGTGAACTGGATGGAGTACTGAATATTAAAGAGCCTCTATCTCCCTCATTGTTGCCATTAATGAACTGATTCGGCATTGGTGCCATTGAGGTGGATATTTTCCACCGGAACCTAGGATTGAATCGGCTACCCTTGAGTCTAGACAGTTTAAAAATGCTAATTTTTCATCTCTTACACCCAGTGGTGGACCCAGGATTAATTTTTAGGTATTGCGGCGTCACAAGTGCGAACCAAATCGTATTACCCAAAAGTAAAATAACACATATGTAACGCAAATTGTATTGCAATCGCATCAATACGAGCATATGACACTAAATGGTATCAACAAGCGAAGATAAAGGTAGGACATCGAGAAATACCTCACTAATGAAGCTTACTTAACGATTTGCCCGGAAGTAGAGCCGCCCCATGCCCACACCACACCACCCACCGCCCGGCACCAACGCCTACGCCCATGCCACATCGATAAGAACTGCAAGATAAAAGAAGTGTCAATTAATATTTTGCGGTTTACTGTGAAAACAGAGTTACTAGAAAGTAAATATCTAGTTAGTTGAAAATGACTCAAATGAGCACAATATGCCGAAGATTTCCATGACTCAACTCCTAAACTTAAAAGGATATTTTAGTTAAAACTAGAAGATGTAAATGCACTCCCATTAGTGATGCACCTATTGATTTGTCCATGAGTGGACACTTATCCCAATTCCCACTAGTTGCATCATCTATCCATCTAGATGAAACTCAAGTACACATCTCATATCAGAAATAAACTCAAGTCCATTATCATATTTTGGTAGATTAACAATGTTGATTTACCAACTACAACATACATGTTCTTTTTTTCTATTTTGCGAATTCATATAACAAAGTATGCTATGTGCTGCTTGATTTCCTATTTTGCGAATTCCTTCCACACCACTGGAAGTCTAGAATAACATAACTTTAGCATCCAATTCATACAATTCCACCATCTAATTCATACAATTATACCATCTAATTCATATAGAGTACTTAGTCAGTTAGTCTTACTATTAAATTTTGACATGTTGCTGCCTGCGCTAGGGAGAGCAGAGCCGCCCGGCGCCTGGGAGCACAGAGCAGCCCGACGCCTAGGAGTAGAGCCGCTCACCGTCGCCCGTCGACACGCTCGAACAGTGCTGCTTGCTGTGTTGCAACCACGCACCCACCATGAGTCGCCCACGCCACACCGTCTTGCCGCCGCCGCTTTTGTCTCGCTGCATTGCGTCGCCCGTTCCAAGATGCCTACACCTTTGCGCCGCTGCAAGGCGCCGCTTTTGGCCTTCGACTGCTGGTCGCTACTTTTCGCCCATGCGCCGCCTAAGTTAGAAATTGGGGGGGGGAATGGGGATTGGGGAAGCCAGAATCGAATGGGAAGAGGGCAAGAGGCAGAGCGGTTGTGGGCTGAGTGGGCTCTAGGGCTCTAGGCTGAGTGGGTTGAACTACCGAAGGCCTGCCATGCCATTCCATTTCCACCCATCCACCACATGTCTGCACGATGCTGGCTGAAGGGAATGGTAGGAAGGGTCGCCGCTCGCGACGTCCGGGAAGGAGGGGGTTACTGCCGGTGGCTACGTCGGGTGGCCGCCCAGCCTTGCCCGATTGCTGGGTCTGCCCCTGCTTACACCACTGCCATCAAACTGTGGCAGGAATGCTACTGCTCTCAAGGCAAATCTAGGCATCGTTTGCATTAGACCATCACTGAAACAACCCAAAAATTTCAGAGTTTCAAAAGTTTTTGAGTTTTGGCTTGATTTTGAATTCCTTCCTAATTTGGAAACTCACATACCATTTCTGCTTTCCTCATTTGACCATTTCGTCCCCCTCTACCGAAAATGCCTTCTTCAAATTAAGTCATCACCGCCTCGCTGCTTTTGCCCGTCATACCGACAAATTTTCGCCCCATTGCTCCATCGCTCCACTTGGCGCTAAGCCGCCAAGAATCGCCACCTCGTCGACAAGCTTCGCATCGCCATTAATGTGAGCGCTAGCTGCACCCACCACTCGCCGCTTACATCAAGGCTTCCACGGCCAAGACTTGTTTCGCCGCTTGCGCCGGCCTCACCAACATGCGCCTTCGCCCCAGTGAGACCTCCTCGCCACCGTACAGCCACCTTGCCCCCGCTCGGCTCCAATTACGCCCGCCGTCCACCTCACCGCCACGCGCGCCTCGATCGGTCACTACCGCCATTGCCTTCCCGGGCTATAAAAGCCGCTCCAATCCGCGTCTTCCTCTTCACCCACACCCACTGAACCTCACCATCGCCTCTCATCCCCTCCTGCTCTGGCCATCTACTTCAATTTTGCCACCGCCCCCTTTCTTCTCCGATGAGCTCAAACTCCAATTCATCACCACCCTATCGACTTTTCCCTCCCGACCCCGTCGCAACCACCGCCTCACCACCCCCAACCCCTCTACCCCTATCATCACCGCCACCTCGTCGGCACCGTCCTCCACCACCGCACCACCCACGGCACACGTGGCTAGACTGCCTCGATGCGCCTCAAGCCTCGCCGCCACCTTCCCAGAGTCCCTCTTAACCCACCGGTGCTCACCCGCTGCCCAATTTGGTCAGAGCACCACCAAATCACCGTCACCTTCTTCCTCTACTCTGGCCTTGTGCCACCACCACCACCACCCCCATCCCTGAGCCACCACCGCTAGCGCAAAACCCAAAAATGGGGTTGCACACATCACTGTGATGCTCGTCGAGCGTCTCAGCGCCACCGTTCGCAGCCGGAGCCTCCGCTAGCCTTACCGGCGCCATTTTCTTCAACTCGTGAGAACGTTTCAGCTCTAGGTCGTGCGGCTCAAGCCGCATCCGCGCTTGGCCTTCTGGCCTAGCCTAGTGGCTTTTGAGCCCAGCCATATGTTGGGCTTAGACCAACACTATGCAAAATACTATTCTAAGCCCAACCCATCACTGTTCATCGAAACTCGTTAGTCCACAACCCAAAAACCCATCACTATTCAATAAGGCCCGTTACTATTCATAAATCCTAACCTGTCATGAACAATACAAAACTAGTACTGTTATTCGGGCCCATTACTATTCACCTAAACCCATTTTCGACACAATATGTCCATTTTGACTGTTTCAAGCCTGTGAATCCCATTTTCATCTCTGTTTAACCAGATCAAGAACCCAATAAATCCTATTCGCCACACCACCTTTCTCTTTTAATTCTTTTCTGAATTTTATTTTACTTGCATGTTGTTCCCAGCTCATTCCTTGTTGAGCCCGGATATATTTTATTTGGATTATTTTCTTTTGCGCTAAGTTCCGACTTCGACGATCAAGCTCCGGAGAATGCTGGTCAAGACACAGGAGAGGACATAGAATTTTGAAGACTTTGAGCAAGCAGGCAAGTTGCATTCTTGATCATTTTGAGTATATATTTCATGTACTTACATTATTAATTTTATTATTGTATTTAAGCCAATTACTTTATTATCGTAATTATTTTTTTGAATACCATGATGAGTAGATAAATCCCATCACCCCACATATACACCCACATGTTCCTTTTTAGGCCATATTCACATTGACAAGCTTAGGTTACATAAAATGATAGAAAAATTCGGCAATGTCACACAAATATTTTCTAAATACCGATAAGGAAGATTGGCTAATCGCCAATAGGTTTTGGTGAAGAGTTGAGGGTTGAGACCAGAAGGATGGGTAACCCAATATACTTGATAAAAATGAGTCAGAGGTTAGATCAAAAGGTGGACGACCACGAGTTGGTAAATGGTCCATCACCTCACTAGATGACAAGTAAGGACTAAAATCTTGTGCCAAATAACAGACACATAAATCTCTCAACCACGAGTTTGGTTTATCCAACTTGGCTTAGTACACTGCTCTTCCGATTGAATATCTACATAATATCAACTGCTCTTATTTGATAGAGCAGCCGCGGAATGGGGGTAAGTCAGGAGTGGGCCGGTTAGGCTAGGGCATTCGCTGAACTACACAATGGTATGAGGCGGTCAGCATTGGACCGCGCACTCCACCATTGGTCGGTGGTTTCCCGATGACTGTTTTGACCTTGAACTTACCGGGTAGAGACTAGAAAGGTTGAGCAGTGAAAAAGTTATGTTATCTCGACTCAGTCACATGCTATCGTGTTACGTGTATATAGCTTGACAGTATGGGTTTGAAGTATCTTGTGGGTAAAGTTGGACAACTCTGCAGAGTAAAAAGCAATGGTATTCGGATACGCCATGCTTTCGGTTAATGAAGTGATGTTCATTGGTGATTCCAATATATGAGGTATAAGTAGAGTTTTACAGATGTTAAATTGGCAATGGCAGATGTTGAAAACCCCTGATGTTATATTTATTATTGTTTTACTGTTTTAAATACTATATATACTGCTTTCAACTCAATTATATTGCATTCCACATATACATGTTATGGTAAAACTGCTCCATTCATTTGATAATCCTGGCAAGTAGTTAATTAGAATTTTTCATATAGCTTGTTGAGTACTGTTGTGCTCATACTTGCTAAACATCATCACCCCTGGGAGGAGGCAGGTGATCTTTATGATTAGGAGCCACTAGATGGTGACGACTACCGGTACTAGGTCTCGATCACGCTCGGGCGTGCCTGTGGTTCATAAGTGTTTTTGTATTGTAATATATTATATTTGGGCTTGGATGTTCGTGTCTATGTCCAAACTGGCTGCTAAGCCCTAACTGTTGTAATAAAGATTTGCCTCTCTTTTTGTAAACGTGAGCTTGCTTGTGATGCTATTTCTTGCTTTGTAATTGCACATCTTAGACGGTTGTGAAGATTCTAACAATCTCAAAAATACGGTCGTTACAATCACATCGCACGGATCTCCCTAGTTAGCTCGCTGAAACCACCAACCTACCTACTTGTTCACCTCTAATTTCTAGAACCTATGTTGAGGTTTTGGGGAGTTTTTTTTTTTTTGAAGTCTGAAAAACCATTGAGTTCTCATGAAATTAATATACGCGTAGAGCATTATGACACCTTAAAATTAAAACCCGGTCTTTTCAACGTGATACCGCTGTGTATACAGCACCTCCTAGCTTAACATTGTTGCTACACGAGGCCAAGGACAAACACGGCTTCACTTGCCAAATCACTTGGAGAGCGTACTTACGCGTCATCTTCTATGGAGTAGTCCTAACAAGCAACGTGGTCATGATCAGCTAGCTGTAGTGGTTGCAGCCAACTTGCACTGGGGTGGATTGATGTACGTACGGCCTCAGCCCATTGCATATTGTTCCACGCTTTCCAGGACAAAGATTTGAGGGGCATATATAATGAGCCACTACAGATCGACTCATCGATAGCCTACCGGCAGGAGAAAAGCCCACCTTTCACCGTGGAAAAAGATGTGTTTTCCCCCCCTCCCCTTTATTGCGGCCCCAAGCACGCAACGCAACGCAACCTCCCTTTAATCTCCTCTCCCTCTACCAAATGCATGGCGTATGGCCACGGGCTACGGACCAGCGGGCAAGGCGAATAATCGACGCGCTGCACCTGCACGCCATGCCAGCCTGACACGCGAAGGAAACCTTCGTACGCGCACGGAGGCAGCAGCAGGTTTGGTTTGACAACATGCACGCACGCCCGCACCGCACCCGTCCGCGGTTGCGCTCCGCATTAGCTCTGGGAGCACGCGGATCCCGGTGCGTCACGTACGCACGCGCGCAGGACATCCCCGTGCGGGCGTGCCACACACATGCGCGGCCGCAGATGATCTCGGGGGCGCGCGGGCGAAGAGATCGACCGAGCGCGATCTCCTGAGCCGGCGCCTCTTCGGCTTCCCTGTCTTTAAAGGCCTCTGAAATATTCCGATGCAGGCAGACGCAGCAGCGCATCCGCATCAACCGCAAAGAAGCCTTTCTTTCTTCTTCCCCTCTTCTGTCCTGTGCCTCTCGCCTCGTGTGTGCTTTGGCATCTGTAGCCGCGACGACATGAGCAAGGATGAGGACGGTTTGCTACTACTCAATGCCGCCGTCGCTTGCGAAGCACATGAGGCGCTTCTCTTGCGTGGCTGCTTGCTCGCCTTCTCGGCGGGGAGGCAGGCCGTTTCGGTGATCTGTTCGCCTTCTTGTTCGGTGTGGTAGGACATGGGGATCGCAGGCAGCATAGGCCAAGAAACGGAGGGGACTTTTGGTGATGCAAGAAGAAGTTGTTAGTGATAGAGGTCGGTCGATCGTCGGCATACACGGGAAAGCCAGGCATTTTTCTCTGCAGTTCAAGTACCTTTCTTTAGCTTTCCTCTCCATGGTAATGGTTGTTCTTATTGGTGTTGTTTTCAGCTCTCTCTCTCTCTCTCATTTTTTCTGAGATTTGTTTAGGTTTTAGTTTCGTTAAAAGGTGGTAATTGAGGCCAAAATGCATGGTCATGTATATCTGTATTAATTTTCGTGAGGTGCGATGATATGATACGACTTGCATCGATCTCAATATTTCAGATCTCTCTGTAATCAACACATGTTCGTGGAAGAATTAATGATCAAGGAGCATGAGAGACCCACGTATTTAATTAGTGCTGATATATGCAAATGTGGAGGTGTGCGTTGCTTGTACCTGCTACTAGTATCTCGTTTCAAGCTAGTGTGTACATATATGGTGCGACAAGTCCGATTAAGCTAGATCGTTAACATACAGTACGTACGGTTCCAGCTATTGTATCTGTTCCTTTTCTTGCTTGCACGTAGTACTACTACTGTACTAGTACTACATTTTGCATTTAGATCTACAGGACTGCTCTGATCAGATTTTGCCGTGCGTGCATTAGATCCCTAGCTCGTCCTTGGGAGCTCCATTAATGGAGCAAAGATAATGCTGTCTGGTTCTTGTTTTGAATCTTTTTTTTCCTCCTTTCTTTTGTCTTTGGTTTCTTAGGTGCCTTTGGCGTGCAGTCTTCACTCTTGACTACTGAACCCCAGTACCACGTATGCTTGGTGTTTATGACGTACTATTGAACCCCAGTACCACGTATGCTTGGTGTTTAGTTTGGAGGTTCATGATTAGGTACTAGTTGAGAACTAGTTCTAGTTCGTACTCCGCTTGATTATACTGCACTTTGTTTTATTATGGCCATTTGATGTTAGTTTTCCAGCTTTAAGGTACATGCTGATGATGCATGGGTAGATTTTTTTTTTCTACTGTACCTCTGCAGCTGCTTGTGTGTGTGTGTGCCTGCTTTCCATAACTATACATTTCTTAGTCTCCTTGCCTTTTCATGCCTCTCACACAGAGATTCCGATCCTTGTTAATTTGAATAGGAGCAGCTGCATGTGTAACATGTATGATACTAGGAGTAAAACGCATCCCTCAGTGCACGCTTGAGAACTGAAAGTTTGCAGGGCATTTTCTTTCTAGTAATAGCTAGCTAGGAACCTTAACTTCGCTGGTATTTGAACATATACTACTTTCAAATTAACGGGTTGAAAGGGCCTGAGAACCCTAGTATCAGATGTATTTTTAAGGCACCGTTTGGAAAACAAGAATTTTTTAGGATAGAAAACCTTCACTCTCTCACTGAATTAATGTAGAGTTCTCTGCGTACAATCTGTTAGAACTTTGTGTTCCAAACATGATTCCGTATGAAATTCTCTGTTCCTACAAAATTCCCATGAATTCTGACATTTTAAACAGGCCCTTGCTTAACTTCATAGCAACAAAATCATGGTAAGAAAAGTGAAATCCCCGTTGTACACCGTTACTCCCCTGTAAACTTTTCACCGGTCAACCGCAACGGTACTTCTCTGACCGCTCAGAATTCGCTGTCCTCGGGATCCGTTCTCTCTACACTGCCGTAGCACACGCAGCAATAAGGATGATGGACTCCATCTCTAATACTATATTTATTGTCGTATCTTTAGACATACTATGTAAATAAAATGAGAGTACATGTCTTTTCTTCCTGAAGAGACTACCGTGCATGCGAAACAAGACATAAGAGTGTGATATAGACTATCTATTAGAGATGTAACATATGTTAGAGATAAAGTTATCTCTAACTATTGGAAATACTCTTACTGCTTCACACCAGCATAGTATATTTTAGTATTCTCCTATGGTTTGTTTAACCAGCCTATCTGATCCGGTTCCTGTGTTCTTGAGCTGCTGGTTTTGACTTTGTTGGCACCGAGATGCCACGAGAATTGGTGTCCGGGACTCCGGGGTGGAAGTTTAATTTGACACTAGCTTTTAGGGTTTGGTTGGTTCGATCAGCTAGCCGCCTAGCCCCCGCGTGTGTATATGATACTAGAAAATGTTTGCGGTGTTGCTTGCATCAGCTGCTTACTTTTTTAACCCATCATGCAATATTCTATCTGGTGGTGTTCTGTGTCAGATGGGTCTCGATTAAAATTTCTTCCTATCGAGAGAGGGGTCTGGTTTTGATTAGTCACTGATTTTTCAAAATTCCGCGGCTTGCATCACGCGCCGCAATTGACTTTCTGCCTCCATCCAGTAAAAGCGTTTCTTTTATATTTGCATGTAAAAGGTGTGAGAACCCGTGTTCTTAGACTTAATTACGTAACAGTAATCGTTAGTTAACGATAATTAATTTTGGCTTAGCGGTAACCTGACGATAGAGTTAAGACCATTGTTAAGCAGATAATCCGTTGTCAGCCCGTTGGTTTAGATGGGTTTCGTTTCGCGAGCATTTCATTTCTGCATTTCTAGTCAGTAGAACCGTGATTTCATATTGCATCATTCATTCAAGCTCATCATTCAAACACAAGGGATCATTTGTATTCAACAATAGAATCAAGACAGTAATTAAAATTTGCATTCGCATTCAATAGTGCACAATAGCATTGAGCCATAAGTAAAATTGCATTTCCATTCGTATTAGATAAGTAAATCAAGAGCATCATTTACAATAGGGTATTGCATCTATCATTTTGAGCATCGTAGTATTCACATTAATAGCATTTCACAGCAGCCACCATTCGCAAACCCCTGCATTTCTTCTCTCTTCTGGTCAAAGTACCAACTCCTAGTAGCCCCGAAGTCTTCCCAGCAGCATCACCAATGCCAGATTCATCCCCCCAGCATCCCTTGCTTCTTCTCCTTCCTCTTTTTCTCAAGACTCAAGAAGAAGAGACGACCAAACGCTCACCCCCTTCCCATTCGCAAGCACACAACAGCAGGTTCACCCCCCTCCAACTTTGCAGAGCAGCGCTGCCACCAGCGATTCCAGTTCATCCCCCATTGCCACCCAGCCCGATCATCCCCCCCCCCTTCTAGTTCATCTCCCACCTCGCAAGCCTCCACATTCAGCTCCCTAGTCTCAGAGCCGCATCCACCCCATCCAGTGCCTTCCCTCCATGTTCGCAGGCAGCACATTCATCGCCCTCTATCCAAGCCACCAGTTCATCGCCCCATCCGAGCCACCAGTTCATCCCCCCCCCCTCATTTCATTCACAGCATTTCCATTCAACCATTCACCGTCACCTTACCTCACCTCCATAGCCATCACCTCCAATTGAGTCCAGAAGCCGCAGCAAGCCACGTCCAGGAGATGAGCAGGGAGCCAGGAGCACGGCGACGACAAGATGCCAGGAGCACGGCGACGACAAAACGGCAAGAGGACGATCGATGACAAGACGGCAGGAGGACGATCGGCGGAACCAGCACCATCGTCGTCCACCAACTCGAGCACCATCGACCACCCTGCCAACCGTTGAACCCAAAATCCATCTCAATCTTCATTCATCAGGTAAAGTCTTGGTCATATTAAGCTCTAGGTGAGCTCTTACCATAGTAGTAGCTCCTCCAGTAGCCATCTCCACCCCGATCCACCACCAATGCCCTGCAATCATGCATCATAGCAACCATTAGCAATGGATCCACCAGAGCATATCTAGCTAAGGATTAGAGTAGGGATTAGGGAGTGGTGTTTACGTGGCCACGCCCAGAGGCCGAGCCGATCGGCCGGGCAGGCGCCTAGACCGCTAGACCTAGGAGAGAGCCGGGCCGCGAGTGGCGGCGCTGGCCTTCGGCCACGCCGGGAGGAAAGGGCTCGCGGGAGAGGGCAACATCGGTGGTGGCGGCTTGGACCAGCGCTGGGGCAAGCCGAGTAGAGGGCCGGGCCGTAGAGGGAACCAGAGGAGGCGTCTGGTCGGGGAAGTCATGGGCTTTGGTCTTTGGCAGCACGAGCAAGAAGGAGAGGAAGGAACCGGGAGAGCGCCGGTAGGGCGGCGGCGGTTGAAGCAGCGACGTCAGCGGAGCCGGCGGCGCCAGCAAGAGCGGCAGAGCCGGGTCGGGCCGTGGGATTCCCCCTTGGCGGCGGCAGTTGAGAAGGAGAGAGAAGGAGAGAAATGGGGGAAGAAGATAGGTAGTAGTGTGGGTTGTGTGTGTGCGTGTGTGGGTTCGGCCGAACGGGGGTAAGGGGGAGGAGAGAGAGAGATTAGGGGTAGATTAGAAATTAGAATTTTTATTAGGAAGGAATTAGGATTCATGTAGCCTTTAATTATTTGTTGCAATAATGTGTTTATTCAGTAGCTTTTATTAATTAGTTAGCCGTTAGCTGTTTAATTCTTGCTGTTAAACAATTTCACTCGGATCTTGTCGAATTAACCAATCTAAAATTAATCTGTGGATTAAAATTGCCAGATAGGTCGAGTAGTCGTTAATTTTGTTATTAATAGAATAACTAGTTTGTGTAGTAAATCTTGTGCATCGCGAGTATTTAGTCGGGTAGTTTTAGCTATTTAATTATGTTAGTTTAATCAGTTAAGCAGGAACCTCGGGTTTGCGACCTTAGCGCGATTAGACAGTAGAAAGACGATATTGGGGGAGTGCTAATTTAGTATAGATCTCGGAAAGTTTAATTTAAATTAAATTGTGCTAACAGTTAGAAGTTACTAACTTAGGTATATATTATATCACTCAAAATCAACTACGTATTTACTTATATTACTATTCATGCTACCGTGTTGCTACAGAGGACAAACCAGCACCAACAGGAGTAACTGATTTGAGATTCGCCCACATCGACCGTCCCTACAACTCCAAAGGCAAGCGATCCTCTTGATCATAAACATAGTTAATTTAAATGTAAACCGTATATTGCACTATATGTTTATTGCATCAAAATTGTTTTATCAAAACTTAAATCAATGATTGAGATGAAAATGATTAAGATGAATATGGAAGAAATAAGAATGAGAAAGAAAGAAAGAAATAAGAATTAATATGTGGGTAAAAGGGGGCCCTGGCAGGGGAAACGTGATTTACATTTATGATGATGAGGTAAGAGGTGGGCCCCTTTTTACATATGGTTATGATATAAGGACAAACAAAACTCTTACTCGGTCTGAAGCCGTAAATTCAGTACCAATCATTTTCCCATTTCGGCAGGCAGAAAATGCTACCTTGTTACGTGACTATGCTCTCCACAATGGGTAAGTATTATGTGTGAGTGTGATGGAGGAACCCAGGACCGGTAGGAGAAGTCAGGAAGTGGGAGATCCAAGGTGCTATAAGCGCTAAGGTGGAGTGTTGAGTGCGGGATAGAAGCGCCTCAACCAACATTATCGAACTTCGTATGTATGGCGAGGTCAAGAACGTGATTAAATCAACACCGACGGAAAGTAATGGGTGGAGACTTAATCACGTAACTTGGAAAACGTTCTGTATTTTGAACTCGAACCCGCATCAAAGGAAATGCAGGGGACCCGACTCATTTAGAGCTCAGAATGACTATGGGTAAAGTGGTACAAGCCTGCGCAGTGCAATATCAAATCATGAATTCATGCCAGTCTACGGGAACCATCGGAGGTCTTTCTTCTCTCCGAGTAATAAGTAGCGTTTTCAGTATTAAAATTTGGCACCTAATGTTTTAATAACTTATTTTCAGAAATGAGATGACTTAGAAAATGTGATAACAACTAGAGATAGTCATCCAATGCATTCTTTGCTATTAATGCTTGTTGAGTACACTCATGTACTCAACCTTGTTAGTATTCTTCTTTGTAGATCCTAGTCCGGCCTGGAACTATCCCGAGTGGGGCGAAGGATAATGCAGGTACCGAAGCCATTGCAGGAGGAGAAGGCGCAGACTACGAGGACCAGGGCAAAATGGGCACTATGTTTGACGCGTGGGACGAATAGGCAGCCAGTACTTCAGGGCTTGCGAGAGAAGCGGAGAAGCTCCTTTTGTAGATGTATAATACTTGTACTAAGTAACTAAGAACCATAGCCTGGCGTGGCTATTACTGGAATAAAGGTACAGTTTCTATCTTATTGTTCTGCTGCGTAACCCTGGTAAAGGCTTACTATTCGTTAGAGCAATGTTTTACTGAGCAAACGAATAGTAAATAGTAATCCGTATGCCTAAGTGTGATTACCCTTGGGGTAATGACACGGGGCGTTGCAAAAGGTTTCTAACTTGATATGTATCGTGTGTTTTGGTCCTTTTGGATCAACGAAACCTTAGCTTAAACACCTCGTGTATGCATTTTACTGGTGCCGCAAAGCATAGGGAATTTGGGATCCAGCCCGTTCCAAACGCAGCGATCTGTGAAGGAAATACGACGCGTCGTGGAATTTTTTTCAAATAATCCATTTTTATTATTAATTACAATATTATACCGCGATAATATTTTTACGAAATATACTCCTGTCGTCGCTCGGTAGTGATCGACCCGATCGAAGCGATTGGTTCCGAGAGCTCAACGGTTGATCGAGACCCTAACGAGCACAATGCATGCCCGGCTAGATAAGTGAGCTGCATATTAGGACCAACCGTTGAGCGACAAGTGTCCCAGTCGCTCAACGGTTGAGCTACTGGGACCAAGATGGCGGAGGTACCATTAGGCGCGAGGGCCGGAGCACGGCCCCTCGCCGTATCCTTGGTATCCTCTCGAGTAATATTGCTATTATTTGCACCACAAATTTAGTTAATTATGTTTAAATGTGTATTTACTAGTTTATCTTATGATAACTTTGTTTACTAGCACCTCCTCTATTTTCATCTTACGACGCCATCGGGGACCATCGCAATGATCGTCCAAATACCAACAATTGAGCTTACGTAGTATATTTCGTAAAAATATTATCGCAGGTATAATGTTGTAATTAATAATAAAAAATGGATTATTTGAAAAAAAAAATTCTACGTGCGTGCGTGCTGGCCTCCGCGATCGCTCGCTGGACCACCGAACGTTTGACCCAATCGAACTTGTGGTCTCGGCAATCGGCATCGTCCTCGGAAAGGCGTCGCAGTGTCGCACCACCCCATCACCGAGTGCGTCCCGTGACGAGGCTCGAAAGCGAGATAATAGTCCACGACAAGCGCTAACTAGCGCTTGCGCGCGCGACCGAAAACGCCAAGCCGACTTCACACGCCGGACCGGTCATATCACTTGCGGCAAAGACGATCCGTCGCCTCGGCCAACAAGCGTCTCTAAGACGCAAGACTTCGGCGATCGAGAGCTACTACGGACACCTCTCTTTTGTTTAGTGCTCAAGACTCTAAGAAAGCCCAAATACACTTCGGCAAAGGCTTTGCCGAGAGTGTCGACTCGAGAAGGGCACTTTCGGCAAAAATCACTTAAGAAAGAAGCCTTTTGCCGAGTGCTTTTTGTCGGGCACTTTCGGAAAGCCTTTGCCGAGTCTTAAAAGCACTCTTCGAAAGATTTACACTCGGCAAAATGAAAATGCGAAAAAAACCCAAAAATAATAGCAATTTTTTTTTCCGGGGGAGGCCACCACCGGCCAGCGTCCGCCCGTCTCCATCGAAGTCGCTGCATTTTTTGCGCAAAATTCGCGGTTAACGCGGCCGGCGGGATTCGAACTCACGACCTCTCCCTCACGTGTCTGCTGCTCTACCACTGCACTACACTGTCACTTGTGTCTAGATTCCGTTATCTATCCTCATATATTATACTAAACCGAGAGTAAATTGCTTGTTTGAGGCCCTAAACGAATTCAAATCAAAAAGTGGTCAACTACAAAGTTTCATAACTTTTCGAGATCTACAATTTTCATTTAGGAAGTTTTTCCATCCGAGGTCGTTTGAAAAATTCGAATTTCAAATTTGAGAGATTCAAACGTAGTTTTGCATGATAAGATGATTTCAAATCAAAAGTTGTCAACTACATAGTTTCATAACTTTTGAGATCTACAATTTTCATTTAGGAAGTTTTTCCATCCGAGGTCTTTTGAAAAATTCAAATTTTCAAATTTTCAAATTCAAACGTCGTTTTTGCATGACAAGATGATTTCAAATCAAAATTTTGCCAACTACAAAATTTCATAACTTCTCAAGATCTACAAAGTTTATTTTGGTCATTTGTTCATCCGACATAGTGGTAGTAACATTGTTCACAAATCTTATATATCTCTCTTCTACTTTCATGAAACTAATATGAGAGAGATGTAGATTTTATGAACAACGTTATTGTCGCTTTGTCAAATGAAGAAATGACCAAAATAAACTTTGTAGATCTTGAGAAGTTATACAACTTTGTAGTTGAAAAGTTTTTCATTTGAATTCATTTAGGGCCTCAAAAATTGCTTTGAAAAAATGATTTGCCGAGGGCCAAAAAAAATGCACACGGCAAAATGCCTCTTTGCCGAGTGCCAAATCAAAGGCACTCGGCAAAGACGCATTTTGCCGTGTGCCGAAAAATAGCACTCGGCAAAATACATCTTTGCCGAGTGCCAGAAAAAAGGCACTCGGCAAAGCCATCTTTGTCGAGTGTTTTTTTTGCCGAGTGTATTTTATTTGGCACTCGGCAAAGACAAATCTTTGCCGAAAGTGCCCGATAAAATACACTCGGCAAAGCCTCCGGCACTCAGGCAAAGTGCCGGATTCCGGTAGGCCGGTGGTAGGCGCTGCGAACGCGCACCGGAAAAACGCGGCATGGGCCATGAGGCCAGGACAAATTGCCGAGACAACCCTGAAAGCCCAAAGCCGGCGAGCTGTGACATCTAATGGAGAGGTTTTTGGAGTCACCGCTTCACATAGTGACCCAAGAGGCCATGTATGCAGTGCTATACAAACTATACAGGGCCCGTACGAATCGGTGAGTGCCTGTCGTGATAGACGATACACTGATGCAGGGTGCAGCAGCCTCCGTCGGGTCAGCGACTCCGCCGCGTCGATGTCCACATTGCACAGAGTATTGAAGCAACATTTCTACGTTACTGGCATACCACGAGTTGACTTTGGATGTGTGATCCAACAAAAACCGCGTGAATTCCTCAAGACACGATGTGAACACAATCCAGAACAAGAATCCAGTGTCGTACTTGGCGGATAGCAGAGGTAAGAGTCCTTGTCCAAATCTTCTCATGCATTCATGTTGTTCACAGGTTGCATCTTGGCTTCGAGTTCTGTTTACAGCAATCAGGGAAGGAATTTTGTTCATTTCAGACCCTGTTTGGAATGCGAGAATTTTCCTAGATTCGTATGGGAATTGAAATGTTTCATATGAAATTTCTGCATTCCAAACGCATCTGTAGCAAAATATAGTACCTCGCCTTATTTCGCTGCGATGAATGTAGTACCTTACCTAAGCTCGTTGAAAACAGTAACTATGGTTTCAACTTCAGTATAGCAATCATCCTCATTTCTGATCATCTGTAGGTTGCACAATTCTGTGTTTTCCAAACTCGGAAATTTAAGAGAGATGGCCGAGCTAGCGGTTGCTGCTGTGTTGCAAAGGGTAGGCTGCCATGTGATTCACGAAGCCACTTCTCTGCATGATGTTCCTGCCAAGGTGGAGACCCTGAAAGCTGAGCTTCAGCGCATGCAGTGCTTCCTCAGGATACCGACGAAAGGATGGAGAGAGGAGAAATGGTGACCAGCCTGGTCTCAGAGGTCAGAGATGTAGCTTACAGAGTTGAGAGCATCGTTGACATTGCCAACATCTTGGCGAGGGACAACAGCAGAGCATGGTCCTTCATGGGTGCCACACTGCCATATCAAAGGGTGCTCATTACCCCTACCACTGCATGAATCTGTACAGAATTGGAAAAACGATTGATCAAGTGACAGCAAGTATTCATGCAATCTTCCAAGAATTCACAAAATATAGCATTGTTAGTGTTGGCCTGAATGAAATACCAAGGTATAGCATGGAAGAGAATGAGAATTTGCGTGCTAAGCGACTGATACTTCTGGATTTCGATGATGAGGTGGATGCCATTGGCTTTGGTAGTGAAATCAACCAAATCAAGGATGAATTGCTGAAATCAGAGAACAAGGATCTCACTGTAATCTCCCTTGTTGGTCCAGGAGGAGCAGGGAAATCAACCAGTGCTAGGAAGGTCTACAATCTTGTTGCGAAAAAGCATTTCAATTCGTACGTATGGATATGTATCTCGCAACAATTTACAGTTTATGGTCTAGTAAAGGATATTGTTAAAGGGACCATGGGAACTGAATATTTCGAAGAACTAGGAACAATGCAAGAGATGGCGATTAAAAAGAAGATCCACAACTTTCTGAAGGAGAAAAGGCACCTAATAGTTTTAGATGATGTCTGGAGAATCGAAGCTTGGGATATGATCCAAGCTGCCTTTCCTGATATCAAAAATGGAAGCAGAGTGATTGTTACAACTCGCAATTCAGCAGTTTCCAATCATCCTATCACAAGAAAACTAGTTCACAAGCTAAAGCTCCTCAACAATGAGGAAAGTATCGAGTTGTTCAATAGGAAGGCATTTTCTCCCTATGTTGTCCACGATAGAAATGATCTGGATAACTTCAGGGAACTAGGCAAAACATTTGCATTAAAATGTAATGGCTTGCCTCTTGCAATTGTAGTCCTGGGAGGTTTCCTATCAAAGAATCTCAGAATCCTCGAGTGGAGAAGAATGGTTGCTAACATAAATTGGGATGCAATGAAGAATGAAGGTGACATCGAAGCCATACTTGACCTAAGTTACTATGATCTGTCAAGTAATATAAATGCATGCTTTCTGTACATTACATCATTCTCAGAGGACTATGTCATCCCGGTTGGCCTTCTTACAAAGCTATGGATTGCAGAGGGTTTCGTACCAAATGTGCGTGGATGCTCTCTTGAAGAAACAGCACTCAGGTATGCAGAAGAACTGGCACAGCGCTGCATGATCCTAATCGAAGATAGGAGCTCCGGGTGGTTCAAGACCATAAAAATGTATGACGTGCTGCGTGAATGGGGGCTTGGTCAAGCTCGAAGAGAAGGATTCTTCAAAGTCTGCAGTTGCCACAATGATGTGGACACAACATATTCCAATGAAATGAGAGCTCACAGAGTGGTTCTCTATTGTTCTTTTTTTTTCTCAAGAATGCGCAAGAGCCTTGCACACCATTCCATTAAGAAGAAGAAACATATGAGGTTACAAACAAAGTTACAGGCCAGGATAAACAAAAACAACGAACCAAAGCAAAAGGAAGGGAGAAGGAAAAAAAGAGAGAGAGAAACAAACAAATAAAAGGACGACCTAAGAAGAATCTCTCCCGAATAAAGGCACCACCCGACTGATAGCCCGAGCCATGCGCCAAAGACAAAGCTCTTCATGAATCCGCTGCAGTAGAGTCGGTAAGGGACTGGTCTCATTATTGAAAACCCTACTGTTGCGATCCTTCCAGAGCATCCAAGTAACCAGGATGACGCAGGTATCGAAGTCCTTTCTTGCTTGATGAGAAAAGGTCTCGCGCAGAAAGCCAATGTTGTTGGAAGGAAGATTGCCCAACTGGAACAGCTCCTGAAAGACCCACATGCGTGAGGAAGTGTGGCCAAACCTGAGAGGTTATGGCGCAACCGACAAGAAGGTGGTCGATAGTCTCTTGGGAGTGCCTGCAGAAAACGCTAGTACCTTGGTTTGGCAGTCCACAACGCTGGAGGCGGTCCGCCGTCCAACAACGGCGATGAACTGCTAACCAGACGAATAATTTGCACTTGAGGGGGGCCCTCGAGCGCCAGATAGCCTCCACACTCGGAAGCTCACAAGAACCCAACAAGAAAGCTTTATAAGCCAACTTGGAGGAATATTGTCCTGAGGCTTCCCAACGCCATATGATCCTGTCGTGCTGGCCCGAAGTAAGAACAATGGTTTGCAAGGCACTCCAGAGACGAAGGATCTCGCCAAAACAGCATGCATCAACAAGGCCCCTAATGTCCGAGAGCCAGGCAGCGTCGTGTAGGGCTTGGGCGACCGATCTTGTTTTCTGTAGGCGTGAAGGAATCACCTTAGTCAGCCGAGGGAAAAGGCTGGGTATACTACGACCATTGAGCCAGCGATCCGACCAAAACAAGGTGTTAACACCGTCGCCGAGTTGAACGATGAGCGAAGCGTTGAACATGTCTTCTTCTACACGACCAACTTGCGCCAACAAACCCTTCCAAGGTCTTGTGGGCCAGGTCCTTCGAAGCCAAAGCCAGCGGAGGCAAAGAGCCTTGCCTAGGATATGCAAATTATGTAGGCCCAGGCCACCGTACTGGATGGGGCGACAGACGGCTGGCCAAGCAACTAGGCAATGACCTCCCGACACGTTCTCTGTTCCTTTCCAAAGAAACGCTCTCCTCCTTTTGTCAATTTCTTTAATAACAGTGAGCGGAGGATCAAGCACCATGAAACTGTACACTGGGATGGAGGTCAACACTGCTCTAGTCAGCACCAACCGACCTCCTTGAGATAGCATCCCTGCTTGCTAGGCTTGAAGGCGGCTAGCGACCTTGTCCAATAGGGGTTGAAAATCAGCCTTAGATGGCCTCCTCAAGGACAGCGGCAGTCCGAGATATTTGCAGGGAAAGGCTGAAATAGCGCATCTCAGTGCACTGGTGATAAGTTGTACTTCGTCAGTGTTGCACCGTATTGGCAAAATGGTACTTTTGGCAAAGTTTGTTTTCAGCCCCGACGCCTCGTTGAGGAGTTGCAATATTTGTATGATGACGTGCAGATCTGAGGCAACCGGGGTGAGGAAGACTACTGCGTCGTAGGCATATAGAGATAGCCGATGCGGGATACCTCGTGGGCCGCCCATCGGGTGGAGCAAGGAGTCGAAATCAGCCACCGCGAGGAGGTTATTCATAATATCCATGGCGACGATGAAAAGCATGGGCGACAGCGGATCTCCTTGTCGCAAACCGCAACCATGCCAAATGGGACGACCTGGGTTGCCATTAATGAGAACCCGGGTGGAAGCTGTTCTGAACATGATGCATAACCATTCTCGCCACTTTGGCCCGAATCCCTTGCGCGTGAGAACCTCAAGTAGAAAAGGCCAAGACAAGGAGTCAAAAGCCTGGGCAATGTCCAACTTGAACATGAAAGCTTCTCTCTTTTGCTGGTGAAGGAGACGTGCAGACTGCCTCACTAGAAGGAAATTATCTTGGATCAATCTCGACTTGGTGAAGGCAGACTAATTAGATGAGACGACCTTGGCGAGATGTGGGGCTAGTCTCCTAGCCAAAACTTTGGAGAATAGCTTGGCGAAGCTATGTAGCAAACTTATAGGCCGATAGTCCCGGGCTTCCTCGGCATCCGGTCTCTTAGGCAGAATTGTGATCAAAGCTTGATTGAAGTTGGTGTTGCTATACCAAATCTGCACACCTTGCTGCTCTTCAATGCGGTTAGATTGGAAAGGAGTGCCTTCTCTTTTCGAGGCTTAAATTACTTGCGGCTGCTCTATATTGATGGCATGAGAGGGAGATGGGAGCTGCCTAAAGAGATTGGCAAGATGATACATCTGAGGTATCTTGGCTTGAAAGGTGGCACATATATACTTCCTGCTTCTATGAGTGGTCTTGCAAACTTGCATACTTTTGACGCAAGAGATGCCACAGTGGATGCACTCCCCAGTTCTCTCTGGAGCATTCTGAGTTTCTGACATTGAGGCATGTCTATGTCTGCAAGGTGGAGTCCGAATGGTCGGTGCTGAAAATTAACATGCAAAGTAACCTGAAGTCTCTTTTCATATTTCTGGGATGCAACTGTTGGTCTTTGTAAGGGTTTTATTGTAATTTCTTATTTTGAGAAAAGATTTAAAAGAAAAGGAAAGGATTTTAGTGGGCCCCACCTGTCGGTCTGATAAGAGAGAGGGAGGAGGTGAAGTCCTTCAGGCTTATCTCTTTTCGGCCGATTGGTTTTGGGTCTTGGCTATTCGTCTCTTGCTCTCCGAGCATGACGGCGATTTGGGTGAGGAGATGGCGTTGCTGGAGGGCAAAAACAGCCCGTACGCTTCGGGTGCCGGCGGTTTTTCTACGATCTCCATCTCTTTGCTTCTTATGTGGCGACAGCGCTTCCTTTCGGGTAACCTGAGAACAGAGATATAAATTCCTCTTTGATTTGATTGCTTCTCCTGGGTGACTGGTTTCGGGATTGAGAGGGATTGGTTGAGTTCATTGGCGCGGATATTCTTTTCCCGTCGGTGATCTCTTGGCTTCCTTCGGTTGATCTCATCTGGTTGAATCTTTTCTTGCGCCATTCTGTGTGTGAGATCTGGAAGGACCACTGAGGGACTCTTCAGCCAAGTGTTCCTGGTGACTTGTGTGACTCCTCCTGAACCTAAACTTCTTTCTTTGGTATATTCCAAAGGAAGGAGAGTGGCATTGTATCTCCGAATACATGGGCAATAGGTTTTCTGGGTCAGCGTCTCCTTGACGTGCCTTACTTGGTTGTATCTTGGTGGTTTTGATTACCACCGAATCTGTGAGTATCATTGTTTATCTTTTGTGCATCCCTTGTGTATATTTGTGTTGTACTGGTTCATATCTGGAATTGGTACTGGAAGATATTGCAAATTGGTGATAGTGGGTTCAGTTGAATGCTCTGTGGTCAGTTATAATCAGTAGCTTTGCTTCTTTCTGATTTTCAGTTCTATCTAAAGATAAATAATCCTTTTATGATCAGTGAGCTAGTTGATGTTCTGTGAGATATTTACATTGTTATTCTTAATCTGTTGATTAGACTAACTGTTAAAATATTCTTGTGAATTATCTTGGCATCACTTGCTGTGTTGTTCTGTTTTAGAACAGACTGTATACTGCTTTCTTTGTGATATTATTCACATTGGTGGTCATTAGATAATCTATGGACAGAAAGTTTAATATGCTACTTTGAGATAAATTTGACATTTTAAATAGGAAAGCTGTAGTTTAAGCTCAAGATCTATTTTGTAATTATCAAATTTGATTGGTGAAGAGATTTTGACCGCGGGCTCAGATTGCAAAGACTATGTCTTATGCAATTAGCCAACTGAGAGCAATCGAACAATCTAATTATCTTAGCTTTATGCTGATTTTGGTTGTTCTCATAATGTATATGTTGAGCACATTTTTCCTTTTAAATGACTTGGAGAAACTTCATATGTATATGTTGATTTGGTCATTTAAATGCATATGGAATTATGCTTCAGTGTTATTTATTTTTGCTGGAATTAATGGTGATTATTTGCTAAAACCGTGTTTTCAACAACAGCAACATGCAAGAGCAATGGGAAGCAACGATGCATTCTTATGACAGAATGGATAGACATCCCTCCTGGTGCTTTGGAAAGTACTACCAGAGTGTCAACCAGCTGGAAATGGTTGGGGCATGCGATGACGAGTTTGGTGCGCCCAACAGCCTACATCTTCCTGATCTCATATTCCTCCCTCACAACCTGAAACGGCTGAAATTTAGCTGTCCTAATTTTCTGAATGATGAAGACCCCGTGCCAACACTTGGGAGTTGGCTTCGGATCCTGAATGTTTTGGAAATAGGGGTTAGGTCATATACTGGTGCAACCATGACCTGCCCTTCTGGTGGGTTTCCATATCTGTACTATTTGGTACTGCATGATATAGATGTTGAGGAGTGAATACTGGAGGATGGGGCCATGCCAAAGCTCAGAATACTAACTCTCTGCAAGTGCACCAAGCTGAAGGCACTGCCAGAAGGATTGCAGCACCTGCAGGAACTTCGGAAGCTGAAAGTGATAGTGATGCCTAAGTTGTGCCAAGTTGTATGCAACACACTCCTCAAGGCAGGATGCAAGGTCGTCATCAGACCAAGTGAGGAGGACTTCCAGCATGTACAGATCCCGTAAGTACACTCTGTGCTACATGTCACCATTGTCAGCTCGTAGAACAGTGCATGAAAATGGAAAAATTGTAAATTCGATCATATAATTGGATTCACCAGACAATTAACTATTTGTAAGTAAAGATTAAATACTTGGGGAAAAAAGAACCCTAGCTACAATTCACTGGAAGCTATACTGTAATTAAAGACTTCAAATAGAACAGCAGCTATAATTCACTGGAAGCCATATTGTTTAACTAACATTTAGCATGCTATCTAAAGCGCCGCCATTTTTATTCTGAACTAAAAACTTATGGCTAAAGTACTCTCTGGTATGTCCTCTCCTACAGTAAGGATGACAGGCTATTATGCACCGATACGCGATACTGGTACGGCAGATACGGCGATACCCCATTTTCCCAAAAAACCTGATACGGATGTGTGTGTGTGTGTATTAAAATTAGTGAAATTATAAAATATGATACTTGACTAGTAGGGTGTCCGTGCGTTGCAACGGATCTTAAATAAATAATACCACAAGTGTTAAATTGGCAACATATCAGGTGAACATGTCTTGTTTTGTGAACATATGCACACACGCAACCGCAGCCGTCCGATCTCATCCGAGCGGCCAAGATCTGTGGGCGCGCCTCCCAATCTCACTTCACAGCATTTCGCGACCCTCCCCCAACAAAGAAGACCAAATCCTCCGCGAGCTCCCATCGTCTCCCCAACCTCAGTCTCATCCTCCCACCTGCACCGCCTCCCCTCCCCTCCCCACCGCTGCACCTCCCATCAAACTGCACTCCCGCCTGTGCCGCCTCTCGTAAAACTATCTCGCCGTCTCCGGAGTCTGGACTCTCAGCGATCTCGACTTCGCCGGCGGTGGAACACGATGGCGGATGTGTCATGTAGGTCTTCCAAACATCTATTTGTTCTTTCACCTGACCCTTTCATAAGTTTGTATTATGTTCCAAAGGAAATTATAAATCCACTTCTGAGCACAAAGTTACTCATTGATTCTTTTTTTTAACTTTAGCATGTCTCTGATAGCAGCATACCTATTGGTCGTAAATGGTTTCAAGAATGTGTTCCATCTGATGGAGGACTTTACACATGGTTCAAGTAAGGCCTACCAACAGTTGAAGCAGAAGAATGAGCAAGAAGGACCGGTTACTTCATGTTACGACATTACTGTTCATATACTGGAGTTGTGGTTAGTTATAATGATGTGCTTCACGGATAAATGTGTGTGTTTTTCTTCCATTGATCAACCGTTTGAGATTTTGTTCAAACAAATTTTGAGCTTGGAATGCAATGCGGAATTGTTTTGCATTTATGACTATTGAAAATTTTCAATGAGAGCTGATTCAGAAAGCTTCAGCTGCTTCACATAATATGAAAATTGTCTGGAGTCTCAGCGATCTCGACTTCGCTGGCGGCGGAACACGATGGCGGATGTGTTGGACCGGCGGTTCGGGGTGGCGGCCGCCGCCGCCGCGCTCATCACCCTCGTAGCGTTCGGATCTGCCTCGTCGTCCTCGGAGTCGGCGTCCAAGTGGGCCTTCGTGAAATCCACCGTCTCCTCCCACGACGTCGTCATCTTCTCCAAGTCATACTGCCTGACGGAGACGATGATTTATTGGGCTTGGGCTTCGGCTGCGCCTCTCTGTCTAGGCAGTACAAGGTTGTTCGCATTCGCATCACTGACGTAGGAAACGCCAACCAGCGCTGCGAGGTCCTCCCGTTGGGAGACGGCGGCGAGCGCAACGCAGGTGGAGGCATAGGTCTTCTGCATCACAACCAGAATAATTGTTCCATCATCAAAATGATCAGGTGTCTTAGTGTCACAGGTCTTAAGAAAAATATATATACGTCAAAAAAGAAAGGTCCAAGAACAATATATGTTCAAGGGCTAAAACCAACAAAAAGGAATGATGGTAGAGATGATTGATTATGTCCGGTGTAACTGATCGTTTTACTTTATTGTGTAAAATGGGAACAGACAGATAGGGGAAAAGGATGAATCCTTAAGGCCTTTACACCGTACTTTTTTTTTTCCATCAGTTTGCCAATGTCCTCTGTCCAGTTTGCTTACTTTTTTAACCTATTATCTGGTAACCTTATTGCTTCACTATGCTGTGTCCTTCATCACTTGATATCAATGAGTAATTAGAATGATAACATTCTAAAAAAATGTATTCCATAAGTACACCCTGGTTATTTCAATGCAGGGGCGGATCCAGTGTAGAGTCATTGCGGTCATGACCCCGATGACTTCTTACTAATCCTACTAAGATTATAGTAGAAATAGCGTAAAGAACTTTGTAAATAAGTAATGACCCTGATGTTCTAGTAAGAGTGACCCCGATGCTATTTATTTCTAGATCTGCCACTGTTTGAATGGAACTATGAAACTTCCACCGGAAAAACATGGCTGAAAGCTGAGGACATATACACATATTACCTAAGTCTGAGAACAAAAGAACATAACAGTAAATATTAAAGACAATATCTTCTACAAATGGAAAAACAAATAGCATAAGAAAATATCAATGCAAAATTACATTCAAAGAATAAAAACAAATACATTGGCAATATGAAAATGAATGTAAAACAAACCTTGCTGATCAAGCTCCACAACATAGGGCTCCTTCTTCAATTGAAGTTCCTTGAACACAGCCTTCGCTCTCTTACAATACCTGCAAAATTGAGTTATTTTGTAAGATAGAGTTTCTTCCGCCGGTACGACAACATGTAAAATGTGGATAAGGGTTGGTAGTTGGGTTTTGGAACTATGAGGCATCATCTTCATACGTGCATTGTACATAATGGTCACCTCACAATGTCAGCATTCCTCTTATTGACCATACAACTAAAATAGAAGCCATTATTTACATTTACATTGACATATAACACTTCAAGGACATCAACTTTGGTTCTTTGGATGGCCGTAAAGTTCACGTAGCGAATGATCGTTTTGTTGGACGCCGCTCTATCTCCATCTAATTGAGTCTGTGAACAAAACTAATTAGTAAACACATTACCAATACTCTTTGAACATGAATAATTAATATTTTTACCAGCTCTTCACTGCCTGCTTGTCGAGTCACATGACTCACATGCCTGCATCTTACAATGTTGGGACACCACCTTCATCTATTACATCGGTACAAGGACATCTTCCCAATCCTCTTTCTAAGTAAATGTAACAATCCATGCATCTACCATATGGACTATTGAATCCCGCGCTTTAATTTTTCACATGATGAGCTGAGAAACCAAAGAAGCCCATCTGCTGGAAGTTAGGAAAGAGTCAATTTTTCACTTACATAGTTAATCACGCCCACCGGCGAGCAGATTGACTAAGAGCAAGGGGTTGTACCCACCTACGGAAGGAGCAAAGAAGCATACCAGGAGCTAAAGGGGAGGCACCCACAAACTCAAGCCCCCACGCCAGATCGAGCAGGTCTACTGAAGATATTGCTGCAAAAGTCTTGAGAGCATTCCACAATAAAACAACACGTTACACCGTCTCACCCAATGAAGCAGTCAAGCTTAATTTGTTTGTTGAATGTTCACAAAAAGGAAAGCAATGGTGACGTGTAGTATATGACACAATGCATCTAGGGCAGAAACTTTCATACTAAACCAGGACGAAATGAACCTACTCATACCCAGCTTCGACTGTATAATAACCTGCCAAAGTGCCAATGCAAAAAAGGCAATCAAAAGGAACTTCTCTAGCAGTCAGCACCTCAACGCAAATAGCCAAATAATGCAACTGAACAGGCAAAAACCACCATCAACAATGAGAAATCGCAGAAGCTCAAAGCATCACTGTGTGTCAGGTAGCACAAAATAATAATCATGTAACAGTTATTGGATCCACAGACATAACTTTACTGGTTGGTTTTTTTACTTCATGGACATTATTTGCTTCTGTGGATGGTGTTTCATTTTGCATAGAGAGTAAGTAAAATGATCTTTACCGGAACAAGCCAATTAATCTATCACACTTTACTAATCCTATCTAGAGAGTAAGTAAAATGATGTTTATCGGAACAAGCCAATTAATTTATCACACTTATCCAAATCATAATGAAGAAAACTATGATCGTTTCACGAACCGATCCACCAATCAAGACCAGAGCTCCAATCTGGTCCCCGTCAAACCACTCAAATCCACTAAACCCACAGCCTTCCTGCAATCCAACAAAAGAAAATAACAACCAAAGCAACGATCTTTCCACGAAAGGAAGCAGCATGAACCATCGTCTTCTTGGGCCAGGCCGGATGTGACCGCCGCCGGTTCATTGGACGCCCTGGCCGCGGCGGCGACGATGTGGGGCAGCCTGGATGCAGCGGAGCTCATGGCGCTCAGGCGAGGCAGGCGGAGATGCCGAGAAAAATAAACTTTCTTGAGTCAACTCCTTCAATGTCAATATTGCCACTTTCCTGTGTTTGCAACAAATGTTGACAATAACGAAACATTACGTGAGACTGAAACAGAGCTAACAAAACAAATAAAAGTTGAATGCACTGCCAATTCATCAAGAGATTCAGTATAATAAGAACAGGTAAAAAAATACGCCTTCAAGATAATAGCTTCCTAAATTCAACCCGTTAGGACATTCAATTCCAACGAAAGAACAGACTTAAAAGGGAGTAATTGTTCGAGATGGCAACAAGGGATATATATACCTCATAGAGATGACATCTTCCACCTCGCTGCAAAAGGCCATGCAGTCCTGCCCAAGACCATTTGTGTACTTCACCTTGCTGGCTCCGTCATGATCCTCCAACACTTCTTGCAACCATTTTCTCAATGCATCAACATTCAACTCCAAGTCTAACAACCCTTTTTTTCAAGAGCAATCAGCTCTAACAATCCAGAATCGTGACATAACCTTAGGATGAGGTGTAGGAGGAGCAAGGAGAAAGAAGAAGATGCGCATACTAACCAAGATAATCCAGACAAGGAGGGGGCTCGCTGGCGTGGAGATCTGGGGGCAGAACCACGGAGGGAATGCGGTGGCGGAGGGCGGCAGAGATCTGGAGAATCAGGTTGTCGTGTGCTCGATTCGATCTAGACGAGGATGGGAACACGACGGAGACAACATCAAGGAAGACGAGAGGAGAGGGAGGGGGCTGGTAGGTCACCGACTCACCGTTGGCCTGCGAGGGCGGCGGCAGCAGCTTGAGGTGCGTTGAGTTCTCGATCGAGGAGTTGAGCTCTGGATGGAGGTGTCTCCTACCTCCCGGCCTCCCTCCTCAGCAGACGGGCTTCGGCTTGGGCCCCGACGCAACGGCTCCCAGCCTCCCCCAGCCTTTGGGCTCCCCCGTCTCGTCGCTGTCGTCTCAGGCGTCGCCAGATCTGGGCTATGCTTGGCAGAGGAGAGGAACGGAGCATGGCAGGGAGGGGATACGCCGTGAGGGGCGGGCACTGAGGTGAGGGGGTCGCGGCGGCTGGCGAGGGAGGCGCCGCGAGGGGCGGGTGCGTAGGCGAGGGGTGAGGGCCGCGAGGGGCAGGCGCGGAGGAGGGAGGGGGCGAGGGAGTGGAGCGAGCTGGCGGTTGGGAGGAGGTGGGCGAGGCATGTGAGGCGGTTTGGGGGGCGATCGCACTTTCGGTGGACGATCGCCCCGCTTGCGCGGGGTAAACCCAAAATTGTAGTAGGTAAGATAAGTTTTAGTCAAGGTCAATTGACGATACAATAGAACAGAACCATGAGCAAAAAGCCATCTCAAATCATGTTGCAAGATCAGTTACAATTTAGTTTCTTAAAATGGAGAATAATTTAGTGGTTGCTCACATAATATACTATGGATCATGGAACATTCAAAACAACAGGAATGTTTTTTTACCCATGTGCATTACCAAATTGTTTTCTCCAATTGAAGTGTAAGATATGCATTACGAAAGCTTAACAAGGGGGAGTACCAAACATATGTATAAGCCTAAATAACATTTACAGCATTAGTTCTCTAAACACTGAATATATATTCAGGCAATAAAATTATGTACCTCAAAGCACTGAATGTGGTTCAAAACTAGGCAACCAAATATATCAAGTGGGCTAGGCTTGAATTATGGGCCATATTGAGGTATGAGGAAGAATCAGGTTTTTGTTTCTGTTTTTTTAAAATATAAATGTTTCTGATACTTCCGACACGACGCAAGACAAGATGTCGAGTCGCATCAGATCCGATACGTGACGAGATACTTGAGACGTTGTTGGTCAGGAGTATCGGTCCATCAGGGATGATAGGTAACAAACTGACATGACATCCATGGACCATGGGGAGTGGGAGCAATTTAACTTCGCTTCCTTCCAGGAGGTGTAAAGATTTCTTTCGTGAGTTACTGGCCTCATTCTTGGCTTAGATACCAACAGGCTGTAAATTGTGAGTACTGATTTCTTTCACCACTATTTATTACACATGTGTACACACAGTATTCAGACCCAGAGTTTACCACATGTGTATACTGGGAAACTCTGATGTCTATGAATTACGGTTTGTACTTTGCGCTTTTGTTAAATTACTGATGTTGTGTAAAGGATAAGTACAGAATATATTTTTTGAAACGAGGATAAGTACAGAATAGTGCTCATGAGCAATCGGAATTCTGCTTCCAACATCCGGAGGAGTGGAGGACCCTCGCGGAGTGGTCAAAAGGATTTTACAGAGTCGCAGACTGCTTGCGATTTAACCAGATTAGGAGACATTCTACGAATGGAACACTGGGCAGTGCGCAACCAAGTTCGAATCGAGATAATAAGAATTGAGGAAGAAAGTCTTACCTACAGGAGGAAGTTCACCGTTGCTTTTCGTCCCCTCCGGCTCCCCTAACCGAGATGGGAGTGCGCCAAAACCCAATCAAGCTGCAAGATACAAAGAGTATTCACATCTCAGGCACGATCAAAGAAAAAAAGACGAAGAACAAGAGCGTGTATCTGTAAGAGATTACCTGCCCCGAGAGCGAGGTACGTCCAGAATTCGCATTTTTTTTCCGGCTGTTTTGCCCGTGGACTGTTTTCCCAACGCCATCCCCTTGCCATGGATCCTGAGAACGAAGAGTACCTTCCCTCACTAGGCGGAGCCTGAAAAAATCTAAGCTAGGACGGGGTGGATCATGATTAATACGTAATAACAATGTAAATACATATTTTTTAAGTTGTCATCAACTTATTAGTATATTGAAAGCGATAAAAAGAACTACGATATTAAATAGGATTGAGCAAAATTCCTAAATATCCGTATATCAAATTCTTGTTTACCTTTTTATTATCTTCATATGCAAATTTAAGTACGAGATATTGTGAACAAAAGTTCATGGGTTTAAGTCAATCTTTAAGACTCCACCTGTAGCTCCTACTGCACAATTTTATTTTTTAGAAATCAAAGTAGCAAAGACTAATTCTATTTTTTCTAGTTTCTATTACCTAATCGAGTACTAATTAACATTGGATTTCCATAACAGAAGAATAATAAGGGATAATTGAGAATTTGCCACCCAATAGAACCATCTTCTAAGCTTTGTCATTATGTAGATTGTAATTCGTAATTTGCTATCTCTTACAATTTTCAATAATTCTTTTGCTATTTTTGAGTTTTTATCTCCTTTTCATTTTTCAAGCCAATTATGCCCACCGAAGTTACCAAAAGGCGCTCACAGTCAACGTTGTGGTAGCCGTGTGGGTAGTAGCACATCATCTCATCCAGTTCATCGAACTCAAAATCCTGAGCACATGAACCTGTAGCAAATTAGGCATTAACCATAAACAGATCAAACAAAGACCACAAGTTGTCAACAACAATTGCTTGCAGGTCAATGTAATCACCTCCAGGATTGTGTCGGGCTGTCAGCTCCGAACTCTTTCCTCCATCTCAGCATCTCGGCCCACATCTGCATTGCCTTCTTGGCATCAAGCTGTTGAGGAACCGTCGCTCGGGCGAGTCCAGCCCGAGCGATTACCTCGTAGACAAGCGAAGAATCGTAAGAACAATGCAAGAACACAAGAACAGAATAATAGATTGAATACAGAGATATAGGGGGCTTATTGCTTCTTTTTATTCGTTCATCAATCGATCAGTCTTTTACAATGACTAGCACCCCCTATTTATAGTCTAGAGATCCTGCTAGAGTTTGGGATGAGGAGCCCATACATGGGCCAGCTTCTGGGCTAAGCCCATAGTTTCCCAACACTCCCCCTTGGGCACCCATCCTCACATGTTCATGCCTCATCAAAACTCCATAAAAACCAAGTGGGAAAAATTTAGAGAAAGAGCACATGATACAAGTTTTGCTGCGTTGCACGAATTGTCTTATTAAAAACCTTAGCCGAGAAAGTTCAGGAAAAACTCGTCAAAGGAAAAAAAAAAGTATAATCCACCCAATTTCATTTGATCTCCAGGATTTACTCTTTGGGTACTCGATCTTCGTGATCAAGTTTCAATAATGAGTTTGTGAAGATTCTCCCTCTGAATTCTGCACTTCTCTAAGTCTCATCATTCCAATTCCACGTATGCACTTTTCAAGGCTAGATGCTGGAAGTGACTTAGTGAATAAATCTGCAAGATTTTCACATGACTTAGTATGCAATACTTTAATTTCGTCTATCTTTTGCAATTCTTGAGCATAGAAGAACTTGTGGTTGATATACTTTGTGAGAGGACTCTTCACATAATCTATATGCACTTGTGCAACACAAGCTGTATTATCTTCATAGATAATAGTGGGGGTTTGTGTGGCATTCAATCCATACGATTGCTGGATGTGGTGAATCATCCACCGAAGCCAAGCACATTCTCATGAGGCCTCGTACAGTGCTATTATTTCCGAGTGGTTCGTCGACGTCGATACAAGACTCCGCTTAGACGATTTCCATGAAATTGCAGTTCCACCACATAGGAGTTCATAGCCTGTTTGCGGTTTGGCTGTATGCGGGTCCGACAGGTATCCGGCATTTGTATAGCATTCATAGTTAGGTCTTGGTTCTTTCTGTAGAACAGACCAAGTTCTTTGCTTCCTTGGAGGTATCGGAAGATGTCATTCATTCCTTGCCAATACCTTTGGTAGGTTCTGCACTATACCTTGCTAATAGGTTCACGATAAATGGAATGTCCGATCTAGTACAGTTTGCTAAGTACATGAGTGCTCCTATTGCACTTAAGTACGGGAATTCTGGTCCCAGAACTTCCTCCCCCTATTCTTTAGGTCTATACGGATTCTTATCTTGTTGCAAGAATCTTTCGACCATTGGCACTTTCGAATGGTACGTCTTTTCAAAATCAAATCTTTCTAACACCTTCTGAGTGTAGGTTGACTGGTGCACTAATATCCCTTCAGGGGCATGCTCAAGCTACAAGCCTAGGCAATATTTGGTTCTACCCAAATCTTTCATTTCAAACTTCGACTCTAGGTAAGAGCTTGCTTTCTTAATATCTTTCAGAGTTCCAATGATATTTAGATCATCTTCATACACTGAGATTATACAAAATCTATACTGGGATCGTCGTATAAATATACATGGATAATTCTCATTGTTCGTGTAGCCTTTCTTGCATAGAAAGTCGATTCAAGCGATTATACCATGTCTCGCTCGATTGCTTAAGTTAAACAAAGTGACTTTTCGAAGTTTCACATCAGATAGATTTCTATTTGCTCTGTCTTGGTTCGGGATAGGAATACATTCAGGTACCTTCATATAAATGTCTGAATCTAAATTTTCATAAAGGTAGGCAGTTACCACATCCATCTATATCATTTCAAAATTCAAGTTGACTAACATTGAGATTAAATATCTAAAGGGTGGTTCTGCCCATGACCGGGGAATATGTTTCTTCATAAACAATTTCTGGACGTTGAGTGAAACCTTGTGCAACAAGTCTTGCTTTATTTCATTATTTTTATTTCTCTTTCGAACAAATACCCACTTATGCCCTACGGGGTGCACATGGGGAGGTGTGCAGCTTATAGGCCCAAACACCTCTCTTTTATTCAGAGAAAATAATTATGTTTCTATTGCCTTCTTCTAATCTTCTTAATATAATCTTTTCTTATATTCAGTGAGCGATGCAGGCTCTGGATCAAGATCGATGATTGTGGCAATTTTCTTTGCAAAGTAAATGTCGACATTGGCTGTTGTCTTATTCATAGATTCTCCCGATGTCACAAAGTTTATAGCTATTTCTTCAAAGGGTGATTCTTCTAATGCTTCTACTTGCTAACCGCTGCTTCCAATTAGGGGGGCAAGTCCCTTTAATTTTTCAGTTCTGATGTGTGCGCACACATCCCTACTGATGGGGATGTTCAATTCCGGTATGCCTTTTTCTGAAGGTTCTATACTGGTGCTAGGTCTCAACTGGCTCCCCTTTTGGTTCTAGGGAAATTCAGTGATCGGCTGTGACAAGTCGGGCGGTGCTGCAAGCGTGTGGGAAGGGCTGGTGGCTGTGCCTCTGCGGGAGGTGGCCGAGCGGGTGGTGCATGCAGGCGGGCGACCGACGCGGTTTCGTGGCCAGCGAGCGACTCCAGGCCGGTGCAGGTGGCCAGCGGCTTCAGGCCGATCACCACGCACAAAGGATTTTTTCTCTCTCTTTGCATACTGTTTTATGCGTAATCACTATTCATGTGTAATTATTGTTCATGCGCAATTACTATTCATACAATCCACCGATCGGCTTGGCCGGTGACTCCAAACTGGCTCACGGTAGATTAGAACATATTTGCAATTTCTAATCCATGGTACAATCGACATCCACTTTTCCATGCAATCTACCGATCGGCATTGTGTCAGCGACTTCAAGTTGGCTCGCGGTAGATTAGAGCGGATTTGCACCGTAGAGTACAATCTAGAAAGCCAAATTTACAGAATTGAAAGCAATCTAGAAGAAGCGATTCGATCTACGAGTGTCGTGCTACGACGATCACCTTTCAATCCGAGGAGAGTCGATCGTGCTGATAACGTGTTGAGGAACCGTCGCTGGCGAGTTTAGTCTGAGCGATTATCTCGTAGACAAGCATAGAATTTGTAAAAATAATGCAAGAACACAAGAACAAAATAGTAGATTGAACACAGAGATATAGGGGGCTTCTTGCTTCTCTTTATTCCTTCATCAATCGATCAATCTTTTACAATAACTAGCACTCCCTATTTATAGTCTAGAGACCCTGCTAGAGTTTGGGATGGGGAACCCATATATGAGCCGGCTTCTGGGCCAAGCCCATGGTTTCCCAACACAAGCTTCATGGCCTTCAAGAATTTGCATCACGCATTTATATGGCAGGTTTCTGGCATTTCACAACGACATCCAAATAAAAGTTTCTTGACGAGACCATAGCATCATGTGGTAGTCATTGTGCTTGTCAGGGAGGAGGCCGTGCGCGGCGAGCTGGTCGCAGAAGAGCGTGCGGCGACGGCACGCTCCTCCTCAGTGTCACAGACATCCTCAATGGAGATGGCCAGGAAGCGGAAGTCGACGCACTGCCGGCCGCACTTCTTGAGCGCGTGGATGGCCTTCGACCATAGAGACCCGATCGTCCGCCGTCGTCGCTCGTCCTCCGAGTTGCCGTCGCACAACGATATCTCGATGTCCTCCGCATGGCTCACTACTCACGATGCACCTTGCTCATTTCCTCGAAAAAGTAAAACATCGCAAGAAACAAGTTACAAACATGGGAGCCAAAGAATATGTTCTCACCTGACATCTTCTTCGCCAAACTCGGGTTCTTGGATAGCTCAGAGCTCGTGTTCGAATGGCCAATCTTGAATCGCCTCTACAGAGAAATCTCTAACTATTAGTTATGTCCAGCGTCGAGCACGTCGGTGCAGTGGTCGTAGTCGATCGTCCAGCGTCCTCATGAGTCGATCGTCTCCTCCAGCAATCTCTGCAGTTCCTTACGAAGATCGCGGATCGTCCTTAAGTGCAACAGCAACCGTAGTAGCGCCTCTACGGTATCCACACGTCCGGAGAAGGAACAACCGTACTTCGGTGTTCTAGCACCAAGTCGCACGGCAGAGCTCTCAGGAAGATGGCGGCTAGGGTTTCGGTGAAGTAACTCGCGTTAGCTCATCTATCTCCCAATAGCCTCAAGCATCTCCTTATATAGTGCCCATGACAGATCCTATCCGAACACTTTTTACGAATCATATCTGTACTGGTTTGTTCGAACCCGTTAAGTGTGTGACCCGTTAGGTTTATGCGTAATCGGTTGTGACTCGGAAACCCTTTCCGACCACGAGTCGTTAGCGGTACCTAGCATGACATAACAATTTTTGAATATACACAAATTATATCGGACGAACCTTAATGCAATATGATCTACGACCAGGTCCTCATCACTTACGACCAGGTTCAATCTCTATACGACTAGTTTGTATTTGGTCACGACCAGTTCGTGACTCCTTACGACCAGGTTACGACCACTCTGTGATTATGTTCGACCAGTCTACGACAAGCTCGTATATCCATACGACCAGTCCGTAACTGATCGAACTAAGTGATCTACTCATGTATTCTCCCTTTGCCTCACGATATCTGGTTGAACTCCAAGAGAGATGTTGTGTCATTCATGGACTGTTCAATACTTTCTCGATTGAGTGTTAGATAACTTCACGTGGTCGAACACTTCGACCACTAGTGGCATGGCCATGCACTTACTTTATCCGACCACAACGAGGGGCCTAGAGACATCTCTCCTGTTATGTTAGGAGGAGCAAATCCCATATTCGACTAGTCACATTTCTCTGCATATTTCATAGCATACCCGAAAGCTACCTTTATAACTACCCAGTTACGAGTAGCGTTTGGCAACACCTAAGAGTGCTATTACACATGTAGAAAATTATGCCGATCTCAGGTCTAAGGATTATACATCATCATTGCTTGAGACCAACTAACGACACATAGAATCGTAACAATCTCAATAGTGTCTCAAGATGGGTCTTATCTAACCCCATGTTCTCTAACATGTGTTCACATTATTGATTCAATATCCCTATATCCATGATCGATGAAACATGGTCATCAATCAATACAATGTGCTGGTCGATAGAGTCACTAGTGTTCCGACCATTGACATCCAACCAGGGATTCATTTAGAACGACATCATATAAGTTAAAAGAGCTTCACCAACAAGTCACATACTTATTAATCTTCATAACCAATGATTCATGCAAGGAACATGATAACATATTATCAAATATTATGAACATAATGAAATATAATCATCTCTATGATTGTCTCTATGACATATTTCCAACAGAAGCCTCCCACAATAAATTCATTTTGACGAAGTATCACGGCAATTCCGTTATAGGATGCCCAGACTCACCAATCCAGCTACCATTTATTGAATTGATTCAATGTCAAAGCCAATTTGAGACAGGTCGCCTTAACATCACTGACTTGTGCATATAGAACAGAACTACATGAATTTGAATATCTTGAATTGAGGTGCTATGGCGTGGAATCCACGACGCGCTACTGTAGCACACCGTGAGTAAACAGTGTCATAGTACTGCAGCAGCGCCGTTCGTGTAACATCCGAAATTATATTATCGAAATGCAGCATCCAAATTTACAATAAGAATTATGTCAACAAAAATACAACACCGTTATGACTCTTATTTACAAGGATCCTTTACAACAGATTAGAATATAAATTACAATCCCGAATACATTACAAAAGAATAATAAATCTTGCATCGCATGTCGCCGAAACCTTTTCCTTGTCTATATTACCGAATTACCAGTCGTTATAGAAAAATCCAAAAATAGTGCAGAGGACACCTCTCCCTCATATAACCCTCTCCCAACCGAAGCCTCCCCATAAGGGAAACGTATCCTCTGACTTTACAGAGTAAAGTCACGGATGAACAGTGCCGTGACATTCGGTAGATCTGAGCCGTTGGATCCGAGAAGAACGGTCCCTAAATCTGGCTCTAGTCTCTCCCCTAGGCCGGCTATTCTAGATCCATCTCCCCCCTATCGGTGCTCTCTTCGTCTAGCGTTGTTCTATCTCAAGTCGTCGTCGTCCAACCCCCCTCCGATGGATGTTTACCCCGTTATGAACTAAGTTCATGACATGAGGAGAACTGAAAATTCATTTCATAGCTTCACAACTACACATCATGTACATTACACTAAACAAAATGACCAAAATAGCTTTTACAACATTGGGAAGAACAGAGTATGTCTTTCGTGCTCTTACATAAGAAAATGAAAGAAAATGAAAAAGTATATCTATTCCATGATGAGAAGTCACTGACTTGCAGTAGGTTGTCAAAAAGCTATAGGTTAATATAAATCATATACCATTAAATGAAAAGGAATATCACTTTGCTTATTCTTGTGTGTGTATTTATTAAGTTCTTATTGGTTCCATGATGATGTTCTATGGTTTATGGACAAAAGTATTCACTTGGGATTTTGTCTCAGTGGCGGGGAGGGAGCAGGGAGGAGGGGGATAGAATCCTCGCGTCGCGGGGCATCTCGTGACGCGGTCGGCCGGGTGGCGGCTCACCGGTGCGGCGGTGCGGTGGCGAGGTGGTGTGGCCAAGGGAGGAGCGATGCTTTTGGTGGTGGCTTACCAGAAGCTCGGGGGCGGTGTGAGGGAAGCAAGGGGGCATAGGGGCGCTTAAATAGGCGGCATGGGAGGCATTGGAGCCGTTGAAGAGGGAGGACGAGGATGGTCGTCGCACGGTCTCGATGCAGCGGTACAACGGCTCTGAGTAGAGGTGATAGGGTGCAGTACGGGGCGACGACCTAGGCGTCCACGCAGACACGGGCGCGCGCGGGAGCATGGCTTGGACCGGGAGCTTCGGTGCGATGAGGATAGCGAGGACGCGGGCGCACGGCTTGGACCGGGCAAGCAGGTGCGGCCGACGAGACAGGGCGAAGGCGGGGGCGAGGAAGTCGTAGGGTGGGGGCGGCCAGAGGAAGCTCGTGGGGCCGGTGGCTGCAGAGAGAGCCGGTGGCGCAGAGGCCGCTCGTGGCATTGGTGTCACAGGAGAGAGAGGGAGCAGCTCGGTGGCTTTGACTGGAGGAGGAAGAAGGCAGGGGAGGTTAATGAGTGGGCCAAGGGAGAAAGGGAAGGGCTTACTGGCCAGGAAGAGCCGGACTGGCCAAAAGGGAAGGAGAAGGGCTAAGCCCAAGGGGAAAACGGGCTGAGCCCAACTGAAAGGGAAGACAAGGCAAGAAAGGGGCCCAAAATCCTGAAAAGGGAAATTCAAATACAAATTTGAACTCCAAAGTTGCGAAAAGGATTGAAACACAAACCCGAGCTAGATAGAAGCTAGAAGTTTTTAGAACATACTTGCTTAATTTGAATTATGAAAGAAGACCGAAAACCAAATGAAATTTATTATTCGTCGTCTGAAAAACAGGATGTTATAATGTCCCACAAATTCAAGTACTCCACCAAAGCCTTGAGAGACAGGCCCCTTGATATCTTTGATCCAGCGTCGTTGGTTCAAGGCGTACTACTACTGATGATGCAGATTTTCACATAGTCAGACAAAGTGTTGGAGAAAAATAGTGATTGGACCTGTTATACCGGTTGGCGATAAGAACAAGAGTCGAGTCTGGTTTTGAGTGTTACAGAGGTGGTAATAGACAGTAAAGAGTTAGTGAACCAGTGAGGCTAGCTATAGATGGTAAAATGGTCTCTAAGAACACAAAGGCCACCTATGATGTCAAATTATCAACCACGACGATGACAACTGCATGTTGTGGTTTTCGGAGGTGAAGTATGTGAGTACGACAAAAATGGAGGTGGTGGTAAGATAAAAAGAGATACGAGGGAGATCGAGGAGTGTGAGATCTATTGGAACCCTTTTGAGAATGGGAAAATTCCTCACGTGCTGCTGAAAGTCCAATTCTTTTCGTGCCACTAAAAATAAGTTCGATCCCCTATGTGTCACCGAGTGTGCAATTTGATCTCATTCATGTCATTCTCGTCACCTCCGTTAGTTGGAGTCGTCGTTCATCTTACCCTCACCTTCTTCCTTCTCTACTCTCTTGCCCCCACCAGCCACTACCTCCTTCCCCCTCTCTCTCCTCGTTCCAGAGAACCATCGCCTTCACGACGCAGCGTGCACCCACCATCCCGAACCTCGGCCATTGGCTCCAGATCTGACGGCAAGAGGGAGGTGGGGAGGAGGTTGGCTTCTTCCCCACCTCCGATTTCCAGATCTGCGGCAGGAGGGAGGTGGCGAGGAGGGCGGTGGTGGGAAGGTGGCTGATGGCAGGAGGGGGCCCATGGCACATGACCCCTCCCACCCCCACCGGCAAAGCAAGGTCACCGCCTCGCCGCAACCTCGAGTAGCAGGGGCTAACATAGCATCCACCAGCGCCAGCCCCGCCCTACCACCGTGCGACGTCTAGGAACCCAGCACTAGTAGCAGCAGCAGCAGCGACACCAGCTCCTGGCTATAGCTCGGGATCGGCTCGTCCCCGAGCTCGCCATCACTGTCATCGTCGCGCTAGAAACAACCAAGAATCAATTATGAAGCATGCCCCCTTGACGTTCGTGCTCCAGCCGTGGCTCCCCCGCCCTGTCTCGCTTGCGCCGATCGAAGAGGAAGTGAGTGGAAGGAGGAAGAATGGCAAAAGAGTTTATTCGCATGTCAGTTGATAAAGAACGAGACGAAAATGGCACGAAGAGGATCAAATTGCATACTAGGTGATACGTAGGATTGAACTTTTTTAGTGGCGTAGAAGAAACCGGAACAACTTTCGGAATCATTTAAGAAATTTTCCCTTCGAGAATATCCCAGCATTTCTGTCGGCCAGGCCTGGTTGGCCTAACAAAATTCAGAGTAACACGTGTGAACCGAGCATTTCTACCGCCTCTCCCACCTCGCCACGTCAACCACGGCGAAAACCCACCTCCATCCCCAATCATTCCCGAGAGGAGACCGTCCAAACCCGTCGCGAGCTCGCGAGCTCGCAAGCTCCCCACCGCCCATGTCTTCTTCTCCCCCACGCCACTCCTACCCCCGCGCCCACCACCGCCTCCTCGCCGCCATGGGCACCCATCTCCTCCTGGTCGTCGCTGTCTTATTCTTCACTTCCTCCTCCCCTGCCGCCGCCTCGCCGCACATCTCCGCCGTCATCTCCCAGTCCGGCCTTGACTTCGCCAAGGACCTGCTCGTGTCCCGGGCCGCCGAGACCCTCACGACTCTGAGCGTGCCGGACATCGAGCTGTCCGTGAGCATCCCGGTCATCGGCACCGTACACATGGTCGCCTCCGGCATCGTGGTCGACGGCGTGGCCGTCGCCAACTCCACCGTCGCCGTCGGGGACACGGGGGTCGTCGTGGCCGCCTTGTTGTCCAGCGTTAATCTAACCATGGAGTGGAGTTACTCGTATAGCGCCTGGGTCGTTACGATCTCGGACAGTGGGAATGCTTCGATTCAGGTATAAGTGTATAACTGGCGGTCTTCGTGGCTTCATGCATTGGATTGGTTTTTTCCCCCTGAGTGATGCGGCTAGCTGATAGGTGGCTCTGTTCTAATCAAATTCGGGGATGCTGGCGGAGGGCGCATCATTGAAATGATTGAAATGCTAATGCTCAGAAGTCAGAACTCTGAAGTAAAATTAGTTGTAATCTATACAAGAAGTAAATTTAGTTATCTGAGAACTAATTCATACTTATCAACATGTTTGGAATGGAACGTATATATACACTAAAATTCAGGATGCTACGAAATTGAGTGGTACTAAAGGCACATTCAAGTTTCAACTCTTCAGTGAGTACATGGGTAACTAACAAGCAAAGACAAAACGGACTGGTTACCTATGTGCATTTTTCAGTTCAATTTATTTTATGAAAAGTGAGATCTTGCCATCTTGGCTACCTTTCATAAACAGCATGGCAGCTGTACTTAGTCTTTAAGCCTTTAACTCAAGCTAATCCTAATTAACTTTTGCACACAACCTGCAGGATCAATTTGATCAGCTCTACATTATTTTAGTTCAATGGAGTTTATGAAATTTGACGAATTTGATGATGCTAAGCACCTAGATAGAAGCAGCATGTCAGTAACTTTGAAAACCTGTACAAGCAGCTAAGTTAAATGGATTCATAATATACGTTGTTTTGCCAACAATTGCAGCTGTGATTATTCAGTATTATCTTTAGCTTATAAGTGTTCTTAGAACCTTGCCGAATCGTATCTATCTTCTTTCTTCTTCTTTTTTTTTTAAAAAAAATCCAGTTTGGTATTTGCACTTTTGCTAGTTACACGTTGGTTACCTGTATTCTTTTTAGTAGTAGACACTCTTGACATGTATATGCACGAAAGTACAAGGTGTATTCATGAATCCTTTTCACTAAGGTTGAAGGAATGGATGTTGGGGTTTCCATGGAGATGAAGAATCAAAATGGATCTCTCAAGCTGTTTGTTATGGAATGTGGCTGTTATATGAAGGACTTAGACATAACACTGAATGGAGGAGCATCTTGGTTTTATCAAGGGTAAAACTATGTCAATTCCTTCGAAGAGACTCAATAAATTGATTTTTTTTCTGCATCAGCAATATAGGACATGTACATTTCTTTGCATTTAGAATGTCATGTGAAGTTTTCAACTTTACTCTTGTTATTTCTTTAGAAAACAGAAAGGGGGCTTTACTTTACTGTTGTTATGGCTGAAGATCACAGTTTATGACAAAAAATCTGTCTTGAGTTCTCCTGGATACTTTCATATGTGCTTGAAGCGAACTAGATGTTTTCTTGTTAAATGAATTTGAGTGTGCACATGTTCTTTAACCACATGCATGAATTGATATTTCTTCCTCTTACTTCTCATAGGTTTATAGATGTTTTCAGCAATCATATCAGATCATCTGTGGAAAATGCAATTACGAACAAAATAATGGAGGGTGCATCGAAGCTTGACTCATTCCTGGGAAGTCTTCCAAAGAAAATTGATGTTGATAATGTCACTGCTATGAACGTGACATTTGTTAATGATCCACTCTTCAGAAGTTCCTCAGTTGAGTTTGATATAGATGGATTATTTATCCCATCTGATAAAACTGCTCTTCTGAGACACAGGCTTGTTGGAGATACGAAATTTACACCACCTCTTGTTAGCTCTTCAAAAATGCTGTGGATTTCATTGGATGAAGATGTTTTCAACTCTGTTTCAGCTCTCTACTTCCAGGTATATTAGAACTCATTAGGTATAATTCAGAGAAAGTACTTGTTATCGTGGTTAATGTAGATATGTAAAGTGTAAACTGAATGGTTTTTTGAACTTCTGTTCCTCAAAATTAGAATACTTTGTTGACTTGGTCAGTGCAAAGTTGCTTACTTGAACCTGTTTGTTTTCCATGTTGAACTGTAACTGGTCTATTTTGACTAACATGATGCTTTTGATTATTCAGGCTGGTTTACTGCAACGTGTGGTGGACAAGATCCCCGATCAGTTTCTTTTGAACACTGCTAGCTGGAGGTTTTTGATTCCCAGGTTGTATAGTAAATATCCAGATGATGATATGGTGCTGAATATTTCTGCCATTTCACCTCCCTCTGTGAGGATTAATGTGGGTAGAATTGATGCCACAGTTGACTTAGATGTCACAGTTAATGTTTTGGATGGCGATACAGTTCCAGTTGCGTGCATATCAGTGGTGAGTTTTTACTATTCGTTTTCGTTTTCCTGATTTTGTTTGATTTTATTGCTAGTTGTTCGATTCATGAAAGGTAATCCTTTTGAAAGGAAATAATATGGCACCATCTGGTTTTTCAAAAATATGGCACCATCTGGTTGTGTCACAGTATATTGTCTGTGTTGTCTCAGGCTCTTAGCATTTCAGATATTCATTTGATGAAAATTTTGGAAATGAAAATTACAGCTGTTTATACATTGTGGTGCATTTTGTTGTGACTTCTAACTAAACTATTCTGTTTGATATGCGCAACATTTCATCCATTGATTTACAAGTGAACTCTCATTATATATCAAAGATTTGTATCTTTGTGAAAATGCATGCATTTTCCACCTCTTACTGTTATTGTTGCCACACATTGCTTCTGCAGTCAGTTGCTGTTTCTGGAGCTGCAGTGGTGTCTGGGAATAATCTTGCTGGAAGAGTTGAGTTAGATTATTTCTCTGTCACCTTGAAGTGGAGCGAAGTTGGCAAACTCCATACCTTTATAGTTCAGGTAATTTGGTCTGTATTATATGGTATTATGATAATTCTGTCTTTCAGCATTTTCTTTTTTTCTCTCCTAGTGGCATGGCCTTCAATTGCATGCACACGCGCCCCTTCAGCAAAATATAGCATGGAGTTCATAATCTAATACTAGCAACAAGGCATTGGCAAATTGCTACCCTATGTTTAGGAAGATAGCTGGTTTTCTAAGAAAGATTCTATTGTGCAAACTATCTGAAAAAATCATTTTGTAATTGAAAAGCGCCTTCATAGAGTTTTTTTAAACCTGATGTCAGAAGAAACACCTGCTGTATTTGAGCATTCATATCCGTAAGATTACCTGCGGTGAACATTATTTCTTACCTTTTGGATGTCTGATCTGATTGCTGATGCTGTTATACTGACAGAGTGTTATGCGGATCGTCCTAAAAAAATTGTTTGTACCCTACGTGAACTCGTATCTCGCACAAGGCTTCCCATTGCCTATCATCAAGGGGTTCTCAATCAGAGATGCATACATCCTCACTTCCGACTCAAGAATAGTTGTTAGCTCTGATGTTGCCTTCATTGAACCGGAGGTTATATTCCCTGTCTAAACCAATGAAGGTATCTGGTATAAAGTAGTTTTGATGTTCAATCTGCGAAAATATGGCAATCGCCATGAAAGAGTAGTATAAATTCATGTACATGGTAGCCTTATATTTCATTGTATGGTATATTGTTTTTGTTGTAAATTAACCTTACAATGTATACGCGTCCATGAATCGATACAACTAGGCTTATAGGATCCATACAAGTAGTAGGTTGTTTAGTTGAACTGTAATAGTATAGTAGGTTTATATTGGAGAATTAGTGGATTGTTGTATCTGCGTTTCTTCCAAATGAACAGGCAGTATACCTACCTGTACACAGCAATTCTTCCAAATGAACAGGCAATATACCTGTACACGCACCCGTATATAATCTTTCATTTCTGTAAGAGCATGTACAATAGGCTTATGTCAGCCGTTTATAGTTATTGCCACGTATGATTTTTGCTGACGTGGATGAAAGAGAATAAAGAGAGAGAAAGAAGTCGCTCACAATCTCAGAATGATTATAAAGACAAGAAACAAAAAAGCATTAAAGTTTGTGTGTTCTATGAAGACAACTAAAAAGACAAAGAATGTCTGCACTCATTGTATGAAATTGTCTTTAGTCTTTGTCTATAGGTGACATGGAGAGTTGTTATAGGCAAGTAAATTGCCTATACCATCAGTACATGCCCTAAGACTGTAACTTGTGCTGAATTTTGCTTTGATGCTTGTAAAGTTGTAATAATAGTGTGACTAGTCAATACAGCAGCCTACTGTTGTTTACTCTCGGCCTATATTGTTGCACGATTGTATCGGTCCTTGTTAGAGTATGTACAATGAGAAGTCAGCCGTCTATAGCTATTGTCACGTAGGATTTTTGCTGACGTGGATAAAAGAGAATGAAGAGAGAGAAAGATGTTGTCTATAATCCTGTAGCCGACTATAGCACAAGAAACAAGAAAAGAATTAAAAGATTGTGTGTTTTATAAAGACAACTAAAAAGACATGAAGTTAAATGTTCAGATTATCAGATGAATTTGTTTTTAGTCTTTGTCTATGGTGATATGGAGAGTTATTATAGATAGCAGCTGTCTATACCATTGCACATACCCTTAGTGGTAAGATGGCTTACTGCATCACTGCGAGCACAAATTAATGTCTGCTAATGTCTTTAATGTTCTTCATTTGTACATTCAGTCAGTTCACTTCCATGTTTGCTTGGAATTTTACAGAAAGCTCCTTCACTAATCACTAGCAACTACATCTGCTCCACTGGCACAATATTGGAACGAGACGGGGGCTCCGGCGCGAAAACATCTCGTTATCCTCGAGCCGAGTTCACCAAAACCCAGAACCAGAACCCCCCGCACCCTCGCCACCGTTCGTCTCCATCTCCAGCCGAGCACCTCCTCGGCTCCTCCCCCCTCTGAATCCCCCAAATCCCAACACTGAGATGGCGACCACCTCCCTCTTCTCCCTCCCTTCGCTCAGCCTTACCCGCCGCCTCCTCTCCCCCACCTCCACCCCTGCCCCCCGCTTCCAAACACTCGCCGCGAAGAAGCCAGTGGCCTCCACCGTCTCTGGGTCCGGCGGCGGAGGAGGTGGAGGGAGCGGGTTGCTGTCGGTGCTCGACCGGGCGCTGGCGGACGAGGAGGAGTACCGCCGGGCGCGTGCCCAGGTTCAGCGCAAGGGCGTGGAGGTGGAGGGGTACGCCATCGAGGGGGTCTCAGTGGGCGGGCACGAGACCTGTGTCACCGTGCCGTCCCTGAACGTCGCCTTCGACATTGGCCGCGGGCCGCTCTTCGCCGTGCGCCAGGACTACCTCTTCATCACCCACGCACACCTCGACCACATCGTGAGCACCCGAACCCTGTTCGGACTTGTCTCATCTCTATTCTACCCCGTACTTGGTTAATTGGTTTGCATATGTGCCTCTAGCTAATATTGGATGCGCCATTGCGAGGTGCAGCTCTTAAAGGTCTTATAGAAATAGCCTATCTAAGGATAGTGTTTCAGTACTTGTACGGGGTTAGTGTTGCGTTCGGTGCATTAAGTAACAATGTGTAGTTCTTCCATGCTTCATTTTGTTCAGTTATAAGTCATCCTTTTTGCATCTAGATTGGACTATCATTTGCTAACCGTCTGCTTATATAGTATTTAATCAGCAGTCCATAGTAAGTTAATTTGTCCAGCAAGATATTATTGTGAGGGATAAGATTTTCATCACCAATAGTTGTGGTAACTGGTAAGTTTGCCTAAGTTTGGCTGCTTACTATGTTTAAATAATCTCATCTTATTCTATCACTTGCATTTTGGAGGGATAGCAGTATAGCACGGGCTTCTTAATTTTGCCCTCTTATTTCCCCTCTTGCTTTTGAGACGTTCCACTGTTTGATTTTTCAGTGTCACATATGCTTCAGCACTAGTGCAACCATTGCTGCTGCAACGTGATACCGCCATATATTTTCTCTTGCTCAACAAAAAAATAGTGACAGTTTATAATGTGTCCACATTCACGTCCACTTGCACTATAAAAAGATCAATAACACATCAATTTTGCTGTGATAATGGTACAGGCTGGTCTTCCAGTGTATGTAGCAACTCGTGGCCTCTACAACTTGAAGCCTCCGACTGTATTTGTACCACCATGCATCAGGGATGATGTTGAGGAGCTGCTTCAGATCCATCGTAGAATGAGTCAAGTTGATCTGAAAGTTGAATTAGTTGCACTTGATTTGGGTATGGTGATCATTTCATCATTGCCTTGTGTATTTTGTCCTTGTTTTCTTCTTATAATGCAACAATTTCTTTCAGGAGAAACATATGAAATACGTAATGACCTTGTTGCCAGACCATTTCAAACTCACCATACTATACCCAGCCAGGTACCACTCCTTAAATCGATTGAACAATTAGAGTTAGCAAGGCAGGTGCTCTTAGTTCTTGAACATAATTTAATGCTTATTGTCCTTCTTTTTCCTTGTGAATATCAAGGGTTATGTCATCTACTCTATTCGAAGAAAGTTGAAAAAACAGTATGCACATTTGAAGGGTAATCAAATAATGAAATTGAAGCAATCAGGCGCTGAGGTGAGCTATTGACCTACTCTCAATTACTAATATTCCTTATGTTGTTATTCACTTCATGGTTTTATATTAGATTACAGATACCATACTATACCCAGAAGTTGCCTTTACCGGAGATACAAAGTCCGATTTTATTCTTGACCCACGAAATGCAGATGCCCTGAGAGCAAAAGTTCTCATAACTGAGGTATTGCCTTTAGTTTTGTTGTGCCTAGTATTTTTATTTTCCTGAAAGCACCTTTGAAATGTCACTTTTTTGCTCTTGCTCCAAAACCTGTCAAAATGATTGTTCATGCTGTATATACCTGACTAGATATAATAGAAAGCAAGACAGAAAATAAAGAATGCTAAAAAATGGCCACGTTTAGGGATGTAAGCCGCGTTTAGGGATGTAATATCTGTCGTGGAGCATGTCATTGGGTTAAAAAAAGTGAACAAATGGACAAGAAATAATAATTTAATAGAATAATGTTCCTCAAATATCAATGAATGTTATAAAGTGAGCTTTGTAAAATGGTACCGTTGCTTGTATAAATCTACCTGTATCCCATTTGTTTGTTACAGATAAGAAAAGAACTTAGTTTGTTCATAAAAAAATACTTCAAATCTAAAACATGACAAAAGCAATTTTAATTTCCTCCACTTGGTCTATCATTTGGTACCAACATCATTTGACATTTTGGCAGGCGACCTTCCTAGATGACCAAATTGATGTTGATCATGCTCGAGAGCATGGCCACATGCATCTGTCTGAGGTAAATGGTTGCCATATTGGCACTCGCTAGCCGTGTTAATGGGCTTTGGGGTAATTCTGATGATTAGAGGAGATAACTGTATATAGTGTTCTATCTGTCACTAACCTACACCCATTTTGTGGTGCCTAGATAATGGAGCATGCCAAATGGTTTCGAAACAAGGCAATCATACTCACCCATTTCTCAAATCGATATAGTCTAGAGGTATGTGGCCAGTAAAATATCAAATCATTGTCAATGGCTGCCTTATCGGACTAAAATGATCATTTTGTAGGATATTCGACAGGCTGTTTCCAGGCTACAACCAATGTTATGTTCAAAGGTTGTTGCTCTGACAGAAGGCTTCAAATCTGAATATAGATAAGTATATAGAAGTAGAACACCTGGTGTTTCTCGCCCTAATTCACTGAATGTATGCTCACATTAGAAACTGCCATTTTGTTAGAGAGAGAGAGAGAGAGAGAGAGAGAGAGAGAATCTGATAGATATGGCTGTTTTGTGTGGTCATATGTAATGTCTCTTATCTTTTGCTCTTAGTCTTCGAAAATAAACTTTGTACAGATTAATAAATCTTTTGAAGGGAGATGTATGTTTTTTGTACTTGCACATGTAGGAGATTCTGTACAATACAGAACCTTTTCTTAAATATTCTCCAGTTATCAAATAACAAGGTGGAAAATGTCTATTACAGTACTTTGAAAACTGGAGGGCAAAATACACAAAAACTACATATATTCCTGTATGGAATGTAATTAAGTCCAAAAAGTGGCAAATAGTATATTCCTTGATAAACCATCTATTATTGTAGGGGCAATTCGTTATATATCATTGGATAACTTCAAATCTTTATATTATGTCACTAGTGTCTCACTCACATACAAACTGGGTCCACATGTCAACATCACAACGAGTGACATATTATGAATCATGCAGTTATTCAGTGGTATATTGTGAATTTTCTGATTATTGTAATACCACACCTTCTCTGAAATAATAGATACAGCGATGAGCTTGTTCGTTGAGACTTGCGTGCCCCTTTTCTAGTCTTCTAGTTTTGATGTTGCACAGGATAGCTGGCCTACCTGTATCTGGTTATAGCATAACGAGTTTTCTTTGCACCAATGCCTTCTTCACTTACGCTCTCCGTGGATTCATCGTCAGTGGAGTAATCATCAGGATCTTTGCGTGCGGGAATGATGAATATGTCTGATTCGTCGGGTAATCTGAAGCTGACTCTCCTGGCTATGCTGTTTTGGCTCCTCAGAGAGATTCTATCGATGGAGAAGCTATCCTGGACATTAGGAGAGTTGTTCTCATAAGAGCAATCCAGGTTACGCGTGCAGACCTTCGGAGAATGCCTCCGAGGTGATGGTGCCCCAATTGCCTCCGCCTCGAAGCTCCGCGGAGAATACAGAATGTCTTGAAGTGTGTCTTGCCTCACTTCTGCCCTGATTGCGTTGGTCTCGTTACGCTTCTGCTTCCCTTGAAGGCATCTAGGCTTGCCGAAAATTGCTTTGACAAGGTAAGATCCACAGCTCTGTAAGCCCATCATTGCCCTGTGTCTTAGGTGATGCAATGGAATAACATATGGCTTGAGGCCTTGAGCAGTCCATGTTAGTGGCCTAACAAATGCATTTATAGATATGGCTGTTTGTTTTGCATAGACTAGGCTATGTCAAACCTTGGTAATGTAAAAGTAGGACAAATCAGGGCGATGAGAGCAAAGAATGTGTAAAAGGGGACATAGAACACTTAGTTTGGATTAGCTTCGGCAAGGCTATTGATATTTTAAAATGCACTTAAAAGATCGTCTGGTTGCTATTATTGTTCTCATCGTTGCCTGTGAGGGATGTCAATCATGATAACCCTGCTTAGATTAGGAATTTAGTACCGGAGTATATGAAGAGCTATTTGGAATCCTGACAAGAATAATGTGGATGGTAGTGTGTAACTAGGCAAATCTTGGCAGTACCTGTGTTCAGCACATTGTGATTGTGTTGGAAGTCCAAGTGAACACGTGGGATATCCACTGCTGCCACTGTATCCGGAAGATACGTAGAAACAAAATGTCCAAAATATAGGTTTCTTCACTGTCCTAACATCCTTCTTGTTTACTCCTCTTGGTCTCTTGCTTGTAGATGTTCTTAAATGAGAAAATTCCATAGCAAGAGTTTGGCTGGTACCAATAAACACCGCAAAATTTTCTGGTACCAATAAATACCACAACTTGTGACAAAACTTCTCATCTATACCACAATAGCTAGTTTTCTCTAATAAAAACACTCTTTTCTAATTTCTTTCTCTTAATTCCACATTTATCCTTCATCTTCTCACGTTCACATCCGGCAACAGGGCATGCCGTCGTCGATCACACCAGCACCCGTTGCTCAAAGCCTCGTCTCTTCCCTCGTTGCCGCTGCTGCCTACTGGTCACCAGCCACGGTTGATGACCTCCTCTACGACGTCACCATCCCCATCGCCTACTGTGACAAAGATGCACCTGGTCGGGATGATGAGGTGTACCGGCGGCGTGGACGGTGTGCACTTGACGATGATAGGTCGTACATAGATGCACTCGGCTGCGACGACGAGGTGTATCGGTGCTGTTGACGACGTCCACCCGATAACGGCGGTACAGATCTGAGCTCGCGTCATATTTTTCGTGGAGTAGGTGGGGGTGGCGCCGGAGTGGTGTGGAGGTGGCAGCCACCGGCGGTGGAGAAGGAGGGTGGACAGATCCGACGGTCGGTAATGACAACGACCAGTGGGTGGTAGATCTAATGGCGCCATGCCTCCTCCTCGTCCTCTCCGTTGGAGGGGATGAAGACATCGAAAGAGGGGAGGATGCTGCCAGATCTAGGCCAAAGGGGAGGAAGACGGCGCTGGTGACCCTCAGTCCCTCACGGAGGTGGTCGCCGTGCTCGGGGTTAGTAGTGACTGCAAGAATGTCGAAGTGGTATTGACGAAATGTTTTGCCAGTTATTATTTGGTATTATTTTTTTATTGGCCAAAATCTTGTGCCACGTGGTTGTCAACTATTGCCATGGCCACCTTTCGCTGTTCGGTGAGTATGCTTGGTGCAGAGCACGTGTACCCCTTCTCATGTTGGTATTGGATTTGGCACATATGATAATACACAGAAAATCAGGCATAAAAGAAAAATGTGTGATTTCATGCGCCCCATTTCATGTGTCCCATTTCATGCGGTCTGTTTGGAATGCAAACTATTCTATGAGTGTATAATGTAGACACTGCCAGTGATGACATTATTTGTTAATATGTCGGTTTAATGTGGATGATTTTTTTAATATTATATTGTACCATAGACTAAATAAGTTTGTCTACGAACCAATAGAGAGAAATACTTGGCATGCAGATCATATAATACCGTAACCATACCTTTGACTCGTGTGCAAATGTGAGAGAGTGAGACTGCGACGGTAACACGGGTAAGTAGGCGGCAACCTAACCCTAGCAGCAAAGGCACCAGGCCACTACTGCCATTGACTCACCAAGCCACTGAGGGCAGCGAAGGGTGGCGATGGCGACGGTTGACACCCAAGTTTGACGCTACGTGTGCTGTGCTGCGCCGTGATTTCATGTAAAAGAATTTGTGGAGATTTTTTTTATGGTGCATGTGACAATACATTTGAAGCTACGAGTGTGAGGTAAAAAAACAACAAGAAGAAAATACAAACAAAATAGTGCTCTCGACTGAATTTTTTATAGTTTAAAATAGTGTTTTAAATATAGTGTTAAAATAGTACCAAAACACTGTTCACAATTTTTGAAACCTAAACACCGTGCCCTTGGGACCGGACTTGGCTTGTCCTAGCCCCTAGGGGGCGGACTTGCCCTGTCTGTGCCCCCAGGGCATGGACTAGGACACGTGGCGCGTCCGTGCGGCTCCACGATGCCATTTTCGATTTTGATTGGGCGAGGAGGCTAGAATTGCTATTGACCGTGGCATTTGAGCTATATTAGCCAAAAACTCGTACTTCCTCATGTCGTGGTCGCCCCTTGTGCAAGGCAACCTATAAGATTCTTAACTAAAAGGGTAAATAATAGCATGGATTTTAAAAGTCTGAGAGTGAATGGCAGTTCCTAGCTTGGAGAGTATAGGTGGGTGGCTGTGAGAACCCGAACAATTAAACTAAGCTAAATAACGATAAGCGGTAATTAGCCGTAAAATAAAATTATTTTAAACAAGAACATAACATAATCTCAGGACAATATGTAGTAAAAGACTCCAAGGCTCATATGGTTCAATCTCAACCCATCCGAGTACAAACAGCAGCCACCGTCATGATTCCAGGATTAACACCACGTCCACTGATGCAGATATTCAACGGCGATAATGATGGTCAACTCCAAAATAATAAGACCTCAAAGATAGAAATAAAATGCTACAGTTGTCATAATATGAGACAGTATGGCCGTCAATGCCCACAAAAACGCTTACCAATTGCCCCGAACAACATTCCAGAAGCTACTTTGATCGCAACTATAACACTAGCAGCAGGTAGGAAAAACAATAGAAGGTACATGTCACAGTTGAAAAAATACATAAGTTTAGGCTTGCCCATGCCTCAAGAAACAACAGTGAAACCGCCGGCCAGCTTTTTGTTTCCCAATACATCCATTGGAGGCCCATCACAGGAAGACTCTCATGCCGCAGGAATCACCTGTTCCAACTATCGTGAGGAGGGCCACTATGCCAGCAAGTGCACACGAGAGAAAGCTAAAACAGACCACAGTCCACCACCTACGCATAGGCCTCATCCACATATGCCGCAATAACCACCACCTCGATATGAACCACCCAGACCGAGGCCTTTTAATCTATCCTTCCAGAGACCCATAGCCCAACAGCAGCCAGTGGTCGTAGCACGGAGATGTGCGAGGTGTGAAAGAAGCCACTGGATGAAAGATTGTCTGAGGGGCACGAATGCATGTTTTCATTGCAGAAAGATTGGACATCGTAAGGCCAATTGCCCCCACCTACAGAGGACATCTGGAACCTCCCCACAACCAGCTTTTGTGCCAAGACTACTTGCCCCAGTACCACCACAAGTCAACCGCCTGAACTAGCCCAGAGGAAACCAACCCGTCATGGGAGGAGCTGGAAGAGGAGGACCAACATGCCTAACCCACGTGACCGCCGAGCATATTGGAGAAGCCACAGATGTCATTACGGGTAAGCTGTGATTCCACCATCTAGGGATACTGTTATGTTTGACCCTGGAGCGACTCAGTTATATCCCATAAGTTCCTAGCAGAACATAGCCAGACAGCAGAAACACTAGAAAAATATATGAGAATTACCACCCCTGCTGAAACGATAGAAATAACATCAATTAAAAAGCAGCAGACCATTACAATTCACGATGCTAAATTCCTAGCCGACCTTTTTGTAATCGATTTAAGTGACCTCGAAGTAATCCTAGGTATGGATTGATTATCCGCCCATGGAGTAGACATAGATTGCGAATCCAAGCGAGCAGCTATTAGAAAGCCCGACAGGAGACCGATGAGAAAATCTAGTTAATTCGAGAACATCTTAAGATTGCCCAAAGTAGGCAAAAGAGCTAAACAAACCAACATAGAAAAGACCCACAGCTAGAAGTCGGGGATTATGAGTATTTTGAAGATGTCACCTATGCGCGGGGTGTGCCAATTCGGATTAAAAGGGAAACTAAGTCCACGGGATGTTGGACCATTTCGGATTCTAGAGCGTAAAGGCACCTTAGCATACAAATTGAAATTACCATTGCAGCTAGCAAGGATTCACGACATGTTCCACGTCTCATAACTCAGAAAATGCCTAAGGGAACCTTCACATCACTTAACCGATCATAAACATACCCCTTTCGGACGACTTAACGTACAAAGAGCAGCCGGTGAAAATCCTAGAGACAAAAGACCGATAGCTGAGAAACCGGACCATACGTTTCTGCAGGGTACAATGGAAGAATCACCCCATCAGCGAAGCCCCGTGGGAGAACGCGGAAGAACTGCGCGAAGCCTACCCCAACCAGTTCAAATGAAATCTCAATTTCGGGGATGAAATTTTTCTAAGGGGGGAGGATGTGGGAACCCGAACAATTAAACTAAGCTAAACAGCGATAAGCGGTAATTAGCTGTAAAATAAAATTATTTTAAACAAGAACATAACATAATCGCAGATTGTTAACGAACATATCGCCAAACAAATTCATGCAAGATAATACTGCCAGGATTTTATCAACAGAATTTACAATATAAATATTGCGAAGAGAATAAATCATCAATATAATCTCAGAGTCATTTACAAGAATCCATTACAAGCAAAAGTGAAATATTAATATAACTCCGGATCAACATACAAGAATTAGTTACAAGCGAAATTAAAACAATAAGTATGAACGCAGACCTAAATTACAAGAATCCATTTCCAGAAATTGCAATGTGAATTTTAAAGTAATAGTACAACAATGTTACACTCTCAAATTAATTACGGCAATTAATTACATCAGATCAGAATATAAATTACAACTTTGAGTACATACAAAACAAATTAATAAAATCTTGCATTTCATGTCGCCAATGCCTTCCTTGAATCCTTGACCATATAGCGTCAGCTCGTCGAACCCTTCCTCGATCCATATTTCCATCGTCTGCCAAAAACCCAGAAAACGATTAGCAAACCAAAAGCATTAAATTAGGGTAAGAGTAAAGAAAGATTGTCGTCAAAATAAATGAAGCTCATCGAGGTTCCCATACCAACCTAGGTTAGTTGGCACCGACTCGCTTTGGTGGGTTTCATCACTCGGCAATTTTATAAATCCGACACCCACTTTTACCACCTTACCTCAACAGTAGAACAATCCGACAATGCATGATGGACCGATGACCCATTCCTTTTACATAGCCCAGCACCCACTTTCTGTATTACCGAATTACCAGCCGCAGTAGAAAAGCCCCCAAAATAGTGCAGAGAGCTCTCCTTGGACCAAAAGTCCTTAACCAAACAGTCTCATGTGAGAGCCCATCAAATAGGGCCAAGGCAAAAATATCATGCACAAGGCAAAGGAAAGAGGCAACCGAATGCCACTACCTTAAGTCCTTCCACCCCTAGTGAAACGTCTCAAAATTTGGCTTTTCAAAAATCTTTTGAGTAGATTAGGTCCCTGAAAAATTTCACCAATTTTATTTGAATTAATAAAGCTTAATTGGGACTTTCATAAATTAAAAACAATTTAACTTGTTTAATCTCAACATCAACTATTATCAAAACTATTTTATTTGGATTCTATGTGCTTGGATATATTTTCTAGATTTTTCTAGAATTTTTCCGAGTGCATTTGCTAATTTCTATTTGCTATTCGTGTTTTCTGCTATTTTCTAAAAAGAAAACTATTTAAATCCTAGAAAACTCTTGGGCTCAATCTTCCTCTTCAGCCCATTCCATTTCTTTTCTTTGGCTCACTCCCGCTCCGGCCCGCTACCGCCCATTCCTCGCACGCGATTCGGCCGAAGCCCAACCAATCGCCGCCTTGGTTTCTCTTCCCACGCGAAAAGCCTTAGGCCCCTGTTTCTTTTTCTTTCATGTGGGTCAACTGAGCCGGCCCAGTCGCGTTTCTTTTCCGCTTCGGCCGTTCTTCTTTCATGCACGTGTGAAGCCAACTGAAAGCCCAGCCCGCAGCCGCGTGAGGGCACCTGCAGCCTGACCGAGCCGCTTTCTTTCCTTTTGCCGCGGCATTTCTCGACCGTGGGACCAAGCCTTGTGCGCATGGTCATCTTCTTCCTATCGCTTCAAGCGGACTCTCTCGAGTCCGCTCACAAAGACGCCATAGCGCCGCCCGACTTTGACTCCTCCCATCCGGCCCTATAAAGGAGCCCAACCGCCGATCGTGTGCTTCGATCTCCTCTTCCATAACCCTAATTCGGTTGCTCCGATTTCGTCCGCGTTGCGCCACAATCGCCGAACATCCAAGCGGCATTGAAGCTTCGTCCTCGCCGGAGTTCATCGCCGTTGGCCCCTCTCAGCTCAAGCCGCCACCACCGTTGTGATCGTCTCATCGGGATCTTTGTCGTGCTTCCACCATCTTCGGCCAGGCATCATCAAATCTCCGTTTTCGTCTTCGTCCGAAAACCGGTCATCGGCACTCGTTGTCTATCTACAACTTCAGTGAGATTCTAGCCCTTCCTTGCGCATCACTTTGCGTCCCATACTCTCCTCATCTAACCCCCACCTTTAATTTGATTTCTTTTTCACCGAGCCGCCGCCATCGTGGTTCTTCCCCGTCTCCGGTCATCTTCGAATTGCCGTTGCTCCGATCAACTTTCGGTAGTCCTGAGCCTACCTTTGTGATCCTCTCGTCGTTGCCATCCCGATGCTCATCTTGATTTGTCATGGGCGTCATTGAATCACCAAAGCCGCCGTGACCGTGGAGTTCACATAAAGTAAAGTCGCCGCCCGTTGTCTCGTCACGGAGTTGCCGAGTCATCGCCACCTGAAGCTTCGCCTCACTTAGGGGAACCCGTTTTGCTACCTTGCCGGAGCTCCCTCGCCGTGGTTCGCCGTCAACGCTGTTCAACCGAGCCGCTGACCGGAGCTCTGTCTTTCTCTGTGTCTTTCTTTCTCTTGCTGACGTGGCAGCCAGCTCATTCTCCACATCTACACCACGTCATCTATCTGCTTGTGTGGCGTCCTCGTCAGCCTCATGGTCATCTGCCATGTGGTGCATCCAAACCAAAAAGCCCATGGACTCGGTCCATCATACCCCTATCTCAATGCCATGTGGGACCCCTTGTCATCCCCTCATTCAATTCTCTTTCTCTCTCCAGCATCTTGACCCCACATGTCATCCATCGTTTACCTCTCTCTCTCTCACTTACCAGTGGACCCCACTTGTAACTCTCCAATTCTATTTATTTATTTAATCCGAAGGAATATTCTCTGGATATTCTTTTCTCTCTCAATTTCATCATTTCATGTGATTCTTCCGAGAGTCATATTTTTTGCATTCGAACTCCGATTGAGTCCATTCAAATTCCTAAATTCATCTAAATTCAAGATCTATTTATCTGAGATTTTTATTTAATTTTTGGAGTTTGTTTGTTCTCTGTTATTTATTTATTTGGTTTATTTGCTTGTTTACGAGTAAGACGTTAATACTTGAGAACTGGCGATCAAGAAGGAGCTGAAGATCAAGGAAGTAGAAGATTAAAGAATAAATTAAGATCGTCATTGCTATAGCAAGGCAAGTTATACATTTGATCATGTTGAACCCAGTTTTCTAAAATATTTTGATTCAAATTATTGCATTTACTTTAATTATTTATTTCAATGTTTTTGGGATTAGTTAATATCCAATTTGTTATGACCTCCTTGTCTAATCGTATGCCATAATCTTTTGTCACCCTAGTTTGGTTTATTTAGTTGGTGCTATTGTATTACCAACGTGGGATGGTTAGATGCGATTAGATTGCTTAGCCATGCTAAATTGTTTGCATGATAAATTGTTAGCACAAGGATGTGCGAGAATTTTAATTTATCCAAGAGCTAATCTTCAGAACCTCGGAGTCAGCTTGTTTGAGTTTTGAGTAATAATTTCAGATTCCCTAGAACTATCGGTGAACAAGACAGTGTCAGCTGAAGATCAGTAAAGCAGCCGTTTCAAGATAGCCAAGACCCTTCACTCGTTGTGAAAGGACAAGTCCGTCCAGATCATTAGAAGTGAACCGAGTCAGTGAGAAGTTCAAAAGAGATTGATCACAACTCTAGTGTTCGCATTGCCAGATATCAGAAAGGACCTTGATATCTTTTATCACGGAACATCAAAGAATCAGTGTGTTAAGAAGTCTTGCCAGCACTTCCTATTAACTAAAGTTTCAAGCAGTGAATTACCCTAGTCATAATTCAAAGTTTGTTGTCGTGAAGAAGCAAAGAATGGTTTTATTGGATTGAGAACCATGAGGTTGAAATCCGTTCTCTCAGGACAGACCAGTATTATAGCAGATGCTTTAATTAGAAAAGCTACCGCAGGAATCTATTGTTCACTCAGCTAAAGTTATTTGTGGAAGTCAAAAGTTGAGTCTTGAGTCAATTTCAAGAGGATATTTGTTGAACCCTAAAGTTCAAACAGATGTTAGACATCAGTGTCGACAAGACAGTGAGATGACAGTTATATCAAGGAAATCAGTCCTCACGTGAGGCAAGATTTAGCCTTGGAATCCATTGAAGGCTAACAAATGATCCATGAAACATTGAGTATGTCTGCGTATCTGATCACAAGAAACTCAAGTAGTTGAGGCTCGAACCAACATCTATGTGCAAGCCTTCCTTTCTCTCTAAAAAGTACAAAGGTGTACAAAGAGCTCGAAGTTGAATTGTGATGATCCAACTTAAAAGCGAAATATCATGGAAGGGGTTACCCTGAGTTTGGTATGTCAGAAAGACAGCCCACAAGTCAGAGTACCTCTAGCCCTGAGAATTCAGACATGGGATTTCCCAGGACCCAATCGGGGTATAAATTCTTGAAGGGTGAATGTTAATCGGTTGTCAGGAAGACTTGTCGCTTCATTCCTATTGATGTCACCCAATTTGGAGACCGCTTAGCAGAGTGGTATATGACAGAGGTTGTATACGACAGAGCTGGTATTCGCCAGAATTGGTATAATGTCAGATCGACAAAGACGGTTAAATTGCACGATCTGCTAGAAAAGTTAGTGTTGGACCAAGGCTACCAGTTTACCTTGTGTCAGCATCAAAGTATCTATAAAACCTTGGATAGTTGTTTAAATGTCAGTATTGTGTATCGCCCTCAATCTGTGGACAAATTAAAAGATAAATTAGTTGTGCCTTACTCATGGTACCAGGTCGAGCAAGTAAGTGTTCTGTGCAGAGTTTCCCTATGGCACCATCGGTCAGCCAGTTCGCAGTGGTCACCCTCTAAAGTTTACAATGGTTGATCATGTCAGTCATTGCTCAACAAGGAGCAAATCATATCACCAAGTATGTAAATTTTGTGTTAATCATGAAGCAGAAGGCCAAGTGTCTTTAATCCTAAAAGGATTGTAAGCAGCTTAGTTCAAGCAGAAAAGCTATGCAGACTATGCAAATTATCACCCCCGCATTCATGTCTGTCATCAGGCTACCTGTTTAAGGTCTGTATTAAGGATTGTATGACAGAGGTGACAGAGATGTATCAGTTAGTTCAGTTTCCGAAGCTCAGAAGAAGAGTTAGTTGTCAACCTGAGTTGCCAGTCAGCAGTAGGATCTCCCCAACTCCAGAAGTGTCCTCGAGCACCGATCAAGCAGCCCTGTTGGAAGCAATCGAGTTTCAAGATGCCTTCCTGCCAAGAGCCAGTCTGTCAAGTTTCGTTGAAGTGAGAAGTTCGGCAAGAAGGAAGACATTGTTCCATAAGTGTTCAGAAGAGCAGTTCTATCAGAGTCAAAGCAGTTTGAAAGCCAGAAGATAACCCGAAGGCTGAGTTCTTTAACCTATTCTATAGCCAGCCTGAATCTCGGGGACGAGATTCCTTTAAGGGGCGAGGTTTGTAACGTCCCAAAATTTGGCTTTTCAAAAATCTTTTGAGTAGATTAGGTCCCTGGAAAATTTCACCAATTTTATTTGAATTAATAAAGCTTAATTGGGACTTTCATAAATTAAAAACAATTTAACTTGTTTAATCTCAACATCAACTATTATCAAAACTATTTTATTTGGATTCTATGTGCTTGGATATATTTTCTAGATTTTTCTAGAATTTTTTCGAGTGCATTTGCTAATTTCTATTTGCTATTCGTGTTTTCTGCTATTTTCTAAAAAGAAAACTATTTAAATCCTAGAAAACTCTCGAGCTCAATCTTCCTCTTCAACCCATTCCATTTCTTTTCTTTGGTCCACTCCCGCTCCAGCCCGCTACTGCCCATTCCTCGTGCGCGACTCAGCCGAAGCCCAACCAGTCGCCGCCTTGGTTTCTCTTTCCGCACGAAAAGCCTTAGGCCCCTGTTTCTTTTTCTTTCGTGTGGGTCAACTGAGCCGGCCCACCCGCGTTTCTTTTCCACTTCAGCCGTTTTTCTTTCGTGCGCATGTGAAGCCAACCGAATGCCCAGCCCGCAGCCGCGTGAGGGCACCTGCAGCCTGACCGAGCCGCTTTCTTTCCTTTTGCCGCGGCATTTCTCTGACCGGTGGGACCAAGCCTTGTGCGCATGGTCATCTTCTTCCTATCGTTTCCAAGGGGGACTCTCTGGAGTCCGTTCACAGCACGCCATAGCGCCGGCCCCGACTTGGACTCCTCCCATCCGGCCCTATAAAAGGAGCCCAACCGCGTCAGATCGTGTGCTTCGATCTCCTCTTTGATAACCCTAATTCGGTTGCTCCGATTTCGTCCGCGTTGCGCAACAATCGCCGAACATCCGAGCGGCATTGAAGCTTCGTCCTCGCCGGAGATCACCGTCGTTGGCCCCTCTCAGCTCAAGCTGCCACCACCGTTGTGATTGTCTCATCGGGATCTTCGCCGTGCTTCCACCATCTTCAGCCAGGCATCATCAAATCTCCGTTTTCGTCTTCGTCCGAAAACCGGTCATCGGCACCCGTTGTCGATCTACAACTTCGGTGAGATTCTAGCCCTTCCTTGCGCGTCACTTTGCGTCCCATACTCTCCTCATCTAATCCCCACCTTTAATTTGATTTCTTTTTCACCGAGCCGCCGCCGTCGTCTCGTCGCCGGAGTTGCCGAGTCATCGCCACCTAAAGCTTCGCCTCACTTAGGGGAACCCGTTTTGCTACCTTGCCGGAGCTCCCTCGCCGTGGTTCGCCGTCGACGCCGTTCAACCGAGCCGCTGACCAGAGCTCTGTCTTTCTCTGTGTCTTTCTTTCTCTTGCTGACGTGGCAGCCAGCTCATTCTCCACATCTGCGCCACGTCATCTATCTGCTTGTGTGGCGTCCTCGTCAGCCTCATGGTCATCTGCCATGTGGTGCATCCAAACCAAAAAGCCCATGGACTTGGTCCATCATACCCCTATCTCAATGCCATGTGGGATCCCTTGTCATCCCCTGATTCAATTCTCTTTCTCTCTCCAGCATCTTGACCCCACATGTCATCCATCGTTTACCTCTCTCTCTCTCTCTCACTTACTAGTGGACCCCACTTGTAACTCTCCAATTCTATTTATTTATTTAATCCGAAGGAATATTCTCTGGATATTCTTTTCTCTCTCAATTTCATCATTTCATGTGATTCTTCCGAGAGTCATATTTTTTGCATTCGAACTCCGATTGAGTCCATTCAAATTCCTAAATTCATCTAAATTCAAGATCTATTTATCTGAGATTTTTATTTAATTTTTGGAGTTTGTTTGCTCTCTGTTATTTATTTATTTGGTTTATTTGCTTGTTTACGAGAAGACGTTAATACTTCAAGAACTGCTGATCAAGAAGGAGCTGAAGATCAAGGAAGTAGAAGATTAAAGAATAAATTAAGATCGTCATTGCTATAGCAAGGTAAGTTATACCTTTGATCATGTTGAACCCAGTTTTCTAAAATATTTTGATTCAAATTATTGCATTTACTTTAATTATTTATTTCAATGTTTTTGGGATTAGTTAATATCCAATTTGTTATGACCTCCTTGTCTAATCGCATGCCATAATCTTTTGTCACCCTAGTTTGGTTTATTTAGTTGGTGCTATTGTATTACCAACGTGGGATGGTTAGATACGATTAGATTGCTTAGCCATGCTACGAGTCATCATCTCATATAAGTTGCAAATATAAATTTGACTAAGTAACTATGGAACTATGTGATAAAAACTATGTGTACTATGTGTCATTACTCGTTGATGGCATGTGTTGCACTTAACCAACAGGGTGGGAAAAGGTTTTAGATGGGGGCAAGTGGTCCTGCGTGCTTTTACGGTGGATCTGTGTTGGCGGGAATGATAGGTTAGAATTTGGAAGTTTTGCCTCGGTCAATTAAGGACTTCACTTTGTGCATCATTGAACTGAGCCTTTCGTACAACCACATGCCTGGTATGGGACGGGCCTAACTTAGTAAGTTATGGAATCTTGACATTGATTACTCAGGTTGTAGGTTAGCGGTGTCGGATTGGGTGGAGGTGTGTACTACCAAGTAGTCGCATCACGGGGCGGTTCGCCGTGTCCCTGTCCAATAGTGTGCGTCTGTGGCTGCTAAGTATACCGGGAGTGTCAACGTCGAGATGAAGTTTCTGAACTGTTTTGTTACGGCTAGTGCTAGCTACACTAGTTGTATCTTATGGGTAAAGTGTACAACCTCTGTAGAGTGTTAATCAATCTATTGAATAGCGGCGTCATGATCATGGACATGCTCGGGATTTCACACGAGGGTACATTTTATAAAACTTGGGATGGGACAATTGTGTGAGATAACTTATGCAAATTGTGTGAATAACTTGATTAGGCTATGTGTCTTTGTGAAAACAAATGATAAAACTTATTATTGTTTATTTGTTTTGAATTATGCTTTCAATCTATTATTCATATTTAAATTGCAAATGTTGCATTTCTGCAAAAGAACCACAAAAGCCATTGCTTTGGAATAAGCCTACATCTATAAATTGCATTCTGTGGTATGACTTGCAAGTACGGTGTGTACTCATGCTTGCTTTAATAAATCAAGCAGAGGTGAAGGAATCGCCTGTCAACAAGGTCTACTTCAAGGATCGCGGAGAACTAGGTTGAGCTACCCCAGCCGATTGCCTGTGGGCATATAGATGGGCTTCACTGAAGTTATTCTATTTCATTCCGCTGCAGCTTCATTGAGCTACCTGCCCTCTGAAGCATTAATTGTAAACTTTGACCTTAAGGTCTTTACTCTGATGTTTATTGTTATTTGCTTATTTATTAGTTATGTTTGTATATGGAAATGATATTTCACTGATGTTGCCACTGTGTGCACTAGCGTGATCCTAGACTAGTGCATTATACACAGAGGGCCCAGAATTGCATATTTTGGGTCCCGACACCTAGTCAAAGCCTCCCCAAGCTATCCCATTTTTCTTCCCCAGCCGAAAGCCCTTCTCCCATAAGCATCCACAAGCACCACCACACAAACCCCCACCCTCATTTTACTCCATAGCCAAGAGAGAGAGAGAGAGAGAGCACAAGCCCTTCTCCCTCACTGCCAACAAGAACAAGGAGACAAGCCACAAGCACTAGGAAGCTAGTAAAGCCACCGTTACATCCTCCTCAACCAAAGCAAAGAGCAAGCCAAAACCAAAGCCAAGGCACCACAGGGAGCAAGAACTCAAGCAAGAACAAGAGCCCAAGTCAAGCAAACACACTGCCATCCCAACCCCATTTCTTCCCCCAAACCAAAAGCTAACCCACATCAAAGCCGAAAGCCAGTGCAAGCCAAGCCACTGTCAAACCTTGCTCACCATAGCCACAACCCACCATTTCCACCTCCAAAAGAACCAACTCACATAGAGCAACTTGAGAAGAGGAGCAAAGGTGAAGGGGAAGATGAAGGAGTAAGAACGACGACGTCAGCGACGACTTCGAACCGGCAAAGACCACCAGGACAATACCAAGCCAACAAGGGAACCATAGGGAACCAGCAAGAGCAAGGAGAGCACGACGACCACACTACACTGCCGGCATCGCCACTGTGACCACTACCACTACCACTACCACTACCACTAGCATCCTTAACCCAAAACCGACCAAAGAAGGTAACCATCATATTTCTCCCCCACTTTCATCTATATTTTTGCCCAAACCAAATAACTCAACATGAACTACACATGCACAGAGAGCCTCCAACAATAACCACAGCATAACCCACTAACAATAGCCCTCAGTATCCATCCACATCACAGAGCAGGGGGGCAGAGAGAGTAGAGGAAGGGGAGTAGTTACCTCAGTGCATAGGTGGCAACACCATCTCTAATAGCAAGCCCACCTCCATCACCATCGTCATACATGAGCAACGACCAAAACAACAAGTAGCACAAATAAAATGAATCAAGTGAAGTCGAGCAGCAAGGCGTTGGCCGAGCGAGCCAGGCGAGTGGCCAGCGCACAGGGGCTCAGGCACACGGGCCGAGACGGGGTCGATGTAGGGAGCCACCAAAGGGCCGAGTTGCAGGGGGAAACGCGGGCAGGACGAGAGGCACGGAGGGCAGCACGCGTGAGGAGTGAGGCGGGTGAGGTGAGCCGAGCCTGGGAGAACAGGCAAGACATGCAGTGGTCAAGGCTAGGCTAGCACAAGAATGAGGCGGGAGGAGGAGCCAAGCCGGAGGTAGGAGGAGACGATGCCATAGGAGGGTAGAGGAAGGAGCAAGGCGCTAGGGAAGAGGAGAAATGGTGGATAAAATGCAGTGAGAGGAATGGGGAAGGAAGGAAGCGATGGGGAGAAGAGAGCCCAAGGGAAAAGGACCAGGGGTGGTGTTCCGACGGAAATGGATGGATGAAGAGAGATAGAGATTAGAGTTAGGTGAGAATTAAAGAGAGGTTTAGTAAAAAGAAATTAGGGATTACGTAGAGGGGTAAAAAGGTAAATTATGTTGAGGATTTGTAGCAGTAAATTTAGTAGTAATATTGTTAAGTATCGGCACTGTGTAATTTTAGGACCAAATGCATTTAAAACAAGCCTCGTACGAATAAATAGCCGTAAACTGATCAATAGGAAATAAAAGCAAAGGAAAATAAAAATAAATTTTTTTTAATAAAAATACAAACAAAAAGAGAGAACGTGTATGCAGCATACCTGCGAGTTTCGGACGAATCGCTAGAAGAATAGATTTATAAACCTCGTACAAATAAATAACAGTAAATTGACCGGTAGAAAATAAAAATAGAAAAATGCGTAAAATTAATATGAGAATATTTATCGAAATTAATCGTCGATAAAAATCACTAGATTAGACAAATAATCTTATGCGTTAGAAGATAATTTAATCATGATAGATTAATTAAATTAAGCAACACCGAGTTTATTTAGACGAGTAAATAAATGTGTACGTGCTTGAGTAAAATCGATAAGGCCTATTGGCATGAATAAAATTAAATAGACTTAGTCGCATGCGAGTACACATAGTATTTTATTCTCGCTCGATAAAGCACAAATAGAGGCAACATTGATCCTAGAACAGTTAGACTAGAACGACCGCAGTTGGGGAGTGCTAACCTAACGGGAGATCCGAAAAATATTATTAAATTAAAATCCGCTAACGAAAAGAAATAACTGACTAATGTTCGCATAATAGCACACTACAATAAAACTATTACGTAAAGATGTTTTCGTTTTAACACTTTTATATATGTTTCTATGCTAATAAACATCTCGTATTTAAAGACGTTTCTCGAGACGTTTTATACGACGCCGCAAAATATCTTACCGTAGACATCTCACCACGCCTCCAGGTCTCCACCTCCCACTTCTCCAACCGCCGACAGAATCCAATCCCTCGAATTCCCATCTCCAGGTCGAATCGCGCGGGGCGCCCCGCGCCCCCGGGGTGGGGGCGCGGGTCAGAAGAGGCCGCCGCCGCCTTCCCCACAACCAAGCCCCGGAAGCCGCGCCGCGGGCGCCGCAGCGATGCGGCAACCGTGGAGGACTTCGTCCGCGGCCGCCTCGAGCAGGTCTCCGCCTCCATCCGGGAGCGTGACCAGGAGATCCTCGAAGGCAAAGGCGACATCCTGAAGCGAAAGGAGGACGGGGAGTGGATCTCCGACGAGGAGGAGCGAAGGGATCCCGGGGAGGAAGACGGGGAGCAGAAGGCGGTGGTGGAGGAGGAGGGCCCGAGCCGGCCGCTGGACGCCGACTCGGTGGGGCCGTGGCCGGCGCCGGCCATCCTCATGACCCGCTCGATCTAGCCGACCGCCTCGCCCATCGACGGCCGGTCAGCGCCGGTTTCCTCGACGCAGCGCAGGTCCAGGTCGACGTACCTCTCCAGCCCGCCCAGCGACGACGACGCGCCCAGCGCCGGGTCCAGCAGCTCGTGCAGCCCGTACAGGTCCTTGCTCCGGTCCACCGCCGCCTTCACCTCCCGCACGATGTACCGTTCCAATTCACATCCTCATCTTCCTTCCCAATCTGCATTTCCTCTTCCTCCTCAAGAAAGGATCAGGAAGGAGGCGAGAGAATCCAGACCGGTTGATTGGTGGCGGTGGTGTTGGCGTTGGTGGTAGCTGGACAAGAAGGCAATGCAGGAGGCGGAGGCCAAAATGGGAAAGGAGAAGGACGTGGTGCGGCTGGAGCGCGAGTCGGTGATCCCCATCATGAAGCTCGCCTACATCATTGGTATCTCTTCCTCTCCCTCTTCGTTTACATGTTCCATTCGGCATTCACCATAGACGATGTTCGTTTCTTGGTTTCCTCGAACACAGAATGGTTGACCGTTTAATGGCTCGATTGCAAGAGTTGTTACTGTGAGCCGATTTCTACTGCAAAGCTGTTATCCTGCGAGAATCTAGCCTCTTTTGAGGGAAAGCGAGCATCTTGCTTTGATTGATTCACCTTGTGCATGAAGAGTGGAATGTGGGTAGAGGAATCCTCGTAATCTTAGGCATTGCAATTCACTTTAGGGTTGTCCAATCATATTAAGTGTTCACCTGTCTTAGTTTGTACATGTTGAAGCAAAGATATTGTTTTGGGTATATGAGATTGCGCAACTGAAAGCAAACACTGTTATATTTTTCTTGAGGAACACCAATCCGATAGAGGAGAATTCTTGAAGCTCTGCAAGATGGTTGAGTACACCATTAGGGCTTGGTATCATCACCAGTTTGATGATATGATGGTGAGAACTTGCATACCTTTCTGAGAATCTGTTCTTTATACATTTTCATGCATTTGTTGGTTCAAACTGATGTTTACAACCATCATTAGGATCTGCTCATTTCTGGCACTGTTTGAAATTGAATGAGATTTGATCTATTCATGCTGCTAAAATTTTCACAGGAACTGTTTGCTCTCTTCAACCCTGTGCACGGTGCCAAGAAACTGCAGCTGCAGAACTTTTCGTCTGAGGAAATCGATACACTCGTGCAGAACTTCCTGACCTATTTCTTTCAGGTAAAGGATCTGTTTGGGAGAATTGGAGAAAGCATTACTAATACGTTTCATCTCAAGTGAAGGGTTGGGGGATTTCTTAATCTTACAAAGAGACCCAAATATAATCTGAAGCATTGCACATTTATATATCTCTAATTTGAGTGCAGGTGATGCAAACAAGCAATTTCAACATAGTATCTGATGATGAGGTTGAACTTGCTCATTCTGGACAATATCTGCTGAATCTTCCCATTAAAGTTGATGAGGCAAAGGTTAATGTCCTCTCACTCCATACTACGCCTCCTTATCTAAAAATCACTAGATCTCACCGTGTCATTGTAAATTTGTTGTTTGCTGGTGCAGTTAGATAACAAACTTTTGTCGAAGTATTTTAAAGAGCACCATCATGACAACCTACCTGAGTTCTCAGATAAGGTGAGAAATCAACCCCATGCTCTGGATGCTATCTGCAACACAGATGGACTTCTCACTTGGAAACATATTCAGTAGGCTAGATTTTTTTTACGGCTGCGTATGCTCATTGTTGTCTAAGAAATTTTTAGTTTTAGGAGATCAGTGAAGGATTTTTTCCCCAATTAAGAGGAGATCAGTGACAGTTTTTTTTTTCGATTAAGAGATCAGTGAAGGATTTGAAGTAGGGGAATTCGAACTTAGCTAATGCCTTGTTGGATTTTTATGTGTTGTTAGTGTAGCTCCCAGACCACTTCCTCTCCTAGTGGCTGTGGCTCAGTTTTCCTCAAATATTATTCATAAACAATTCATTGTTTTACTTGCAAGCCTTATATGTAACTGACATAATCTTATGTGTTCCAGTATGTCATATTTCGAAGGGGCATTGGACTGGACCGGACTAGCAACTTTTTCTTCATGGAGAAAGTGGACATGGTCATAGCTCGTACATGGCGATGTTTCCTAGAGAAGACAAGGTAGGCTATCACCACACATATATTTTCCTGTGCAATTTATCTTGCCTGTCCAAAAGGTTAACTATTTTCATTCTGGAATTTCAGACTGCAAAAGCTCTTCTCAAGAAAGAAAAATGTTAGGCCAAAGATATCGGACAAGAAGAATGATGATCTAGCTGGTGAAGAAGAGGACATGGAACTATATGATGAACGTATACGACTTGAGACAATGAAGTTGAGGTTTGTGCTGTTCTTAACCTGTTAGACCATCACAATCCCAATAGGCTGCTATCTTTTTATCCTATGCCCTCATATTGTCCTCTTTTTATTGTAGCCTGCGCAACTTAATTGGCAAGGTCACAATTCAAGAGCCTACATTTGAAGAGGTGATTGTCTTGTACAGGTAAAACTCCTAAATGATTTAGGTTTGAGGTTGCAGACAAAATTTTCTGGTGTCCTGGTTGTAAAATGGTTGCTTGCATGATTCCTTTAAACTACCACGTCAGAGCTGAATTCTGATGGTTAGTGCTTTCCTTCAGGAGGAAAAGCCCAAAGGGCCAAAATGATAGAGCAATTCATGTAAAACACTTCAAAAATATTCTGATGGCAGACATGGAGTTGGTTCTGGTTAGTACTGGAAGATACATTTTCTAAAGAAAAATGTTGTCACAATCATATTTATTTCTTCAACTGCACTTATGCTGAATACAAATTATGATTGTTGCAGGCCGAGAAGAAAAACCCAAGCCTCACACCAATGGATTGGGTTCAATTTATTGTTTCTGTTGTCATTGGGCTTGTAAGTGGAGTGGAACTGGTTTCACTTGATTGTGTTGTGATTTATCACCTGATTATTACTCTTGTTGCATTACTCAAGTTACACTCTTCAGTTCACTCGAAATGCCTAAAGCTCAGTTTTAGACCATGCAGTCACTGAACAGGTGCTAGGCTCTGTTATTTGGAGGTGGATTAGGTTGTTTGTTCCTAAAGACACCGCCGCTGCCGCTGCCCTCGCCCTCTAACCACTCATCGCCTGATTCAGCTGTAGGATTTGTAGGAATTTTTTCGGTGTGTTTGCATCTTTGTATGTAGATGCTAGATTCAGTTGTTAACTCGATTCACTCCGCAACGGAGTGTTTATGTTTTTTTTTCTAGTTTTTTAATATATCGACAATGTAATTCTACATTTTAAATGGTTTAACCTAAGATCTAAAATTGCTTATGAAAATATGTGATACTGTACCCTCTGAATCATTGTTGTTTAGCGATAAAATATTTCTACTGAACAAAATAAAAATGGCGTCTCTAGCTCAATCTAAATACGTCTATGAATGCGTATCTATGTTTCTTGGCACGCAATAAAGCGTCACTAGGGAAAGTAGAGACGATATGGAAATGTATATATGAAAGCGTCTCTAAGCTTGTAGAGACGCAATCTAAACGACTTATATCATTGTAGGCGCGGTTAACAATACGTCTCTATGATCTTTGACACGGTACGTGGGGAGGCGTTCTGGAGACGCTTTACAAAAACGACTCTATGATGCTATAGAGATGATTGAAAACGTCTTTAACCCATAAAATAGGTGTCTCTACAGGGCTTTTGTATTGTAGTGGCATCAAAAGCGGCTATGTATTTATTTATTTATTATTCGCGTCTATTGTATAATTGCAGAGGACGAACCAACGCAGACAAGTGTATTTGATCCGGAAACCATGAACGCTTATCTTTTCTACAATTTCGAATGTAAGCTTATCTCTTGATCACCAACATAGTTATATTAAATGTAAAGTGTACCTTGCTGTATTATTATACATATGTGCATGAAAACTATGTCTCAAAAATCAAATCGGATTAGTGAAAGAAGAAGATAAAAGAGATGATGAATGAGAAAAGAGTTAATATTATGGCTGGTAAAGGGGGTCCAGGGCAGGAAAAAGAGATGAGAAAAGATGATGGTGATGACGAGGCAAGAGGTGAGACCCTTTACATATGGTTAATATATAAGGACCAACAAAACTCTCACCCGGATCAGAGGCCTTAAATCCAGTGCCAACCATTTTCCCATTTCGACGGACAGAAAATGCTACCTTGTTACGTAGTTATGCCCTCCGCATCGGGTAAGTATTTATGTAGGATGAAGAGGCGCTATAGCACTAAGTGGAGTGTTGGGTGAAGGTAGGACCGGCCCAATCAACATTACTGGAACTCGGTGGATGACGAGATTAGCACTGTGACGAGGTCAGCACCGACAGAAAGTAATGGGTGGAGAAATTAATCACATAACTTAGAAAATGTTCTGTATTCTGAACTCGAACCCACATCAAAGGAAATGTAGGGGACCTAGCTCAGAGAGAGCTCAGAATAGCTATGGGTAAAATGGTACAAAGCCTACGCAGTGCTATATCTCAAATCATGAATTCATGCCTATCTCCTGGATTGAGTCTATGGGAACCACTAGGGGGTCTATCTTCTCTTCGAGTGACAAGTAGTCTTTTCTGAATTAAAACTTGCCACCTAAAGTTTTGATGAGCTATTTATTTTCAGAAAAAGAGATGAGTCAGAAAATGTAATAACGAGCAGATATGAGTCATCCAGTGTATTTTTGCTATTGATGCTTGCCGAGTATACTAGTACTCAACCTTTCTATTATTATCCTTTGTTAGATCCTAGTCTGGTCGGGAACTATCTAGAGTGGGACGAAGGACACACAGGTACCATGAGACCGCAGGGGACGAGGGCGCTTGCTACAAGGAGCAGGGCGAGGTGGACACTATGTTCGGCGCATGGGATGAGTAGAAGACCGACGGAGCAAGGCTAGCGAGGGGACGTAATCCCATTTATTAGTTGTAAATTACTGCTTGTAATGCAGACCATAGCCTTGTATGTCTAAATACTGGCATAAAGTACAATTTCTATCTTATTGTTCTGCTACATAGACTTTGGTAAGGCTAACTATTCGTCAGAGCGGTGTTCTACCGGGCAGAAAAATAGTAATCCGTATGCCTAAGTGTGATTACCCTCCGGGGTAATCACATGGGGTGCTGTAGTGGCAACGCTAACAATAAGGATTTTTTTTAATTTGGATATGAGGGGATTAGACCCGATCCCTTTCAGATTGGCAGAGAAATTATACTAAAATATCTGGATTGGACCTAATCTCTATCCATCAAACAAGCCCTAACAGGGAATATAAATAGTAAGTAGTACAACAAGTCAGAGTTTTTGGCTAAAATTGCGTTCGTGCCACGTGAAATAACAAAACTAGGCCCACTGCATCAAAGGAAAAAATAGCACCGCGGAGCCGTGAGGACGCGACACATGCTCTCGTCCGCGCCCTGGGGGCCGGATTCCCCTCGTCCACGCCCCTGGGGGACAAATTCCCCTCGTCCTAACCCCTGGGGGCTAGATTTGCCTCGTTCGCGCCCCTGGGATCGAATTTCCCTCGTCCTAACCCCTAGGGGCCAGATTTGTCTAGTCCGCGCCCTTAGGGGCCGGATTCCCCCTTCTCCGTGCCCCTATGGCCCATTTAGTTTCATTTTACTTTGCAAATTAGCTAGTAGTATTTAATGAAGTCGTAATTTATTAGTCGGTCGTAATTTATTAGTCGGTCGTAATTAATTAGTCCTAATTAATTAGGGTTAATTTAATTTATTATTATTAAATCAGTCCTAATTAGTCATAGTTAATTAGTCGTAATTTTTCACTCGCAATTACTTAGTCATAATTAATTACTCACAGTTTGTTAGTCGAATTAAAATTTGTAACTAAAATAGTCGTATTTAATTAACATAATAATTTAATCGTAATTAATTTGGCCTCATTAAATAGTATTAATTAATTAGCTAAACTTAATTTGAAAGTCATTGGTAGTTAGTATTAACTAAAATAGTCATAATTAATCAATCCTAATTAATTAGAGTTAATTAAATACAACTATTTTAGTTAATCCTAACTATGTAGTGGTATTTAATTGGTCATAATAAATTAGTCGCTATTTATTTGTCCTAAATTTTTAAGCTGTAATTAATTAGGCTACATTAAGTACTATTAATTATTTAGTCATAATTATCTAGGCTTAATTAAGAAGTCGTAGTTAGTTGTTTTAATTAAAATAGTTGTAGTTAATAAATCATAACTAATTAGTAATAATTAATTACTAACTAACTACTACTAATTATGTGGTGGTAATTAATTAGTCATTACTAATCACTCTCAATTTATTTGGTCTAATTAATTAATCGTAATTAATTAGTTGTCGTTAGTTAGGCGTATTTAAATTACCGTAATGAAATAATCCTAGTTAATTAGTCTTTATTAAATACTATTAATCATTTTTGGTTAGGTCGTGTTGCGAAATGTAGACTATGTAGTGCGACATGTTTGTTATAATGTGCGACATGCAAGACTTGCTAATGTTTTATGGTGATGGTATCGTACGGGGTGGACCCAATGAGTTGGACCTTTCGAGATGCTAGTACAAAGTGGTCCGAGCGGAGGTGCTCGATGCGATGAATATTCACAAGCTTAGGAGCTTCATCCAGAGGAAGGTGTTCGACATGGATGCAACAACGAAGAAACTTGTCATCAAGGGGATCACCTGCACGAATAAGAGAGGGCAGGGCGTATGAGAGCTACTCAAGGTGAATGACATCATTGCATGGGGCCAGTATATGCAGATTGCTTCGTAGCCTGAGGCGGCGATATACGGGAAGCCGATGGTGTACGTGAATTTCGTGAACAGGGTGCACACAAGTCAAAGGCTATGATACGATATTATATGATCTGCATGCCAAACATTTCCCCCAGTTCGTTCATGGATAAGCTTATCTAGCATGTGGTACAATATAATATTAAAGAATATCATCCATATTAAACTGACAAATTAACAAAGAATGTCCTATTTGATCGGGGTACATGTGATAATACCCCCTCCCCCCGGCTGTTTAATATGTCGTGATTTCATGAGGAAAAATTTGTGATTTTTATTTTGTACATGTGATAATACATTTTTGGAATAAAAGTAGGTGATTTCATCTGCAAAATATTATTTGATATGATTTCATCACATATGATAATACCCCCTCCCCGACAACGAAAGTTTGATCTGATCAGCAGGGGTGGGCCAGGCGACTGACCACGTGAAAAAAATTGTGGAATGAAACTTTTGGTACATGTGATAATATTTACTTCTTGTTTTTTATCCCCGTAAAGAAGATAAAAACTGTATCGGAATGTTGCCGTAAAGTCGGAATACGATTTCCTCTATGTCCCAATCGACTTCGGGTACCAATACTATTTCCTTCGTGCTCCGAGTAGTACTAATTGTACTACTACTATTACTATCTATGATTTTTGGTTTTGTCTGATCTAGTTACTCGATTCGTGGACTTTTACTACCCACGTCCAAGTGCGAGGTAAAAAAGAGAGGAGGGGAAGACCGGGCCATGGGGGCACGGAGAAGGGGGAATCCACCCCCTAAGGGCGCGGACGAAGCAAATCCGGTCTCCAGGGGTTAGGACGAGGGGAATCCGGCCCCCAGGGGTGCGGGCAAGGGCATCTGTTGTGTCCTCACAGCTTCGCGGTGCCATTTTTGCCTTTAATAGGGGGAGGGGGGCTAGTTTTGTTATTTCACACGACAACAGCGCTATTTTAGCCAAAAACTCAAGATTCGATCCGTCGGGTCATTCCTATGGACAATACAATTGTAGACTAGTACACCGGATCCGAGTCCTTTGTAGTAATGCAGAGGTGTACTGTAGCTACAGAAAACTAAGTCTGCTATAGTATTTTACCACACAGTGTAGTGTCAAAGTACTATGGTGATGGCGTTGTGGCGGTCAATATGGGCCGTTGGCTCCCGATCGAACAGCTAAGTCGCATTTCTAATGCACAAGAATGTGCTTCTCTGCTTTGGCCCAATGTGAATGCGGAGGATCCATTTCCCAGCACCACGTTTCTGACTTTACTGTTGCCGTGAGAGTCACTAAAATAGCTTGCTTAATCAATCAGTCTTTGTTTTAGGTGCCTGATCCTCTACCATTTTGTGATGAAGAGCACAAAATATATTACTGGTCAGATTATTTTTACATTCTGCTTGCCATCTACTCGACCGAATCAGCGATGCTTAATACTATAGTGCTCACAAATTAAACAGTATCAGTGACAATACTTCAGAATAATATCTGTTCTGCTTCCAGCAAGATCAGCTGGGAAAGCTTGCCGACAGTAAGAATTCCTGTTCCATGCTGCAGCCTGCTATTGCTGTTATTGTCGTTGCTCATTTGAGTTGGTCTACAGTTTAGCTCAGATGAATGCCCTTGCTCAGTGCTTCTGTTTGATCCTAACAACCTTTTCAGTCCCATCTCCACTTGCCGCATTGTTGGCCTGTCTTCCCCCTTGAAACGTAGGCATGTTGATGCTAGTGCTGCCAACTTCTTTTGCATCACTTGAGATCACGTGAGGATCACTTGAGGATCTAGTATCTCACAGAGCTTGTCCTGACTCGTTACCAAGTTGAACTGTCCAATTAGGCTAACACCTGCTGATGGCATGGAAGCATATGGCTTCTTCCTTGTGAGCAACTCCACAAGTATGACACCAAAGCTATAAACGTCACTTTTATCTGTCAATCTACTTGTTTGGTGGTATTCAGGGTCTAGGTATCCAAATGTACCTTGGATAGCCGTTGTCACTCCTGCTTGATCAATCGGGATACCTCAAGAAGCTCCAAAATCTGATACTTTGGCAGTCATACGATCATCAAGTAGGATGTTGGTTGACTTAATACCTCTATGGATCAGCGACATTGATGCGGATGAATGTAAATAGGCCAAAGCACTTGCGGTTTCTAGAGCAATTCTCAATCGGTCATCCCATGACAAGGATTGAGAACGTTCAACATGGAGATGGTCAGAAAGGGTCCCATTTCAAACGAATTCATAAACCAACAATGGGACTTGTGTCTCTAGGCAACATCCAAACAGCCGCACCGCATTTCGATGGTTGATCTGAGAAAGGATGGCAACCTCATTTACGAAATCACCAATCTCTCTTTTGACTTCTTGGTGGCAACTACATGTTTGGTTTGATAAGATGCCTTTGTACACTATTCCATGGCCGCCGCCGCCAAGCTTGTGAACCTCATCGAACTTACTTGTTGCCATCTCAAGCTCATCTAAGCTAAAGATCATCCTTTCAGCTATATCTTTGTCAACCAATTTCTGAAGTAACAACCCTCGATTTTGCTTGAAGAATCTTGCTCTCTGTTTCTTGGCCCTCCGTGCCTTGAGCTTCTGCATTACAAGTATGGCACCAACCACTAGGGATAGAAGACCCATTCCACCACCTACTACTAAGCCCACAAGTAAACATGTGAAACAGGAATGCATCAAATGAGAACTAGTATTGAAATAGGATAATTAGAACTAGCATTTTTACCCACTCAAATATCAACCAATGGATAAAATTTGAATGGTATATGTCAAGGAGAGTTTGCCCGTATCACTTGATGGTGATATAGTATAAATGCACAGTGGATTAATTCAAGGGTCTTCTGAAAAACACCTGTGCTTTTAGGATGCGTTTGGTTAGTGGAATGTGGTTGACTGGTATGGATAGGATCGTCCTGAATGGGATCGTTTAAGCAGCTTATTTGATTGGTGGGATGGGATGGTACAAGATTATGTTTTGTTGGTTGTACGAGATGATACCCAAAATTTTCTAATCCTCTAACTCTAATCCCACTTTCACCTAATCTTCTCTATTTCTCTCTCCCTTTTCACCGAATCCTCCATTCTTCTTCCCCTCCTCACTTGCTTCACCCCCAATTTCCATCTCCCTCTTCACTCTCCTGATGCCGCCGCGTTGGCTCCCGGCCTGGCTCCGGCTCTACCGCCTTCAGCTCCGTTGGCCCGCTCCCCGCTTCGGTTCCCTGCGCCGCTGCCTCCGGCTCCCTGCTGCGCCACCGGCAGCTCCGGCTCCTCCCTGGTTGCGCCCTGCTCCATCGGCCCCGATCCCAGCCCGACGCCTCCTCCAGCCCCTCGACCTCCTCGCTCGGCCCCATGCGCACGGCTCCCCCCTAGTGTCTTGAGCCCGCTCCCGGCGTCGCCTCCTTGGCCTAGTGCGCTCTGGCTCGGCCCGGTTCCCTGCGCCGCCCCCTTCTTCTCCTGGCACGACCGGATGGCCAGCGCCGCCTCTCCGACTCGGCCTCCTCTCGGCTTCTGACCTTTCTAGGCCACAATGTTCATCTGGCCGCCAAGGTTTTGGCTCGCCCCAAACTCTCGGTGAGGAAGAAGAAGAGGAAGCCGAGGCGACCCTTGGTGCTGGCCGGGCTTCACCGAAGCGGTGGCGTGGCGCGGGTCGAGCGACAGAGCGAGAGTGAACGGCGTGGTTCATCAGCTTTTGTTGAATGGCACGATACAGCATCTAACGAGCATATTCCCCTAACGTGAACCAGGTCTTTCAGGATGAATTGATACGGTACAACCAACCAAATACGTGAACGCCCCTATTTCTTGAACCGAACCATTCTATTTACTTTGGTACCACCATCCAAACACATCCTAATTAGTAGTTCATCTGAACCATATAGATTTAATCTTAGGGGTGTGATTATAAGGGTGGTTTCTACTAGATACGCGTCCACTTCTGAACAACCGGAAGCGGACAAGAGATTGCATGGAAAGTTTTAAACTACATTTGACTAAAAAACTAGGATTTTGTTAAACATTTTAGACCTATTTTGTTCCAAAATACAAACACCATTTTGTGATCAATTTGCTCTGAGATTTGTGCACAACCCCCTAGTTGGAATGCAAGCAATCAAAGAACGGAGAAAGTATACATATATATCTGGTCACATGCCGAGAAATTCCTAGTGCTTGTTGGGACACATCCACGTTTGGTCGGGTCATCACCCTGCGTACCCTCTGGACAAATGCACTGAAACGATCCTGGCACATTTATGCATTTGCCATAGCAGTGATACGCGTCAGGGCGTGTGCATTCGTCGATATCTGAATAAACCACAACATAACAAGGTCAAGCAACAAAACGCATTCACTAATCATTAATTCTTCAAGAGGAGGTATACATTGCGTCTACCGTAAAAAAACAACGGAATTCTTGCATGAATCTGTACGACATAACTATGTACGTTCTCATTACCTTGACATCCATTTTCGATGTAAGGGTTGCCTCGCAGTGGCACGTGTAGCCGCCGTGAGAACTACTGCTGGTAGAATTCAGGCAGAAGCAGTAGCTGCTGCGGGCCTGCGGCAGGCCGTACCGTTGGATCTGTGAGGAACTATCGCTATAGAGTTCAGTCCAATCGATTACATCGTAAATGAAAGTATAATCACACATAAATACAAGTGCATAAAGTAAATTGACATAGATACATAGGGGCACTTCTTTCTTTATACCTTTTCTCAGCAAGCACGTACAATAAATGAGACCCCCTAAATATAGACTAGTGAGAGGCAGGCCGGCTACCGGGAGGGGCGGAGGGGGCTGCCCCGTGCCCAAAGACATTGATGGGCCCCTCCTCGTATATATACAAGACGTCAAGACACGGTACTAAGGTCTAAGTAGAGTAGAAAAGAAACGAGCGTGACTTCTCCGCTTCAGAAATCTACGCGAGCAACCGCCGATCGCCAATGGGCAATGGCCACCGGTGCCGGTTCTGCGTTCTGCGACTCGCTGCTTCGCGAAGGGCCGAGGGCGGCGGGCGAGGCAAAGTCGCCGCTCATGCGCCGCCGGCCGCACGTGACACGCCCACGGTCCACCGTCGCGGCTCATTGGCGCCGATCTGCTGACTCTGCTGGCGTGACGTGATCTCGCTCATCCAAGGTGCGTTACGTGCGACGTATTTCTTAATTCTTATTTCTTATCTCGTCATATGATCCCTAATCATGTAATCGATCCCTAATCATTTAGTCATTTATCGATATCATCGCTAATAATTGTTTCTCTAAATATTAATAGGACCATGTCATCAAGAAAGTATGCTTCGCAATGACAAAAGAAAGAAGAAAAACGAATAGATGATTTGGTAGAATCTCAAAGAGGGCTCTTCATAAATTTCTTAAGAGTAACACAAGCACTTCAAGAGATCCAGATGCATTGGCGATAGTTCTTTGTGGAGGAGCCACTAATGCTAATCCGTAAGATCAGGACCATATGGAGGACAATGTTGACATCGACATGGATGAACATAATGTGAGTGATCATGAGCACGTATTTAATTCAAATGAAACAGAACCTACTATTGTTGATGAGGATCCAGTTTCTATCGATATTTATGATCCAAGAAATTGGGATAATCTTGATAACAAAGCAAGGGATACATTAGTTGAGAAGGGGCCTATAAGAGAAGAGAATCTTGAATTCCCTTGGGATGCTAATGATAGACATTTTTCCTATAGCTATTACTCTAGAAAAATGAGCAATGGAGAGGTACATGATAGAAAATGGTTAGTTTATTCCAAACACTTGGACAGAGCATTTTGCTTCTGTTGTAAGCTTTTTAATTCTAACAAATGCAAGAGTTCATTGGGGAATGATGGGTATAGAGATTGGAGGCATGTCAATGAGAGGTTGAGGGAGCATGAAATTAGTGTTGAGCACATTACCAATATGACCTCATGGAATCAGTTGAGAATTAGGCTGAGAAAACAACAAACAATTGACAAAGAGTTGCAACAACAAATCTCAAAGGAGAAAGAGCGCTTAAGGCAAGTATTATTAAGAATAGTTGCCATTGTGAAATTTCTTGGTAAACGTAATTTGGCTTTTAGAGGATCTAATGAGCAGCTTTACAATGACCAAAATGGGAATTTTTTAGCTTGTTGTGAGATGGTTGCAGAATTTGATTTGGTAATGCAAGACCATCTTAGACGTATTCAAAACAAAGACATTCATTATCATTATCTCACCACAAAATTCGAATGAGTTGATTTCTCTTATGGCCTCGATATTACAAATTCTATCATCAAGATTGTTAAAAGAGCCAAATATTTCTCTGTTATTCTTGATTGTACCCCAGATGTTAGTCACTAAGAACAAATGAGTTTATTGGTTCGATGTGTTAACATGATTGATGGTAAAATTAAAATAGAGGAATACTTTCTTGGTTTCTTGAAGGTAGATGACACATCCGGTTACGGGTCGCATTCAATGTTTTGGTTGATTCCATTAAGTCATTTGGTCTTGATATTGATGACATTAGGGACAAGGTTATGATAATGGTTCTAATATGAAAGGAAAACATAAGGGGTTCAAAGCCTACCGCTTGATATTAATCCAAGAGCTTTATATATGCCATGTGCTTGTCATAGTCTTAATCTTACTCTTTGTGATATGGCCAAGTCTTGCACTAAAGCTGTCACTTTTTTTGGAATTGTGCAACGGATATATGTATTATTTGCTGGTTCTACCAAAAGATGGAAATTTTTGCTTGATTATGTTGATGGTCTAACTGTGAAGTCACTGTGCAACACACGTTGGGAGACTCGGATTAAAAGTGTTACAGCAATTAGATATCAAGCTCCTCAGCTAAGGGCAGCTTTACTTGCATTAAGTGAAGATCCTGATGTTGAATCCAAGGATAGGAGTGATGCAAAGAATTTATTTGATGTGCTTGGCAGCTTTGAATTTATATTTGGCATGGTTATTTGGCATGACATTCTATTTGTTGTTAATAAAGTGAGCAAAAAATTGCAATCACCATCTATGTGCATTGATTCTGCCATGCGACAGATAGAAGGCATAATGGATTACTTTGAGACCTATAGGAATGATGGGTTTGCTTCTAGTATGGTCTTTGCTAAAGAAATTGCATCGACATGGGTGTTGAGCAATCATTTCAGAAAGCGTCGTGCTTTTAGAAAGAAACATTTTGATGAAAATAATAGTGAGGAAGTCATCTTGCAAGTTTGAAAAGGATTTTAAAGTTAGTTACTTTTCGGTTATGGTTGATATGGCAAAAGATCATTGAAAAGTAGATTTGAACAACTCCGGTCATTTAATGAAATATTTGGGTTTTAATGAGTTCAACAAGCTTGAAGTCCTTGGATGGTCCTGAACTAAATTTGTGTTGCACAACATTGGCGATAGCTTTCTCTCATAATGGCTCGTCGACATTGATTTAAATGATCTAATTTCGAGCTAAGGGTTCGCAATCCGCTTTGCGATAGAGAAATGACAACTATGGAGATTTTTGAGTTTGTTCTGACGGTGATTGTTATCCTAGTACTTCCATTGCTTATCGCATCTTGTTTACTATCTTGGATCGTGGCATCACCGAAAGAAGCTTCTCAAAATTAAAATTGTCAAGAACTATTTGAGATCTACAATGTCACAAGAGAGGTTAAATGGATTGACAACATTATGCATTGAGAAGCGATTGTTGGATGAGATTGATATTGACACCATCATCGATGACTTCGCATCAAGGAATGTTAGAAGAAATTTTTGAGGTAATTTAATATGTATACAAATTATTTCATATGAATATTGCTTTTGCATTCAGATTAATCGCTTATTAGTAACATTTTATATATGTGTATATATACTACCAATGGGTAGTACTAGTAGTATTATCATGTTTATATAAAAAGGCCCAAAATTTTAGCTTCGTTCTAGGTCAAAAAAAACTCAGGACCGGCACTGGTGAGAGGCGAGGAGTCCACCATAGGCCAAGTTTGCATAACCTAGGCCTATGGTTTTCTAACACTCTCCCTTGGTCACTCATCTGACATTTTCATGTCTCGTCAAACCTTCACAAAAACTCAGTGAACAAAATTTAGAGAAAGAGTGGATGGTACATGTTATGCTGCGTTGCACGAATTGCCTCATTAAAAACTTTAGCCAGAAAATTTTAGGAAAACTCGTCAAGGGAAAAAGAGTATAATCCACCCTATTTCATTTAATCTCTCGATCTTCGTGATCAAGTTTCAATAATAAGTTCGTGAAGATTCTCCCCCTGAGTTCTGCATTTCTCTAAGTCTCATCATTCCAATTTCACGTATGCACCTTACAAAGCTAGATGCTGAAAGTGACTTAGTGAATAAATCTACAAGATTTTCACATGACTTAGTATGCAATACTTTAATTTCGTTTATCTTTTGCAATTCATAAGTATAGAAGAACTTGTGGTTGATATGCTTTGTGAGATGACTCTTCACATAACACATCTGCACTTGTGCAACACAAACTGCATTATCTTCATAGATAATAGTGGAAGCTTGCACAGTATTCAATCCATACGACTGCTAGATGTGGTGAATCATCCGCCAAAGCCAAACATATTCTCGTGAGGCTTTATACAGTGCTATGATTTTCGAGTGGTTCGTCGAAGTCGATACAAGACTTTGCTTAGACGATTTTCATGAAATTGCAGTTCCACCACACAGGAATACATAGCATGTTTGTGACTTGGCTGTATGTGGGTCCGATATGTACCTGGCATCTGCATAGCCAGTCATAGTCAGGTCTTGGTTCTTTCTGTAGAACAGACTAAGGTCTTTGCTTCCTTAGAGGTATCAGAAGATGTTCTTTATTCTCTATCAATGCTTTGGTAGGTTATGCACAATACCTTGCTAATATGTTTACATCAAATGCAATGTCCGGTCTAGTACAATTTGCTAAATACATGAGTGCTCCTATTTCACTTAAGTACGGGAATTCTGGTTATAGGACTTCCCAATCCTCTTCTCTAGGTCTGTACGGATCCTTGTTTTGCTGCGAGGATCTCCCGACCATTGGCACTTTCGAAGGGTATGCCTTTTCAAAGCCGAACCCTTCTAACACCTTTTGAGTGTAGACTGACTGATGCACTAATATCCCTTCAGGGACATACTCAAGCTGCAAGTCTATGCAATATTTGGTTTTACCCAAATCTTTCATTTCGAACTCTGACTCTAGGTAAGAGCTTGCTTCCTTAATATCTTCCAGGGTTCCGATAATATTCAGATCATCTACATGCATTGAGCTTATACAAAATCCATTATGGGATCGTCGTATAAATACACAGGGACAATCCTCATTGTTCGTGTAGCCTTTCTTGCATAGAAAGTCGCTCCAGCGATTATACCACATTGTGTCTAATTACTTAAGTCTGTACAGTGATTTTCTAAGTTTCACACTGTACATATTTCTATTTGCTCTGTCTTGGTTCGGGATAGAGATACCTTCATGTACCTTCATATAAATGTCCGTATCCAAGTTTCCATAAAGGTATGCAATTACCACATCCATCAATTTCAATTCTAAATTCAAGCTCACAGCCATTGAGATTAAATATCTAAAGGTAACTCCGCCCATGATCGAGGAATAGGTTTATTCATAATCAACTCTTGGACGCTAAGTGAAATCTTGTGCAACAAGCCTTGCTTTATATTTTACAACTTCATTATTTTCATTTATCTTTCGAACAAATACCCACTTATGCTTTACAGGGTGCGCATAGGGAGACGTGCGGCTTACAGGCCCAAACACCTCTATTTTATTCAAAGATAATAATTTAGTTTCTATTGCCTCCTTTCAATCTTCCCAATCTAATCTTTTCTTACATTCAGCGAGCGATGCAGGCTTTGGATCAAGATTAATGATTATGGCAATTTTTTTGCAAAATAAATATCGACATTGAATGTTGTCCTATTCATAGATTCTCTCGTGGTCACATAGTTTATAGCTATTTCTTCATGGGGTGATTCTTCTAATGCTTCTACTTGCTCACCGCTACTTCCAATTACGGGGGCAAGTCCCTTTAGTTTTTTTAGCTCCGACGTGTGCGCACACATCCCTGCTGGTTTCTCCCTCTGTGGGAATGTTCAAATCTGGTATGCCTTTTTCTAAAGGTGTCATACTGGTGTCAGGTCTCAATTGGCCCCCCTTCTGGTTTCGGAGAACTTCGGTGATCGGCTGTGTCAAGTCCTTCTTACCCTTTTTCACAAGGCGTCCTCAGCTACTCGGGATTCTAGGGACCGGAATTATTGTCCTTTTATTCTGAGGTCTCTGGACGAAATTAGGGGTACCTTCAACTTTCTTCGATATTTCAACCCTCTCTCGTGCATTGCGTGTAGGCACATGCGACTTGGTCACGCTCTTCAAATCACTAAAGTGGTCAGTCAGTTGATTCGCTAATGCTTGTAAATCAATGATCTTCTGGACTTCTCTATTTACTTCACTAGTGTGTGGGTCATGTGCATGGATTCCCGTGGCTTGCCACATTATTTTTCGATATTTTTCATCAAGGGGTTGATTTCCTCCCCCCTAATGAAGGGAAAATATCCTCATCAAATAAATTATCAGCAAATCGAGCAGTATGCAAATCTCCCGTCATAGGGTCCAAATACCTGATTATGGATGATGTCTCATAACCAACGTATATCTCAGAATTTCGGAGAGGGCCCATTGCAGTACGCTATGGTGGGGGTATATGTACATAAACCTTGCACCTAAATTTGCGAAGATGAGAAATTTTCGGTGCTGGCCCTTGCGCTAGTTGCATAGGTGAATGGATGTTATATACCGATGGTCTAAAGTTGATGAGAGTTGCTGCGTGCAGGATTGCGTGTCCCTAACATGTAGTTGGTAAATTACAATTCTGCTAAAACAGTTGGGCAATAAATTTAATCCTTTTAATTAATGCATCTGCTAGTCCATTCTCGGTGTGGACATGTTGTACATAATGCTTAACTTTAATTCTCATTGCTATGCAATAATCATCAAATGCCTTCGAAGTAAATTTTTCGGCGTTGTCCATTCTGGTGGACTTCACATGATGATCGGAGAAATTATTTTTAATTTTAATTATCTGTGAGATTTGCTTTGCAAAAACATGATTTCTCATAGACAATAAACATATGGGAAATTGGCTACAGGGAACTGCACATTCGCGTCATTTGCCAACGGATATCCAAAAAACGTGGTTTCGCCAAAAGACATCGTAAAAATGTGTAATTTTGTTGTAGGACACCGAGGGCACTATTATATCATTTTTAGTCCAAAGGGGAGAGAGAAATAACGTGAATTGCCAATTTTGCCCCTGGCATTCCCATTCCCCATTTCTTCCCAGTTCTTCTTCTCTCCCCATTTCTTTTCTCTATTCCTTCTTTCCTCCTTCCGAAGCTCCCTGCCGATGATCATCTTCCTGATGTTGTTGCTCCCTGTTGAAGCTCCCTTATGGCGGAGAGCGCAGGCTCCCGACGTCGGAGCTTGGCCCAGGCCACCAACCGGTGCACGCGGAGGAGGCAGGCAGCGATGTCCTTGCAGCCTAGGCACAGCACCTCCTGCAGTGGCGTCTACCCGGCGTGGTTCTGGAGCGTGGGGTCTGCGTCGGCGCCGGTGAGCGCGGAGGCGAGGGAGGGGAGCTTGAGCTGCACCGTGAGGTGGAGCGCGGTGTCCCCCCATGCACGTCGCGGCGGTCGAGCGCGGCGGAGATGGACGCCATGAGGCGGGCCTCGTGGTCGGGCGTCTGCGGCGAAGAGGATCTCGACGAGCGGGGCGGTGGAAGGCCGGCGAGATGGCCGCCCACCGACGGTGCCCGCAGCGTGACGCATGGTGGCGCGAGGTCAGACGCGTAGTCGATGGCGGATCGGTGCCGACGACGTGCACTTGGGCGCGCCGCCGTGGGGGGGCGCAGGAGGGCCCTGGACCGACATTGCTGCGCGGGGTGGGAGCTCTTGGGATCCTTGTGGTTCTTGGGTTCTCCTCCTCACCTTGCGCGCTGCCGCCCCGGCCGGCTCCACATTGGTGCGCCCGTGCTACTCACGCCCGGCGGCGCCGCCTCGAACTCCAACTCTGCGCGACGGCGATCGGGTGGTACGGCCGCATTCGTCGGCTGCTCTGAGAGCATGGGGTCCCAACTTTGTCGCCTCTATGGCGCCGCCGCCTCTCCCTACTAGCTCGGCCCGGCGTTACCTGCGCCCATGCCTCCCTGTTGTGTTTGCTTGTTGCTTGCAGTTTACTGCTGCATGCTGATGCTTGATGCTTGCTGCTTGCTGTTTACTGATGCTTGACGCTTGATGATGCTTGATGTTTGCGATTTGCTTGGAGAGAAGAAATGAGGACAATTAGTGTTAAGTGCAATTAGTTAGCTGTTAATAATTCATTAGTATTTTGTATGACATGTGGGTCCAAAGCCATTAGAATTGCAATTAGAGCTACCAAGCTAAAGATCAGAATCGTTGAACTGCATCGAGCCATGCACTGCACATTGAGGGCATTGAGGACATTTTACACTCGGATATATTATTTTAATGAGAGGAGTGTCTAACAGCAAAATTACACGTTTTTACAGTGTCTTTTGGCGAAACCACGTTTTTTGGATGTCCGTTGGAAAATGACGCGAATGCGCAGTGCCCTGTTGCCAATTTTTCCATAAACATACGTGCGACTATTTCGAGGAAGCATTAATGAGCACCATAAAATATCCAAATGGCCCTGAAAGGGGCTGTATAGGACCGCAAATATCTCCCTGGATACGTTTCAGGAATGCAAGGACTTCATCATTCACTTTAAGAGCAGAAGGTCTAGTAATTAATTTCTTGGTGGCACATGCGGGGCACATAAAATCTTCGTGTTTCGAAAAATTCTTTACATCGATATTATGCCCTTGTGAATTGTTAATTATATTTCTCATCATCCTAAGACCTAGGTGGCCTAATCTATCATGCCAGGGACAAAAAAGTTCAGAGCTTCTAAATAAGGTTTTTAGGGCAGTATAGGCTGCGGGTGCCTTAATATTAGTGTAGTATAGCACAATTTCAAATGAAGTCATTCTAATACCATTTTTTCACTTTCTTCATGATTTGTAATGAGTAGGTATTCCTTATCATACTCTTCTTCAGTCTCTACGTGGCAACTGTTAGCGTGAATATCCTTGAAACTTAGAAGAGTTCTAGTCGATTCTGGATACAATAAGGTTTCTTTAACGACCAAAGTTGTGCCCATCAGGAGTATAATTATAGCCCTTCCTGAGCCTATTATACAAGCCTCGTTGCTCGCGATTGTCATAAGACTACCAGCATTCTTGCTGATCGACTGAAAGAATTTCGTTTCTCTCAAGATGGTATACGTTGTGCCGCTATCAGCTAAGCATACTTCCTCCATAGGACGCCACACACATTCTAATATAAAGTACTTTATTAATATGTAGTAGGAAGCAATCAGCACATAAATAAAATACTTCAAATATCAGAACATAGCATGCTATTATTAGTTGAATAAATGAATGAATTAAATAATATCATCCAACCATCACGAGAAATAAATTATTTAAGGCTCTACACGAGAATACAACCATCATCCATGCAAAAGTATAACTTATTCCATCCACAAAATAAATGACATTTAAAATCTAAGTGCATTCTATGCACTATACTGAGTCCACCAAGAAGTTAGAGACTTCAGCTGCTATCTTCTCAGGGGTAACACGCACTTCCTAGGAAATCATGGCGGCAGTAGCTGAAATATCAGGGGGGGGGGTGAGGTTGCAAGAGTGGAGTCAACCTCCATTGGTGTAGGCATCTGCTGTGAGTAGTCCTCCTCAGCGAAGACAAAGTGGGTTTCAGGCTGGCATTTGCCGCCCTTCTTCTGTTTGGCCTTAAAAGTGTTGATGACGTGCTGCGGTTCTTCACAGATCCGCGACCAATGCCTCCACTTTCCACACTTGTAGCAGGTTTGGTCTTGTTGACCACAGGGCTTGTCGTACCGCTTTGGCTTGTTGGCCTTCTTTTCCTATAGAGCATTTTGCTTGCCTTTCTAGGCTGCAACCTTGCCCTTCCTGCCCCTTTTCTTTATTATAGGCTTCCGCACCTTGAAGCTCCTAGCGTTTGCCTCACGGCCAGTGGAGCTCCCAAGTGGCTGGGTGACGAAATTCTTGCGGAGAACGTCATCCTGAGCCTCTACAACCTGCATAATGTCAATCAATTCGACATACTCCTTGTAGCCATCTTGACGATAGTTGCGCGCAGACTGCACTGGACTGGGGTGGAAGGTGGAGAGCGTCTTCTCAATCTTCTGCTCATCTGTGACTTGCTTGCCACAGAGTTGAAGATTGGTGCATATCCTGTGTAAGATAGAATTGTACTCTCCCACAGTCTTGAAATCAGCAAACCTCAGTCAGATCCATTCCTGCTCTGCCTGAGAAAGAATGATATACTTTAGCTTCTCGAACCGCTTCTTTAGTGCAGTCCACAAGGCTAGCTCGCTCTTTTTTGTCATGTACTCATTCTTGAGTGTGAGGCAGAGGTGGTGCTTGAGAAAATGAAGTGCTTGATCATTTTCCTCGAGGGTGGGTTTGGCATCCTTCGATGCACCAATCCCAATGGCAGCGCGGAGCTTCTTGGCTCCAAATACAATCTCGACGTCGGAAGCCCAAGTCAAGTAGTTTTGGTCGTGCTGGGCCAGCTCCTCAAACTCCCAGTTCGTGATTCCTGTCACCTACATGTGTATGCAAGAAATACATAAATCTACTGCTAGTAGATGCATGAAATAAATTGGATAATGATACAAAATATTCTCGTAGTGTTCTGGAATTTTCTACACATTTTCCATATTTTTACTGCTAATTTCAGTGATTAAAGGCAATTTAAGTGATTATGATTAATAAAAAATAGTAAATAAATACAGAAAAGCATAGAAAATAATAACAACGGTGCTAAACATGCTTCAAATGCTAAAAACGATTCAAAATTTGAATTCCCGAGACCCTTTTATGCGGGAATATGAATTTTTAGTGAATTATGCAATTTTCGAGGGCTAATCAGCTAAATTTCCATTCTGAGAAATTTTCCGCATAATTTTCCAAAATCGGAGGGCCCATTTGAAAAATATCATTTTTTTTTTCTTTTTCTTCTTTTTTGGTTTTGGGCGGCGCCCTGACGACCCATTTGGCCTAGTCAAAAGGGGTCAGGGGGTAGGGCTCCCCTTGCTGCCTGTTCACAAAGGCGGCGACGCGGGCGCTTCACGTGGAGGGTGCACGCACGGCCGGTGGGTGCATAGCGGGCAGTCGACGGTTCATGGGGGCGACGACGCGGGAGCCGATGATGGCTATGCGGGGTCGCCCGTCAGAGGCGGAGTGGGCGTTCTCGCTCTCTGGCGCCATGCGGGCGAGAGCGCCTTCGGCTCGAGGCGGCGGCGGCGTGGTGGCGCGATGGCGCGGGCCCGTGCGGAGGCTCGCCAGCGCCACGGGCTCAACGCGTCGGTTCGGTGGCGGTGCTTAACGGATGCGCTACGATGGCTGGCCACAAGACGGCACCACGCCCTCGGCCATCGGTGGTGGCATCGCCACGCTGCGGCAGGCGCCGCGCCAGGCTCTGCGTTGACGCAAGACATGGCTTCGCCACGAGCAAAGGACATAAAGCGCGGCACACGGGAGTGGCGGGTCGATCACGGCGACGCATGGGCTTGTTGAGGCGGTGCAGGCGGTGGCGACCAACCGACCGGCGCACGCTGCGGCCGGCCCAAGATGCGGCACAGTGTGGTCATGCGGCTTGCATTTGGTGCGCTGCGGCGGACGGGCGACCAGAGGGCAACATGGCCGCACCGTGCGGGGCAGTGGGCGGCGTCGTGCACTAGTTCTCCTTAACATAATCTACCGGTCAGCTTAGCCAGTGACTCCAAGTCAGCTAGCGGTAGATTAGAGCGGATTTGCACCGTAGAAAATAATCTAGAAAGCAAAATTTGCGAAATTAAAAGCGATCTAGAGAGGCAATTCAATCTACAAATATTGTGCTTCGACGATTACCTTTGGCCGGAGGAAATCGTGCTGATAATGTGTTGAAGAACCATCGCTGGAGAGTCCAGTCTGATAGATCACTTTGTAGACGAAAGTAGAATCGCACACAAATACAAGTACAGAAAGTAAATTGACACAGAGATATAGGAGACTTCTTTCTTTTTTCCTTTTCTCAGCAAGCACGTACAATGAATGGGACCCCCTATATATAGACTAGTGAGAGATGAGGAGCTCACCATGGGCCAAGTCTGCACAGCCTAGGCCCACGGTTTCCTAACAAGATCCACCATCCGCGGAGCCTCCTGACATATCGATCGCCCATCCTACCACCGCTGGCACTACTGGCCTGACGCTGCCACCAGGGTCAGTACCTCCCAACTAGACCTATTCAAATGTCGGACCGGGCCTGAAAAGCCTAGTCTCGAACAGACAGGCCCGAGCCCAAAGAAACCATTTTTTGTTAAAAAATTATTTCAATTCTTTTTGGAATAAAACTTAATATTCAATTCATTTCAAGAATTAAAAATATTTTTTTATTATTTTAATTGCATTTCATTGGGCTTTCGGGCTGGGATTCAAGTCCCGAGCTTGGCTCGGACCAAGACTGGGCCACCCGTGAACAGGTCTACTCCCAACATGCTGACGTTCCGTCCATCGAAAACCAATGTTCGTCTGCTACGTACAGTGCTACTGGGAAATCTTTGTCATGGCTCTGTAAGCTGCACAGGAGGATTTTGTATGATGTGAAGCCTAAGAAGATGGTTGTTTGACAGCAGCCGACGCTAGAGCAACCGTATGTTGATGCATACGACGTGCCTCCTTCATCCAAGGAAAAATCGTTTCGGCCATCTCAGTGCGCGGAGACGAGCATGAGGCCGATGATGAAGCGGGTCTCTGGGTTGCTGACGCCGACTAGGTGGTTGACAATGGTGAGGTAGCACGTGTTGTCCAGCCACTTCATCGCCTCCTCCTGCTCCAGCGCCACACGCCTCTCCACGGCACACTCCTTGGATGCCTTGTACATGGCCATGCAACTCCAATATATGTGTACAATTCAAGATGTCAGAATAATCTTAATACATGAATTAATCCATAAGAGAAAATTAAAAGACCAAATTAAGGGCGTTGTTGCTAGCTATAGTCAGATCATTAGTGACATGTTTCTCTAAAAAATATGTACGTGGCTCGTAGGCTGCAGAGGTTAGCCATGGGCTAAGGAGAGCTTGCAGCCATGAGGCCGATGATGTTGACGACGATATCGTGAGGAAGAGCAACGGTGATCGCCAACCTCCTCGGCTTGGTCCTCGCCGTCATGCTCCACATGCTCATCATGGCGCATGATGGAGGATCTACTGGTTGTTGATGGAGGGTGCGAAAGAGAGCTACATGGGGATTTATCTTCGGTGGCGGATGATCATTCTTTTAAAACAAGGAGTTATGTTGGCGTGTGAGATGAAAAGACACATCGTAACATCGGCAAGTGAGATGAAGAGATGCATCACGCGGGAGTCGAAGCGAAATTGAACATATCACAGACACTTCCAACCACAAACCGTCTGTAATACAAAATTATCACAGACAGTTCTTGTTAATAACCATCAGTGATACGTATCATAGACGGTTAGTAACAAGAACCATCTGTGATATTCGAAGACCTCATAGACCATTTTTATTTAAAACTGTGTGTTATGATTCATAGACGGTTATTATTAAAAATCGTCGGTGATATTAAGAGACACGCGTCCATATCACATACGACTTTATTGTAGAATTGTCTATGATACATATCACATACGGTTTGTTCCACTAAACCGCCTGTGATAGTTCCTTCTATAGCTAAAAAATATTCTGTTTTTCGGCTGGCATCAGGAGTAAATATGTATGACTTGTTTTTCACCATAGACATAAAAGACAGTAAGATAAACACGTTATTCAGTAAACATGTTCAATATAGACAGTAACTTAACTTCAAACTGGATTTTTAATCATTTTTTGTATTTACATATGGCCAAATTAACAGTGTGGTCAATCACTTCTTACAAAAGATTTTTAAAAAGTAGAAATAATAAAAGATCAAGTTTTTCTAGCGACCCAAGTAGCCTGCTATCTCCATTATCAAAACTTCGTAGGAGACGTTGTCAACATCGGAGGGTTCAGGATCATCGTAGGTAGCCTGAAACACTTCTAATCCTTGACACGGTCGTTTGATAGTTGCCCAAAGATGCCCCGCCTCAAGAACCAAGTAGAAATACGCCCATAGGCTCTCTTCTCTTACTTGAGGGGTCTCGGCTTGGTCGACTCGGTCGCCCGTCATCTCAATGTCGCATTCCAAGTGACGGTAATCCTCTTGGAGGCGTTCAACATCATTGTGGAGGACTACGTCGGTGGCGAGGTTAGCTCACCGGAAGATGCAGACCAATCGGAAGACACGGCGGAGGAGGTGGTCAAGATGGCGGAACGTTGCCGTCAAGTGTGCCAGCATAACCTCCGTCGGAGGAGAGAGGACACCGTTAGCACAATGTCCTTCCACAGCTTTTGCCAGCATACGGTCGGCGAGGTACTCATACAGGATGGCCAGGTAGGCCATCAATACCGTTGTCAGGGGAGAAGAGTGAGGAGCCATTTCGTTTGTGCTTGAGAGTAGAGCGGTGTGTGAGGAGTATGGTGGCGGATGATCATTCTTATAAAACAAGGAGTAACGTCGACGCGCGAGATGAAGAGACGCATCGTAACGTCGACGTGTGAGACGCATCGCGCAGGAGCCGAAGCAGTATTGAACATATCACAGACACTTTCAATCATAAACCGTTTGTGATACAAAATTATCACAAACGGTTCTTGTTAAGGAGCGTCTGTGAATTATCACAGACGGTTCTTGTTCAGCACCGTCTGTGATACTTCACAGACTATTTAAAACATGAACCGCCTATGATATTACCTCTTCATAGTGGTTTTTAGCATAACTAGTAACACAGACGATTTCTAAACCGAAACCGTCTATGATTGTATTTAATACTGACGGTTTTGGTCAACCGTTTATGATGAGGCATCCAGTATTAGCCTTTTTTGCAGTAGTGTTCTTGTCTCGTGCCCGGGCAGACGGAGGTGCATGCAGTGGCGGTGTCGTTGCTCGGCCCGTGCAGGAGGATGGCCTGCATGTTGCAGCCTATCATGACGAGCCGGTCCCTTTGCTTCGCAAGGTGGTATGGGACGTCCCAAGGCCGTGGCCCCATGGAGGTCACAACAGAAGGTCATGGACGAGCACCGGGAGCGAGGAGGAGGATCGTGGTGGTGGATAATAGGGTCACCACCACCTGGGGTCCGACGAGAGGATGGCGACGACGGAGGAGAACTTGGGTCGGGCAAGAGGAGGAGACCATCATCGTCTTTGGGGAGTAGCAACCGTGAGACAAAGTTGCTGTCGCGCCGGCCACGGCGATGGTAGAGCGCCACCCCAAACCCTAGGGCGTACTAAGATGATAGCGACCGGTTCGGGTGAGGAGGAGAAACGAGAGGAGAGGTGGAACCGTGGAAGGGATGTTGTCTTTTATACAGTGGCATTGGTGGGTAATTTACTGCCAAATTACTGGGCAATCCAATAAACTCAATCCATAAAAGCAAAAAAAAGAGAGTATCCCTAGGCTCACTTATGACTTATAGTTGTTGAGGGACTTAGAGCCTGCTTGGATTGAAGCCTCGCGTGTTTTACTGGCCGGGTCTTTGCCGGGTGAGTGCAGTGTGCGCTTGATGTCGCTCGCATCCAGCGTGGAAAAACAACGCCTGGCAGAGCAGCCTGGCAGGCAACTAGCTTTAGTCTTTCTCTCTCCTTTCTTTTTATCTCCAGACACGTATTATCAATCAAACATCTATCTCCAGATTTGCCTAACCAGGTAAAAATTATCTGCTTCTCAAGCTACTTTCAGGCACTATTTTTTCTCAGACACGACTCTCAAGTCTCGAACCAAACAGCCCGTTAAGCTTTTGAAAGCCCAGTTTTAAAAAACTATCTCTTCTTTTATTTAGACTTAGGTTTTTTTTTACTTTTAGGGCCTTTGATACATGGTCGCTCGGGCCCGTAGCCAACTGCCAATGCACTTGTCCAAACTCCAAACTATGCACCTGACCCAACCAACTCGACGGCCCACATCTCTCTCTTCCCGCCGATTTTCCAGACCATCCCGCAAAGTTGGAACAACGGCTCGTGCTTCTGCCTCTACTACCTCGGTCAGATTTGCGGGGCCCATAACCAATGCCTCGGGTCCACACACTCCACTCCACGCGGCCCATCCAACCCGTCAGACCAACAGGCAAACGCATCCAGAGCCGTCCATTTCCACCTCTACTACGTGGACGTGGCATTGCGTTGCAGCATTGGAGTCTCTCTCTGTCGTCACCAGTCCCGGTCGCAACGGAAGGAGAGGAGGCGTCGCCCGCATAACCGACGAGCGAAACGCGCACGAGAAGCCGAGGCGAACGAATCGAACGAGGCGTCGGAGGCGACGGTGAGAGAGGGCACGCGCGACGAGCGAGAGGAGGAGAATGGCGACGGGGGTGGTCGCGGCGGCGGCGCCTCATGCCGCTGCTGCGGCGGAGGGAGCGAGGGCGGGGGCGGGGACGGTGGAGGAGCAGCAGGCGGCGGGGGTGGGGATCCTGCTGCAGATATCCATGCTGGTGCTCTCGTTCGTGCTCGGCCACCTCCTCCGCCGCCGCAAGTTCTACTACCTCCCCGAGGCCAGCGCCTCCCTCCTCATCGGTACATATATATATATTATATCCATCCCCCCGCCCTCGATCCCTCAGAGGTTCTGGTCTGTTCGAATTTCGAAATGCCGATCATTGGTTGGCAACTAGGGATTCTACTGACGACGCTATAGCCATCGTTGCGATCGTTATGGATATGCGCCAGCGCCACCGTGCTGTTCTGAGCTCGTCCCTTTTGTTTGGTGGTGAGATACGCGGTGTATTGGCTCAGTTTTGGGGTTGTTCAGTGACGCGAAATTGCAACCTGAAACTTTCACACAAATGTTCAGTGAAGAGCGGTGATGGTATGATTGCGAGGAACAACTCCGAGTAAGTGCGAGTGTGTGTTTCGTTTTTGGCCCTCGGAGTGCATGGATCAGATGAACAAAAATGCATGCACGGCACGCACTACTGTAGTTCTACAGTTTAATCTAGATTGGTAGTACCAGTGCCTAAGCGGTTCGGTTTTACTGCCGTGAGTGTGTTGGTTGTAATTGATGTGCGCTTTGGAGGAGAAAATAAGCCTTTAGGTTGGCACGTATCACTGAAAGATGGTGCTCCTTTTCCTGATCTGCCATCTTATTGCTGGTACAGTCCAGTGGTTTAGCTTTTCTGATATGTGAGGATCTAAGATGAATGATGTGCCCATTTGTGTTTATTGATTTATTCTAGTTGCACTTGATTTGGATAATTCATAATTGGTTAGGTTATCATTCGCTGTTGATAATTTGTACTTACCTTAGGAACAGAACTTGCTAGCTGACATGGATTACCGCCTGTGTCAGATAATAAGCTAATTCTACATTCACTGTAATTCATGTTTCAGTTAGCAAATACATGTTGATTACTGTATACTGTGTGGAAAAGGTGTGCAATTGCTTTCTTAGAGCTGGTGATGTGTGAGATCTGTGGCAGTTCAGTGTCTATGCATTCCTGTTGGGTGTAAAGGGATTGGTTCTTGGTTGTCATTTTTTCTCCTCTTACTCTAATGAAACAGAATTCAGGTTTTCGGAGTTTTTTTAGAGAATGTGTATATCGTGTGAAACATGTTATTACAGTTGCTTGTACTTAGCATGTTTATTGGAAAACTAACACATGCATTCAGGTCGTTGATAATTGATCTTCTCTATCGTCTTACCCTTTTTGAGTAGTCTTGCCCTACTTTGTGGACTATAGCAAGAACTTTTTCTTCAATTTTTAGTTAAGATGTATTCATATACTCAAGGTATCTTGAACCAAAATGGTGAATTGTTGTAGTAGTTTCCAGAGGTCCATTGAATATTTTAGAATTTCACCATTTTGTTGTGAAGTTATTTAATAATTTCTATGTCAGGGATGATTGTTGGAGGGCTTGCTAACATATCAAACACTCAGAAAAGTACTAGGTCTATATACTTCACTTTCTTCTTTTTTTATGGTTGACAAATTTGCCCTCACAAAACATCACATTATTGTTAATTTTGAGTAATATTTGAAGTTTGCTTTGTCCCTTTGTTAATTCAGGAGATGGTTCAATTTTCGGGAGGACTTCTTTCTTCTCTTCTTACTGCCCCCAATTATATTATATCCTTTACTGTGTGCCGAATTTGTTTCTTAATTACTTCTTGAGACGTTTGTCATGTTTTACTTGACTGCACCTTACTCAGTCTGGATTCAGCTTAGCACCAGTAAGTGTTGAATTCTTGAGGCCCTATAGTTCCTTAGTGTTCTATCAGTTGCAGGCTCGCAGCTAATTAAACATATTGTTCTGGTAGAAACCATTCTTTTCAAATTTTGGTGCTATCATAACATTCGCAATCCTGGGAACCTTCATTGCTTCCATCGTTACAGGTTTTCTAGTGTAAGAACCCATTTTCTATTGCCTCTATGCATATTCCCTGCTATTTCCTCCATTAATAAACATCTAATATTGCACTTTACTTTTCTTGCAGCTACCTTGGTGGGTTAATATACATTGTCTATAAGCTGCCTCTGGTCGAATGTATGATGTTTGGTGCTCTGGTGTCAGCAACGGATCCTGTTACTGTCTTGTCTATATTTCAGGTTTCTGCCATCTCTTCATATGCTAACATGTTCATGTTTAATTACTGATATCTCAAAAAGAAACAATTACATATTGTTCATGGAATTACAGGAACTTGGCACCGATGTGAACCTCTATGCGCTTGTTTTTGGAGAATCAGTTCTAAATGATGCTGTATGCATAATTCTTTTCTTACTTAAACCTGGTTGTTTTAATTTTTTTTCTACTGATAATTACATATTGCTTGGTACCCACCTATGGTCTGACAATTAAGGTGGCTATATCCTTGTACAGGTAAGGATGTAATTCTTGAAATCCTTTTGTTTTATGTGGTTCCTTTCATAATCCTGTTTTAAATACCTTATTCTTTCAGAACTATGGCATCTATGAGAACAAATTCTTCTGGACAGAATTTTTTCCTAGTTATCTTGAGGTTTCTTGAGAACTTTGTTGGTTCAATGTCATCAGGTAATGCAACTCTTTTTCCTTAGAAATGCTTACGTGCGGAACAGATTTCTGGCAGCCTATAGTCTTTGCAGTCTTAGTCAGATTATTTGCTCTTTGTTTTCCTTATGATTGTACATAAGACATTTATCTATATTTAAACTACCTTTCTTTCATGCAGGCATTGGGGTTGGGCTTATTTCTGCTCTCATATCCTTTACTTTGCCTTTTGTTCAAATAATAGAAACCTAATATTTTTTAGAAAGTTGTCGTTGCTTTGTTAATGTGATTCATGCAAGTATCATAGTTGCCAATGGTATCCAGTCCAATACCAGCATTACGCCCCCCCAAAGACTGGCCTAAAATAATGCTTTCATAATGAATAACAATGCAAAAATCGGTTGGAATTAATATAAAATTTCATAACGCTAATTTACCCCGGTAAAATAGCACTTTTTAAAACTTTCCAAAGACCAGAATCAGAATATTTCTGTAGGATCGTCAGTTAGAAGTTAGAACCCTTTCTGGTATTGATATATGCCATGAGTATCATTTTTTGGGGGGTTTAGAAGGAAAAGTTAAAAACTCATCTTCTGCAAATTATCTGCCAGTGAAGATTGTTATGGTCTTTTAGGAGTATCTACAACGTGTTGTTCCATACAGTGTAGACCGGCACATGGCAGATCTTTCTTTCTTGTTCACATTTGTTTTGTGTAGACTAGGCATACACGACATGTACTCCTTAATTCTATCAAACCTCTTCAAGTATGCAGCACTTGGCATTGAGAAGTAAGTAAACTCTAACACATCTAATTTGTCCAGATCTAGAGTTCAGCATATAAGCAACTAAATTTCATATTTGTCATTTTCAGCCTTTATAATCTGGAGAGCTGCTTGTTTGTGCTTTTCCCTTACTTCTCGTAAGTCGTAAGCCTATCTTCATAGAACTTTGTTTCAGTTTTGGTTTCATTTGTAGGTTGTTATTAGTAATTGCCAATTGTATTAGGTACATGCTCGCTGAAGGCCTTGGCCTGTCCGGCATTGTTTCTATTCTCTTTACCGGGATTGTAAGTTCAACTTTAATAACTCTCTTTTGGATTTTGTTCTGTACTTTGGAAGTTAAACTTAGTTACTGAGTTTCTACTGGGATTGTAACATACAAAATCCAAGCTCAGTAGCCATGTTTAACTTACTGGGATTATAAACCCCCATATAAATATGCTTACAAGAAGTGAAAGTTTTCTTTCAGGTGATGAAGAGATACACATTCTATAACTTATCAGAAGATTCTCAGCGTTTTACTGCTCGTTTTTTCCATTTGCTTTCATCACTAGCAGAAGCCTTCATGTAAGTCAGATTTTTAATTGCAACATGTATAACTAAATAAATCTAAATAATGAGCTGGCCATGCTTCTAAACAGATTCATATACATGGGATTTGATATTGCAATGGAACGTCAAAGCTGGTCTCATATTGGCTTCATATTTTTCTCAATTGTATCCTTCTCTTTGATTCAGAGCCAACACGTAGTAACATTACTTAAAAAATTTGTTGCTATTTTTTTGTTGTTTCCTTAATCTCTTCTTTTGTCAATGAATGCAGATCTTCATATTAGTTGCAAGGTACCATGTCGCCAACTGATCTATATATATTTTTTCACTTATTTGCTGGGTGTGTGATGTGTCAAACTTGGTTGCTGAACTTTTGGAGAATGCGCTCCATTTATCTAAACGAGTTTAAGCTGTTTGGCTATGTTACGTGTCAGTTTCTCATCTCTCTCGTTTTGAAGGGCTGCGAATGTCTTCTCTTGTGCATACATTTTAAATTTGGCACGACCACCCCATTCCCAAATACCTAGGCAATATCAGCTGGCACTCTGGTATAGCGGTATGTGTTCCATCAAACATGCTCATCAAATAAGCTCAAGTTTGTGCTACTAAATATTGATGCTTCTGCTTGTTCAGGACTTAGAGGAGCTATGGCTTTTGCCCTTGCTCTTCAGTCTGTTCATGATCTTCCTGAAGGACACGGCGAGACAATTTTCACCGCTACCACATCTATTGTTGTTCTTACTGTAAGTTCCTGGATGTAAATTTTTTTGATGTAATAACTAATTGAATGAAGAATATCTTTAGGGGAAAAAAATTGAGGTACGCCTGAGGACTGCTATTGTCACGGTAATATTCCAGGTACTTCTGATCGGAGGCTCAACTGGAACAATGCTTGAAGCCCTACAAGTAGTCGGGGATAGTAACCGTTATCACCATCCATATGAGGCAAGTACTTTTGCAGTGTGCAACAGCGACTAGTATATACTTTACTCTATATAAAAAAATTAATCATCCTGTTTTTCTGTGTATGGCCATTTCATTTTTGAAAGAAGAAATTACTTTCGCTGTGACATTGTAACCTTAGCGCACCAAATGATACTACAAAGAGAAAAAATATACCCCCATTAATCCTGTACATACCCTGCAATTTCCCCATAAAATGACTGTCTTGTAGCTCAGTCTATTTTGGCACTTGTAACTGGACCGTCTCTGTTGCCAAATGCGATATGCACTTCGGCTATTTAACTTGTACTCATCATTGTATATCTCACTGCTCATTGATTAACACCTGAACATTACTGGTGGTTTATGAATTATGAACACTGTACTTGCTAAATGCAGGATAATTTTGATGGGAACAATACTGGTTATGTCGGACAAAATTATGAGGAGGGAACATCCACTTCAAGTAAATTCCAGCTAAAACTTAGAGAGCTCCGGAGAAGGTATACTAATTAACATCTGCTCAAGAAATATTGTCACTCTTCTTCAACTTGCTTTCTTCTTCAAGGAGAACGCTCACTGGGTACCAAGTAGTGCAAACTGCCATTCTGCCAACCAGTTGATACTTTCTGGCTGAAGTGGCTTGGTAACCGTTTGTTTAGCTACATGGTGATCATGTCTCTCCAATAGCACGTGGCGTGAGTTATTGCTAAAAAAATGTCATCATAAGCCGGTGGCCCGGTGCTACACACTGTTCTCAATTGATTTTGTTGATAACCTTCTCTGATATTTTTAGCTATTGCAATGGAGCAGGAGCTTTCTACTAAATAAAATGTATATTATTTCTCTTGCAGCACTTCCTCTTTCGCTTTATTGGACAAGAATTATCTTATCCCCATTTTTACCTCTCAAAATGGGGACGATAACGGCGAGGATGACCCTAGTAAGATAATACATCCTCATTTTTTTTCCTTATTGTAAATATGCCTGAAATATTCTGCCTAGAATCAGTTGTAGTCAAGTAATACCAATACGCTTTCCCTCCTAAAGAGTGAAAAAACACAATTGGCTCACTTTATACGTCACATTTAGATTCTTTCCTTGCTCAGTTGCTCTCCGTATATTTAGATTGGTACTCTATTAGCTTGACTATTCCTTGTGAATTGACTATTGTTCTTGGTGAATAGCGGATGAGGCACTGAGGATATCTAGAGGGCCTAGAGATTTGGAGGGCCATGATTAATGACAGCAAACATGAAGTGAACGGCTTCGATGGATTCACACAAGCAGCTCTCCGAGTCGGTGAAGCTGCAGTTGCACATTCAGACCAAGAGCAAAAGTTGAGGCGAGCAGAGTATCATACGCGGAGTTTACTAGGTGACCTGCTTTCTTTCGCGAGGAAGCTTGAAATTTTGTTCTGCTCTCTTCCTTCCAGTTGAAATTTTGCAAGTATACAGGCACATCTGCCTTCTTGTGTAACCGCACCAGTTGCATGTTCTTCAGAGTTGAATGCCTGTTCTGATTTCAGAGTCATGCTAAGTCAAATATGCCATTGAACCGTGCTGTTTGCATCGAGAAACTCTTGTTTTCTTCTGGTGTAGTATAGAGTTTGACGCACTATTGGCGTACTAGTTAAGTGCTTGTGCCTGGTACAAAATATCTTATGAATATAATAGTTTATCAGTTAAAGTAAATATAATATATCTCAATTCGTCAAGGCGTGCGGAGCAGAGCAGAAGAGCAGGGACGGAGAGGAGGAAGTGAGACCCGTTCAAATCTGGCCGATGGAAGCAGCGACAGAGAAGGGATTGGAGACGCGCACGGAGGATAACAGAAAAGCGGGGTGGAGACGAGGGCACAAAAGAGGAGGAGATCTGGCCGATTGAAGTGGCAACGGGGAAGGGGGTGGAGGCGCGCGTGGAGCATAGTAGAAGAGCGGGGGTGGAGGCGAGGGCGTAAAAGAGGAGGAAGCGCAGGCGACGGCGTAGGTGATGCTCGGGGAGGAGTAGAGAGCGTAGGATGCGAGAAGATAGTTTGCTGATAACATGATCTATATGTCAGTAGAGGGAGACAGTGTTAGGAGGATTGTGAGGATATATGATCACTAATTCAATTTTAAGTAGTAGAGATAACTGCTTGTCCGTGGTGGAGCACGATTGTGCGAGAGTAGAGAGGAGACGAAGCGCGAGCAGCTGTAAGTTTCGAAGTTGCCTTGCATCTGAAAAGTCCAACTTAATTTCTCATGATCCTTTTGTCCCAACTGTTCGAATGCGATCCGACGGCTAGAACTACTTCGCATGAAGGCTAGCCGTGCCTAGTGGGTCAGGGAGGACTCCTGGTCGCGTGGATCTTTTCGGGCGCCTAGAAGCTTCTAGAAAGAGAAGACTCGTCTGAAAAAATGACTCGCGAGTAGCAGAATTTGCTACTGCATTACATAGCCAATGAAAGATTGAAACAAAGTTCAAAAAAAGAAAAAGAAAGAGATTGGAACAGATAGATGCTAAAACTAAAAAAAAACACTACAAGTAGGAGTTTCTTTCTGCTACAGTCGTAGTGCTAAGTGCTAACATTCACCACGTACAGTATATATTTCTATGTATGTATGCGTTTTCCTTCTCACGACGACACGGCCCACCTTTCAGTGTCTCTTCCAACGTCCCAAGCAACGTCCAGAAGCTTCTAAAGCACGCCAAAAATATGGAAAAGGCGGGCCACCAAGAACCGAACGGCCCATTACCAGCCTAAACACGCACGAAATTTCACCGCAACGACTAGTCAACGCGCGCTCCAGCCTCGTCGGCTTCTAGGCCCATGTGGAACCTTCCAGAACCGCACGACCCGATAAATACCCTCCCACCCCACGAACCATTCCCCTCCTGTCCTCACCATCCCAAAACCCCTCCTAACCCTAGCCGCCTCCTGTAAGCCGCTTTTTCCCCCAGCGCAGAGAGCTCAGGACGAGCGCCATGGCCACGGAGACCGAGACCTTCGCCTTCCAGGCCGAGATCAACCAGCTCCTCTCCCTCATCATCAACACCTTCTACTCCAACAAGGAGATCTTCCTCCGCGAGCTCATCTCCAACTCCTCCGATGTAAGCTTCTCTTGGATCCCTCCCTGGCTTCCCCCCGCGTCGCGAAATCTGTATGCGTATATGTGTTTTTGCAGTTTTACGCGTTGATCTGTGGATTTTGACGTCATCTAAGCACTGAGAAGAGTGTAGTTATAGATTGAGTTGAATGCGTTGACTTGTAGCTTTGATTCGTAGCGGTTGTTATTGCTGTTGCAGATCTGTGTTTGCGGGCTAAATTTGTGCGTTTTTCGTGTGATTTTCGCAGGCGTTGGACAAGATCAGGTTCGAGAGCCTCACGGACAAGAGCAAGCTCGATGCGCAGCCGGAGCTCTTCGTTCACATTGTCCCCGACAAGGCAAGCAACACGCTCTCCATCATCGACAGCGGCGTCGGCATGACCAAGTCGGACCTCGTCAACAACCTCGGCACGATCGCGAGGTCGGGGACCAAGGAGTTCATGGAGGCTCTCACCGCCGGCGCCGACGTGTCCATGATCGGACAGTTCGGTGTCGGGTTCTACTCCGCCTACCTCGTCGCCGAGAGGGTCGTTGTCACCACCAAGCACAACGACGACGAGCAGTACGTGTGGGAGTCACAGGCCGGTGGGTCGTTCACCGTTATGCGTGACACGTCCGGGGAGCAGCTTGGCAGGGGTACCAAGATTACGCTGTACCTCAAGGACGATCAGGTATGGACAATCTCCAAGCCTGTCATGTGATCTTTGTTCAATACTGTTATTGGCGTACTATTGATGTGAACCTGTGATGCTGCTTGTCAATTTTTAGTTTTCTTACAACTGTGATAGTAGTAGATAGGTTTTTAGAATCAGAGTAGCAGCGGTAGTAGATGGGGTTTTGCCTCCGCCCATATCTAGATTCATATTATGCTTACGGACTCTGCATCTGGGATGATTATTGTTGGCGTCAGCATGCTATTAGTTGACTTCGTTCTACCTTTCTCAACTGTTATTTTTATTATAAAAAATGGTTCCTTGTGATTGGCTTTGCGTTAGAGGTTGTCAGGTCGATGCTGTGCTCTTTTTTCTGGTGCTGTTAGTTGTATGGAATGAGATCTGAAACATAGCACTGCTTAGTTCCCTAGTTATTATCCTAAAATGTCCTAGCAAGCATGTGTTATGTGGACTCTGCTCCATTTGTTTTCAGATCTGTGTTTCCCATAGTACTATGAATATCAAACTTGACTTGGTAAATGAGAGTGACATGTCAGTTGGACAGTTGGGATGCGGCAACTTCTTGGTTTCAGTTAGTGATGACATGAGTAATGTCTAAAGTATGTTGTAATGTACAAGCTATATGCATGTCTGTTATTACTAGTTTCTTGGTCTCAGTTAGTGATGACATGAGTAATGTCTAAAGTATGTTGTTATGTCAGGGTCCTGAATATCTTGAACTTGAAGCAGTATGGGTTATGTACATATCTATATAAAAATTTTCTACCTGAAGCCGTGTTCCCTGAATTCATGACGTGTTTTGTGGTAGTTTAATTCCTGTTCTTGCTGTTACTTACATTGTTTTTAAAGTCTGTTATGGGTTTTCATATGCCTTTTTTATCTTGGTCTGAATCCTTCCCATTGACTTGCAGTTGGAATACCTTGAGGAGCGTCGCCTCAAGGATCTGATCAAGAAGCATTCTGAGTTCATCAGTTACCCGATCTCCCTTTGGACTGAGAAGACCACCGAGAAGGAAATTTCTGATGATGAAGATGAGGAAGAGAAGAAGGATACTGAGGAGGGCAAGGTTGAGGATGTTGATGAGGAGAAGGAAGAGAAAGAGAAGAAAAAGAAGAAGATCAAGGAGGTTTCTCACGAATGGTCCTTGGTCAACAAGCAGAAGCCCATCTGGATGAGGAAGCCTGAGGAGATCACCAAGGAGGAGTATGCTGCCTTCTACAAGAGCTTGACTAATGATTGGGAGGAGCATCTTGCCGTCAAGCACTTCTCTGTGGAGGGTCAACTTGAGTTCAAGGCTGTCCTCTTTGTTCCCAAGAGGGCCCCCTTTGACCTCTTTGACACCAAGAAGAAGCCCAACAACATCAAGCTCTATGTGCGCCGTGTCTTCATCATGGACAACTGCGAGGAGCTGATCCCTGAGTGGTTGAGCTTCGTCAAGGGCATTGTCGACTCTGAGGACCTTCCCCTCAACATCTCGCGTGAGACGCTCCAGCAGAACAAGATCCTCAAGGTCATCCGCAAGAACCTTGTCAAGAAGTGCGTTGAGCTCTTCTTTGAGATTGCTGAGAACAAGGAGGACTACAACAAGTTCTACGAGGCCTTCTCCAAGAATCTCAAGCTTGGCATCCATGAGGACTCCACGAACAGGAACAAGATTGCTGAGCTCCTGAGGTACCACTCCACCAAGAGTGGTGATGAGATGACCAGCCTCAAGGACTACGTGACCAGGATGAAGGAGGGACAGAACGACATCTACTACATCACTGGTGAGAGCAAGAAGGCCGTGGAGAACTCTCCGTTCCTCGAGAAGCTGAAGAAGAGGGGCTATGAGGTTCTGTTCATGGTTGATGCCATTGATGAGTATGCTATCGGTCAGCTCAAGGAGTTCGAGGGCAAGAAGCTTGTCTCTGCCACCAAGGAGGGCCTGAAGCTTGACGAGAGTGAGGATGAGAAGAAGAGAAAGGAGGAGCTCAAGGAGAAATTTGAGGGGCTGTGCAAGGTCATCAAGGAGGTGCTCGGTGACAAGGTGGAGAAGGTCATCGTCTCTGACCGTGTTGTGGACTCCCCGTGCTGTCTCGTGACCGGCGAGTACGGCTGGACCGCCAACATGGAGAGGATCATGAAGGCCCAGGCCCTGAGGGACTCGAGCGCTGCCGGCTACATGGCGAGCAAAAAGACAATGGAGATCAACCCGGAGAACGCCATCATGGACGAGCTGCGCAAGCGCGCAGATGCAGACAAGAATGACAAATCCGTGAAGGACCTCGTGATGCTGCTCTTCGAGACGGCCCTCCTCACCTCCGGCTTCAGCCTCGACGACCCCAACACCTTCGGCACCAGGATCCACCGCATGCTCAAGCTCGGCCTGAGCATCGATGAGGACGAGTCGGCTGAGGCAGACACCGACATGCCGCCTCTTGAGGACGACGCCGGCGAGAGCAAGATGGAGGAAGTCGACTAAGCTGGCTGCCGTTTGCCCCAAACCTGCACCCCCTAGTTTCATGCGGAATTTATCTGAGTACTGTTCGGTATTTTTGGGACGTTTATCGGTTGTATTTTTGGCTGGCCAAACAGTGTGGTTAGCTCTTCTTGTGCTTCTCGAACGGTTTGTCGTTATTGGCGATTCTTGTTTCGAGTAATTTCTTCATTCTGTGCTTATCTTGCTAGCTGTTTACAATTTCTAAATCTGCAGGATTCGTTAGATAGGCATATTATCCGGCACAGATCTGTAGTTTTAATCAGTCGCATCACGCATGAATGTATACAAACAACAGACGTTAATCACACAGCAAGTAAAGACATCAGACGTCGAGTCAAGGGAAATCCAAACATTTAACAAGTGAAAATCCAGGACTAACAAAAGATTACAATGAATACTGATAAATATACCACTGTAGAAACATTTTATTGTAAAATTAACTCGTTGTTTGCTATACACAACCGTACAACCTCATATCTCTTGAATGTCACATCCACTTGAGGGCGGCGGCGTCCACTGGACGAAGGCGATGCTGTGTGTGTGGAACCGTGGAGGTGTGGCTGTGTTGGTGCCACGAGAGAGGCAAGCTCCACTGAGGGCGATAGATCTGGGGGAAGATGCGAGGTGTGGGTGTGTCCGTGTGCCACGCTTGGGGAGGGAAGATGCTTCGTGTATGGGAGGTGGGGATACGGTGATGCCGGAGGGGCTGGATCTTCCCTATTACTAAAGCGGGAGAGATTGCCGCAACGTGAACCCTAAGGCAGCCTTAGCACGTCGCTCTTTTCTTCTCCTCCTGATTTCCTCTACGTCTCCGCCTCTCTCCTTGCTGGCACCGCCCCCTCCCGATTTCCTCTCCGTCTTTGCCCCCCTCCTCGTTGGCGTCGCCGATGAACTGCTCTTGCGGCCGCCTCCTGCGCTTCCTTGGCCGCCGTTGCCCAGTCCGCTTTTGCGCTGCCTCTCTTTCCTCTCCCCTCACCTTTTTTGCTTCGTTCGTGAGGCACCATGGGGTCCCCCTCCATCCACATCAACCAAACCACCCATCTCTCCCTCCCCTAACCCCAAATCCACTCCTCCCTTCCGGACTAGGAGGAGGAGCGCGACCAGCAACAAGAGGTGGCAGTGGCCTTTGGTGAGAGATGGAGAGGCTGCAGCAACACGACACTGATGCGGGAGTCGCTGCAGAAGAGGCAGTTGTCCATGGATGTCGTCGTCCCCGTCCTCAACTCTGTTGGGCAGGTGCTATTACGACTAGTGCGAGAAGCAGTTCCAGGACGCTGTCTGCCACCAAGGTCCTCCTCTTCTTGTTTCCCTTACTTCTGTGCTTCACGCATTCCCTCCAACACCTTGACCACCCTCGGCTCGTGGGCCTGCTTCTTACCATCTTCTTTGGCAGAGTCCTAGGGCGGCGCTTCTTCCCTCCTCTAGCTCGACGATGCCCTCCTCACCCAACGCGTCTGCCACCACTTCAGCCGCACGATGCGTACATGTGCTTCTCTCTCCCAATCCATTCCATGTGGTTGTGCCAAGATGAACTTGAGGTCAGTTGCTTATGCGCGATGTTTTACGGATTTCTTTGTCGTGCACATTTTCAACCCATCACCGTCTCGTTCTGAATACTTCAGTTATCCAATGCACGGTTGGTTTTACTTAGCTTCTTCATGTTGTTACAGGGGACATGCAGGTTTGTTGGTTCATGCAGATAGTTCCATCCGAACCCACATATTGTTAATCCATCATTACCTCCATCTGGTGAGTTTGCTTTTGGTAGTATGGGCTAAAGGTCGAGGATGTATTATTCGTGTGTTTACAGGATATATCGCCTGTACGATGCAACTTGAGCATATGTTGAAAACCTGCTTCTCAATGGTAAATTTGACTGCTTAAGGGAATCCACCTTGGGTTGTCTGGCTTGGCTTTAATTCAAACACTGCCTGAAGATCTTCACAGATCCCTAACTTAGGCATGCAGTTAAATTTGGCTTCATGTTAACTTGATGAAAGCAACCGCTGTTGTAATTCATTTTAGAGGGCTACCCATCTTCGCCCTTCTGTAGAGTTCTAGCAGTACTTGTTTGTTCACTTACTTCTATCACAAAATACACATGTAGCCTTTGCATATTCCACACGCCCAGGACTTGAACATATATGTTTTGCTTTTTTGCATGCATACTTTTGGGATTTGTTTTGGAATTTCTCTATTTCCAAATTCCATCAGTAGGGATTTTAGAGTTCATGAGTCATGTCTAATAGTTTTTGTGGATCTTAGGATAGCAAAATGGTAAGGACAACTATGTGTGTTTCATGTAATGTCCTGTATGATGCTTGGTTTAAGTGCAGAACCAATCTATAGGGCTTTCCTGGTGTTAGTTGTTCTACATGGTATGTTTCAGTTCTGCCATACATGTTACTTTTCAGTTCCTCCATATATGAAATAGAGAATTGATTTGATTTATTCAATGTGCACTGCAATGTTTATGAGCTACATATGTCATCAGGTACTGAATGAAGACGTGTTGCTTATCACCTCGATTCTGCTATGAAGGGGATGAGAGGAAAAATGGAAGTAAGAATATGATATATGTATCTTACATTCATTTTCTCCTATGTTTATACCTCGCGGGATTGTCATGGTCTTTACTTTCCTTTTGTATTGTACAAGATTATTAACATGCAGCAATTCTACCAAATCGGTGTACGTCGATGTATCTCTTATGTATTGTGATGCTGGAGCATGTCTGTTAGTGATATGCCCTAGAGGCAATCATATACTTAATTATATCACGTCTATATTTACGAGTTATTGAATAAATATTATTCTGTTCCCTGAATAAATCATTGGTTATAAAAGTTAACAAGTATGTGACTTGTTGGTGAAGATCTTTTAACTTCTATGATGTCATTCTAAAAGTATCCCTGGTCGGAACACTAGTGACTTATTGACCAGCACATGTATTGATTGATGACCATGTTTCACCGGTTATAGATATAGGGATATCGAATCAATAATGTGAACACATATTGGAGAACATAGGGTTGGATCGACCCACCTTGAGACACTGTTGAGATTGTTATGATTTCATGTGTCATCAGTTAGTCTCAAGCAATGATGATGTATAATCATTAGACCTGAGATCAGCATGGTTTTCTACATATGTAATAGTGCATTCATGGGTTGTCAAATGCTACTCCGTAACTGGGTAGTTATAAAGGTAGCTTTTGGGTATGATATGAAACATGCTGAGGAATGTGACTGGTCGGATATGATATTTACCCCTCCTAACATAACAAGAGAGATATCTCTGAGGCCCTCGATGTGGTCGGATAAAGAAAGTGCATGGCCATGCTACTAGTGGTCGAAGTGTTCGACCACGTGAAGTTATCCGACATTCGATCGAGAAAGTATTGAACTATCCATGAATGACATAAATCTCACTTAGAGTTCAACCAGATATCGTGAGGCAAATGGAGAATACATGAGCAGGTTTTTCAGTTCGATCAGCTACGGACTAGTCGTATAGAGACACGAGCTGGTCGTAGGCTGGTCGAACATGATCACTTACTGATCGTGAACTGGTCGTAAGGAGTTACAAACTGGTCATGACAATATATAAACTGGTCATATAGGGATACGAGCTGGTCGTAAGTGATAAGGACCTAATTGTAGATCATATTGCATTAAGGTTCATCCGATATAATTCGTGTGTATTTGGGAATCGTTATGTCCTGCTAGGAGCCGCTAACCACTCGTGATCAGAAAGGAGTTTTCGAGCCACAACTGATTAAAAATGAACCTAACGGGTCACACACTTAACGGATTGGAACAAACGTGTTCGGATAGGACCCATCATGGGCACTATGTAAGGAGATGCTTGAGGTTATTGGGGACATACGACAGAACATGAGTTTCACCGAAACCCTAGCCGCCAATCTTCTCGGAGAGAGTTCTACTGTGCGAGTTGGTGCTAGCACACCAGCTTATTGTGTTCCTTCTCTAGACATGTGGATATCGTAGAGGCACTATTGCAGTTGTTGTTGTGCTTGAGGACGATCTGTGATCTTCACAAGAAACCGCAGAGGTTGCTGGAGGAGACGATCGACTATGACCACTAAATCGGTGTGCTCTTCGTTGGATAAGACTGCTCTAACTCTTCTTTCGCTGCACTGCACGTCTGGTGGTAACGATCTATGATCTCTTTCTTGCATGGCGTTCTGGTTTACGTGGTAGAATTTTTGAATTGCCAACTAGTGTAGTCTATCTGTATCCCTTCAACGTCCCTATCCAGTACAGTCAAATTTGGCTATTTTTCTTATTTACTTTATTCTGACGTTGTTACACATTTTTCTTTTGTTTTGTCTAACAAAAGTTCAATCTTCTGCTGTTAATCTGTTGTCATACATAGGCAAGTTAGATATAGTATATTTTGTTTTACTTATATTTTATCTAGATTAGTTCAATATTTAGATGTTGGTTCTGATGCTATACAGAGCCAAGTTAGATATTGTGAGGACCCCCGAATTATCTCCGTAAGACCGAGACTAAGCATGGTCTTAAGGACATAACCCTTGAGCCTCAAGTAAATGGATTCCAACTTAACTCAATCTAAGTGAAAGGCTTAACTAACACTAGAGCCCCAACGATCATGCGATCGCTCCCTTGCAAGCACTACATGATTGTCGGTTCCCCAAATAGTCAAACACTACACTTAGTGAGTTAAATAGGAAGCCACTAACAAGTGAGTATGCAAACATATTGGCTCCCAAGATCAGCGACCAATATGCCCATACTCTCATTCAACGTTGATCACATCCATACAACAATCATACATTCACAATTCAAAAGACATACCACATAATAGTTCAAATGTATGACTATTACAAGTGGCCAATCGCCAAATTGAAATAATATCATAAAGTAACAGCGAAGCAATGTAAATAAACCAAAAGTCCAGCATAGTGTGCCCATAACCCATCGGCAATCGATCGGGGATAAAGATAGCACTACTGTCATTGCCGCTTAAATCGGCGCCGACGAGATCGACGGCTCACAAATCTCCTCACCTGAAATTGTAGAACGGGTTGAGTACAAACGCATCATAAGTCTTACACAAATAAAAATTAGTTATGCATAGAGGTTGTTCCAAAGGATGGCTCATATTGGCTTAGTTTTGCGAAGGACGCAACAATTTTAACAACCTACACATACTAGTTTTTCAATTGCAATTTTATAAACAGATTTGAAGTAGGAGTAAAGTACAAGAATAAGTAACAAATGAATCATACAAAAGACAAAGTGGCTGTCCACTTTGAGTATAAAGCAACATGAATAACCCATTCATGACGAACCAAGTTATAACTACAATTTTAATTTCCATATCTAACAATAGCAACCATGTAACTCAAGTGTTGTCCATAACCGTGGACACGGCTATTCGAATAGATTTATACCCGCAGGGTGTACTACTTTACCCACATGACTTGATTAGCCCGTAAGCCTCCAGATGCCTCCGAATATAGCATACTTCCTATGGTATGCCGGCCGGGTAAACCAAGACTTAGTATTTTTTAGCAAGTTGATACCATTGAGTTGACTCACCCATGCGCGACGCAACCCCGTTTAAGTGTAGGCTAGCCTCCTACATCTAAACGGCACGCCTCCTACATCTAAACGGCACGCAAGTTGTGCCGGAAGTACCGACCCAATTAATAAAGTTTAAATAGGGCTCGCCCTCACAATAAAGAATTGCAATCGGTACCCTTATGGAACATATATGCGATGGAACACATATACGCCTCACACCACCAGTCATCAACTCAACAATACCAACCCCTTACTTAACTAAGCAAAGGCCCATACACCGCATGTGGCAAAGACGAGTTTTACTTGAATCAAAGATGTTACCAAAGTTCGGTCCTTAATTGTCCGCACAAGTCTACCACTTTCCCAAGTCTCGTGCACGAAGGCACCATCACTAACCATCACTTGTCCAGACCATAAGTTCATTTAAAAGTGATAAAATTTAACTTACAAAACAGATACGAAGATCTGAAACAAAGGTATATAAAGAAAGTTGTGTTTATCCCATAATTGTCAAGTTAATCCCGACAATCAATCTACCGCTCTAGACTTGCATGGCTAACAAACCCAAACCATAGATAATTCACACAACCTATCTTAAGCATGTGGTACTGAAGTTATTCATAATTCAAGATAATCCTCAACAATTGGATATAACTATTCTACACATCACAAAAATAGCGACCTTGTAAAATAATCATGCAAGCAATTATCATTGCACTTAACTTAACAAAACTAGGATCAAATATGATGCAAAAGAAAGTTCAAATGATGCTTGCCTTGCTGGTAGCTAAGTTGCTCTCCCTCAGTAGCGTAAAGATCAATATCAATAGGCTCGGTATCTAGATAAATACAATACCGAATAAATAGCGAGAAATACTCAAAAATCCAAAGTACTCAAAAATGCATGATTTTTCTACAGTAGGTAAATCATGATTTTATATGAATTTAGGTGAAAGAATTTCTCCATTTGGATTTAGCATGTGAGAGTTATAACGATTTGAATTTCAGCTTTCAATATGCCCTCTTTTAATTAATTTAATTATGAGACCAAAATTTGTAGAGCAGTAGAGGGTATAAGGATTATATGGCTAAATTTAGAATATTAATACAAGACTAGATCAGTTGAGTTTGCCTCAATTGGAGTTTTCATGATTTAGTTATGAATTTCTAAAGTTATCAAGATTTCCTTTTGTAAAAATAATAGTTTTAATGGATCAATTTCACAATAATACTCTCTGCTACAGAGACAAGTTTGAAACCAATTTTAATATAAATTTCAATAAAATGAAAATTACCGTAAGTGGTTTCATCCATTTTGGAGTTAAGAGGTAATTGTTATGCATTTTAAAGTTAATAGCATTTTCTAGTATAACAATAATTTGGGTTTTGGGTTATCTTCCACCAAATACTTTCTCTGGAACAGTGATGTGTGAAACCAATTTTATAATAAAGTTCAGTTAGATTCAAGATTAACAAAATTAGTTTCACTTGTTTTAGGAATTAATATGAATTAGTTATGTATTTTGGAAGTTATACATACTTTTCAATGTGTAAATAAACCATTCCTGATTTTTCTAAATCTTTTAATACTTTTCTTACAGGCGTGCTTCTAGTCATGGTCATCGACCAGCCCCAGAAAAAGGCGCTTTCTATTTAAACTCGATTTTAAACATCGCTCGACAGCGGGCCCCATTGTCACGACCGGGTTCACGGACTGGGTCACGCACACGCGCGCTGCAGCAAGACGGGATTAAGGGCCACGGCCCACTCATCGATCTCTCTGTCGCTCTCACTTATCCTCCCCGTTTCAGACATGGCCCCACTTGCCGCCGATCGCTCTAATGGCTAAGACAAAGATTTAAAGTCCTAAGCAATCATTAGTTATTTAATGGTCGAATCAAGGTCCTAATGACCTTGCTACGCTTGTCGGTCGTTCGATAACGCCAAGATCGCTTGTTCGGCGGCTCGGCCGCTTACGCGCCACTGCCGGCCATTAAGGCACGATTCTGCCATAATAGTGTCGCGCACCGGGTGGTGGCGGCGACACCAATGGCGGTCCGTCACCGCGGCTAGCCGAGCTAAGCGGCGGCGCATAACACGCCAAAGTGCAAACAAAGAATGTGAAGCTCCACAAAGAACATTCAAGCGGGTGCCGTGGTCCTAAGGACTAAAGAAAGCTACCGAGCAAAGGAGGTGCTCGGGAAGCTTGAGTAGCTGGATCAAGGTCGGCACCAAGAAGAAAGCGGCGACGTCGCGGCACAAGAGAAGAGCTCAACTCGTGAACCAAAGGAGCAAATGAGTGGTCGGGACATGGTAAAGAATCGGCAAGGTGCTAAGAGAGCAAGGAATTGAGATACGGCTTACGTAACCAAGTGGGAGTTGAAGGGTTGGCTCAAGGTCCGAAAGCACAATTCCTTCAATTAACTAAACCCGCCAGGCAACACCCAAATTAGTTGAGGGTTTTGATTACTAAACGAAAAGGCGCAATGTGACGCGACAAGCGGAGCATAATACTCACCAAGAGCTGAATGGCATGAAGAGGTCGGGAGCGCGTGCTCTAGGGCCTCCAATGGCACCACTGTGGTCCGGAGCTACAAGAGGAACCAAGGTCCCAGATTAGCAAAATGGAAAGGGATGGATCCTAGAGTGGAGAGGAATCACGCGAGAGAGCTTACCCGAGAGATACGCCCGAGAGCTTCCTTCCTCACCACCGAGAGGAAGAGTGAGGAAGAAAGGGGTGAATGGGGGTATTATCCACGGAAAGGGACGGAGCGGAGGCGGCGCTGCTTACGGAGCTCCGAGATAGGCCAACGGACGCGTGGCGGTCACGAGGTGACGGATTCCAGCATCGCCACCTCGCCACCACAGGCGCAGCTTCTCTCTGCATGAGCGCCAATGAGAGGAGGAGACAGTCCGACAAAGGGACCAAAGATGTCAACGACTCATCGCGCGGACAGGCGAAGTTTAAGTGATGCGATGCTGGCCGTTGGATTTTAGATGGGCGCACAGATAAGAAAGGGGCGTAGTTCTCCCAGAAGGGTACATAATCTGGGCCATCGATTTTCAATCGCGGCTCGGAATGGATGAAAGGTTTGAACGGCCAAAAGCAGTAAAAGAGATCTGGGCCGTCTAACCTAGATCCAACGGCTGCATGTGGAGGTGCGTTAAGATGGTTGGGCTGAGTCCGATCGCTGCGTTGGGCTCGAGCCCGAGGAACAAAGGTTTCACCGCTTTGGTTTTAGGGTTTGACCATAACTTTAAATTTGATCCTCCAGTTTGACCAAGGTACTAAAAATAGAAATAAAATTCCTAAAATTGTGAAATAAAACACAGAGGTTCCTGGGAATGTCTAGTGTCTATAAAAATTATAATATCATACTGTTCATGATATAATTTGGATTGTATAAATTCAAACTTAAGGTAGGTTATATAATTGGGTTTGAATTTTAATAGGGTTTAAACTTGTTCCAAAAATTTAGGAAAAATTGTATTAATTCATGATAATCAATATAGTATTTGAATAAATTATTTCCAAGGAAACTTCAGTAGCATTTGCTTTGGTTTTTCTTTTGGGGTTCCATTTACAATATAAGTTTAATCCGTTTCACGATTTTCCTAGTGCAATATATAATGTAAATGCTAGAAATCATGATGCATGCTAGTGAGATGCATAGTAATTAGCTTTATTAATTTGAGATTATCACGAGATGTACAGTAATCCTTTTTATTTATTTAGGGATGTGACAGATATAGTACATTTTTTAATAATTATATTTCACCTAGATTAGTTCATTATTTCGATGTTGGTTTTCGTAGCTTTCTTGCATACATCTGGAGCTCCTCATGCACTAAGCTGATTGTCCTAATGTGACGTGAGCTGGTTGTATATATATTTTTTAATTGCAATGTGTACAGGTATGAAAGAATTGGTGCAACCATGAAACTAGCGAGTCTCAAATATAACTATGCCTATAAGTTCAACCGATCGATTAACATGCTGTCTGATATATATGAAAAATCATATGCACATTAGTATTTTTTTTTCATTTTTATTATCTTACAATTACATAATGTTCTTTCAGGTTTATGTGCATACTTTAAAGAGGTATTGCACCAACGAAGTGATTGAACGCTACAAAGGAGAGAGGCAAGCTTACGCATCACAAGACATATTTTTTTATCACAAAGTAGGTCAATGTTGATGTATATGTCATGAACATTCCAGTTTCCATTTTTTTATTAAAAAAACATTCATATTGAAGTCTTTGGTTTCCTTTTTAAACCCAGTCAGATTAGTTCATGTACGTCTTTTCCTCTTTAGATTAGTGGTTCACTATATCAACTGCACATGTTTTTATGCATTTTCATACTGAAATGTCAGACACTCAAGGTATTGTTTCACAAAGGGCAAAAGGGTAATTGAGTATGCCCAAAAATCAAAACTAATAATCTCTACATATCTGACATTCAGGAGATTGACAGCTACTGCAGCCTTTATCATGAGTGAATTTAAAGAAAATTGTCAACGTTCACCATAAATCAATTATCGTTTCCTTTTTCCTATGGATCTTTACCTTTGGTTTTTGCTTTGAAAAATTTCTTTCCCTTTATATTGTATCATAGGTTGATCATAGTAGACGAGTGCTTGCCGTAGTCTGGCCTTTTCCCTGGGTAATTCAGCAAAGGGATTCATATGATGCTAGCATCTTTAGTGCCACATTCTTAGGCACAGTGTTGATTACCTTCAACAGAAAAAAAAACATGTACGATTCATTTGCTCCCATAATAATGCTATTTCCCTTAATGTCTTATTGTTGAATGATTTGGAGTAGCACATTTGTTGAGTGGTCATCCTCACCCCCTTCAACATCATTCAGGATTTCAGGTCATGTTATAGTTAGGGATCATTCACACGGGCTGCAACCTTTTTCCTTGATTTTTTATTGCCCAATAATGGGTATGGTTCTACTCAAGAGGTTATAACGAAACTTACAGATTGTGATTGTTATATGCACGTTGTCTCATGAAACTGAAACATTAATCTTAAAAAATATTTTTCGTTGTTTCGATATTTTACCATTATGGTTTTGTTCATATTTGAAAACAGAAGGAGGGTGTATATCTTAAACAAATGACATGTGATGGTGGTTTGTCACAAGGGAAAGCTTGAGATTCACCTTGCGTCGATTGCCATCAGGGAGAGTCTGCGATGAATAAATCGGTTCGACTGTTCGTTTACCTATTTTCAGTGCAGTCCAGCCATGTCTCTAGCCTTTCTTTACCGCTATTTTTTATGTAGTATGTATTGTTATACCGAGAGCATAAAGAGAAGTGCAATCACTAGGGTTGTTATTTGTACGTCCAAAACTGAAGAAATTACATACCTTCTCTCATGTCACTTTGTATTTTGTTTCCTTTTCTCTAGCTTACTATGGTTCATCCTTGGGAAAGAGATGTTGATATGTCCTGAGCAAAGCAGTAGTCATTTGTCAGTATATATTACATTGCTTTTGCCACCGTTCATTTCCGTATAACTATCGCTCCACATTCTATGCCTATATGCCAATGTAGCGACTGCAACTCACCGTGAGACGTATTACAAATCGCTTCACACCGTCATTTTTATAGACCTTATATCACCAAGTACTGCACGTGCGCAGCGTAGCACGCCCTCCCTACCTAGTAGCAACGATGCAAGAGGGGATTTAGGGATGCAGGAGGGATTGGCGGGAGCGACGGAGCTGTATGGCGGCGCTAGCGATGCGGGAAGGGAGGGAGGGATGTGGTAGGGTGGGTGATGGCGACGCCTGGTGGCCTGGTCGAGGCCTCGAGAGGAGGGGTGAATGACTTGGTGGGATGCGTAGAGTTTTTAACTTGTTAGTCCACATGTTTGAGAGTTAGGCTGCTCCCAGTGCTCCACCCTGACTGGTATTTTAAGTCTGCTATGCAGGCAAAATAATGATGTGACACCATAGTTAATGAAGAGAGTGGGTAGTCTAGTATCTAATCTGGATACCGGTTCAGTCTCGAAATCCAACGCATAAAATTTATTGTGATCGATCCCGTGCATTGGGAAGATTATGCATGCATTGCTTTAATACATGCCACAAATAGGCCACAATGCTCAAATACTAGTAAAGATCATGCATGTAATTAAATGAAACAGCCTAAGATACTACACCATAAGAAATCATGTATTAGGAAGATAGTATCCTAACACTCCTCGTACATTAAAAAAAATTATACTAAGATACTGTTCATTGAGAGCAGCCTTAGGATTAATTGAGATAAGCTAGCACAGGTAGAGCTTTGCCATAAACATAAAATAAGGAATGCCTATCCATTGTTCGCGGGTAATTGTGTTATCGGAAAGATTGTCGTGTCTATTTGGGCCTAGACTAATGCATCGGACTAAGCGGAGTGAAGCTACGTGCCGAGCACACATAACACTGCACGCCACGTGCAAAACAGGGGAGCACGCTCTGCTCGCCACCTTGCGTTTGCACAGGGCTTAGGTGTCCTGAACACCTGCGGTGTTCGATCAGTATAAATCGAGAGTGGCGTCGTGTCGTGGTGGATAATAACGCAATAGTGTAGTGGATAGATCATAGATCGAGCAAAGAGATCACAAATTCACAACCATGGAGGCAACGAAGGAGAGGCAAGATCAACGGAAGGCCGCGGACGCCGGAGACACGGTGCAGGTGCCGACGGAGACCAGCCCGTACGTGCAGTACAAGAAGGACGACGACCTGGAGGACTACAAGAAGCGGGCCTACGGCGCGCGCGGCCACCTCCCTGTCTACGACGTCCCGCACGGCGGCACCGGCACCGACGCGCCCACCATCCCGGGCACCGCCGTCCCAACTGGCGCCGCCACGGTGCAGGGGCGCCAGCCGCAGCGAGACCAAGGAGGTGCAGCTGGCGGGCGCGCCGACACGGCCACCGACACCATCAACCGGCAAGGCGTGCCGTAGCCGTTGCCATAGCTAGCTAAACAGAGTTTCGCCACGCACGCAAGTCTTGTCGGCCTGTATGCTTGCTGCCGCTGTTGTAGCGTTCAGAGGAAAAATAAAGTTTGCAATGTACAACCACCCAGCAGGCATTAATTGTCACTATTGATGATGCTTAATTATTCGATTTCCGTAGCGCGCCATAACAAAATGATGATTTATTCATCATCGTCGTCTCTTATCGAATCACCGTCGACATGTCGCATGTGTATATATACTAGGCCGAACCTATGGTCGAGCACTCGAGCAGCGGCATATCCTGTAAACATGATCATGTCTATGCACATATGCACACGAGCGATCCTGATCCTCCATCGCGAAATGAGCGGCGCCAAGTGAGCGCGCGCGGGCGAGCCAGCGATTTGCGTTCCCCCCACCTGAGCGAGCACATGTTTCGTTGCCCCCTGCCCGATCTCCAATCCCTCAGGCCTCCTCTCGCCCAAGCGTGGCGGTGCCGCTCTCGCCGCCTCCCCTGCACCAGTCGGACCCGCCCGCCACCCTTGCCTGGCCCCTCTCCATCGTCGCCTCCCCCTCCCGCAGCGTCTCCCCGGCGCACCTCCACTTCCACCGGCGCCGGCGAGAAGGACGAGGCGGATCTTGGTCTGGCCACAGCAGTCTCGAATCGGGCCATCCCAATGGCGAAGACGAAGGGGCTGGCACCACGGCAGCTCGGATCTAGATGGGGTTGACTCCGTGACCTCAACACCATCGAGCTCGGGGTCGCCTTCACCTCCGACGGCGCACCTCCACACCATCTTGATCTGGCCATAAATTCGTTGCGCTGTTTGCTATGTTTTTGTTTGTTCTTGAGTTCATGGATTAATTTTGAGTCTCAATAAAAGATCAATATGCCCCCCATTCTATGCTCTAGATTTTGTTCTTTCTTGATGTGGTATGGTTGTGCTGAAGACAAGCTCAGGTTCGGCTCCATGGTGCGGCTGTCTCCACGGACACCAAAGATCGCACACGGAGAACCACCCCATCGACATCCACGGTCTTGAGAAGTTCAACCTCGTTGACCCACCCCAATAACAACACCGTGATCTTGGGTGAAACGGGCGGTCATCCAAGCCAAGATCATGTAGATTGAGAATTGAGATTAATGTTTGCACAACATTGTAGGAATGTGTGGTTTGCAAATAGTCGTCATGGATTATGCATGATTCAAACCTGAAATTATCATGTGTGAATAAAGTGAAGGGATTCTTCTTCAATTCTTGGTTCTTTTTGCTTGATTGAATCCTGTTGTGCTTATGCGGCTATGCTAGTTCATTGTTTGGTTTAGTTTCCTTCTGATAGTATCTTGTTCTGAAGTCGGATCGGGCTCTTTGTTTGGGAAATTGGGAAAATTCAATTCTTGATGTGGCTATGTTTTGTGAATGCAACATGCAAGCAACATGGTTACATGGAAAAGGATGGTTCCCCTATTCTCTCCCTGTCTGAAATCTGTAATCTAAATTGTTGTATGAAATATTGTGTGAAATCTGATTGTTGTCTCATTGAAGTCTGAAATGTTGTCTGATTGAAATCTGAAATGTTGTATGAAATCTTGTTGTGCTCTCATTGAAATCTGACAAGAGGATGAGATATGTAGGGAAAAACACATGTTTAGATCAATTGGTTTGCATGGAAACTTTTTTGGTTACATTTCTTATCCACTCATTCTCAAGCAGATGATGCCGCGCCTTTCCGAAGTGTTGCTCCATGCAATATTTGTTCACTTTAGCAACTTTGCACATTCTTTAAGTGGGAAAGGGAAAGTGTTTCATCTTTACACTTTACATCAGCTATATGACTTACCAAATTTCCACTCTTTGCAATCTCCACACTCCAATGCAATATCACGTAGAAGTATATCATGGAAGCCTGAAACAAACACACACATATGTATGAGCAATTGAGCATACTTGAAAATAACACATCAATTCCTGACATCAAACAAGAAAATATGGCATTTCTAAAGCTCAACAATACAACATTACAATCTCTAGAATTGAAACAATGCCTCCATGAGCAGCATCAATGTCACTGCTATTGGTGGGTAATTTCATTTACATCAACATAACAAATGCTTGAGGATCAGAAGTTCCAATAAAAACAAGGTCACATGGTATCTCATCATTCTCATGGAGCCACACTATATTTCCAACATGTATCTCCTATGCTTTGATCTAAAATCATGTAAATAATTGAGTATTAGACACTGCTTGGTATTTACAACATGCCAGTGGATTCCAAGTTCCAACACAGGCAAATGTGCGAAATACAAGCAGATGCAAGAAATTATGTTCCTGCTGCTATCTAGAAAATTATGTTCCTGCTGCTATCCAGAATCAAGTCCCAATTCTTGTGACACTAGCCAACATATCATGTGCAAACATTGTTGCTGTAGCAGTCCCTAATCATTTTGCTGTTGCACCAGTCAAGAGCAAAATCATCTTGAAATCTAAAAGCACTCAGCAAGCAGTAGTGTTATCATTACCCATATCCTACCACATAAAAAGCACTCCATTTATTCAACCAAATAATCTCAAGTTACAGCCAATCCATTCTGCCAAATGTAGCCATGACATTCAGACATTTCAGCTTGTACAACATGCATCAATCATGCTTTTCTATTGAAAATGTAGCCATGACATTCACTTTCTACCACAAGCATCCTTGAGGTGATACAAATGCACAACAATTTCTGCTTTACTACATTTCTGATACAAATGCACAACAATAAATTTTCTGATACAAATGCACAACAATTTTCTTATACAAATGCACAGCAACTCTCCCATTTCTGTATCTTCACCTCCTTTCTCTAATACCCATTTCGATTTCTGGAGTTTCTTGATGTGGTCGATCTCATCTGACAGGGTGGACTCCTTACTCATTTGGAACACCAGACAAACCATTGGCACATATCAGGAATAATAACTAAATTTTCTCCCAGAAGGAAGCAGTTAAGATAATTTTTTCCTTGTGTGTGTAGTGTGCTCAAATACATGACACAAGAGATGTCCATATGTGCAAAGGCATTACCTTGGTGATCTTGGGCACGACGGCCCTGAGAGCCAGGATGTTGTTGTTGAGTCTACCCCTCCACCTCCTCACGGCCTCCGGGTTCTTCGACTTGTACTCCGTGGTCACCTCCGCTGCTGCTGGCTCCTGCCCCCCGTCGCTCTCCTCGCCTCCGCCACTGAAGGCCGAAGTTGAGCACCGACTTGTCAAGTCCTCCACCTTCACCCCCCCCGTCACTCTCCTCGCCTCCGCTGCTGCTGGACAGATGCAAGGGGCGACGCAGGCTTCAGCCAGGCAAGACAAATGACGACGGGACGGATGCAGGGCGGCCCGTGATGAAGGCGGTCTGCAGGCTCAATGGCGAGGCTAGGGGGCGCGTGAGAGGAGTCACGACGAAGGGACGGCTAGCAGGGAACCCTAGCGAGCATCGTGGGTGGGGAATGGCCGAATGGGTCTCGGGCTGGGGGTGCGAACGAAGAAAATCGATTTCGTGCGGGGGTGATTCGCAAAACCGCCGGAATGGGAGGTGGGGGTAATCAGGCCGTTGATGATGAAATAGATGGACTGGATCTCCTATGTCCATATGTGCACACATGTTGCCATGTGCATAGGATATGTTCCCATCAACTGCAGCCTTTTGCGTCGAACCCGATCTTCTGGTTGGCCACGTCGTACACCACCATAGACATCTTCTGCTGAGTGTTCCTGAAGATGGCGATGGATGTCTGGTAGCCGTTGGACGCGAACGCCAGGCACGTCTACGACACCTTCGACACGTACAGCACCCCGCTGAAGTCGAGACTCATGGTGGTGGCGCCGGCGAACACCAGCGCCACTGACGGTATCTGCACCGTCGTGTGGCCGGTGAAGTCGTAGCACATGTCCTGTGTCTAGGACCACGTGAACGCCGACCGGAGCGTGGCGTAGGCGCGCGGGGGCAGGCGGGTGATCACGGTGCCCAAGTCGAACGATTGGGGGAGATCTTGATCTACCGACCAGCGACCTTGATGCCGACGAGGTTGAGGTAGTAGGGCGACAGCGTGTCGTGGCGGGTCACCATCACCGTGAACTGCGCGTTCGTCGGCGCGGCTCCGTCGAGGGGCAAGTACCTTGGCGCTTCGCCGACGACGACGACGGCAGACAAGAGGAGAAAAGCCGCGCCAAGACGCCAGCCGCCGCTTGCGAGGACAGTGACACCTCACAACCGAGGCCGAAGAGTCCGTCTACCTTGCCGAACAGACCAGTGTCCTCATCGCCACATCCGAAGACGAAGCCCGGATCTTGTCAGACGACGTCAGCGTCAGCGTGTCACGCACAAGGTTGCTGTCGGTCTACAACTGATCATAGTACACGACCTCGTACCGGCCCTTGTTGTCCGACGAGCAACTCTGCAAGTCAAATTTCTGGCACTCCTGCGCGGCATAGGGCATGGCGGAGTTGGGGTGGAAACGAATCGAATAGTCTCGAATATGAATACATGTTTTTAAAATGAATACGAATATGAATTCAAACATTCTCGAATACGAATAAATGTCGTAATGAATATGAATTTGAATCGAATATGTACTCAATTCGGCCGAATGCGAATATCCTACAACTTTTACGATAAATCTCGATAGAATAAATTTATGTAACTTGACACGACTACAGTCTGTCTACATGCAACATGGACCATTAACAATTCAGCATACATCATCAAACATAACTACCTAGTATGGGCCATCAACAATTCAGCATGTATACATCATGAAACATAACTACCTAGTAGCAACAGGCCAACAGCCGATGCCCAAGGTAACATGGGCCATCTTGCTTGCGGACGGCTAGGGCCGGGAGGAATGGCATGGGCTAATGGCCATGGGCCCATGGGGACTTAGTCAGTTAGATGGGCTAACCGCTTCTGCTTGGGAGCTCCTGTGCTGACTGGCCTGCTGCTGACTTGGATCGACACTATTGCGAATACAGTTACTATTTGTATTTGTATTCGTATTCCGTGTCATTTCGCATACCACATTCGGATTCGTATCTGAAAAAAACCCAGATAGTATTCATATTCGTATTTGTTTTTCATTCGAATGCGGATATTACTTACCATATTTGCGTTTTCTCGGATACGAAAATCGGATAAAACAGATTATCCTTTACCATTTTCCATCCCTACTACGAGTACGCCGACGATCTAATACGGTCAAGAGCGGTCTGCTTGCTCGTAGTAGTCGGTCTGCGACTTGCACCCAATTCATCAAGGGAGCTGCTAGCCTATGCTATACCGTTGCAATGCATTTCCAATGGTATAGTAGTTTTATATAGTTTCGTGAAGATTCAGTTGCTTAAAAATTTCGGATTTCGAGTTTGAAGTTTCGACTGGGTTAAAACATGTTTCGTGAAAAGTTTAAAAAATGTTTTAGGTAACGAGTTTGATGTTTCAAGCATGTTTCAACATGTTTTGTGAATTTTTTTAAAAAAAGTTTCAAGAAATTCTTAAAAAATGGTTTTAAGAAAGTTTCAATCATCTGAACGAGACAGGATGAAACTTCCGAGTTTCAAGCAAGCTTCACAAGTATTCAAAGTTTGAAAAGAATGAAGATAAAAGTTTCAGATGTGTTTCAAGTTTCAAATCTAAAACATTAAATTTCAAAGGTGATCTCAAGTTTCAATGGTTTTAATCGTTACAAATCTGAAATTTGTGAGTTTCAACTATATTCAAATATGGAACTCCAAAATTCAGAAACTGAGTTTTGAGTTTCAAATCAGAAAATTGAAGTTTCATCAAGTATCAATCTAAAATTGGATTAAAAAAAACTGAGTTTTAGAATAGTTTCAAATGAGTTTCATCGAGACACAAAGGTCAAAGTTTTATGGAGTTTCAAAAAAAAGTTTGACAAACTCCAAGCAAGTTTCATGGGAATTCCAGTCAATTTTCACAAGAAATTAGATAAATTCCAATCAATTTTTTTTTAATTTATAGCAGTTTCGTGAAGTTTCAGTTGTTTAAAAGTTCCAGATTTCGAGTTTGAAGTTTTGACTAGGTTTCAATGCGTTTTGTGAAAAGTTTCAGAAAGGTTTTAGGTTACGAGTTTGATGTTTCATGAAGTTTCAAGAAGTCTTATAAAAATATTTTAAAAGTTTTAGGTTTGAGTGAGTTTCGCGTATTTCTATAAGTTTTCAAAAGATTCCAAGAAAGTTTCAAACCCAAGTTTCCATAAGTTTCAGACAAAAAGTTCAAAGAAGTTTTAGCAAGTTTCAATAAGTCTCGTGAAAATATTTTAGAAGTTTCAGGTTTCAACCGAAACATAAAGTTTTATGAAGTTTCGAAAAAATGATTTTTTTTTTTATTTGAAATATGAAACTTGGTCTTTCAATGAGTCTCAGCTGAACAATAAAATTTAGTGAAGTTCCAAAAAATAAATTTCGAGTTTCAAATATGAAACTTGGTATGTCAATGAGTTTCACGCCTAAAAACTTGATGTTTCATGAAGTTTCAAAAAAACAAGTTTTCATTTTCAATTTGCAATTTTTTTGGAGGGAGCTGCTAGCCCACAGTACATTCCAAGGATATAGCAAGTTCCGGTCAAGTTTCACGTTTCACTCTGGTTTTAGAGAGTTACACCATGTTTCGTAGAATTTCGGTGTGTTTCAGATAGTTTAAAAATTAAAATTCAAGTTTTAGAAAAGTTTGAAATGAGTTTCGAAAACAAACTTTAAGGCTCATAGAGTTTCACCAAAAGCTAGAAAATTTGAGTGAGTTTCGAGAGAATTTCACCAAAGTTTCACAACAAAACAAACAAGTTTCACAACAAAACAGACAAGTTTGTCGGCGAACCTTTGCTCATATCGCACATCCGACATCTCCCTTGTGGATGTGGCATCAAATCACTCGAACTCGTGCTCGTCTCACGACGTGCCGTCAAATCGCTACTCGCCGTGCTCATCGGCTGTTGCTCATCCATGTCTATGCTCGCCGCCGCCGCCGCACGACCCCTACACACACTCGCTGCTGTCATGCCAACAGAACCTGTCGTGGAGAGAATGATGATGGAGAATGGGGACTGGGGAAAGAGAGATGGAAGGGATTGGGATAGAGATGTGGATAGCGATGGCGAACAGGGATGGTCGATCAGGTGTGTTAGATTGATGCCATCAAATGGCGGATGTCTATCGTGTTGAAAAGCCAAGCAACGCTATAGCATTTTCTAGATTTTCTGATTCATCAAATACCCCTTCTGCAACATTAGATATGTTGCCTATAACACTGCATAGCAACGTATATAATTATAATAAGGTAATGAATAGGTATATCATATACCACATGAGTCAAAATATGTGTTACAACAAAAGAATAGTAAATGTCAAATTTACAGTTTTCTAGTAATTTTCTACTAATTTTCTAGGCATAGAACAATTACTATACTTATAAATTAATATAAAAGTAATTTCTAGTATTTAAATAAATTGCAAAAGACTTACATAAATAAACAAAAACTTATGAGGTTTAATTTGCAAAGTTCCACCAAGGGTAAGCACTCATACATTATTTCGAAAGTTTCAATGTATTTTTTGCAATTTTTTTGTCCATGAGGACCCAAATTTAATAAACCAATTACTTAAGTTTATTTTTTTAAAAGCTGAAGGGCATTCCTGCAAAAGCACCAAGACCGGTCGGATGCCATTCCGACCGGGCCTTATGGGCCAGAACCAACGACACAAATAGATCAAAGCAACGTACCAGGAAGCCTTAGCTTAGAGTGTTATCGTGCTGGTAACGTATTGTATAATCGACATCATGTTGTCGACGAACAAGCTCTTAACTTACAAATAATAAATAATAGACAAGAACACAATGATGTAGTTCCAGTCTTCGCTCTTTATTTATCTTTTTGTCCGTAGGTTTGTGTGTACAATGAGAACCCATGCCCCCCTTATATAGGAGGATGTTTCCCTTTATGCATGAATCTTTGCTACTTTAAAAAACTCTAGTGGTGATGGGTGATGTGTTCTCCTCTCCCCCTCTCTTAGTATTCGAGTGCCGACAAGTGGGCCACACCAAGCATTGATTTTTTTCTCTAGCCAACGATGAACGCTCCACGATCACCTCCCTTAATCCCGATTCTTTCTCTTCCACCCTGATTCTCAGCAACTGACTATGCATTTTCACTCATTTTTTACGAATCACTCGCACGCTCTGCCCCTTCCCCGATGGCTTTCCCCATCTATCCTACATTGCCTACCGCGGTCGCCTTCCTTTGCCACGCGAGAAGAATAATTTAGAAGAGAAAGGGTGTCACCACAGCCGGAGGGCTGTTCCTTATTGCTGCACAGGCGACTTAGCTTGGTAGCTTAGCGTCAACGACCACCCTAGCTAGGCCTGGTCACTAGTGTTGTTGCGTTATCACCGTCGATACCTGAATATCTTCTGGGACGAAAGGATGACTGCTTAGCCTGGGGCGCGGTGCAAGTCGCGTGTGGCGGTGGAGCCGGGGACGCATCGTAGGCTGAGCACATCGGCGGAGGCATAGCAGTGAGACTGGGGTGTGTCATAGATCAAGCACTGTGACGGAGGTGCATGTGGTGTAGGCGGAGCTCAATCGGGCCTAGCGGCAAAGCTAGGGGTGGGATGTGACGAAGTTGTTGCACAGGTCAAGCATGACAGCGGCGGCTCAACGTGATGGAATAATTTTTTTATCCGTAGCAACGCACATGCATTATACTAGTAAGCAATATGTGACTAAACCAACTAATAGGCCTTGTTGGCCGACAGCCCGCCATTGAGCATTTATTTAGGTAAAATGTACACACATAATTGGACATCAGAAATGAGCCGATATATAATCATCTGTTCTTCCAGAGTTATAACATTGATATATTTAGAACACGACAGAGAATCATTCAAGTGTTAGTTACATGACAAGGCTTAATTAGACAACATCAAATCCAATTAACTTGTTTAAACCTATGAACAACACCTATATATTACACTTTTCCAGTGTATACTTGTTTTTTCGTGAGTGTCCATCTGCTGCCATGCAAATGTCATTACATGCTGCACGTACTGCGAAATAACAGGATTGTAACCAAATCTAGCACTTGCATGCCTGGATAACAAGCCAGTCGTTAGTGAAATCCAGGCTAATTTTCATCCATAACAGTGCAGAATCACATCCCAGGCGACTGGTTGTTATCGCTACTCGTGTGCCCATCCACTTGAAGATGTGCATATTTGCATGTTCCTTTAATCCTGCGTTTCGTGTTGCACACTTGCACAGGTCAGAAGTGTAGTACACGTACGACTGCTGGTCATCACGCACATGCAACAGCAGCACACACTGACACTCGTATTTGCCGTCCGCGGCGTGAGCGCAGATGGATGGGATGGGAGCCCAGAAGTTGAAGAAATGAAGAAATCCTTCACCTCTGAGCCCAAGCCTGACCCAATTAAGGTGAACCTACGGTACGCTCCCCGAGTCGATGGCCATGCGCGCCCTCGCGAAGCCATCCGCGAACGCACCTCACCGAGTGACGTGGTGACGTGGTGCTAGCACGGCGGTAGAAGTAGAACAACGGCGCGTCGTCAGGCCGTGCCTGCCGCTGCCGCCTGAGCGAAGCGGCCCGCGTGCCGGCCAATCCGAACGGTTGCCAGTACCCACAGCTGGAGGCTGCGGAAACGAAGTGGCCCGTGGACGTGGTGCTCGGCTCCGAGGCCGAGCCGCGGAGGGCAGGCGCCACGGTACATTTTTTCGCGCACCTCACCGAGTCACCCGCGCGCGCCCATCCCACTGGCACTAAAATCTCGGGCATGCCGTCTGCCGCGCGCGCGTAGCGGCTGGGCGCCGGCTGCCCCTCGAGACAGGGACGGAGTAGGCAAGTAGCCGGCGGTGCTCGGCTCGCGGCGAGGGTAGGCAGTAGGAAATAACAACGGTACGCAGTAACACTTCAGTTTTCTATACCAACTGAACTGATACAGCAATGCTCACATGACAAACAACTACGAGCCGTAGTCCTAGATATATTCCTCTCAACGCGCAGAGTATGTCCTTTGTTTTTCAGTCAAAATGACTCTCCCCCGACTTTGGTACTAGGCAGCGGTGGAACAGGAATTTGAAAAAGCTGGGGTAAACTAGTGCCTTTCTCAAAGAGGTGTTTGACGAGCTATTCGTTTGCAGTGTTCCGGTAGAGAATCGAAGAAGTCATAATATTGTTCAGATGCAGTTTACTGCAATGTCATAATGTCATGGTATCTACGCGAATAATACGCGAGTCACAACTCGCAACAATTGTATAGATTCCAATTATAAATAGATTAACTAAAATACTTGTTCTTCAAATTAGTCAGATTTCTAGAAGTAACATTTAGGCAGAAATGCCGAAGCTCATTCACCACATGAGTGAAAGGGAGAAAAAAAGAAGAGAATTCTACTGAGTAGTGTTTCTGTGGTTCACTATGAAAATTAAAGATTAATTTCTTCACTTTGAGTCATTCCAGGTTCAAAATGGAATGCAAACTAGGTTTTAGGAAGATTTTTGGTTAGGCGATTCTCCACTGAAAGGACAATATCCACTTCTTTATAAAGTGGTAAGGAGAAATGATGCTACAGTAGCAAATATTCTGAGATCGAATCCTTTAAATATTTTGTTTCGTAGACCTATTATTGAGCCTAAGTTACATGCTTAGACTGGGATAATTTTGAGAATTTCTAATTTACAGTTAAGTTCCTGAAAGGATGTCTTTAGGTGGAATTTAAATAAATCTGGATAGTTTACGGTAAAATCTTTATATGGGGCGCTAATTAGCAATTTTCAAGTCCCCATTAGGATTTTTTTTGGCTAATTAAAATTCCCTTAAAAGTGAAAATTTTCCTTTGGTATCTCAAAAGAGGGTAGTTTTAACTAAAGATAATCTACTTAGAAGAAATTGGAGGGGAAGCAATTGTTGTTTCTGTATTAAAGAGGAAACAATTCAACATTTTTTTATTGACTGGCTATTTGCACGTCTAGCATGGTGGGTTGTTCAATGTGCGTTTAATTTATCTCCTCCTGTGAGCATAACACACATGTTTAGGAATTGGTTAACCGGTATTCCAATAAATCTAAAGTCACAACTCCTGGTGGGAGCTAGTGACTTATGTTGGTCTACTTGGTTATGTCGAAATGATATTATTTTTAACAAAAAGATGGTTACTAATCCCTTGCAGGTTATCTTTTTGTGTGGGTTTTGGCTGAGTGCTTGAATAAATTTACAGAAATCGGTTCAGAAGGAACACATGTTGGATGGAAGCCTAAGGTTGGAATGTGGCGAAGCAAATCCTCAATTCTCATAGGTGGCGGCTTAGCCACAAGATTTACAATGATTAAGTTTAATTTTCATTCGTTTGGTGGTTGTAAGGCTTCTAGCCAATTTTAACAGCATTGGTTATTTTGATACTTTTATTTATTTAATAAAATAGGCTGTGTGCATCCTTGAGCTTCCGGCGGCCGGGATTTTTGGGCGTGATCTCCGAAAAGACAAGAAGAAAAATCAAGTTATGCTTTCCCATCTACAGCGGTAGCCAAGTGCTTGCATGCGTGAGATATTTTCTTCCTGGCTTTTGTTCTAGTGTGAGGACAAATATTACTGTTGATTGATTGATGTGACGCATGCTTTTGCTTGGGTGATTAAAGACAACATCTTTTGGAGTTGTGATCTCCAGAGAAAAGGTACGTGAGATTTTTGGCCCGAGCGTTCATCCTCCCAAGCTTTTGCTTGAGATGAAGACACGCGCTGCAGAAGGCGGTGCAGGCGGATTGGACCTAGGTCTGCGTGAGTCTACTCGGCTTTGAAGAAATAAGTTGTTGGCGGAGGCTGTGGTTTTTGCGTCATCTTCGGAAAACCGATCTAGGGAGCTCCTGGCGGCTTGAATTTTTGGATCGGGATTTGTGGTAGCGGCTGTACAAGGGACGTGATTAGGTGCTGTAACTTGAGTTTTGGTGCTGTGGACGATACGGTGTAGCAGATTGGCATCAGAAAATGGTTCGTCTAGGAAGTTGTTTGACGTTGCGTTTGATCTCCAGAAGATACGACGTGTGCGGCGCTCGATGGCATCTGGGCACGCGAAATCCAGAAAACAACGTGTGATCGGTTTCAATACTGAAGAGTACGAAAAATCTCTCACAATCATTCACCCTCTCTGATTGTCAAAAAGACTAACATAAAAAAAACTAACATTAATTAATACCCACACCACAACATAAAACTGGCAATCAAATTTGAAAACCATAACATGCTTGATCATTACTCTGGTCAAATTTCATGTTAGTCCACCAGAAGTTGAACAACTGTATCACTGAAGGAGAAAGAAAGAGACAAAAGAAACATGACCATATACATAACTGGAACAATTAAAACAGGTAATTACCTGGTAGAAAAGAATAGTTTTGTCACTGCCAGTAAGCCCAAAGAGAGCACTATGGTGTTCGGTTTCGAGGATTTCAGGCAAGAAATTGTCTACAAAAAATCAAGCAGACAATAACTGCTCGTTAATTACTTCACTTATAGCATCAACGGAATTTTATACTATCACAAAAGCAAAAACCTTCGTAAGCAGCACAATGGATTTCATTACACAACAATACATTTTACATTTTGGGGTAATCACTACAAACACTAAGAAGTGTTAAGGTTACAACTTTCAAAAATAAATTATCTCTGTTTAAAGAACACCAATCCCTTCTTTTCATAACACCACACATATCATGACATCAACAAATACCTTGATGTTTAAGAACTCACAAATTCTAACATCTTAGAGTATTAACTTCTTGGAAGGTGCACTTGCAAACATTAACACAGTAATGAACTCACTTTTAGTTAACTCAATCAATAGTAATTTATTACTACCATGGAGGCAACTTGTGACACACTGCAAACTGTATTCTGGATCAGGTAAGGTCTAAAAATTTCTACTCTCCGATTCCTCTCTGAGACAATGGTAAAGTAAGGATACTGGCACAATTCCAAAGCTACTTATTGTTCACAACCTCTACACATGGGCTACACATGGGCTAGAGCAACCATACTATAGATTAAATAGGTAACTGTGACTCGAAATTACATCAACTCATAAACATAACCCTATCCTTCAAATCAGTTCCTGAAGATCCAAGACATGGACTCAATTATGCTTTAATCAAATTTGAACATTGTGACAATACACTATAGCTAACTATACAACTGCTCATCCAGACCCGCAACTAATTTATTCGTAAAAAACAACAGCCAGAACACAAAAATTGAGCTCAAATCACAGTCTGTTACTTCAATTCACACTCAATTGAGCTCAAATCACTCTCACTATCTGTTACTTTGAAGCCGCCAAAAGAAAAGCAGGGCCATGCCCATATGGTCTTGGCAAAGATACCTGCGGGAGGGAGCAGGCGTGGCGCCGGGCGGGGACGAAGGCCATCGAACAAAGGAAACATGCATTCCGTGAGGCAGAAGTACTGGAGCAGTGTTCGCCTAGTCGCCCCCATATTTGTGTAGCCAATCCCCTCTCGATCTCCCAGTCGAAGTTGTTATAGATTGGCGCTGTAAATATACTTGCACTCTACTCCTTTCAATGGAATGAGGCAGAGCTCCTCCCATCTTTCCACAAAAAACAAAAAAAAAAAACACTGCTGTGCAGTAGCATTGCAGCTAGCTTGTCGTGCACTGCTCAATTTCTCACTGCTGCTCTAAAGTATTAACACATCTGTGAAGAATCCGATGTTCTTTGCTTCACAGAGCGTGACATGAAAGCACAAAGCAACCCAATTTGCTCCCTTTGTTTCCCTGCTTTAACAAAAGCAAAGCATATGGCATTTCTTAACCGAGGCAGCCACTTTAATTGCAAGAACAAATGCACAAAATGGAGATGCGCACCCAGCATATCACCGGAGCAATCCTAATAGCTAGAGGCACTGCTGCAGCATTAAAGCATGTCTTCAAGCTCAGCGAGGGAGAGCGCAGGCGAAAGCATACGGAATTCCTGCAACGACTTCGCAAGGAGCCTGGCAAGGCTGCCCGTTAGCATCATGGAGGGATTATCGAGGTCGATAGCTCGCCGGGCTCCAAGGAGGAGCCCTCGGGATATCCAGGTTCACGAGCAGCAACCACCCCAAGGCCAAGGGCCACATCCTCTTCCTCCTCCCTTCGTGCCAGAGGAGCTGTTCTTCTTCAGCGTATTCGAGCAGCAGTACGGCAGCTACCATCCATTCTTCTATGGGTGCCGTTTCGCCGAGGTCCTAAGGATTGCCCAGAGGGAGGGCAAGCTTGTGTTCGTGTACCTCCATGACCCGGACCATCCGTACACCGAGCCGTTCTGCAGGAGGACGCTGTGCTCGGACGTGGTGGTTGAGTTTCTTGACGCAAACTTTGTGTCCTGGGGAGCAGTCGGAAGCAGAGGAGAAGGGTTGGACATGGTTGAATCGCTGCAACCCGGCAGCTTCCCATTCTGTGCCGTCGTCGCTCCAGTTTCCATTGAAAGCATCACTGTCCTACAGCAGGTACAAAGTCCATAATGTTGAATTTACAGTAAAAAAACAAATGGAGCGAATTATTGTCAATGTCTTTACAGAATGTTTGTATACTAATTGCATCGATGTTTTGTCTTTGTATTAAGAGCTGGCTCACACCTTGTCTCATTGCAGGTAGAAGGGCCAGTTTCACCCTCAGAGCTGGTGGAGATTTTACAGAGAACCATTGATGAGCAAGGTGCAGCTTTTAGATCCTCTAGACCTGATGAGCAAGCTGCAGCTCTTACAGCCTCTAGGGCTGAGGAAGAAGAGAGGAGGAGATCGGCTCTACGACTAAGACAAGAGCAGGATGCAGCTTACCTCGAGTCACTTCGGAAGGACCAGGTATTATCCATGCCGGGTTGCAGTTGCAGTGCTGCACATGTCCGGTTCAGATGAGCTTATTAACTCTGTCATTGCAGGAAAAAGAAAGATCCAGGAAGAGTCTTCAGGAGGGAATTGCGAAGCCAAAGGCAAACCCGAAATATCCTGGCCAAGTAGCAAGAGAAACTACCAAGACAACTCAGATTAGAGCACCTACACAGAACGAAACTGAGCCTTCACGCAGAACCGAAGCAAATACCAAGGTATGGTAAACATGGGGTATCAGAAACCAATGAATATGAAAGTTTCAGATTCAATTGTTATGCAGACATAGAGAGCGTTCCAGTTATGCAAAGTTTTCTGAACTTCGCTTCCATTTAAGATACATATTAGAGCTAATCTTTTTGTGCAATGGCCACCTTAGATTATATGTTTATAGCAACTTTCATGCAGGCAATTATAAGATTGCTCTATAGACCACTTTAAATTATAGCAATTCTTGTGCAGATAATGATAAGATTTCCCAACGGCGAGAGAAGGCAGCAGAGCTTCCGTCACACGGATACAATCAGAGAAGTCTACAGGTATGTTGATTCCTTGGGCATGCCAGACATAGGAAGCTATCAACTTGTAAGAAGCTATCCAAGGAAAACTTACGGTCATCAGCAGCTGGAGATGACTCTTCGAGATGCAGGTTTCCATCCAAATGCAACACTGTACATTGAGCAACTTCAGTGAACATGTTGTAATCACGGAACTGACCATAAGTTTCATGCAAAGATGCGGTAGAAATATCTCAAGATATATTCCAGAAATATAGACAGATCTCTTTATGTATGTGTTTGTTTGCATACAGCTGCCTTCGCTTCTATTACATCTTTAAATTCCAACAGCAGCTTTGCATACATCGAAACAAGTGCTGTAACAAACGGGTGGCCTGCCGGAGCTGCATGTCTGAAACTCCAAAGTGCGGTACTACCTGTGTTTGCATAAGCAAAGGCAGAGGGTTTTGCTACGGTTCTCCGCCTTTCCCTCTTTCATCTTTTTACTGCTCGACTCTGCATTTGATGTGCAAAGGCAGAGGATGCGCTTCCGCTTTGGGCGATATTTAAACGAGAGCAGGCAATTTTGCTCAAAATGTGATACTACCACCGTTTTTTTTACCGGGGGGCCAGTGTGGCCGGTTTGGCAAAAAAAGTGAAAATTTTGGCCGAAATTTTCAAATTAAAATTGGAATTTTTCAGATTTTAAATTAAAAATGATCAAATTTAAGCAAATTCGATTTTGTTGGGCAAAATTCATCCAAACCGATTTTTTTTGGCCGGTTTTTTTTGGCAATCTTGTTTTGGGTTTGCTGAACAAGAATAGCATTTCATCTCTCAATGCAGATAAGGAAGCATCAACCAACATATTCAGTATAATTTTTTTTACCAGATACAATTTAAACCGCACATGAATAATATGTCAACAGTCAAATACTGTATGTGCCCATAAATTGTGCAGTGCTTTGATGCCTTCATAAATCTTTGCGGTGGAAACTGCCTGGACTAACAGAAAGGTAATCCAGACTCATGCACATATCCTACACAAAGTTGCTGTGCACGTCTCAATAGACTACCGAGTTTCGAATAACTAGTTTCATCACCATTTTTCATAAGTCTTAAGCAACCACCAAAGTACGGGTGTCATAGGCCTTACATCCATAGATACAACAGAAGAGGTCTGATAATTTGGTTACATCATTAGTTCACGGCACCGGATCCGTGTCCCTAGATCAAACCGTCCTGCTCCAAAAGCTACATCAACCACCATGTACTATAGTCAGGTGGAAGTGGATATGCCGGAAATGTAGCTGTCATCGATCAGTAGATACTAGTGCATCTCCTCACAGCATGGCCCTGATCGGTGCTGCTCGGGAGATCGTCGGTCGTATCTCCTCCCGGTGTGATTGCATCTGGGATTACTCCACCTGCTGCATCCCATCCTCCAATCGCTCCATCTCCTGTGGCTCTCTCTGCTGTTGCTCCTCGTTTGAAACTAACAATGACCAGCCAAAATTTCCTGGCAGAGCGTCAGCAGGAAATACGCCCATCTTCTCTATCTTGACTTCTTTAATATCTCTGCAGTTCTTTGCTTCCTCTCTCGCTTCGGAGAACAAGGGAACTTAAAACATCTTCCCTAATTCTGCAAGTGCTTGCTATTTCTTTAACACGTACTCCTTCAAAGCTAGAACACGGGTCGAAGACTTTGAACATTCACGGTCAAAGGACAGGAAACGCTGGTTCTGAAGATTTACCACATGGTCCACATCCATGGTATTAATCCCCATGAGTGGCAGTTCAAGCACTGCCGACTACAGGATAGTCTAGGCTACACCTCTGTCCGGGCAACATGGGCAATACTACAAATGGAGCACCACGGAACTCATGCATCTAAGAGAGATTGACGCATAGCTTCCAGTTCAACCAACCAACCAGAGCGTTGCTGCAGCCCCTCTACTTTGACACATACTCGATGTCCAATCACCTTCTCCTCGTGCTTGATCAGCTCATCCCAAAACATCGGTTGAGAAAGTGCACCCAGGTGGCTGAATGCAATCCAGAGGAATGACACCAAGCCACCTGACAACTCGTCATTGTTCACGAGTCGTCACTCCATTCCCTGCAACCATGGAAGAATGGGATCATCATCAATACAAAATGCTAGTCAACTGAGTGATAGAAGAGACAAATCAGGCATTATTTCAAATCTGTCGTGGTATCAATCTTATATATGCCTATGGTCTACAACCATTGCTCTGCAACCACCTCAAGTTCCCTGCAAAGCTACAATTGGCAGAGAATGACTGAGCTGTAGCTCATTACCCAGTGAAGTTCTGCACTGTAGGGGAATGACCACATTTAAGTAGTACACAGGGTAAAAGCATGCATCAGCATCAGCCACGAAATAACATTCTATTACATTAATTTTGATGCACCAGCACAATACACACGCTGGAAGGCCACAAAAAAGCATAAAAGACTGGCTCAGCTACTTGAAAAAGCGCTTGGTTCCATCTGTAACAGCCCAGTTTTAATGAACAGTAATAAAATGCTTTTTCATAGCATTACTGCTCATTTTTTAAACCTGGGCATTTTGCTACAAACTAAAACCTTCCTTCTATAGTCAAAATCCAAAACTTGGTTGAAGCCTCAAAAGAAAATACCAATCAATGTTAGTATTAAGACCGGGAAGTATTTTTAATAAAGACTAAATGGATTATCTTGACCAAAAATAATTTTTGTTAAATTTTTAAAGATTATTTTGATTTTGAGAAAAATATTTGTCTTTAAATGAACCTATTCGGTTTAAAGGAATTATTTATGTAATTTAAACTGAGAATCAGTGGTTTTCAAAATTTATTTGGGGAATATATTATCCCAGTAGCATTTCTGCAAAATTTCATATTTTTACAAATTTATTTGCTATTTCTAAAGCCCCGGTCAAACTTTTGAAGTTTTGAATTGGGTTGGTCAACTTGTCAGCCTAACCCTAGCCGTTTTGCACTGTAGCAACCAGAGTCAAGTGGTTGGGTCCAACCCAGTGCAACTTGGTCTAGCTCTATCACGTTCGGCGCGGGCTTGAACCTCGGGTGAACGTTTCCTTGTGATCGGTCAAGATCTGCAGAGCTGTGTGGGTTATCCAAGCGCTTGAAGCGATTTCCACCGTTGGATTCTCATCCAACCGCGCTCAGCCTTGGATTTAAAACCAAAATGCACCCCAAAACTCGTGACCGTCGGATCCTCCATGAACCGCCCAGATCAACGTGAACGTTCGGACCGTCCGCACGTCACGTTGAATCTGAGCCGTTGGATTGAGATCGGACCATCGAGAGAGGTGGTGATGTTCGGACCGCCCGAGCCCTGGCTCAATCTCGGCCGTTGATCTCAAATCCAACCGCGCCACCCTTTCTGATTTTGAGCTCAAAGGCGCGCATTAAATGGTGACCGTTGGATTTCGATCGTGTGGTCCGCAAGAGATGGGTTGTTCGGACCATCTGCAGTACCCGCTTAATCTCGGCTGTTAATTCAAAATCTAACGGCGCGAAGGCTTTAAGGCACGCTCGACCGTGCGACCGTCAGATTCAAATCAAAGGGCTCCTGTGAGTTGAGACGTTCGGACCACCTACAGTTCCCTTTCAACCTCGTCCGTGCGATGAAAATCGGACGGTTGACACTCTTTCGAGCTGGTGATGGGTTGTTTTGCTGTGGCTGACAGCGGAGCCCACCCATCAGTTACGCATCTCTCTTCTCCATCTCGCCTGTGCGCCGTCGCTGACTCCATCGCCGGAGCGGTGGTATTGTACAGTGCTTGTGCGAATATCCTTTTGGTATTTGGCATCAAAATTGCCACCGCATCATTCTGGAGAATTCTCACTTGCTCCAGGAGATCAAGCCCTATATAAACCCTACTTTTGAGCTCACTGCCATGTTTGACCGAGATAGCTTCCTTCATCTTGTTCCTTTCCAGTGAAGTATCCCTTGCTCTCACTTCTTGATTATCCATCTTGGTGCTTAAGTCACCTTGTAATGTGAGTTTAGCATTATTTGTAGGTGAATCAGTGGGTTGCTCTCTGCTGACCCGAGCCAGTTAGAGCACCACCGTGTTGATTTCTTGCTCCGGTGATGTATACTTCATTCCTTCCTGTCAAGATCATGTATTGTGATCCAAATAGCTAAAGTCCTCCATTATTTTCATTCTTGGTCAAACAGGTGAAGTGGTTTTCAAATTTCTCCTGTTTCGGCCGAAAAACCAAATCTTCCTCTACAACTTGGCTGGTAAGCTATGTCCTATTTTATTTCCATCTTAAAGTTCTTAGGAACCTCGATAGCTTACTTGAATCATTCACTTAGAAATTCCTGGCTCAAATCTTGTTTTGATCGAAATGTTCTTTTTATAACTTTTCGGTCTTTCATATCGTTTTCAAGATTTTGAGCCTTTCTGTTTAACCTCCAATATTAGGTAACCTCCTACTAAACCCTAATAGCATTAGCAAAGGTTATTTCTATTGATTATGTTTCTAAATCGAATTAGGTTCAAAAACCTTTTCTGTCGTTTCTGTTGGTTGAACCGACAAAAGCTATGGCTTGTTCTTTTACTGATAATTTGGTCGATTAGGGTTAGCAAGGGTTAGTCTAGGGTATTATCTACTCTCCAGATCAGCTTTAACTCCAATCTAAAATCTTTGCTTAGAGTATTTTTTCCAAATCAACCAAATCGTAAATTCGTCTCTTTCTTTGTTCTTCTTTGTTGGTCAAACCGAGCAAAAGGCAAAGATCTTCCTCTCTTAATTCTTGTCACTTAGTGATCAAAAGATAAGTTGGATAACTGTGTTAGTTAAGAATACTTTACGCTTATGCAAAGTAGTTACTTGTGTATGTATAGATCAATAAGCAATTCTGTTATAAATCTGTCCTATCCTCAGTTTGCAAAATCTGAAAACTATAGTTCAAAATTGAGCCTCATTTTTTATAATTAGTATTAACTTAGGATTAAGGAATTGTAAACTTTTAGTTTTATTTGTTTAACTACAACTTAAACAAAAATATCATCTTGTTCAAAACCTAATAAAACAACAAACTTCATTTTTGCAATCTGTCTAAATTTCAACTTTTCAAAAATCTGTAACTGTAGCCTTAAGTCAAACTCTAATCTGAACAATCAGTGTCTATAGATGGTAAATATGGGTTATTATCTTTATTGGGTTAGATATAACTTAAGCATGTTGTTAACCCTGCATTACCATCTTGATCATGCATTCTCTTCTAATATTTTGTTCTCTGCCTTTTTCCTTGTGTTCATTGGATTTTATTTTCCTCTAGATTCTGGTTCTTCTGAAGTTGTCGAATCTGTTATTGAGCAACAAGAACTTGAACAAGAGGTTTACTATTACCAAGGCAAGCATCCTCTCTGCACCATATTGATCCCAAATTTTGTACTGTAGATTTCTAAAAACAGTGACACTGGTGCATGCTAGTTTCCTAAAAATTTATTTGTGATCTGTTAATAGTTAGTTATCACCTAACACTTGAGGCTTACCTTTTATCAGATCATACACCCAAACTTAAGGTAGTGCTTCTATACTAAAGTACTTATTCCAGGAATTGCTTAGCCATGCAGTCTGTAGTGTTGTCAAGTTTATTTTACCACACTTGGAAACATTTAAATGCAATTCATTTATTTTGACTCTTGTTCAGTCTATTTAAATCTGAAATGAAAACAAAGTTTGTTTGTTTATACTGGTTTTAAATCTGGACAAGTGAATGCTAGTGATGGTGCCTCAGTGCACGAGATTGGGAAATGTGGATGTCTTGTCTAGGTTGATTAAGGACTGAACATTGACTGGACGATTCAAGCCCCAACGTACTTCCACACGCAGTGTATGGGTGCTGTTTGGTTAAGTAAAGGGTTAATGCTATCGAGTTGGAAAACAAGAAAGTAAGGATATATGTGTTTGATTTCATATCTATATCATATATTCTTAAGAGGGTGAGGACGTACATGCGTTCCATCACATGTACTTACCTTAAGGGCTCCGATTGCGATGTAATATGTGCAGTGAGCACAGTTTGCATTTTGTTGATTGGGTCGGCATTTCAAGACAACATGTGGACCCGGTTGGCGGTGTTCTATTAGTAACTGAACTAAGCGGGATCACCACACATGGGTATTCGACTCAATAGTGTTAACTTGTTGAAAAACACCAAATCTTAGTTTACCCGGCCGGCATACCAAAGGCAGTGTGCTATTGTTCTAGATGGCTTACGGGCTAGCTAAGTCGTGTGGGTAAAGATGTACACCCCTGCAGGGTTAAAACTATTCGAATAGCCGTGTCCACGGTTATGGACAACGCTTGAGTTGAATAGATCTTTGTATAGATTTTGAATTACCTCATGATTTTGAATAATATTTCGGCATGAGAGCTATTTATGCAATGTTTTTAATGATTAGTGGACAGCCACTGTAATGTTGATTATTATTTATGATTATGCTCTCTTTTACTCACTGTTTTAGTCCAAATTGATTTATAAAACTGCCTTACCAAAATGTAGCAAGTGTAGGATTAAGGTGTATTGCTTTACGCAAAAATTGAAACCATTATAACCTTCCTGTTGTCAACCTTATGCATGTACAAATTCTACTCCTTTGAATAGGTTCTATTAAACACTTTCTTTTTATAGTTTGTGTAAGTCTTGCGAGTACCTTCTGTACTTAGGTTTTATAACCTCTTGTTGCAGGTGAGGATGGTTATCTGTATGAAATGCCCGTTAGCGTCGATCAGGGTGACGCTAACGAGTGAAGCTAGTTCTAACTTCCACTCAATAGCCTGAGGGTGATGGGGCCATTGGTGGTCTTTTGCTGTGTATTTCAAAAGTTTCCGTTGCTGAATTTTGTTTGTGACCGTGGGTCACTTGAACTTGTAGAACCGAACCGAATTGTGTTATCCAGTGTATAATTATGTAAATGTATGCCTTGTATGTATGATACAATGTTGTTTGAGGATATATGTGCAATAGTCTGTGAACCTGGGAACTATTGTGATACATATATCCGGGAACTCGAATATTGGAATTATGACTTGTTAAGAATTATGCTTCTAGCATAATTTCTAATTGGGACCGAATGGTTCCTGGTTATAAGTTATGCTGTTAGTATGATTCTTAATTCGGCATAAACCTCCAATATTCCGGGTTCCTCACACCATCGATACAATTCCTCCACCAATACATCGAGTAATTCAAGTTGAGTGTGCATAGAACACATAGGAGCAGACAGGGCGTAGCCAGCCTAGCCAGCAGCCTTGGGCCTGGCCAGCCAAAATAATGTGGGCCTAGGCCAGCCCATTGCATTGCTGAGAAAAGGCAAAAAGGATTTTGAGCTGGGCCTCGGGCCCACCACTGGGAGCAGATACAAGGTTAGTGTATACAATCTAGAATTAGAGCTAATGTTGAACATTGAGATGGTCTACAAAACAACAAAGCTTACATAGTTACATTTGCAACAGATAGGTGCAGCACCACATCTAACACATTTTGGTTTGGTACATAAAACTATAAGCGCAATTCTTACATCAGACATGGAACAATGGTGACCCAAGTTGCGTAGAGGAAGTGTCTAGTATAACAAACTTTGCATATGAGCCATTCTATTACTCCCTCCGGTCATAAAAGGAAGTCGTTTTGAGTAACGAGCAGTCAAACTATAGAATTTTGGGAATATTGTGTGTCCCTCTTGGGATCCCTACACTCTTTATTTATAGTCTCAAATATTACAGTCCGACTCGCACACGACTTAGACTCTTACCTAAACTCTAATATCTCCAACACTTTCCCTCAAGATGTGCATAAGATAACAATCATGTCCACCTTGTTATATATTGCAATATCATTATTAGAATCTACCAAAACCTATCATCCATCGACTCCATAACCAATACTATCACAAAGACCAAAAGTTACAACCAATATTACCAGGGACATCACCAAATCCATCTCTATCATCTACCAACTGCTCTAACCTCAACCTCATCTTCTTTTACCCTCATGCCCCCAGCCACCCCCGACCTCCACCACACGCCCCCAGTCTCGACCTCCACTACCTTTACCTTTGTCACAGACCATTGCGCTTGACTTTAGTCCCAATCCTATCTCGAACATCTCCAGCAACACTATCTCCGGTATCCGTACTAACACAACCGCACGACACCAATCGCATCACCATAGCCTCCAATGGAGCTACCACTAGCTCTTGCTTCGTCATCACCATCATCGAGCCACTGCCTGAACAACTATCTCCCCCTGTCTTTCATGTCTTTCGTCGTATTATCATCACCTAAGCTTCCTCCACCACAATCAGCATAGCAACTAGAACTCTCAGCAAACACAACTCCGCCACCAAGCAACACATCAGCTAGAACTCTCAGCAAACACAACTCCGCCACCAAGCAACACATCAGCTCGAACTCTTAGCAAACACATCATCCTCTCTCTCCTTTCCCCAACACAACACATGCAATCACACTAGAACCTTAGACCACACCAGATCCTCTACTGATCTGGATCCACACCAAATCCTGCCACACCAGATCAGATCCTCCACACCGGATCAGATCGTCAGACTTCCACACCGGATCAGAAGATCCTCTAGCCTCGAAGCACCCACACCAGATCAAATCCTCCACACATCCACACCGGATTAGATCCTCCACATCTCCACATTGGATCCTCTTCCTCTCTTTTCTCTCCTTTTCTTCCTTTTTTTCCTTGCCTGTCCTTTTTCCCCTTTTCTTCCTCCCGACACCTCCTGTGTCTTTCTTCCACCTAGCGCTACCTCTTCTTCTTCTTCCTCTGACCTCCCTCCTTGTTTCTTCCACGGAGGAGAAACGCTCAAACTAAGCATGAGGGGCTTGCTTAAGGCCATAGAGAGAGCGACGAAGGTGACAGATCATGCCCTCAGGAACAGAATACCCAGGTGGCGGATGCATGTAGACCTCCTCACGCAACTCGCCATTAAGAAAGGCATTCTTGACATCAAGCAGAGAAACAGACCAGTGGCGAACAGACACCACCGAAAGAAGAGTGCGGACAGTGATCATATGGGCCACAGAAGCAAAAGTCTCATCGTAGTCACGACCATACTCTTGCTGGAAGCCACGAGCAACAAGACGCGCATGATAGCGCTCAAGAGAGCCATCAGAGCGAGTCTTAATCTTATAGACCCACTTACACGTGATGGGATGAGAGTGAGATGGAAAAGGAATAAGATCCCAAGTACCAGTACGCTCGAGGGCAGCAATCTCCTCGGCCATGTCATGCTGCCACTCAAGATGAGTAACAGCATCCTGGTAGGAGATAGGCTCATGAGTAGCTGCACCAGCAAAACCAAAACGGGCAGGGGGTCGAATCGACTGGCGATCGCGGAGAGCGTAGCAAGGAGAAGATGACCCATCAGGGGAAGATGGCGCATCAGGAGAAGATGGCTCATCTGGAAGATCCTCAATACAAGGTCGACGAGTGTGGAAGAGAGGGGGAAAAGGTACTGTAGTGGGAGGAGCCTGAGGAGCCACAGAGACGGCAGCAATGACATTTCTTGGCGGAGAGGCCACAGGAGGAATATGTGGAGACTCGATGGGGACGCGTGGGACGAGGGCAAGACAGTATAGGTGTATCTGGAAAGGTCAAAAAACAGAGACTCCATAGAGGAAGTCGAGGAGAGGCGGGGCGTGGGTAGAAGGGACGAGACTCGTCGAAAGTCACATCTGAGAAATCCGATCCGGCGACCAACAGATCCCAAAGACCGATAGCCCTTGTGCTCGATCAGTATCCCGTAAAGACACACTCAACGGTGAGCAGTCGGTTTGGTACGTTCTCGAGGGCGAGGAGAATGTAGCAAACACAACCAAATGCGAGCGAAGGCGAGTAGTCGGAAGAAGACCACAGAGACGCCAACAGGATTGCACCTCGAAGAGCGTAAGAGGTCGGATGTTGGCGAGATAGGTGGCAGTGGAAACAGCCTCGGCCCAAAAGTGAGGTGGAATAGAGGCGGCAATCATCAGTGCACGAGCCGTCTTAAGGAGGTGACGATGCTTGCGCTCAGCGACACCATTCTGAGCATGAGCACCAGGACAAGAGAATCGGCGAGAGTGCCCTGCTCAGCAAGGAAGCTGCCAGAGGTAACGAGAGAGGTACTCGCCAGCAGGATCAGCACGAAAGACACGAATAGGAGTGGAGAACTGTGTACGAACCATAGTGGCAAATTGTTTATAGATAGACAAGGCCTTACTACGAGAAGACATAAAATATATCCAAGTGTGGTGAGAGAAATCATCTATAAATATGATATAATATCGATGACCCCCTTTCGAAATGAAGGGAGTCGGACCCCAAACATCTGAATGAACAAGATCAAATGGACGCTGAGACACTGACTCACTATGAGGATAAGGAAGCTGAATCTGTTTACCTAACTTACAGCCCTGACAATCTAAAGACACGTCTCCTGAGACAGACCCCAAAAGGCCACGATGAACTAAAAACGATAGACAAGATCCACATAGATGACCAAGACGGTGATGCCACTACTGGAAAGAGCTAGTAGACGGAGTGACAGAAGCGGAGAGACTGGTGGCGACAGTGGCAGCGAAAGGAAGGTGAAGCCAGTCAAGCTCCTAGAGACGCTGTGAGTCAAGGCGCCGAGGGCCAGAACCAACCAGAGCTCCCGTGTGGCGGTTCTAAACACAACAAAATTCAGAGTCGAGAATGACCCGACAACCAAGGTCAGTAATCTGTCCAGCAGAAAGAAGCTGCATGGTAAGGCGAGGAACATGAGCAACAAAAGGAACATGAAAAGATGAGTTGCTAATAGGTCCTCAACCAGATACAGAAAGAGAGGTACCATCAGTAGTAAGAACACTAACAGGAGAATCAAGAAGTGTAATGAAAGACAGAGTGGAAGAATCAGAAGTCATGTGAAAAGATGCTCCAGAATCAAGAATCCACGGGAGGTACTGTTGTGTAGGGGTGGTTTCGCGATGCGAAAAGTCGATGGTAATCTGCGCAGAACTGCCGAGGAGAACACAGGCGACAAGCAGGCGTCGAAGTTTGGCTATCTCCTGCTCAGTGAGAGAAACTACTGAAGGAGTCGATGTAGAAGCACCAGTGCCAGTTCTAGTAGAAGAACGGCGTGAAAGATGTCGCTGCTTCTTATAGCACTAGGACTCAATGTGGCCGTCGGAGGAGTAGGGCAAGGCAGGCAGGTGACATCGCCAGAGAGGACACCCCAGAAACGAAGACCACGCATGTGGATGCGCATGTGAGACACGAGTCGGTGTAATTAACACCATCGAAGATCACCGAGCAGCGAGGGAGGGAAACGGTGCCCGACGACATTGTACTCTTTTTTTTTCTCTTTTTTTTTCTTTCTTCCAGCTTTTAACCGGGCCAACTCGGTTAAAAAGCTCGAAGCCCTGTCGGTCGACCTGTAAGCCTAAAGAGCGCGTAGGGGGAACAAGGGTTCCCCTGTGTTGTTGCTCTAGCGGCGACGGCTGGACCGGCGGAGGCGGCGCGCGACCTAGGCGACGGATCGGCGTGGCGGCAATAACCGGCGGCGGCGGCTAAGCGAAGCGGCGGCGGCAAGCGAAGCGGTGGCGGCGGCCTCGTGTGGAGGTGCGGCTGACTACCTGAGGAGGCGTCCTGGCCGGATTAGGTGGCGCTGACGACGGGTGGAGATCCGGACGGCCCAAGGCAGCAACGGGCGACACCGGAGCAGTGGGCGGCGACGGTTGCCCGAGTCCGAGACGGAGGCGCCGAGCTGTAAGACGATCCAGCGGCGCAAGGAGTCGGGCTCGGCTTTGACCGGCGCGCGATGAAGATCCGGTAGCAGCAACAGGCGGTAGTCGACGGGGAGAGTCGACGGCGAGCACAGTGGAGAAGAGGATCCGCTCGAGAGACGTCGAAGAAGACGACAAAGCGGTGACCTCCAGGCAAGAGGCGACGCCGGCTGATCCGAAAGGCGGCGACGGGAGACAAGCGAAGCGATGGGAGAAACCCTAGGTACGCCCTGATACCATGTTATGAATAACGTTTATATTTCCAGAGGGCCAAAGGGCCAGTATATATATACAAAGTACAGGAGGTGAATATGCAAATAACCCCTTATAACAATGAGGAATAACACACTATACATATATCTCTAACATTATTCATCTTCATGTCAGGATATGGTGTTATGTAAAGTAGCACGGCTGGTTATTCTTTGTCTTCATGTCAGGAAGCTAACGTGCGGAATCTGTCTGTGTTACTTTGAAAACCTTAACTGATTAAGAGAGAAAACTGGCACTTAATATTTTGTTTACATTATGTATTCACATGATATTGTATTTTATCCACTACTGTTTTCCCTTTCCCTGTAGGAATACAATGATACGCTCCTCATGACTTACCTTGCATTGTTCACCAACTGTTCAAGCTACGCTCACATTTTATGTCCTATATCTTGGTACTAGTTCCAAGGGGGCCAAAAAAAAGAGAGCTCCTAGGGGCTGTTTGGATTGCATCCCAAATAAATCAAACCAAATTTTAGTAATACCTATAAAATTTGGCCATCATTTGGTTCAATGCCAAAATTTGGTTTTGCCTCAAAAAAATTGGTATTGCAAAGCTTTGCCTAGCCGATTCTTTGGCAGAATTTTGGTTCCAAAATCAGACACCAAATATTTGGCTTGGCAACACAATGATGCATTAATTGCAAGATAAGTTTGATTGGTAAGTTTCAAATGATCATATTTCCTAAACCGAGTATCCAATTTGTGATCCGTTTGAACCGTTATGTTCCTTGTCAATTTATCAACAAAACAAGATCATTGTTGGCATATTTTGGGGCAAAAAAGAATATATGTCATGCGGGACCCACGTGTCATGCGGGGCAAAAAAGAAAAATTTGGTATGGTTACAATCAAAACACATCAATTTCAGCATTACCCGTGAATTGGTACGGCTACGATCCAAACAACATTTTTTTGCCCAGGTTTTGACATTGACTGGATTTTAGCATTACCAAAATATTAGTATGACCACCTGGATTGTAAACCAAACAATCCCTAAGGGTATGTACAATGGTATAGACAGCTGCTGTCTATAACAACTATCCACGTCACTTATAGACAGCACTAAAGACATCTCATACAATGGGTTGTCTTTTTAGTTGTCTATATAGATCACACAATCATTTAATGCTTTCATGGACCTAAAAAATGTGATGATCAACTCTAACTTTCATCCTTGTGGACTACTTGTGTTGCTTTATTTTTTTATTTCAGATACATGATTAAAATAAAATGAATATGGTTGAAATAGATAAATAACGATAATTTGTATGATATGATAATTCGGATACACCAACTTAAAGCAAACACTCCACTTCCTCACATGTGTGTTGGGGGGGGGGGGGCGCAAATACTCTGCACCAAATTTGTCAATCACCCCTTGTGCGAACTTACCCAAGCACTCCAATGCAGTGCTCGCGCCGATCATTAGTATCTGGTCAAGTTGGTCAGCAGAGGTGCCGTATGCTAACATACGAATGGCTGCTGTACACTTCTATAGTGGTGAGAGTCGCCTAGCGCACTCACGATTCGTAGGAAGAGAGGTCTTCTCATCCGAAACCTTCTACGAAACATTTCTCAGTGTAGAGAGGTTGTGCAGAGAGGTAATTGGCCACGAGCTTGTCATGGGCGTCTTCACGATCCCTCCGTATGTACCTCCTGGTACCACTTCGACGACAAGATGATTTGGCTATTTGATCAACATTGGTCTTCAACTTTGCACCGACCCGGTCGGCGATTGAGTCTAAGTAATCTTGCTCGGCAATGAAATCTTCGATTGTGTAGAACTCGTTGGGCCAATATCATCAAGATCCTCGGAGGAAGAATAGTCAAGATCATCAACTAGTGCTCACTGCTCACTGTTCAAATACATGTGAGCTGGTGCAACTGTTCACATATATGTGAACTGGTGCTCACGTTGGCCTTTCACAAGCATGTGAACTGTTCACATACATCTGGTGTGAACTGTTGCGAACTGTTGACATATCATCTGCAAGCCTTTCACAAACATGTGAACAGAGTGGAGAGAAACTCAAGAGCATTGTTGAATTAACGATAACAACTTCAATATCTCAGGGAAACAACAATTCTTTGAATGACAAACATTATCCCCTTATGAGAGTAAGGAGTACCAATTTGCTGCTTACAGTGCAAGATAATTCCAGTAAACAAACAAGTCGTTCTGACATGAAGCTTCTTTACAGTGTGCAGGCTTACCTGGTTGAGATGAAAGATTAGCAACCCAAAGTCACGGGAACATCAAGAGGTATGAGAATTTGTTAACATCAACTGAATGAAGGTAAGATAAAGGGATTGTGATTCCGGAACTAACTGCAAATTTCCCATGGCAATATTAAGCATGCTTAAGACCTTCATAACATTTAACAGATAACGCTAGTATCCTAACTGTATGTTCACAAGACAATAATGCATCACTCTATGAGCAGCCCGGGTAGCAATCAGCATAGCGAATGCAAATAGATGGACACTCAGCATTAAGTCACACAACACAGCAAGCACAAAATGGTCAAGCTAGAATGCCTAAGTACTTTTGAAGTAGAGACCAGAGATCAGAGCAAAAGAAATGTGCTAAAACAATAGTTGGGTATTGTTGTATAGAATTAGGAACCATGAATTCTGCATGAATGGTAGGCCTGATCGCCTAAGATCACATCATTATACATTTATACTTCAAGGGCACACACATAGGTGGTCCAAGAGTATAAACAAGACACGAACAATAAGTAGTACAAGTGTCAATTATTAAACATAAGTTCTCGAATCAGTTTCATATTATGTCCTGTTCTAACATTGTTAGAAGCTATAGTGCTATACGCAGACTTGAAATTTGAGATTTGCTGATAATGCCATGGAAATTGCAGACATTAATTCCAAGCATCATTTGCACAACTTTACTAAAGCCACTCATGAGATGTCATGTAGATTACCAACACATAAAAATTGTTATTAATAACAAAAGGTGGATAGGCATTAAGCAGTTCCTACTTCCTACCAAGGAAATCCTTGAATTGACTGCAACATTCTCACCTCAACAAAAATTGTTAGCAATGATGCCGAGAATCCAGGAGTGGACTATTCATTTGGCTGCCAACAACAAGCAACCAGCATTAAGTAATTCAACAGGAGTAGTATGACATGTACATGATTTGGCAGGAGAAGAACTTCCTTGAGACTGACAAGGCAACGACAACCAGAAGATGCAGCAATGGAACAGTAAAACCAATAACTCGATATGGTAATACTAGTACGTAAAACCCACTGGTCACTACTGCAATCGATTATAAACTAAACATGATGCAAAAGCACACACACACACACACACACAATAAATACGAAAAAATAGCACCATTCCGTATTGGCCTCTATTAGCAGTACTCTTCAGTCTTCATTGGCCTCTATCCAGAAGAAAACAGTATTCAATCAATTAACTAAATGACGAAACTACAAGCGGCTGGTCTGAAAGGAAACATGTCCTAGAACAGCAGTCGAAGATCACAAAGGATATGAGTCATAGGAGTATACTACAGCCATGCATGACATAATTCAACATAAATAGTTAGAGACACCGTTATACACATTTGTTTGGAGATCAAGCATGATAACTCTGGAAGATGATTGCAGTTGAAGAAGATGCTAGTCACTGAGCAAATGTTCCTAGATGAAACATCACAGAAAAGGTTATAAAAAAGGCAATAATGTCATAACCAAGCAAGAATTGGGCAATATCTGGAAGATGCCAGCATCCAGCAAAATAAGAAAATTGAGACAGTGAGCATTTCTTAACTAGCTAACTGCGAGCAAGCACTAATATAGCATCCTGAGGTATGCCAAAATTCACCATAAGCCACAATAGTTGGTAGTGAACTGCCAATTAAACTCATGTAATCTGAATGCAATGAAGTTGAATTGGCATATCAACATTCAACAAATGGGGACTAATTTTCAATTTAGAGCATATAAAATGTAAAAGAAAGCAAGAGCAAGGCAACTCTAACTAATGACTTTTGCTTAACCGCATTTACATAGTTGCAATCAGGTTGAAGGATCGGAAATGGCAACAGAGGGGGGGTGAATGGTGCCTTGATAATCGCCCCGACGAATCCACAAGATTTTTCTCCGATAGCTATTGAAGCTATAAAGAAAAGAAAAAGGAACAAAAACTAGGGAAACTGAACCAAGAAGAGAATTGCTAATTGGACAAAAAGGAGAGGTTAATCTGTCCAAAGAGCAAAAGGAGAAAGAGCACAAAGCGCTGTCCCTAATGGTAGAAATACAACACAAAACGCAAACAAAGGGAATGAGCTTGTCGCAGCCCAAAAAGCGATCCAAAGAAGAACCTAATCGCTGTCCCCTAAAGCCACATGAGCTGCAGATTTAACCGCACAAAGAAAAAGCTGTGGTTCTTCTGCTGAAAATCACCAAGAAGGAGAAGGAGTCTTGAAAATCGGGCTGAAACTTGCTGAAAAACTGCACTTATTTCTTTAAAATCGCAGACTTGCATAGATGCTGAAAGCTCGCAGCTAACAAATGTGAAACCAAAGAATGAAGTGATGCTGAAAACAACTAACAAGTCTGAAAATGCGATCAAATCGCAAGCGGTAAATATTCAGATCTTCGAAAAACCATGAGAAGAATGGAATTCTTCCATTCTTTTTGTCCCAAGACATCACCAACACAAACTAAATAGCAAGGGGAATCTAGAGAACAGAGAAATCAACCCTAGAAACAAGAATTTCAGATTATAGTTAAAATCTGAAAACTTGCAAGAGCTGAGCCAAAACAAGAACAGGGGAGGCTCAAAACGAAATCTGAAATTAGAGGTGGGTTTTTTTGGGACTTTAACTGATCAAATGATCGTGAGGTACTATCCCAACATAGAGCAACCCATTTTGGCACTCCCAAGCAACAACCAACAAGAAACGCAAGAGATCAAAAACACCCAAAAAGGAGAACGAAGGAAGAACAGAGAGCACGAGAGAAAACTTCAGATTTCCATTCATTAAAGCAAAAGAAATACACAGAGCTACATCCCCATACGCCTGGACATTAGGACCAGAGGGATGATTACATGTAAGCTCACTTCATCTCCTCACTCTGCCAAGCTCTCACACGCCCAATAACTCAAGAACAAGTTCACCCATACAGGGAGGAGAAAGCTACGAAGGAGACAACTGCCTGTCCATCTCCACCAACTCTCAACAACTAAAGCCTAAAGCCCAAAACAAACTCTAAAGCCTATTTTGACTAAAGGAAACCCTAGAATCCCTTGAAGTGTTCTAGAGGGCATGCAGCCCCTCCATCCTTTTTATAGCCCACAGCTAACGGGTCTCCACCCTATTACGCCCGCTAGGTCCAATGAAGCCCGCTCCCGCTTGTGCAGCCACGCGAATTTCCCGATTCGCCCTTCATGCACCTTCCGGGAAGCTTCCGCGCTCCTTGCCTCGCACGCCTCGCAACCACCTCGAGTCTACGTCGTCTTCGACACATCCCGACCGTTCTGACCTCAGCGCCACCTGCGCCTAGTCCGGTCCACCGTGTCTGGCCACGACTCCGCCTCGACGTCCTGCAGCCACACAGACAAGAAACACATCAAATAGCACCGCTCGATACATGAAAGCGTCAATACCATCATATTTACCATTGATGAAGTCCAAACCTGTCGAATCAAAGAATATGCATCCTAATCCCATACGACCAAGTTTGACCAAGTCCGACAGAGCCCGATTGCGCCATGCAACGACTCGACTCCGAACCACTCAACCCAAACTCGACTATCCTAAACTTTGTCAATTACTCATCACTCACATGGAGTCACGACCACATGGTCTCTCAATCTCCCCCTTGATGAGTATATTGACAAACTCCGAAAAAGCGCAAAGTTGAGTTTGAGTTTGAAGAATCCAATATGGTCCAAAGAAGAAGAGTGAAACTAATGACCATGTCGACAGAAGGAACACTAGAGCAACAAATAAAAGAGCAAATTGTTCTCCAAAGCTCTAAAATGATCCCAACTAGCTTTTTCTTCTCTATTCTCCCCCCTTTTGGCAATAAACACATCAAGAATGCACAAGAGAGAATATGACATGTCAATGGATGAAATGGCTGAAGTTTGATTATTCTAAGCAGTTAGAGCCATGAGAATTATCCATAATGACCATAATGTAATACACCAAGCCATAACTCAATAAAAAGGCTATCTAGATCATGACAAGATATGTATATCCTAGCTAGAACACATAGATGACGATCTGAAGTGTAATGCATTTTATGAGCATGTCAAGTCATCAATAAGCAAAGTCTAACTAGAGATATCCAAGGATGATGCAGGCCATGTCAATAAGCTAAGCGGAACAAGGAACTACTATTGAGACCAAATAGAGAGCTATGCTCAAGAATGAAACATTGGTTAAGTACTTGATACTTTTTGTAGCTTTAAGCAAATTGAACACATAAAACATATTTTCTTTTGAAATTCATGGTGGTTGCCAACCAGATTTTTGTTTTATCATGTGCTAGGTCTCAAGCCTTATGCGACTACTCCAAGCGAGAAGCTTAAGAAGATAGTCTAGGTCACCCAAAACTCCCCCTAAGTTCATACCAAGTGCAATGGCAAGCCGTCTCATAGAGAGAGTTGGTGAGATCGGTTTTTCGCACAAAAGAGATCTTTTTGCCTTTTAACAAGTTGTACTAACTCATGCATCATCAAGAGACTAAAACAACTCAATCTAAGGCTCAATATAGATTCAACACTCTACCCAAACCTATTTGACATGGCATGAATCATAAAAGGATAGCTCAAGAAAGACTAATCTCGAGTGCTAACATGACAAGTTTTAGTTTAAGTTGAGCAATTTTAATTAACTTATCATGGCAAAAGCTAGGCTACACATATGAAGTCATGATAAATCTAGCAAATAAGCACAAGTCATGGCTAGGTGTAAAGCATTGTAAACATGTTATAGCGGGATAATAATCAAGGCTCAATGTAGTTATATTACAATGCGAGAATGCTAGAAATGCGTAAGATCCAGCCCCTCAACATTAGATGCAACTTTTAGTTCAAGTTGAGTTAAGTCAAAATTAAGCCCGTAAGCTCCCAAATGAACTCCCTTGAACCAAAACAATAAATCGAGAAGTCGGCAAAGAAAACATAAAGCAAAGGATCCTTAAAGCATAGATAAGATATAGAGAATACTATGGCTCAGATCGACTCTCATCTACCCCATATGACTCTAGGACTATCAAGCGCCCACTTAACACACCTAGGAGCAAACACGCACTGTCTGCCGAGGGTGGCCCACCCTCGCTAGAACCTTCAAGAAGTGAGTGAGCTCAACCTAGTGAGATAAGAAGCGACTAATAAGCAAGATCCTAGAATCACAAGATAAGAGCAGAAATCTAAACAACTAGACAAAAGAAGCACTCTAATCTATGCTAGGAGGACTAATCCCAAATGCACCCAAAATGCAATGCAACAGTAAGGAGCTAGAGCATAAATAATATAGTAGAGCAGTAAAACCCAAAGCTCCCCTTACTACAGCTCATAAGGACAAACCACCCCAAGCTCTCCCTCGCAGTGAAAACCTCGAACTATCCAATGGCTTGGTGAAAATATCACCAAGCGGTGGTCACTTCCTGGCTGGAGCACTATGTCGCCCTTCTCTACATGGTCTCTAAGGAAGTGGAAGCGGATATCGATGTGCTTGGTCCGGGAATGCTGCACTGGGTTCTTGGCAATGTTAATCGCAGAAGTGTTATCACAAAAGAGTGGAAAACACTGTCGATAACTAACCCAAAGTCCCGCAGGTCGGCCATCCAGAGCACTTGGCTACAAAGAATCGGCTGCAGAACGTGCTCGGCCTCTGCGGTGGATCAGGTAACACCGGATCGCTTCCTCAAGACCAGAAACAAGAGAAGTGCCAAGAAATTGGCGGTGTGGGAAGTGCTCTTCCTATCTATCCTACTGACCCAATAAGTGCGTGATCCGAGAAGGCTCTCAAGGAAAGACAGGATGAGGAAGAGTACCAGATACCATAGTCAATGGTAGCTCGCAGGTACCGAAAGATGCGCTTCACCGCCTGGCGGTGAGAAACACGAGGAGAAGCCTGAAAACGAGCGCACAAACACACCGAGAAATGTATGTCTGGTCTTGAGGCAGTGAGGTACAAGAGGGAGCCAATCATGCTGCGATACTCCTTTTGATCAACCGTCTCGCCATCCTCATCTGGTCAAGATAGGGCTGTAGAAGCCATGGGAGTCGACACAAAGCTTACCATCACTCATATCGTTGCGTCTCAGAGATCACGAGTGTACTTGCCCGATGAAGAAAAGTACCTCCCGAGTCCGCTTGATTTGGAAGCCAAGAAAGAATGTCAACTCACCCATCATGCTCATCTCAAACTCGGTGCTCATGACATCCGAGAACCGTGAAACCAGAGCATGAGAAGAGTCGCCAAAGATGATGTCATCGACATAGATTTGGACGAAGCGTAAAGTCACTACCAAGCCTACGGATAAACAAGGTCTTGTCTACTTTACCCATTTCAAACCCATGACTCAACAAGTAGGACTTAAGCCTCTCATACCAAGCTCGGGAGCTGCTTAGTCCATACTGTAGCTTGGAAAGCTTGAAGACATGGTTAGGTATTTGGGGTTCTCGAAACTCGAGGTCAGTTTGACGAGACTTCCTCCTCAATAAGGCCATTGAGGAAGGCACTCTTCACGCCCATCTGGTAAAGCTTGAAACCCTTAGAAGTCGCAAAGGCAAGCAGATTCTAATGGCTTCAAGTCGAGCTCACAGGCAAAGGTCTCCTCAAGTCTAGACCTCAACACAGGAAAACCCCCGAGCTACTAATCTAGCCTTGTTTGGGATGATTACCCCATCCTCTCTGCTTGTTCTTGAACACCCACTTGGTTCCAATGATATTGTGGCCTCGTGGGGGCTCAACAAGCGACTGACCTTATTCCTCTCGAAATTTTCTAGCTCCTCATGCATGGCATTGACCCAAGACTCATCAGAAAGGGCGTGACAAACGTCCTTGGGCTCAAAGGAGGCAACAAAGGCAGAATGGAGACAGAATTGAGAAAAGCCAGACTTAGAGCGTGTGACACGCTCAAAAAGGTCTCCAATAATCTGCTCTGAAGGATGCCTTTTCCGGATATGTCGGGAGGTCTGGATGAGAAGAAGAAGTGGCCTCTACCTCGTGTGCGACGAGGCAGGACAGAGCCACTAGCTCCGGAGGAAACGGAAGGCAGGGTCGATCACCTTGAGGTGCCGTGGAAGAAGGCATCTCAAGGGGAGGAAGAGGAGCTGGATCGTAAACAACCATCGTCTCCTCGTCCTCATCATCCACAAAGATGGTCTCGGATCGCTCTAAAGAACTCGAGATATCCGCCTAGTCCCTGACCGCCTCGTCAAAAGTCACCTCGCAGGTCTCTACCATTTTGCTAGACTCGCAGCCTGCACTTATAAGTTCGCCAAGAAGTCGAGTAGCCTAGAAAGATACCGCCACAGAACGTGACTCGAACTTATCTAGGTTCCTGCACTTCAAAATAAAGCACTTGCAACCAAACACACGAAAATGAGAGACGCTGGGCTTTCGCCCGTATCTTAATTCATAAGAGGTGCGGTGTAGGAGTGCCCGAAGAAAGACTCGATTTGACACATGGCACGCGGTCGCAATGGCCTCAGCCCAAAACTTCCTCGGTGTAGAGTACTCATCAAGCATCGTCCTGGCCATCTCGACCAAGGTACGGTTCTTCCTCTCCACAACGCCATTTTGCTGAGGGACGAATGGAGAAGAGGCGGTGCTCTATACTGCCTCACCGCAGAAACTCTCAAAGTAGGAATTTTTGAACTCCGTGCCATTGTCATCGCGGATCGCTCGTAAGGCACCCGGAGCTCAACAGAAAGCCTACTAAAAGACTTCGAAATGTGTAAATGTCTCGCCCTTCGAGGCTAAGAAAACACCCAAGAGTACCTCGAGAAGTCATCGACCACAACAAGAACATACCACTTCCTCCCATCGATCCTTTCGATTTGGTCCAACTGTGTCCATGTGGAGCAAATGTCGGTCTGCATCGGTCATAGTGCTTGTGGTGGGAGGATGAGAAGCGGCAACCATCTTGCCGTGCTCTCAAGCATGGAGTGCAAACAAGATCTTTGACCATCTTGAGTTTGGCGGACCACTTAATGAGATCATGGTCGCTAACTTTCGGGTCAAATGGTCAAATCCAATATGACCAAGTCTCCTATGCCGAAAGAGAGATCGCGGGACTCGTATAACTAAACACCGAGAGGATCGCCGGAAGACTCAGAGAACTCAAAGACGAAAGATCCTCCCATAACGAGAAATCCATAAACCGGACTACCCAAGAATCAAGAATTTTGCAATTGTTTTTCTTAAAGCTCACCTCGAAACCGTCATCAGTAAGTCGAGAAACCGAAAGCAAATTGTACCGCAGACTTACTAACCAAGGCAACATCTTTCAAAATGAAAGAATCATTAACGCCAAGACAAGACCTTTGGCGATGACGCTACGGATGAAGCATCTCGAAGGTGATCTTCTCATCACCGAGCACGAGCAAGGAAGAGAACCAACAGAATCTCCGGTCATGTGTCGTGAACATCCGAGTCAACGAGCCAAACCTTCCCTTCCCCGCCCGCGAACCCGAGTCAAACAGAGTAAAGTCTCGAAGATCGATAAATCAACGATGATTTTGGCACCCAATCTTGAGTAACACGCCGAGCGATGAAGTAGTCAAGCCCGATCGACCTCTATCTACCCTACGCTCTCTGTCACTCACAGCAGAAGGTCTAAGAGCAGAGACAGAAGTCATTCTTTCGGGTCCAATCGCTCTGAAGGAGCGAGTCGAGCACCGCAACAGATCGAACACACCATGGTGGCTATCTCGATGAGGAAAACGAGATCTACCCTCAGGACGACGGAAGTCATGACTGAAAGCAGCATGAGGACGAAAACCAGAAAACTCGAAAAAACCAAGTCCTCGATGCTGCCCAAACCCATCAGAAGAAACAAGCCTAGACCTCGTGTTGGTCTTAGGTGCACTCAAGATCTGGGGCCGACCACAATGCGCCTAACAGACTCAACATGGTCTCTACGCGCGATCTTGGCGCGCCTGAAGCATCGATCAACTGTGTGTCCATCCTTCTGACAGAAGGTGCAGTGATACTTCACCTTCCGAGAGGTAGAAGCAGCACAGGTAGGCTTCGCCTTTTGAGAGGCTGAAGCAGCAGGTGAAATCACCTTACTGTTAGAAATCCCCTGGACATAGCCCGCTGACTTGAAATGGACTTTCTCGGTCACAGGCTCGATCTCGATCACACCTGGTGCTATGGGTCTGAGCACGGCAGGTGGATGCTTCCTCATGTCCTCAAAGAAGTCATATCCTAGACCCTGATTAAATCTGCAGATCTTAGATTGGTCTAGAATAAGATTGAGCTTCTTCTTGCCTCCTACAAATCTCTCGAGAGTGTTCATAAGGTCTCGACACTCCCAAAGAGAGAGGTGCAAGAAGAGCAGGGGGAAGAAGAGACAGCAGAAGGTAAGGGAGCAAAAGAAGAACCAGCAGCAGAGGGAAGAATGGCTTGTGCACGCACAAACCGACTCAAGGGACAGATCCCATCGCTAGCCGCTTGGTTCACGCCGCTAAGCTGCCTCAACCTTACCCCGGGCTTCTCCCCTTCTCCACAATCATATTGCAAGCACAATGTGGCTTCTCTAGAAGGTCCTTAGTTAGCTTCACACATTTCTCATCCAAAGCAATCAAGTCAGATTTTAGTTTGTTACACTTAATGCATGGTGAGCTAACAGGGTCCTTAGAAGCAAACTGAGCCAACTTCCTTTCATGATCAATCATATCTTGAAACTGTTTGGAGACAACTTCAAGTTCAGAAGTTAACTTAGGATAGTTCGAGCATGAATCAATCGGCTCAAGTAAAGAAGCTTGTAGTTCAGCAATTTTATGATCTGCCCGTTTTAAGTTCATCTTCAAGTTATTGCAATTTTCACAAGACTCGGGCAGATCAAGGAGCATGGCATAAGGTCCTCTAGCAAAGAATGTCCTTACCCTCACATGAGGTGGGAGAAGTAGTCTCATCAAGAGTAAGTAGGGTAATGACCATCCTACTCAACTCTAACTCAAAGAAGTAGACTAACATTCTCCAACTTAACACTATCAAGTTTGGAGGACACACTATCATGTGAGGTCCTTAACTTCTCCATATCAACCAAAGAAAGCGAGCATGTATCACAATCATCACTAGAAGGGCGGATGTAAGAGCAATAATCTCTAGTGACATCTATCTATTTCCTTCTCTAACTCAAAGACACCTAGCCTTAGCTTTAGCATGAAAACCTCCTAGCTTAAGAAAAGCATGATTGAGCTGGTCGAGGTGGGACATACCTCGTCCGAAGTCTGAGTACACATTTCATTGTCGCCGAAGTTCGCCCTCGAGGGCCATGAAGCACATTGGGAGAAGTCGCCGCCGCCATCCTTGGGCTCTTGGTCATCCGTCCGCCATCGCCGCTCCATCCTTCCACCTCGCCGAGGTCGAGGTCGCCGAAAGCGTGAGGACGCGGTGGAAGAGCTTCTTGGCTTTGCCAAAGTTGCGGAAATTCTTCTTTCTTGGCGCCCGAGTTGGAGGCTTCTTGTTGCGGTTCTTGTCGGTGTAGTCGTTTTTGCCCGAACCGCCAGAGTCGTTCTTGCCCTTCTCCGGCTTTGGGGCGGTTTTCAATGTGGTTGGGGCCACCACACTCAAAGCAAATCACGGGTCCTCCTCTCTTTTGTCTCTCCTACCCTTGTAGGCATGGGAAAACCGGGCTAGGAGGGCTAGCCGATCATCGAAGTCGCTCTAACCGATCATCGCTATGTCACAGAGAAAGAAGGAGAAACCGCAAGAAGAATCAAGAAAGGAAAAGAAACGGATCGGTGACCAAGGCCATCGATTTGTGACTTCGACGGACGAGAGACAACGTCAATCTCGTGAGTCTTGAGGCGCGAGTACAACAGCGCCAAGAGTCGTGGTCGAGAGGTCTGTCGTGTCTTTGATGGTGGTCACTTTCATCTCCTAAACACGCAGACGAGTCTGCCGGAGCATCCGACGAGCGTTGTCCGAAGTCGGGTATGTGAGACCGACCGCCGGAGGTTGCTCAAGATTTTGTGAAATCGCGAAAAGCACTCGCCCAGTGGACTCACCAAAGAAGCATCTCAATTTGTTGTATTCGCGCTGAATTGATCCTGTCGAACCATCTTGATCTGGGTGGTGCCTCATGGTATGCGTCGAGGGTCACCCGGATGTCGAGGCGCGACGATGTGAGATATGCGGTCAAACTCGCCACGACTCAAACCCCGGATGATGATGTTCTTGCCTTTGCATTCGCCTCAACATCGGCCATGTTCCCAAAGATTGATGTTCTCATCGGCAGAACAACGAATCGCATTTTGACCTTCCGCCAGATGGCATACCCCGGCTGGATGTATGTCTCCATTCGCTCTTCCGAAGGGTAATCGATGCCATCGAAAGCAGGCGGCTTGGTCGAGTACTTGTCCATCGCTATGGCTCTTGAGACCGGTTAAGATCTATTGAAAAGAGCTAACCGGCTCTGATACCAATTGAAGGATCGGAAATGGCAACAGAGGGGGGGTGAATGGTGCCTTGATAATCGCCCCGACGAATCCACAAGATTTTTCTCCGATAGCTATTGAAGCTATAAAGAAAAGAAAAAGGAACAAAAACTAGGGAAACTGAACCAAGAAGAGAATTGCTAATTGGACAAAAAGGAGAGGTTAATGCTGTCCAAAGAGCAAAAGGAGAAAGAGCACAAACTGCTGTCCCTAATGCAAACCAAATACAAAGACAAAACGCAAAGAAAGGGATGAGCTTGTCGCAGCCAAAAAGCGCCCAAAGAAGAACCTAACTCGCTGTCCCCAAAAGCCACAGAGCTGCAGATCTGAATCGCACAAAGAAAAAGCGTGTTGTCGCCGCTGAAAATCACCAAGAAGGAGAAGGAGTGCTGCTGAAAACTGGGCTGAAACTTGCTGAAAAACTGCACTCCTATTTGCTGAAAACTGCACTGCATAGATGCTGAAAACTGCAGCTAACAAATGCTGAAACCAGCAATGAAGTGATGCTGAAAACAGCAACTAACAAGTGCTGAAAATGCAGTCTGAAATCAGCAAGCAGTAAATATTCAGATCTTCGAAAAACCATGAGAAGAATGGAATTCTTCCATTCTTTTTGTCCCAAGACATCACCAACACAAACTAAATAGCAAGGGGAATCTAGAGAACAGAGAAATCAACCCTAGAAACAAGAATTTCAGATTATAGTTAAAATCTGAAAACTTGCAAGAGCTGAGCCAAAACAAGAACAGGGGAGGCTCAAAACGAAATCTGAAATTAGAGGTGGGTTTTTTGGGACTTTAACTGATCAAATGATCGTGAGGTACTATCCCAACATAGAGCAACCCATTTTGGCACTCCCAAGCAACAACCAACAAGAAACGCAAGAGATCAAAAACACCCAAAAAGGAGAACGAAGGAAGAACAGAGAGCACGAGAGAAAACTTCAGATTTCCATTCATTAAAGCAAAAGAAATACACAGAGCTACATCCCCATACGCCTGGACATTAGGACCAGAGGGATGATTACATGTAAGCTCACTTCATCTCCTCACTCTGCCAAGCTCTCACACGCCCAAGAACTCAAGAACAAGTTCACCCATACAGGAGGAGAAAGCTACGAAGGAGACAACCGTCATCCATCTCCACCAACTCTCAACAACTAAAGCCTAAAGCCCAAAACAAACTCTAAAGCCTATTTTGACTAAAGGAAACCCTAGAATCCCTTGAAGTGTTCTAGAGGGCATGCAGCCCCTCCATCCTTTTTATAGCCCACAGCTAACGGGTCTCCACCCTATTACGCCCGCTAGGTCCAATGAAGCCCGCCCCGCTTGTGTACCACGAATTTCCCGATTCGCCCTTCATGCACCTTCCGGGAAGCTTCCGCGCTCCTTGCCTCGCACGCCTCGCAACCACCTCGAGTCTACGTCGTCTTCGACACATCCCGACCGTTTTGACCTCAGCGCCACCTGCGCCTAGTCCGTCCACCGTGTCCGCCACGACTCCGCCTCCCCGCTGCGACCACACGCACAAGAAACACATCAAATAGCACCGCTCGATACATGAAAGCGTCAATACCATCATATTTACCATTGATGAAGTCCAAACCTGTCGAATCAAAGAATATGCATCCTAATCCCATACGACCAAGTTTGACCAAGTCCGACAGAGCCCGATTGCGCCATGCAACGACTCGACTCCAAACCACTCAACCCAAACTCGACTATCCTAAACTTTGTCAATTACTCATCACTCACATGGAGTCACGACCACATGGTCTCTCACAGGTAAACATACTAAGCTTAGTCAGATCAGAGGTTACAACATGCCAAACATATAACCAATTTAGACAAAGAACTTGGCATTTATAAAAGGAATACCACCTATTGATTATTTTCATGGATCAACCAAAGCAAGGCAACTCTAACTAATGACTTTTGCTTAACCGCATTTACATAGTTGCAATCAGGTAAACATACTAAGCTTAGTCAGATCAGAGGTTACAACATGCCAAACATATAACCAATTTAGACAAAGAACTTGGCATTTATAAAAGGAATACCACCTATTGATTATTTTCATGGATCAACCAAATCACATGGGACAAGCAGTTGAACGGCCTCCTGCATGCATATGCCTGTGGAAAAATACAGAACTAAATAGCTTCAATTCACAAATCACCCAATATATCATATTAGGAACATCAAAATCATTTTACAACTTTTCTTTCCCCCATCTTTTGCAATTTTGCAAACCGCACCAGCATTTTTCTTCTTTGTCTTTCTTTTCACATCAAGGTCAATACAAACATACAACGGGAGTTCGGGAAAGTATCGGGATCGCAGGCCTACCGCTTTTTTTGGTTGCAGACGGCGCAATCCATACAACGGGAGTTCGGGTCGTCGATACTTTCTTGGATTACGTGATATAGTCGACTGTGAGATTATAGACATCAACTTTCTCTTTCTTCATTCTCTTTCCTCCACATCACCAAAAATTCTATATGACAATACTTATAAACAGCTTATCCATTGTACATAGCCTAAGGCTCCTACCTTCGTGTTCTTTGTTCATGATATTTGACACAATTCAGTGACAAATAGTGGTGCTATTCTGTGTGGTAACTTTACAGCACGATCAATAAGGTTGTTGGGAAGTTCAACAACGCATACGACAGGAATGTTGGGAAAGGAGCCCGACCAGTTTTCATGTAAATTTCCGGTCGTGCCTTCGGTCTGGGTGTCGTCCTCTGTGACTAAGGCTGCTCCTAGTGCTCCACCCTGGCTGGTATCTTAAGCCTGCTATGTAAGCAAAATGATGATATGGCACCATAGTTAATGAAGAGAGAGGGTACTCTAGTATCTAATCTGGATACTGGTTCAGTCTCGAAATCTTACGCATAAAATTTATTGTGATCGATCCCGTGTATTGGGAAGATCATGCATATATTGCTTTAGTACATGCCACAAATAGGCTACAATGCTCAAATACTAGTAAAGATCATGCATGTAATTAAATAAAACAGCGTAAAATACTACACAATAAGAAACCATACATTAGAAAAATAGTATCTTAACACTCCTCATACACTAAAGAAACTGCACTAAGATATTGCCCATTGGGAGCAGCCTAAGGAAACTGCCCCGCCTCTGAGGCGCTGCATTTTGTGCCCAATTAACCAATTTGTTTAGGAAGTAGTAGTACTCCATCTATTTGGCGACGAGTTAGCATTTTAATGGCATTGCCAAACATGGCCCTCAGGTGCATAGGTGATTGATCATCGATGCGGTTTAAGCACCCAACTGATATGTTAAATATATCTAAGCAGCAGTTATGCCATGGTTTAATGTATTGATATCGTCTGATCTGCTGCTAGGTTAGCTACACTCTTCGTTTTGCCCCTGGGAAAAATGCACTAATTGTTGAACTCTTAATCTGCTGTTTATCGCGTGTAAGCCATGGACGGCTGAGACTGAGCAGTGAGCTCTACTGTACTGGCCAATAAAATTCCTTGCCTTGCACTTGAAAAGATAAGGAGGTCCACCCGGCAGTGTCTGCTCTCCACATCCGCAACGGCCATGGTCTTCGTCGCCGTCCACGCCCGCCTCGCCTCCCCCCCTCCCCTCTCCGCCGCTGCCGCCGCCTCGTCTCTCTGCTCCGCTCCTGCCCGCACCCACCTCCCGCGCTTCAGAACGGTGACCGGAAGCAGCCGCGGCGCACGGTGCCGGCGCCGGCCGAGGCGCGCCAGCTCCGCAGCCACCATCACCGCGTCGCTCGACCTCACCGAGGACAACGTCCGGCAGGCCATCGTCGAAGCCAAATCCGAGGCAAGCCAGCTTCCTTCCTGCCTTCACCTCATCCCCTATCGAAAACCAAGCACGACTCGCATCGCAATGCCAACCTCTAACTGACGCCATTGTTGGTCTCTTCTGCACTGCGCTTCAGCTGGGCCAGCTGTTCGACACGTCGGTGGGCATAACAGGTGAAAGAAGCCAGACCGATTCCATTGATGCACTGTAGCACCAGTTAGACCAGGAATCGATTTGCTGATTTGCGTCTCCTTTTCGTGAATGGTGTCTGCTGGTGGTAGGGCAAGTTGATCTCGCGGAGCTGGACGGACCGTTCGTGAAGCTCCGCCTCAAGGGCAAGTTCTGGCACACCCGCGCCACCGTGCTCGCGCGGATCGGCAACTACCTCAAGAACCGCATTCCGGTGAGCTTTTTGTTGATTCTGTTATACTATTCCTCCTACTTGCCTGAGGGGCGCGATGGAGGAGAAAGTTAAGGCGAACACTGGAATTTCATTGGAAACCGTTCACTTCCTGCATTGTTTGGGCAGGAAATATTGGAAGTGGAGATAGAAGATGAGAACCAGCTTGACGACAGCCCCACGGCTTTCTGAGGTAACCCCCACGAATCAGTGCTATCTATTGTTTACTGATATGAATATTGTGTATATATTTAAGAGGGCTCAATAGACAATATATATAGAGAGTATAAGGGGTATGTCATATACAGATAAATATATCATATACCAAAATACAAAATGACTCCTATTCTAACACTCCTCTCAAACTCATAGTAGATCACACACACTGAATTTGGAGATAACATACAAATATTGTACCATAGTCTGTGGCTTCGTGAAGAAGTCAGCAATCTGTAACTCTGATGGTATAAACTGTAAAGCAAATACTCACTCCTGTACCTGTGAGCGAGTGTACGAAGCATCCACACCAATATGTTTAGTAAGCTCATACTTCACCGGGTCACGAGCAATACTGATAGCTGTCAGACAAGAGTCGTGGGTCCCATCACAGGCACTCCAAAATCTGCAAGTAACCACCTCAACCAAGTAACATTTTGTCACATCACGCCATAGCTCTCAACTCGATCAAGACTCGAACATCGCGATCTGCTTTTTTTGTCTTCTGCAAGCGAGGAGGAGCCAAGAAAAAACACAGTAAGCAGAAAGAGAACGGCGATCAGAAGGATCACTAGCTCATGTCGCATTGGAGTACGCCTGAAGCTGTAATGAGGTGGGGCTAGGGAAAAACAAATGACGAGAGATAGTCTCACGCAAATAGCGAAGAACACGAAGAAGGTGACTGTAGTGAAGATGGGTAGGACAAGCTATGAATTGACCCAAGATGTGAAAAACATAAGCAATATCAGGACGAGTGCTTATAAGGTATACCAAACTCCTAACAAGATAACGATATCGAGTAGGATCCTCAAGAAGATCACCATTAGTAGCACAAAGCTGTAGGGATGGCTCCATGGGAGTCTCAGCAGTGCGAGTGTCAGTCAGACCAGACCGATCAAAAAGATTCTGAACATACTTCTGTTGGGAGAGGTAGTAGCCCTCAGGTATGGAAGAGACCTTAATCTCAAGGAAATACGTAAGAGAACCAAGATCAGTCATCAAAAACTGCTCATTGAGATGCTTCTTCATATACGTGATGAATGAGGAATCATCACCAGAAATCAGTATATCATCAACATACAGAAGAAGCAGCGTTCTACCCCGAGATAAGACATGGACTAAGTAGTTCAATCTTGTGATGTATTGAAACTCACCAATTTAGGTTCTAGATAAGAAAAACACTTACCATCTTCTGATTTTGAGTCCTAGCAGCAGTATGTGTGCTAGTGCTAGTTAGCATAGCACTTGTATTTGAAAGAGGGAAATGATTAGGAGAATTCCACGATGACAATTCTCATTGATGCTCTAGGTATATATAGAGTACAAGGTGTACAGGTAGCTAATTATAGAGATTGACTAGGAGCTAATCTAGGAGCTAAATAAGGCAGCTGGCTGTCAATACTAAATATGTACGATCTGCATATAAGAAGCAGAATCAATCTGCCATAAAGGTGAATATATTCCAACAATCCCCCGCAGTGTCAACCGGGAGAGGAGCGGACGTTGAGACTGGACCGAAAATCAGTGAAGACGGCAGTCGGTAGCCCTTTAGTGAAGATATCCGCATACTGAAGGGAGGTTGGAACGTGAAGCACGCGGACGTCTCCAAGCGCTACGCGCTCGCGAATGAAGTGTAGATCGATCTCAACATGTTTGGTGCGTTGACGTTGCACTGGATTAGTGGAGAGGTAGACTGCGCTGATGTTGTCACAGTAGACAACTGTGGCCTTCTTGAGAGGTTGGCGGAGTTTGGTGAGAAGTTGACGGAGCCAACATGCTTCTGCAGTGGCATTAGCCACTCCGCGGTACTCAGCTTCAGCACTGGAGCAAGAAACCGTGAGTTGCCGTTTGGAGGACCAAGAGATGAGGTTGTCGCCGAGGAAGACACAGAAGCCGGAGGTGGAGCGGCGTGTGTCAGGACAGCCGGCCCAGTCGGCGTTGGAGTAGATAGTGAGGTCACTTTTAGAGCCACGGGACAGCTGAAAACCATGCCCCAATGTGCCTTTCATGTACCTTAAAGTCCTCTTGACAAGAGAGAGATGTTGTTCCCGGGGATCATGCATATGCAAACACACCTGCTGCACCGCATGAGTAATGTCGGGGCGGGTGAGGGTGAGGTATCGCAAAGGCACCAAAGAAGACTCGATAAAGTGTTGGATCAGCTACTGGATCGCCAGCTGTGGATGACAACTTAGAGCGGACCTCGATAGGTGTGGCGCAGGGGTTGCACTGGGTCATTTTGGCATGCTCTAGTATCTCGGCGGCGTACTTCTCTTGTGAGAGAAAGATGCCCCGAGGTGAGCGATGAGCGGTGATCTCAAGGAAGTAGTGTAGGGTGCCCAGATTAGACATTGAAAATTCTTGCCGAAGGGCTGCAATGACTCGATGAAGAAGAGCCGATGTTGAGGCCGTGAGGACAATGTCATCGACATACAACAGCAGGTAGGTGACCTCGGAGCCGTTGTTGTAGATGAAGAAGGATGTGTAACACTTGGAGTCGTGGAAGCCGATGGAGAGGATGAAGGCCTGGAAGCGGCTGTACCAAGCGTGCGGCGCCAGTTTAAGTCCGTAGAGCAACTTATTGAGGCGGCACACATGATCCGGGCGCGTGGAGTCAATGAAGCCGGACGGCTGCTGACAGTACACAGTCTCAGTGAGTGTGCCATGCAAGAATGCATTTTTGACGTCCAATTGATGGACGGGCCAATCGCTGCAGACGGTGAGGGAGAGAACTATGCGGATGGTCGAAGGCTTGACGACAGGGCTGAATATCACGTCGTAGTCGAGGCCGGGCTGCTGCAAGAAGCCACGCAGAACCCACCGCGCCTTGTACCGAGCTAAGGAGCCGTCGGAGTTGAGCTTGTGGCGGTAGACCCATTTTCCAGTAACGACGTTCGCGTTCGGAGGAGGAGGAATAAGGTCCCAAGTTTGATTGGCTGTGAGAGTGTTGAACTCTTCAACCATAGCTACACGCCGGTGCGGATCAGCGAGGGCGCCACGGTATGTCTTCGGCAGTGGAGAAAGGGAGTCCGCTGTCGACGCCATGTAGGTGTGGTCCTGGGAAACCTGATTGCTGTCCTTGCCTCGGGTTTGCATTGGGTGATGGTTCACCCTTGCATGGACGTGTTCCACCAGAATGCGGAATGGGCCAGCGAGTGCGCCGTCACTGGCCGTGGGAGCCGTAATCGTTGCCGTGGAGTCCGGGCCATGAGTCGCGGTCACGGTGGCCGGAGCAGCAGGTTCCCGGCGGGAATACACCTGCGTGACAGGTGGGCGCGATGGCAAAGCTTGGTCGCCGGGCGGAGTGCAAGGCGAGGCAGGCGCCGGATCGGTGGAGGGCTTGGTGTGCTCGCTGCTCGGTGCTTGGCTCCCGTGCGGCATGAACACGTGGGGCGGCCCATGCTCCTGCGGGCCGCCGGACGTGTCTTTGGTACGGGCGGGCCCTGGGCACCCATCGAACGTGGCGGTAGAGGAAGGAGGCAGCCCGTGCCCATGCAGCCCGCCTGTGGAGTCGTCGAGGGGAGAGCCTGCCGGCGGCGCTGGTGCGTCTGTGGGGGGCACCAGGCCAGCAGGAAACTGCAGAGGTGGTGCGGCTGGTGCACCGTCGTCCAAGTCGTCGAGGAACCGGTAGGAGGACAACTGCGGAGACGAGTGAGAAGCATATGGAAAATCATTTTCATCAAAGATTACATGCCTGGAGATGATGATACGGTTTGAGGACAAGTCGAGGCAGCGGTAACCTTTGTGATTGGTTGGATAACCAAGAAAAATGCACTCGGTGGAACGCGGTGCGAGTTTGTGGCTGGCTGTTGAGGAGAGGTTTGGAAAACAGCGACATCCGAAGACACGCATATGCGAGTAGTCTGGTGGAGAGCTGAACAAGGACACGTGAGGAGTTTTGTTGTTGAGGACTTTGGTGGGAATTCGGTTTAGAATGTATGTGGCTGTGTGTAAATCTTCGGCCCAAAAAGAAGGGGGGAGGCCGGTTTGAAAGAGCAGGGAACACATGATGTTGTTGGTGGTGCGGTTGATGCGTTCGGCCTTGCCATTTTGTTGCAAGGTGTGAGGGCAGGAGAAGCGAAAGTGGGTGCCGTGTGCGAGGAAGAAGTTTCGAGCGGCGGTGTTATCGAATTCCCTACCATTGTCACACTGTATGAAAGAAATAGAAGATTGAAAGTGAGTCCGAACGTAGGCATGGAAATTTTGAAGAGCCTGGAAGGTTTCGGATTTGAGTTTGAGAGGAAATGTCCACAAATAATGCGTGTGATCATCCAAGCATACAAGATAATATTTAATGCCAGACATACTAGGTAGAGGGGACGCCCATAAATCACAATGGATTATATCAAATGGTTTTGTTGTGCGAGGCAATGAAGGAGAAAATGTGAGACGAACATGTTTCCCGAGTTGACACGCATGACAAGTTGCGGTGTCAAGTTTATTACAAGAGATAGCACACGACGAAGCTAAGCTAGACAAAGCTGGGGAACCGAGGTGACCGAGGCGGCGGTGCCATATGGTGGTGGTGTAGAAGGCACACAGTGAGGAGGGCAGCTGGAGCGGGTACAAGTCGTCGGAGCTATTGCAGCGAAGAATCTCGTGCCTGGTTTGGAGATCCTTGACAAAGAAATCGAAAGGGTCAAATTCCACATAACACAGATTGTCTGTGGTGAATTTGCGAATGGAAACCAAATTTGAAATGAGTTTGGGCGAGATTATGACGTTTTGTAGGTTGAGTGGGCGAGTTTGGGTGGGAAGAGTTTTTGTGCCTGTGCCGGTGATGGGTAGACGAGTGCCATCACCGACGATGACATGAGAAGAAGGGGAGGAGCGGGATAAATGGGATAAGTTACCGGGATCGGTGGAGAGGTGAGATGAAGCGCTGGAGTCCATGTACCAAGCGTTTCTGGGTTGCTGCACGGACATCGCGTTCAGGGCCTAGGTCAGTGAGGCTTGATCCCAAAATGACGCTGGTACATCGGCACCGGCTGGTACGATGGCGGCACGCCCTGGAAGCCGCCAGGCGCGATGAAGGCCCAGGGTGGACCGGCGGCAAGAATGCCAGATCGCCAATGACGGACTGGAATTGGTGGTCCATGGATTGACCGGAGGCCGAGGCGATTCTGTGTCCGGTCGTCTTCATTGCCGGTGTTCTTGTAGCCCTTGCCCTTGTACTTGGACTTGCGCTAGCCACCAGTAGATCCTCTGTAGGTCGATCCGGAGGGAGTTGATGAAGACTTGTCCGTGGGGGCGATGAGAGCCGTCATGGGGTCGGGCTTGCCGATCTTGAGATCGGCTTCCTCGAGCAGGAGCAGAGAGCGAGCCTCAAGGAACGGAGGGAGAGGTGACCTCATCTTGATGATGGAGGCCATGTGCCTGTAGTTCTCATTGAGTCCGCGTAGCAGGGTGAGGATGAGAGTGTCGGAGGAGACGGTTGGCCGATGTCGGTGAGGGCGTCCCCGAAGTTCTTTAGGCGCTGGGAGTAGGCAAGTATCGAGAGGTCACCTTGCGCCTGATTGCGGAAGTCGGCTTCCGGGGAGAGTGCACGTGAGGCCCTGTTGTCAAGGAAGAGGCCTTCGATGCTCATCCAAATGGCGCGGGCAGACGCGCTTGAGGTGAGGACGATGGAGAGGATCTCCTCTGAGATCAAGACGTAGAGGAGCGAGCGCACCGTGAAGTTGGTGGCCTGCCACATCGGGTTGGCGCCCTCAGGAGCAGGGGTGCCGTCGATGTGTCTGGAGACGCCAAACTTGCCGAGGAGACACGTGAAGAGTTCACGCCAGCGGCTGAAGTTTGGAGGGTGCATCTCGAGGGAGAAGGGGATGTGCGTGCGCACGTTGATCGTGGATAGTGCGGAAGCTGGATTATGGACGGCGAGGGCATTGGCAGTAGTAGCAGCAGCAGTGGCAGCCTCTTGCTTGGCGGCGGCGGCAGCAACGGCGGCCGTGGCGGCCTCTCCAGTGTTGTCGCCCATGGAAGCAGAGAGGAAAAGGAAATGCTAGAATTGGTTTTTGGTTGATACCATGAAAGAGGGAAATGATTGGGAGAATTCCACGATGACAATTCTCTTTGATGCTCTAAGCATATATAGAGTACAAGGTGTACAGGTAGCTAATTACAGAGATTGACTAGGAGCTAAATAAGGCAGCTGGCTGTCAATACTAAATATGTACGATCTGTATATAAGAAGCAGAATTGATCTGCCATAAAGGTGAATATATTCCAACAGTATTGTTAAGTCTTTAAACACCCCCTTTTTTGGCATCCACCCTTCGTACACAATTCCCTATTTCCCTGACGCTATCAACACTGTGATTCATGACGACATGAACTCCATGTTCAGTCGCTCATCATTGCGGTGCATATCAGCATATGCAATGACATTCACCACCTCCAAATCTTCAATGTAATGGCCTGAATTGCTGAAGTCAAGTTGAAGGACCAAGTGTACTAGAACAGACTATTCTACCACCTTTCTTCTCTAGTCATGGTTTTGAACTTCAGGGATTTGCTGTTGCATTGATGGATTGGTTTTCACCAACTACATTCTGATTGCTGAGGTCCATTATTTGAAAGTATTTGTTCAGGATAACAAATTTGCAAGCTATTGCTGAGGGGACCTACGTTTAGAGAGGTCTAGTGGGCTTTTTCGATACTGGGTTTGGTAGGATCATCTTTTTGTGCGCGAAAAAGATCTAGCAATGATGTGCTCCTGTGCTGATTTGATTATATTTATATGTTCACTCTTGCAAATGATGTTGGAGTTGTTGTGGTCATCATATTGCATTTGGAGTACTACTGCATCAGTATGCTCCTGTGTTCATTATGTCTTCTGGTGTGGACAGCCCTCTGGTAGAACTAGAAGTCGGCTGCAAGCCTGCTACTGTAATCGCTCAGAATTACGCGTCCTCCATCCTATAAGCGTCATGGTAATTCAATTTTCATTTCTCAATACAGCTGGGTGTGACATTATGCTAGCCTGATACTTTGTTTTCCCACTTCTTACGCACTAGCACCATATTTTTTTAACGTTTCATGGACTCCTTGAAAAGAACTTGGTGTTGTAAGCTGATCTCTACAATCATGTACATCCTTCTAAGGAAGCGTAGCACCGAGCACATACCTGCGAATACAATTGCAATTGGTTGTCCGTTGTCTTAAGTCTGAACCACAATATCTTGCATTGGGAATTTTGATTGCTGCTCCTCTGTGGCCTATTTCAGCATTCTTCTCAAATTTCAAATGTTTAGGCAGCAGCGAACTATCTGACGAACAAACCATTCAACAACTCCTAGCCCTGTGGAACAAACCATTCCATTTCGCTATTTCAACAATCTTCTACTGAGGTCACTCTATTCCCTTGTTTTTTTTTTTTAAAGAACGTTGGTATTGGCACATTTGGCTCTTGGTTTGCATAAACATCAATGGAAAATTAGCATATTTGAATTGACGCCCACTGGAGAAGCTGGAAGCTGTTGTTGTCACTTGCAGGAAGAAGGACGTGTGTCGCCAGAGTAATGAACCTTACTGTGTATCACTCACTAGCTTGGTTCAGAACAGCAAGTGCGCATTTCAGCATCAAAGTGACATATTCGACAAGGCTTAGTGTCTAGTGCTCGTAAGAAACAAAGAGTACCCATCGAAATTTCGATGGAAGCTACATCTAAACGTCCCTTCATCTATCGGCATCTTGGACCGAAACTATTCGGCAATCAACTTATTCCAATTTATTTCTTGATGTATGCCAATTTTACATGGAAATGATAACGATTGCCATGTGTTCCTGGTTCAAAAAGTGCTCAGTAAGAAAGCAAGAATATGTTGAAGCGGATGGCAGAGAGAGTCATGCACACCAGATAGCAAAATTCATCAAGATAAAGTAGGCAGAGGCGCATAGCTGAGAAACTGACAGAACAACTGTGCCAAAAAAAAAATCTCTGATCAAGCCTTCTGAATATCTGAGATAACATGCATAAAAAAGATACTGAACTACAGTGTGCAATGAATAGTGAGTGAAATGGCCACCAAACGCCAAACTCAACCTCCAACTGTTCAGAGTCAGGACAACATGTGCCAAACTTGGGGACGACTGGTTCCAACTTCATCTCACAAATACAATGTCTTCGCAGAAACGTCCTGCAAATCTGACACACAGATGCTGAACAAGTGCTCAGTTCAGAGCCTTGCAGATTCCATTGAAAAGTCCAAACTGCCATGATCACCTTTGGGATCAGATCATCCATTGTGCATTGCACTGGACCTTTCTTGTCAGTAGTACAGTACATACACATCGCTTTTGTCCTTCAGAATGTCACTGTGTGGTCCTATCACTATCAGGCCACTAGTCCCAGAGAGACATACCTCTCCATCCCAAGCTAGTATTGTAGTACAGTGCTAATACAAAGATGTGACCAATTGTTAATCATTTGGGTAGTGGTGTGTTCAAAGAAAGAATCTTTTATTTAGTTGCTAAGCTCCAAATTGTTCTTTGCTTTTTTGCAAGCCAAACCACATCATTAAGCAGAAGAAATTCTTCTTTTGCATTGAAAGGAGTGCAGAATGCTCTGGTTGGCCTCCTCCTCCTCAGGTGAGGATTCTTAAATAATAATATAATATAGTCCATTGCTTAGTCTAATCCCTAGATGTCGGCCAGATTTGCGAGGATCTGGTTCCATGTCAGGCCAAAAGGAGAGGAGAATAATCAACAGGGGCTGGAGAAAGACGCGGCTTTGGTCTTAATTTCTTGGATGGAGAAGTTATGGTACGCAAGTTAATACGAGGAGAATAAGAAATGCGAAAGGGGGTAGTTTTTTGTGACGCAAAGTCTTGCATGAAACAACTCGAAATTTTGGGTTTTCAAAATTTTCAAATTTTTTTGGTTTAATTTCGAAATCTTTTCCAATTCGGCATTTTCTCTCTAAAACCCACTTTCCCTTTTCTCCTTTCCGTTTTCTTTACCCGGAGATGCCTTCTTCCCCGTACGCCACCCCCCTTTCATCCTCCTTGCGTCACCCACGCCACGCCACCACCTCCTTCACCGCTGCAGTCAGCCACGCCACCTCGCCTCGCCTTGAATGCGGCACGCATATCCACCGCTACCTCCCACGCCACTCGTCTCTCCTAGCGCTGCCCAACCATGTCTAGCCACCCAAGACGCCGCCCTACCGCACCGCCTTCCTAGCGCAACAGACGCTCCCGGCTATAAAAGGCCCCAAATTCGGCGTCAATTGCATCGCCATCACCCCCGAACCCCAACCCACCACCCCTTTCATCCCCAGTGCCGGCAAATCACACCAATTTCCACCGCCACCTCCTCCTTCGTCTCTGGTGTGCCGAGTTAAATTCACCTCTTTCTTTACTCCTTCCTTCTATCTCCGACAATAGCCCCCTCTCGTCACCCTACTCGTTTTCCTCACCTTGCCCCACCCTATCTCCGTTGGAGTCTCGCCGACACCACCCCTCCCCGTCGCACCTCCTTCGGCCACCGCTGCCAAGACGCCACACACCACCCCTAGTTCCACTGCTGCCACCAATAAACTCGCCTTGGCCCACTGGTGCACCAGCTCCGGTCGCCTTGGCGGGAGTGGCCGAGAACTCTGACCTTCTTCCTCCTCTGCTTTCGGCGGCGTCAGACCTTCAGCCACGGCTCAAGCCGCCTGGGTCGTTAAGGCCTAAATGGCCTTTGGGGCTTGGCCGGCAATGGGCTAAGCCTATTTCTATTTGGTCCAGTACTATTCATAATCTAACCCAAGCACTGTTCACAGCACAGTGAAATCGGTCACTGTTCATTTTCGCAAATAGTGAGGCCTGTTATTGTACATTAACCATTTTTTGTACATGAATAGTAAATTAATACTATTCATCATCTGACACTTTTTCGCCCGAAACCCTAAATAGACATTATATCCTTTTCGACCGTTTCGAGCCCGTGAATTCATTTCTCGACTCCGTTCAGCCAAATGAAGCTCCAAATAAATACCTACCCTCTCACACCACATTTCTTTGTGTTTCTTCTTTGAATTTCTTTACTTGCATGTTGTTCCCAGCTCATTCCTTGTCGAGCTGGATTTTATTTGGTTTATTTTATTTTGTTTCGCGCTAGGTCATGACTTTGACGACCAGACTCCAGAAGACGCCGGACAAGACCAGTATTTAGAAGAATTTGTACAAAGAGGCAAGTTGCATTCCTTGATCATTTTGAGCCTATAATTCATATATTTATTATTAATTTCATTATTGTATTTGTGTCAATTACTTTAAATATTCAAATAATACTTTTGAATGCCATGATAAATAGATAAATCCCATTACCCCACATAAAAACCCACCTAGCTCTTGTAGGCCAGATTCACATTGACAAGTTTACATCCTTTGTAAGCTATATTCACCTTAACAAGTTCACATGAAATGTTAGCTATATAAGTAAGCTTTATCACACATGTGTTTATAAAATCGTCAAAAGAGTATTGGTTGTTTGCCAATGGTTTTTGAGGAGAGTTGAGGGTTGTGTCCAGGAAGTTGGACAACCCAATAGACTTGTGTTAAAAGTGAGTTGAAGGTAGGGCCAAGAAGGTGAAAGCCACGAGTTGGTTGTCATTTCATTTCCCCCACTAGAGATGGGTAAGGATAAGAACCTTGTACGAAGTAACAGATACAGAAAATCGCTCAACCACATGTGTGATCATTCCTCCTTGGCTTAGTACACTGCTCTTCCAATTGAATATCTATAATCTTGAATGGGACAGGAGTGGGCCGGTATGGGACACTTGCTGGTCTACACAATGGTAGGTGCCGCCAGCATTGGACCGATAGATCCACTGTGGCAGGTGGGGTCTCCCGAGGGCTGTATGGTTCATCACCTACCGGGTAGAGGCTAAAAAGGATGAGCAGTGAAAATACTTTGTTATCTCAACTCAGTCGCACGCTATCGTATTGCGTGTATAATTGATATGACAATATGAGTTTGAGATATCTTGTGGGTAAAGCTGAGCAACTGTGTAGAGTGTATAATTAAAAGTATTCGAATACGTCGTGCTTTCGGTTAATGAAGTTGTGTTAATGGGTGATTCCAGTACATGAGGCATAAGTAGAGATCTTGATATGTTAAGTTGGTAATTGTGTTTGTTTTGAAGCCAACCGCTTCAAATACAAAATACATCCACATATGCCTGTTATGGTAAAACTGTACCATTCCTTTGATAATCCTAGCATGTAGTTAATTAAGATTTCCATGTGGCTTGTTGAGTACGGTAGTAGTACTCAATCTTGCAATATCTACAAAACATCTACAGAGTAGACCTGGGAAAATGCAAAGGATCATATTGAAAAGGATTTTGGTGGACCCCCGGATGACAGTGATTACTGCTATTTGGTCTCGACCACGTTCAAGTGTGCTTGTGGTTTGAAATTCTTTTGTCTTGTATTATATTAACTTTGAACTTGGATGCCCGTGTCAGGTTAAAACTAGTTGTTAAGCCTTAATCTTATGTAATAAAAGTATGGTTTTTGTTGTAATCGGAAGTTTGCTTGAGACGCTGCTTATTTCGTAACTGCACATCTTGGGCGGTTGTGAAGGGTTTAACGGTTCCGAAAATCAAGGCTGTTACAAAGTGGTATCAGAGCTTAGCTTGACTGTAGATTAAGACCTTAGGCTGACTATATGAATTAGAAAAATGAAGACCTTCAAAAATATTAATTTGAAAAATTATAAAAGAATTTCTGAAAATAAAAACATAAGTATTATTGCCGTCTTTTCCCTTCTATTGCTATCTTATCTAAACTTAGATTTGTAAAAACTCGATTTGTTTTTATAAAAGATTTATCTCTCTCTCTCTCTCAACTGATTTCAATATTTCGTCAGAAGTTGCAGTAGTGTTTAGAGTACGCTAGAGTAGTGTCAAATAGAGTAAACCCTAAGTAGACGACCTTTTGGTTGTAACACAAGTTGTATTATATACTCTAAGTAGTATGTATACAACTCGTATAAATAAAGGAATTATATTATTTATTGATAATTTGTTTTCCTATCAGTACCTGTATATCATCCTTGTCAAAATTCAATTCCTTCTTTTTGTCTTAATACCTACCTTAATCTTTCTCCACTTAACTTAAATCTGGATCTTACTTACCTATCTGTATTTGGTCAAAATCGCTGCAGAATTACATTCCCAAGATGTCAGGAATGAGAACAAGAAATAACACCAACAATGAGGCCGATACAGCAGAACATCAGCCAAGCATGGCAGAAGTAATGGCCATGATAGAAAGAAACAGATATCAGGCAGAGCAAAATCAAACCAGAATGATGGAACAATACACTAGACTCCTAGAGCAGATAGCAACCAGACCACTAGTACCATCAGGACCCTATCCAAAAACAATAAATGGAGAAATCACTACAGGATCAAGATGGGCAGATTTTCAGAAACAAGACCACCAACTTTTACAGTCGCACCAGAACCACTAGCGGCAGATGATTGGATAAGAGACATGGAGAGAAAATTAGATACAATCCAATGTACTGATCAAGAGAAGACTCTTTTTTGTCTCCGATCAACTTCAAGGACAAGCCACAGTGTGGTGGATGAATCACCAAACACTCCAACTTGGATGAGATATACCATGGCAAGAATTTAAGGATACATTTCATAAGGCACACGTCCCCACTGGCGTGCTCGCCTCCAAACGCCGAGAATTTCTTGCTCTCAGGCAAAGCGGAAGTACTGTGATAGAATACCTTCATCAATTCAACTACCTATCTCGATATGCCCCAAATGATGTTGATACTGAAGAAAAGAAAATGGAGAAATTCTCTAAAGGATTGCAAAAATCGCTGAAATTTCATATTTCAGCCCTGGATTTCAAAGACATGTTAGCTATGGTAAATAAATTACTAATAGTAGAAGAAACCAGAAGAGAATTAGAAGAAATCAGAAAAAGAAGAGCAATGCAGATAACACCTTAACCAAGTGCACCCAGAAAAAAATGATGACAACACCTCTAGTACAATATCAACAAAGACCACCCACCAATCCAATTCCAAGACCACAATACAACATGAGTCAATCAGCTACAGTTCAATGCTACACATGCGGAGGAAATCATTACCAAAAGGAATGTCCACAAAAATCAATAAACTACTACCACTGTGGACAACCAGGTCATATCAAGTTTCATTGCCCAATGACGGGTATGTCACAAGAAGCAGCTAAAGCTCAGGTGAAAAGTCAATCACAGATCAACAAAACGCCACCAATAATACTAGCTAACAAAGGAGGTATGCTACGACCTAGAGAACAACCAAAATTTCAGCAACTAGGACAAATTTCAGGAGAAGGAATACCAACAATAGGACCAACTCAGGGCAAAATCAATTATGTTACTACCAATGAAGCTGTGGAAGCCACAAATATTATTGTCGGTATGTTTCTTCGTGCAACGATCAGTATTGGTTTTATTTAATCCAGAAGCCACATTTTCAGTTCCTGTGACAGAATCTTGCAATAGAAAAAGCAGTATGGAAAGAGGAATCGAAAATGCAGCGTAATTTTCCAATCTATCCCCTGGCTTTGAGTGAATCTCGATGTCGAGATTCTTTTTAAGGGGGGTAGATTGAAACAACCCAAAATGTCGGGTTTTCAAAATTTTTGAATCTATTTGGTTTGATTTCGAAATATTCCCAATTCGGTATTTTCTTGTAACACCCCAACCCAACTAGAGCCTGGAATGCTACTAAATAAACATGAAACAATCTAAACATAAGGCATAATTCTAAATTTGGGCAGAACCTCCTTTGTTTAGCTAGCTATACCGGAGGTTCCAACAGATGCATATATCATAATCAATATTCTAACATCCAGAATTCATCAAAGCAGTCAAAATATGCTAATCAGCTAAAGCATAAACAAGGATATCCAAAATAAGCTACTCTCATTATTACAATTAGTCCAATGCATTCATGCATAGCCATAATTAATCCTTAAGTAGTTTGCTTATTATTAAAGTACGATCCAAATGTTATTCAGCTTTAAAGTTGTGTGGTAGTGAGTGCATCCATGGCAAGCCTACTCCCTCCCATGCATGCCGTTCTTGCAAGTGGTACCTAAAAGCACAACAAAAGCAAGAGTGAGTCCAAAGACTCAGCAAATACCAATAAACAAACATTAACTCACAGTCATAGCATCAACATCCCATAAGAAAACATTACACTAAAACAACTCACATGTTTGTGTAATGCAAATGAGCAGTGCAATTTTTTCTCTTTTACTCTTTTCGCATTTTACCGGTAATGCGGGGTATACAACCGTCGATGTATACCCTTGCATGTGCCCTCTGGCACAGGGACCAAGAGCCTATACTCCACAAGTATAGGGACCACAGCCCATCATCTTCATGATGGGGACCTCTAATCAATGCCCACCTTCTACGAATGTGGGGACCACAAGCCCGTCATCTAAATGACGGGGACCTCAAATATTCATACTTGGTCACCACGTGACCAAGTCTCAAGTATGCTCTCAACATGCACATGTACCAGTACTCTATCTTTCAATAACATGTATATCAACAACAACATACCAGAATCTCAAACTTTAAATAACATGTATAGCAACAGCCACCTACATGAATCTCAAACTTTAAACAACATGTATAGCAACAGCAACCTACATGAATCTCAAACTTTAAACACTATGTAGAGCAACAACAACATACATGAATAACCCATAGCCATAACTCAAGCATTCCCCATCCATAATCTTACATATCACACTATTATCCATGCAAAGCTAATATGTATAAAAACACAAGCACTCACTATCAAACAATCATAATTATACTAACATCCAGAATACTAGCACTTGCCTCAACCGTGAGATGGAAGACGGAAGGCGGAACGATCTAACACCGGGGTTCACCACCTCTTGTACACCATAAGGGTATGGTAACATTCTTGATGGAGTCTAAGCTGCTTGAGTTGGAGTAATAATCATCCACTGACTTCCAATCCTTCAAAAGGGATGCATGCCTAAAGTTTGATGAAGTCCTTCTTAAATATAGTCCTCATTGCCCTAGCAAGTGCTCTATCTTAGACGTTGTTGAACCCTTTGTGGAAATCTTCATCTAGACTTACCAAATTAAATGGATTGCACAAGGACACTGCTCCAGAAAGAGGGCATTCGTCAGTTTCCTCGCCAAGATAGCGCACAGGAATATTTGCTCCTAGAGACCAGCCAACAGCGTAGACATTAGACTGAGGGTAACAGCCTAAAACATGATCGACTACTTGGCGGAGATCTCCAGTAAATAAAGCAGAGTAGAACTTAGCTATAATCACAGGACTGTCTGCACATCCACGACTGTTAAATACCACAACACGCCATCCTTTGCTTCCAGCTCTCAAAAGCACAAGTCTTACCTATGTATCATCATTTCCCCCTGTTAGCTCGGGCAAGAGAATTAGCACCGGCGCATCTCAAGAGCGTGTGCTGATCGTCACCAGAGACCCGGGAGGAGCATGGCGGCGGCGGAGAATGCTGCTGCCAAGCCGAGTGGAGGGAGACAGAGGCGTGGCGGTGCTATAAGCGGGCCGGTGCCGGAGGAGCCGAGGAGGGCGGACTGACCAATGGCGGGAGGAGGCGGCGATGACCCGAGGCGGCGGCGGCAACAACATCACGGGCGAAAGGAGGAGGCGAGGCGGGAGGTGGCCTTGAGGCAGCCAGTGCTAGGGAGGTCGAGACACAGCGGTGGGCAGTAGCCTAAGCGGCGGACCAGGCATGATGGGTTTAGGCGGCGACCCAGTTGGGATGGAAGCGGCTAGGCAGCGATGGCGCGTGGGGGGCGGGCCGAGCAAGTGGCGCGTGGGGAGGCGGAGCGCAGTGGCGAGGAGGTGAGGCGGCGAGGAGGTCGGGGGCTCGATGAAGACATCACGAAGGCAGCGACGGCGCATTGGATCCAGCCGTCCGCCATCGCTTCTTGTTTGTTTTGACTTGGTCTGGTGGTGCTAGGGTTTACTTGGTTTGATGCTTAAGTGGTTTGGCGCAGCCATGAAGCCCAACAGCCCATAAAATGTCGGCCCACTAAGCCCAGCTTGCGTCAACACTCAACAGCGAAGTAGTTCTCTCTAATCGATTTTCGGGGTGTTACATTTCTCACAAAAACCCACTTTCCCTTTTCTTATTTCTGCTTTCTTCACCCAGAGACGCCTTCTTCCCCGTACGCCACCCCACTTCGTCCTCCTCGTGTCACCCACGCCACGCCACCTCCCCCTTTGCCGCTGTCGTCAGCCGTGCCACCTCACTTCACCTTGAATGCGGCACACATCTCCACCACCACCTCCCCGTCCACCTCACCTCTCCCAGCGTCGCCCAACCGCACCTAGCCACCCATGTTGCCTCCCTGCCGCACCGCCTTCCTAGCGCAACCGCCCCTCCCCGCTATAAAAGGCCCCAAATTCGGCATCAATTGCATCGCCGTCTCCCCCGAAACCCAACCCACCACCACTTTCATCCCCAGCGCCGGCAAATCACGCCAATTTCTGCCGCCACCTCCTCCTTCGTCTCCAGTGAGCCGAGGTAAATTCACCTCTTCCTTTACTCCTCCTCCCTTCTACCTCCGGCAATAGCTCCCTCTCGTCGCCCCACTCGTTTCCCTCACCTTCCCCCACCCTATCTCCGCCAGAGTCTCGCCGACACCACCTCTCCTCGTCGCACCTCCTTCGGCCACCACTGCGAAGCCGCCACCAATAAACTCGCCTTGGCCCACTAGTACACCAGCTCCAGTCGCCTTGGCCGGAGCCACCGGAGCTCCACCGGCCTTCTTCCTCCTCTGCTCGGGCGAGCGTGCGGCTCAAGCCGCCTGGGCCGTTAAGGCCTAAATGGCCTTTGGGGCTTGGCCGGCAAATGGGCTAAGCCCATTTCCATTTGGTCTAGTATTGTTCATAATCTAGCCCAAGCACTATTCACAGCACAGTGAAATCGGTTACCGTTCATGTCCTTAAACAACGAACCATGTTACTGTTCATTAACCATTTTTTGTACATGAATAGTAAACTAACACTATTCATCATCTGACACTTTTTCACCCGAAAACCTAAATAGACATATTATATCCTTTTCGACCGTTTCGAGCCCATGAATTCATTTCTCGACTCCGTTCTAGCAAATGAAGCTCCAAATAAATACCTACCCTCCCACACCACCTTTCTTTGTATTTCTTTTCTGGATTTCTTTAGTTGCAACAGTTCACAACTCATTTCTTGTCGAACCAGATTTTATTTGGTTTATTTTATTTTGTTTCGCGCTAGGTGACGACTTTAACGACCAGACTCTAGAAGACGCCTAACAAGACCAGTATTTAGAAGAATTTGTACAATGAGGCAAGTCGCATTCCTTGATCATTTTGAGCCTATAGTTCATATATTTATTATTACTTTCATTATTGTATTTGTGCGAATTACTTTAAATATTCAAATAATACTTTTGAATGCCATGATAAATAGATAAATTCCATTACCCCACATACAAAACCACCTAGCCCACATACAAAGCCACCTAGCACTTGTAGGTCATATTCACCTTGATAAGTTTACATCATTTGTAAGTCATATTCACCTTGACAAGTTCACATAAAATGTTAGCTATATAAGTAAGCTTTGTCACACATGTGTTTATAAAATCGTCAAAAGAGTATTGGTTGTTCGCTAGTGGTTTTTGAGGAGAGTTGAGGGTTGTGTCCAGGAAGTTGGACAACCCAATAGACTTGTGTTAAAAGTGAGTCGAAGGTGGAGCCAAGAAGGTGGAAAGTCACGAGTTGGTTGTCAGTCCATTTCCCCTCACTAGAGACAGGTAAAGACAAGAACCTTATGCTAAGTAACAGACACCGAAAATCGCTCAACCACATGTGTGGTCATTCCTCCTTGGCTTAGTACACTGCTCCTCCAATTGAATATCTACAATCTAGAATAGGACATGAGTGGGCCGGTAAGGGACACTCGCTGGTCTACACAAAGGTTGGTGCCGTCAGCATTGGGCCAATAGATCCACTATGGCTGATGGGGTCTCCCGAGGGCTGTATGGTCCATCACCTACCATGTAGAGGCTAAAAAGGATGAGCAACGAAAAGGCTTTGTTATCTCAACTCAGTCGTACGCTATCGTGTTGCGTGTATAATTGATCTAACAGTATGAGTTTGAGTATCTTGTGGGTAAAGCTAAGCAACTCTGCAGAGTGTATAATTAAAAGTATTCGAATACGCTATGCTTCTGGTTAATGAAGCTGAGTTAATGGGTGATTCCAGTACATGAGGCATAAGTAGAGATCTTGAGATGTTAAGTTGTTAATTGAGTTTGTTGAGAAACCCCTGATATTATTATTTTTTATTGTTTTATTGTTTTTAAGATAAACTGCTTCAAATACAAAATACATCCACATATACCTGTTATGATAAAACTGTACCATTCATTTGATAATCCTAACATGATGTTAATTAGGATTTTCATGTAGCTTGTTGAGTACGGTGGTAGTACTCATTCTTGCAATATCTGCAAAACATCTGCAGAGGAAACTTAGGAAAATGCAGATGATTGTATTGAACAGGATTTTGGTAGACCCCTGGATGACAATGATTACTGCTATTAGGTCTCGACCACGCTCAAGCGTGCCTATAGTTTGAAGTTCTTTTGTCTAGTATTATATTAACTTTGGGCTTGGATACCCGTGTCAGGTTAAAATTGGCTGTTAAGTCTTAATCTTATATAATAAAAGTTTGGTTTTTGTTGTAATCGGAATTTGTTTGAGACGCTGCCTACTTCGCAACTGCATATCCTGAGCGGTTGTGAACGGTTTAACGGCCCCGAAAATCAGTGCTGTTTCGTTGCTCTTACGTGTTACCCCGCGTGAGGTTATCTAATTTCTAAATTATAACGCTTCGCAACTGCACACCTACGTGCATAAAATCCGCATTAATTGTTTATTTGACATCCATTTTACTAGTACATGCTTGACCTTGTTCAGTTCTTTTGCTCTAAATTTTCAACCCGAACCAAACGCAGACTAAATCGTAATTATCATCCCTGGATTACATTTGCATATTGTTCAGAAGCAATGGTAAGCGCTTCTAGTTTTTGGCTTGTGCTTTTTACTACCCATATCTTTCTACTTATGAAATTTCTTTATTTTTTCTATTGTTTAAGGAATGCCAATAATGAAATAACTGATAGAGCTTCTAATGGATTTCATGCAACTCTTGAACTCCATTCTCATTGGACGTTTTGACTTAGTAGCTATGTGTTTTTTCACTTTGATCTGCGTACTTTATTTGTTCTTTCACTTTCACTGCTTCCTCCTTTCGTCTCTCTTCTTCGGACCTTGTATTGGGAACCATTCTTTTCCCGGTTCCCATCAGAACAGCATTAATATTTCTTCCATTCTGGCAACGAACAATATCTCTTATCCCTAGCTCAGCTCTTTTAGAACCAATTTCCATCTTTCCACTGACAGCTGCGAAGAGCTCCCCTTCACTAGGGCCAACATCCCAGAGGCTATGCTATTTGTTCAACTCTCTCACACGGGCCAGATAAAGCTTTTTAAAAAAAGAATGGACAAATAAAAAAAATCAAACTAGCTATGGGCATCAGGTATAATAGAAAGGAAGCTTGGAATGTTCAATCAAAGAAATAAAAACAAATACTTAGGCAAAAGCAGATTGCCGATTCGAACCCTTATTAGGAGGCTGGGGAAAACTGGGCTTTCTGATGGCTAATCATCGGAAGCACCCGATCCTCTCTACTCTGCACTTGGTCGGGATACCGAACTTAGGTGGTAGCTTTTGCTATTGTTCAGTGAAGAATTTCTATTTATTTGATGAGTCCAGGAACCTATAGTATAGATAGTTTCTTTTTTTAGTGATAAGTCTGTGTCATTCCAGTGGTGGATCTAGAATTAGATCATGCCTCGGGCTAAATTCTAATAGCCTAATACATTAAAACTAACGCTAATTTCTACGTACAGTAAGACATAACAAAAAATAAGTCACAAATACTTAATTGACATGAAACTTTATCAAAAATGTTTCAACCTAAAATATAATAAGAAAAACATGACAAAACATAAATAATATAGCATCTTAGAGATACAAATTGAGTACCTAAATAACGAAGATTTCATCTCTAACCTAGCCCACGATTTCTTCGTCAATAGTTGGACAAGTACCAGGACCTACAAAGACAACATAAAAAAATAAATCAAAAAGATGTATGATTAAATATAAAGAACATGAAATTTAGATTTGTAAGAACCGTACTTACCACTAGCACGAGATAGTTGTTTCTTACGTATTAAAAAATAAGATGACAATGTCTTGTTCCTCTTCATTTTGTATCTCTAATTCCTAAATAAGCAATGCACTTATTAACAATATGCAGGCAAGTTAATTTTGCACCAAGGAAGTAAGGAACCAAAGCAGTATAAGTCGAGCAACTACTGAACTACGAGTCTACAACCATATGGTCCATTACTGCATTATCTGCACATGGCACATTGCACAATGCCCCTGAGTCCTGAACAGAAGAACTACAAGTCTACACTCTACGAGACTACAACGAATCAGGTAATCAACTATAGTCCATATGACATGACCATATCCAACATTGATTCATTGAACATCTTGATATAGACAAATCACATTTATTTAGACATCACATAACACCAGTCATCACCATTCAGGCATTCACTAGATCTCATTAGTCATTACCTCAATTCCTAATTTGGCCGTCGAGGGAGCCGAGTAGGCCGGCGATGACGCAGCAGAGAGGGGCCAAACCGGGCGAGGCGGGCGAGGCGAGCACAGAGGCCTTGGTGGCCGCAATGACTAGCGAGGCGAGTCGAGGCGGGAGGCGAGGTGCGACTCTAGCGGCAAGCACACTGGGCCAGGTAGCGTAGGGAAGCCACCAAGTCGGAGCATGGGCGCGGCCTCGCGGGGCCAAGAGCGAGGGAGCGATGGAGCGGGCCTAGAGCCTGGAGGTGCTGCCGCCGCTACATCGAGGGAGGCAGGGGGCCCTCACTGGCTCACCCTGGAGCCTGAAGGCGCTGCGTCGCAGTCGTCGGTGGCCGAGAAGAGCTACAGCTGCCCAAGATGCTGTGTCGACCGTCGAGGATGGCACGGGAGGCCTTGCACAAGGCCGGGCGGGACGGACCGACGAGCCACAGAGGGCGCGCGGCACGACGCCGGTTGTGAGGGAGGCGTGGAGGGAGTCGGGAGGGGCAACCGGCGGCGGTGGCCGGTAGGCGAGGTCGCGAGGGCCGAGGGTGCCGAGCCCAGCCCCGGAGCCGCCGATGGAGTGGGGGAAGGGGATTAGGTCTGGATGTGGATGGAGTGGGGGAGCCGCCGAACTGGGGAAGGAGGCGTCACGCAGACGCGCGTGGGCTGGGCCGGCTCGGATGGCTGGGCCTCAGGCTAAAGGCTGTATCCACTTTTTTTTGGTCCATATGTAAAAATTTTTGCACTGATATTTTTCCTGGGCCTCGGGCTATAGCCCACCCTGCCCGAGGCCCAAATCCGCCCCTGTGTCATTCTTTCTTTTTCTTAAGAAGAACATCGAATCAAAGTCTTTCTCTTTGTAAGCTACTGGTTCAACCAAAGCTAGTCTTTCCGAAGATTTCGTTCTTATAATTTAGAGATAGCTAACCTTATTTTTTGGTGGATGAGCTGCTCTTTCGAAAAGAGCTCTAACATCAGCAGCCGGGTCCCAAACTCATAACATAGCAAATTTCTTTGATTTCTAGTGCCCCAATACGTCGCCGTAAGGGAGGAAAGAAAGCTCAAGCATTATAAGCTGCCCAACTCCCTTCCCCTTCACAGCACTCCTTTCGCGCCTTCTAGCTCTCCTTGGAGAAGGATAAGAAGCAGGGGACGGATAAAGTCTATATAAATAGAATGAGGCGAGTGATTTCTTTAAGAAGAACAAACCAAGTGTTCAGCTAATAAAAAAATAGGGAACTTTTCTAATATACTACTGCTTAGTTCATGGATCTAAATCTGCTACTTGAAAGTTTTTTCTTCTAAAAATGCCACTTCGTATTGTAAAACTTTACACTACGGAGTGACATTTTTAGAAGAAAAAACTTTTCAGTGACACATTTGTGAGACATCATCTTTGCAATGACATATATCAATTAAATCCTAAAAAATAACATAGGTCAGTGCTAATGCCGATCAGGTACCAAAACCAAGATGTCTATCTACGATATTACTGAACCTGAAGAAGAAATGCAATGAAGAAAGGTCATATGCACTTGTAGTTAAAGCATAATTAGCTGCGTTATACATCTATCTACTAAACAAGAAAAATATTCCTCTCCAGGCCGACGGCATCACTTCACTAGGTATAGTTGTTTTTGGTTCATAATGGTGGTCTAGGAGAACCCGAAACTAGAGCACACACGGGATATGATTTTTCTCTCTATGATTTGTGATTGTTTGCATATCCATTGTATCTCCAACTCAGTGCTGTAAAAATCGGTCAAAACGTCGATTATTTGGCCTACTAAATGGAATCGACAAGTAATCCGTCACGACTAGCTGATATGGAGTGCTGTTAATGCTCGCGAGCGCTTAATCAGCTATATATACCAATTAATCGGCCGTTTTCAACTAATCGGCCGTATAATCTGTTTAATTAGCCATGTCAGCCCATTAGCATGTATGTCCATCGGCCCAAAATAGCAGCCCAAAAAGGAGTACATGTACTAATAATCTCTTGTGTTGTCCTCAGCAGACTCTTGACCTTCTCGTCACTGCAATTTAGGGTTCATTCTTCATCAAATGGTAAGATATGTAGACTTGAAACTTTTCTCTAAATAAGACTACGAAATCGGCAGCTTCTTTTTGTTGGATCTGCTGGTATGAGTCTTTATTCCAAGCAAATGCAAACTACGTCCTTGAGTAATTTAGTTTCTTGTATCTTAACAACGGTTTTTCTTTGATGATTCTGGTACCTTAAGGAGAAAGTTAAATAAATTAGGTATTCGTCACAACAATTTTATGATTTTACATCGATATTTTGTTGTTGTTGAGTTTCCTACATTGCTGAAGAAGAAGAATTAGGTCAACTACAAATTTGAATTCCCAGAATGAAACCATGCCATAACTGGAGTGTGGTACATGTATGTTTAGTAATTCTGACAATATTATGTATTTAAATATCTTTAGAGCTAGTATTATCATCACATACATATGTATATAAGCGGAACGCGAAATTACCTGTATAATTCCGATTAATCGTCTGTATTCCGATTAATCGCATGACGGCTGTATTCCGTTTTTCGCAACACTTCTCCAAATTGTTGCCTGGCATGCCTCTTGCTTTTTTTTTCTTCATAAACTCATATATATATATACACACGCGCGCGCGTTTTCGTTTTCTATTTTTATGGAGTCGGTGTCGACGTCATGGTACCATTTTCGCACTCGGAAAACAAAGTTTAGCGTCGTTTTCAGCAGGTATCAAAGTTAACAGGGAAAAGAAACGTGAGATTACGATCTCTATAGACTATAACCTGGGTTTGGTGATCTAGTTTTTTCATCCTAAGCTTACTCCAGTTCTTTTTTTAACCAGGCGAGAAGCTCTTTATTTAATTCGCCAAAGAAGATATACAATCTTGCTGGATATGATCAGCAAGAAAAACAGGGGTGGCATTAATCCACGTACAAGCATAATCAACACTAAGGGCATATCCAATAGTGTATTTATTGTCGTCTCTTAGCTATGCCATATCAACAAAATCCTACGTGGAAGAGAGATGGAGAGGAGAGAGAGCACAGGTCGTCTCTTCCTGAAGAGACTGTTGTGCACGCGAAACAAGACATGATACATTAATCTACTCTAGTTGACATGTAGGTCCGTTTCAAAGAAAAAAATATAAAATATAAATGTTGGAGAGTGCGCTAAAGACTATCTATTGGAGATGTTGTCTTTAAAAATGATGTAGCATATGTTAGAGATAAGATTATCTCTAACTATTGGAGATGCCCTAAGACCATATCCAATGCTGTGTTTTAGCCGGTTCAAATGAGGAGAAAGAAAACATTGAACCGATTCAATACATTGGACGGGTTGATTCCAACAAAAAAATGCATGAAACCGGACTCTACTTAGGAGTCGATTCAAAGTATTAAACAACTACATAGGAGAGAGTGCGGTTGAGAAATTATATTATTATTTTATGGTTTTTTAATGTAACGTGAGTCCCAGTTATTAGTACGAATCGGTTCAATACATTGGAGAAAAACAAGCTCAGGTCCTCAAATATTTATGTAGCATGACTTTAAATCGATGTCGGTTCAATACACTTAAAGATACTCTAAGATCTTCTTTTGCACAGTTATGCGCCATTTAATTTGCCGTCCTTCTTTGGGCCATACTGCCATCTAATTGGACCGACCAAAGGAAACCATCTCAGTACCAAAATCGACGTCGAGCCATCAATATCAGGTAGCCGCGGTGATCATGTGACTTGTAGAAGACAACTGCTTACCATTATAGTACTAAACTGTGATGTAGATCGCTAATTAACCAAGTAACCATGTGGCAACATATATTATTATGTAGTGTCTCACTGAACAAACTCAAGTAGAAGTTTCTTCTCTTTTCCTGCGTAATAACGTGTTTTCTCTTCCTAGGATCCATCAATCGGTAGCTCCGAGGAAGATTAGACGTAGATTACAAGGCCAATAATTTAGTCTAATTCCGTTCGTGACCCTGGATTCTGGATCGTGATTTGGGCGATCTTTGTTGCGTTGTGCAAATATACGCGTCAAGTGACGAGAGTATGGTTCCCAACTGTCCTCCGACTCCTCCATGCCTAGCGCCAAAATACACTGTCAGCACGTGTTGTACCGCGGCAGTTTATTATGTCTCCAAACAAGCTTTGGTTCTCATCGCCTTGCACCATTGTTTGGTGCAAAACAATTCTTGTAATTTTGTCGCCGACCATTGTTTAGTCCAACAGATGTGGCACTCGGTTTTCTGGCTGAGGGCAAGAGTTCGATTCACATCAACTGTTCGCCTGAGCATGCAATTCGATTAGAAGTTAATGGCCGAAACTTGTTGGGACTAAAAGTGGTTGATCCTACTGGGGCCTCGTATCATCTCGCACAGATACTTAAAAGTTTCTCATCTGCCTTTATCCCGAGTAACAGTTTGCCAGTTGCTACCAATGCGGTACAAAACGGAATATAGTTGTCGAACAGATAAGTACCGTTAAACGATTAATCAGAATGCAGATCATTAATCGGAATTATACAGATAATTTGACGTTCTCACATATTTGATGATAAGACTAGTTTTAGAAATATTTGAACACAATATGTTATCAATACTATCAAAGAAACTTGTGTCACCCTCCGATTGTCCATGGTAACTTCATTACTAACTCAAAATATAACAAGATTGATCGGTGGACTATTATAGTTCTGCACCAAAGTACGACTTGTAATGAGTTTAAGTAATAAATTAAAAGCATGCATTGTCACATAGATTAGATTAACTTAACACACTAATGAGATGGTGACCAAAAGAACCGAGTTTTAAATTTAAGTACATAAATGACCCACAACCACGAGAGAACCAGTTACTCTGAATCATTGCTAACGGTCTGGTCTTGTGATGGTTATATATGAATTAGTTACTCTAAATCAAGTGTTTTGTGCTTGAGTATATTAGGATTGTAACTGGATTGCTATTGAGCTAGTTGTAATGGGCTGAATTTTAACTTGACTAAATGGCTGAATTTGGTCAATTAAACGGATTATGCAGATGATTATACGGAAACGGCCGACTAATCGGACAATGCAGCCGATTTGGCATTCACAAATATTAAATGTGCTTCGATACATGTATATGTGACGTTTGCCTGGTGACTCTGCGTAAACAGGCGATTAATCAGCCGTTCTGACCGTTTAACTGTCCGTTCCGATCGTATTTTACAACATTGGCTGTTACTCACGTGTCAATATCGTTTAATTTGTTCATTTATGCCATCTGAATGATGAATGTGTTAGAAAAATAGGAACAAAGGAGATACGAATTTTTACGTGGAAAACCCTTTGCGGGAAAAAACCACAGGCGCCAATCAACGATGATCACTATATGAGAAGCGATTATAAAACGCAGGGGATTACAATGAGGTGTCCCTCTCCCATACGGCTTACAAGAGGTATATAAAGGGATAAAAGGACTTAGAGTCTAAGTAGGAAACTAATCCTCTAATATGGCATATTCCAGATACTTCCATATTAGAAATTCAGATCACATACGGATCCAAATATTAACAATCTCCATCTTGAGATGAATTTCCTCTTGTAGCAAAATAAAGAATCATCAATCACCAAATGATTCCCCCAATAAGATAAAAATCACCGCGCACCAACTAGTCACTAGGACTAAACTTTAACACCAACTAAGCTTGAGCAAAGCTCAAACTTAGTAACAGGAACTGGCTTTGTCATCATATCAGCAGGATTATCATGAGTACTTATCTTGCACATCTTGACATCACCTTGAGCAATAACACCTCGAATAAAGTGATATCTCACATCAATGTGCTTTGTTCTCTCATGGAACATCTGATCCTTTGTAAGGCATATAGCACTTTGACTATCACAAAATATAGTAGTGCAAGAATTATCTCCATAAAGCTCAGTGTACAAACCTCTTAACCAAATAGCTTCTTTACAAGCTTCAGAAATAGTCATATATTCTGCTTCAGTAGTTGATAAGGCAACAGTAGCTTGCAAACTTGCCTTCCAACTAACAGCACAACCACCAATGGTGAAAACATAACCTGTTAGAGACCTTCTCTTGTCCAAATCACTAGCATAATCAGAGTCAACATAACCAACAAGTTCATCTCTAGAACTCTCAAACTGCAAACAAGAATTAGAAGTGCCACGCAAATATCTGAAAATCCACTAAACTGCTTTCCAATGCTCTTTTCCAGAATTAGCCATGTATCTACTGACAACACTCAATGCATGAGATAAATCAGGACGAGAACAAACCATGGCATACATAAGAGAACCAACTGCACTGGAATATGAAACTCTAGACATGTACTCAATATCATAATCTGACTCAGGACATAAGGCTAAAGATAATCTGAAATGCGAAGCTAATGGAGTACTAGCTGGTTTTGCATCATGCATATTAAAACGACGAAGAACTTTCTCAATATAACCTTTTTGATTAAGGTATAACTTGCCAGATTGTCTCTCTCTCTAATAATCTCCATACCAAGAATTTTCTTTGCTGCACCTAAGTCCTTCATCTCAAACTCATTACTCAATTGTGCTTTCAATTTTGCTATTTCTGACTTATCTTTTGCAGCAATCAACATATCATCAACATAGGGAAGCAAATAAATAGCTAAACCATTAGCAGTCTTTAAATAAACACAGCTATCATAATCAGACCGCTTAAAGTCGTGAGAGAGCATAAAGGATTCAAATCTCTTGTACCATTGTCTAGGAGATTGCTTCAAACCATAAAGAGATTTCTTTAATCTACAAACAATGTGTTCTTTTCCAGGAGTAACAAAACCCTCAGGTTGGTCCATATAAATGTCTTCTTCCAACTCTCCATGTAAGAATGCAGTTTTAACATCTAATTGCTCAAGTTCATAATCACGCATAGCAACAATACTGAGTAAAGTGCGAATAGAACTATGCTTCACAACTAGAGAAAAGACATCATTAAAATCAATGCCTGGAATCTGACTATAACCTTTAGCAACCAATCTTGCTTTATACCTTGCTGGTTCAGTAGAAGAAATATCTTCCTTTCTTTTGAAAATCCACTTGCAATGAACATGCTTCTTCTCCTTTGGCAATTTCACTAATTCTCAAGTGCCATTCTTTTCAAGTGACTCCATTTCATCATGCATGACAGTTATCCACTTATTACAATCAGTGGAGTTAATAGCCTCATACTATGATGAAGGTTCTGAATTACCTTCAATTTCTTCTGCCACACTCAAAGCATAATCAACGATATTAACTTCTTCAATCAACCTCTTGGGTGGATTAATCTCCCTCCTAGGCCTATCAACTGCAATAGACTGTTGTGGTGGCTGCTCAACAATAGGAGTATCATCAACAATAGGTGCATCATGAACAACAATATTTTCCTTATCTGATGTGTCATTTGAATCAACAAAATGGTCTACCTGAATACTTGAATTTTGCTCACTCTCAACAGGAACATTAGTGGGCAGTTTATCATGAAGCATAGCAGATTTATTAAAGACAACGTTTCTGCTAATCACAACATTCCTTGTTTCAGGATTCCACAACTTATATCCTTTAACACCAGATTTATAACCAAGAAAGATGCACTTAACAGCTCTAGACTCTAATTTTCCATTATCAACATGAGCATAAGCGATCTGACAAAAACTCTCAATTCGAATAATTTCTTTGGGGAACCGACCATACCTCAATTGGAGTCTTCTTTTCAATTGCAAGAGAGGGTGACCGATTAATAAGGTAACAAGCGATGGAAGCGGCTTGGTCAAAAACATCTATGCAAACTGCATTTGACAACATGCAGCAGGCCCCGAAATGATGGTCTGTTCATATGCTCAGCTACACCGTTTTGTTGAGGAGTACCAGGAACGGTGTAGTGCCTAACAATGCCTTTAGTCTTACAATATGATTCAAATTCATCAGAACAGAATTCCATCCCATTATCAGTGCGAAGTTTCTTACCTTCTTTTCAGTTTGCCTTTCAACCATAGTCTTCCACTCTTTAAATGCTGAAAATGCTTCTGATTTATGCTTAAAGAAATAAGGCCACACTCTTCTAGAGTAATTATCAATAATGGTTAACATATAGCGAGCACCTCCTAACGATGTCTTCCGAGATGGCCCCCATAAATCAGAATGCACATAATCCAAAATACTTTCTGTGGTATGAACTGAGGTATTGAATCTCACCCTCTTGTGTTTGCCAAACACACAATGCTCACAAAATTTTAGCTTACCGATGCTATGTCCATCAAGGAGTCCTCTCTTGCTCAATTCTGCCAAACCAATTTCACTCATATGCCCAAGGCGCATATGCCAAAGATTAGTAGTATTGGAATCAGATAATGAACTTGAAATTACAGCAACATTACCTAATATTGTAGTACCTCGCAGATGGTACAGATTGGCAGATTTAATATCAGCTTTCATCACAACAAGAGAGCCTTTTGATATCTTCAAAACTCCACCTTCACCAGAATACTTGTACCCTTTACCATCAAGAGTACTCAAAGAGAAGAGGTTTCTTTTCAAATCTGGAATGTGCCTCACATCTGTCAAAGTTCTGACAATGCTATCAAATATCTTGATCTGAATCGAACCAATTCCTGCAACCTTACAAGATGAGTTATCACCCATCAACACAGTACCACCTTCAACAGGTTCATAGGTGGCAAACCAGTCCTTATTAGGACACATATGAAAGATACAGTCAGAATCAAGAATCCATTCATCATTGGTCTTAGCACATCCAGCAAAGGCAATAAGAACCTCTACATTAGAACTATCATCAGCAGCAAGGGAGGCATTACCTTCATCATCTGGTTTACCTTTTGGCTTATAATTGCCAGTTCTCTTTTCTTTATTCTGCAGTTTCCAGCATTCAGAGATGTCGTGCCCACTTTTCTTGCAATATTTTGCACGATTTGTACTTGCCTCTGGATTTCGACCAGTTCTTGTAACCGTTCGAACTTTTGCCTTAAGATCCATTGTTTGAGTTCTTCTCCTTTTGCCTGCCACGAACAAACAAGCCTTCTCCTTTTGGATTTGAATTTTCAGAATGTACCATCTGTTTCATCTTCTCCTTAGCATGCAAAGCTTCATAAACTTCATGAAGAGTGAGAGTATCTCTACTATATAATATGGTATCTCTGAAATTTGAAAAAGAACTAGGCAGAGAATACAAAAGAATAAGACCCAAATCCTCATCATCATATTTTACCTCCATCGACTCTAGGTCAGAAATGATCTCCTTAAACAACGAAAGATGATCAAGCACGGATCCTCCTTCTTGCAATTTGTGAGAGTACAACTTCTGTTTGAGATGCATCTTGCTGGTGAGATCTTTTGTTATGCAAATTTGTTCCAGTTTCAGCCATAATGCAGTAGCTGTCTTCTCCTTCAAAATCTCCTGCAAAATATTATTCGATAGATGAAGGTGAATCTGAGATAAAGCCTTACGGTCTTTACGCTTCTCATCTGCAGTCCATGTGATAGATTGTTTCTCAAACCCTTCCAACACATCATCCAAATCCATCTGTACTAACACAACCCTCATCTTAACTTGCCACAGCGAGAATTTTGTATCTCGATCCAGGAGTAGAAGATCATATTTCAAAGTTGCCATGAGGATTAAATCCTAAAAATTGCTGGTATTGATCTATGTAAACCTAGCAAAAATTACAACCACTTTGGTACACATACTGTGTACACGAATCAAATATCTTAAAATAACCTGGTGCACTTAATGGGTGGCCGAAGCAAAGATGACCGGTTCTTGTGTACCTCAACGTGAAGCAACAGAACCTGGTTCGGTGGACCTTGCTTAGAGATTTAATAAAGAAAGAATTGATAGGACCTGTGCTGCTGAAGTGCTTTCGCAATTGGTTTTGGTCTGCTGGATTGAATGTCTTCTTCCGGTCTGGACTGCTGGAGATTTCCATGCGTGCCTGCGGACGAAGCGAAGCCGTGCGATGGTATGCGTGCGATGCTCGGCTGTTGGTTGATGGCGACGCACGTGAGGGAGTTGGCTCCGCGTGAACCGACGACGCTTGGACCAAAGAGTTGGCACCGTAGGACCGAAGCCGTCACGTGCCGTGCGTTCGTTGATCTTGCGGAGCTGAACGAGGACGACAAAGGACGATACCCGAAGCCGACACATGCAATCCCGAGGCCACCGCCCGAGACTTGGAGACGAAGGCACTATGCGCAGTGGCGGAGTCAGAATTTTGATGATAGAGGTGCGATATTCAGACATCAGTACTACATCACCCAACACAGCAACACCCATTTCCCATTGGACCCATTCCATTCACCATTCTGCGGCCGACTGCCATTATGCCATAAGCCCATAATGCCATTCACAATCACAGAGAGCACCAAGTCTAAGTCACTAACCAAACTTACCAAAACAAGGAAGCCTGTGAGAGGAGCGATGGGGATGGCGGTGTCACGGCGGCCGGAGGTCGAGAGCCGGAGTCCGGAGGCGGGCGGCTGAGTCGCTGCGGATCGTGCGGCGGTCTGTGTGTGCAGTGAGGCAGTCTTGAACCGTGTCAACAGGATCGCCGATCACTGTGTGGACGCCGAGTGAAGCGGAGCATGCAAGGGCCGAGAGCATGGCAAGCGGCAAGGAGGAGGAGGCCATGGCAGCACGCAAGAAGGCCGCAAGGGAGAGGCGACCAAGACTGGAGAGAGGCAGGCTGCCGGGTGGCGGGCGCCGGTGGGAGGCGGAGGCGACTGGCGACGGCAGAGGAGTCGGCCGAGGACCGAGGCCGGGCTTGGCAGCCAGTTCAGATCTGGATTGGAGAGCGAAATAGAGAAATGGGGAATATTGGGGAGAGAGAGAGAGAGAGAGAGAGATTAGAGGTCAGAGGAGAAGCTAATGGGCTGCGACTCTGGCCATTGGCCGACTCGGACTCGTCGGCTTGGGCATAAATGAAATGGGGTCATCTTGGGTCAAAATTGAGCCAGAAATTTGTCTTCTTCGAGGGTATGTAAACATGTATATTAATATTAAACATGTATTAAGGGGGGTATATATCAATATTTTTTGCAAAAATTTTGGAGTGCGTTGCACCCCATGCACGCATCAGTAGCTCATACCGATTTGGCGAAATGGGCGGCGTCGAACAGACGACGGCAGCAGATCGAATCTGCTATTTTTTCTGTGTCTCTCTAAACCCTAAACTCTCATGTGCTTTGATACCACTTGTTAAAAAAATAAGAATAAATGAGACACGAATTTTTATGTGGAAAACCCTTGCGGGAAAACACTACGGGCACCAATCAACGATGATCACTATATGAGGAGCGATTACAAAACGCAGGGGATTACAATAAGACGTCCCTATCCTATGTAGCTTACAAGAGGTATATAAAGGGGTAAAAGAACTTAGAGTCTAAGTAGGAAACTAATCCTCTAATATGGCATATTCTAGATACTTTCATATTAGAAATTTGAATGATATACGGATCCAAATATTAACAGAATGGGAGTCCAGATTCAGTTCCAGTCGAGTCGTGAGCAGCAACGGTGCGTGAAATGCGTGGCAGCCAAATCACATGCGCTGCATCTCAGCCGGAGACAAAAGAGCGAAAGCCGGTTGAGTTCGGGGGCTCTGGACTCGGCTGAGGCATCAACGAGATCGGTTCCGCGATTCACAGTACAGGTCCTGCCATTCTGGTTCAAGTCGTGTATCTAAAACGGTGGTGGTACTCGCCACGTGAGTGATGGCCGATGAGAGTCCACATAGACCTGTTAGCTGCCACGGAGAACCGGATATGTTATCTGTCTCTCTCTAAGTTGGTTACACACATGCATGGGCTTCACCTGAATGCTTGGGGAGGCTGGCTGAGGCCTTATTTGAAACGCGGGATTCCCCAATATTTTTGTGAAATGTCGTCAAAATTCTTTTGGAATTGTTACGTCCAAACGGGCATTGACAAGTGCTTTCTATGTTACTTGACTCTAAAAGTAAATTTCATAAATATATTGCAATATGGTTGGTACTGGAATATTTGACTCTCTCTCAAGATTGGTACTGGCACACACAGCTTTGGACATGATTCAGCTTCACCTGAGAAAGCTTGGGAAGGAATAACACATTTTTTTCAAAAGAACATTCTCATAGGAGCTTTAGGTCTGTTTGGTATATAGGAATTCGCATGAACTTTCAGGAAATAAATCAATTCATATAGAATTCTGAAAACCCCTTCTTCCAAATTCCAGGAGAACCCTCATCATTTTTTTTGTTTTTTTTTCTTGACACAAATTTTGGTTCTGATTAGCATTTCCTACCAGCAAAAGATGAATTTTTATATATAAAAAAACGAACTTGGTATTTCAAGGTTAGAAGAAATAATGTAATAATCTTGCTACAAAATCATGACTCCCTGCTTTAATTTTCTTTTCTTCCACAAAATATGGCATTAGAACTCTCCTACCGGAAAAGTTGCCCATTCACCAACCATGCACTCATGTTGAGAGGCATATTTTTCATGCCAAGGGAAAAGCATGGACCCAAAGAGGGCCTTTTCCGGCCTAATTTGTTGAAAGAAATAATTGCAATGTAGCTACCTAAACTTGTGAGTTATACCATTTTACTATCTCAACTTGTATTTAACTATCTTGGCCCATTAAACTTGTCCTTGTTTACACCGCAGGTCTTTTCCTCCGTTAGTTGACGGAATATGCTAATAATCGCATTGTAGCTCCATAAATTTGTGAGGTTGTACCACTTTACTATCTGAACTTGTATTTTACTTTCTTGACCCCCTAAACTTGTCTCCGTTTGCACCACAAGTCATGTTCTCAGTTAGTTGACGGAATAGGCTGACTTGGTGTCCTTTGTAGTTGACATGGCAAAAATGACATTCTTCCTCCCTATTCCTCCGACCGCGCTTCATCATGGCCGCCATAGGATACCTTCCATTCCTGCTACTCCGCTGGGTCTCTACTAAGATTGACCACGTCACATAGTGTTCCCGGACCTCGCTTGCATTTTTCAACGTTCAATAGAAACCGAACCGCAGTTGCCGTGGAGATCGTGCGGGTGTTCCTCCACACCAGCCGCAAGTCATCGTCGTCCAAATTCACTGCCACTGATGAGCCTCTCCTCTCTTTATCCACCTCTCTAGCTTCGCGCCGTCGTATTCTACCTCGTGCTCCCTTCGCCTTCGCCGGTATTTCACCAGACTGCCGCCATCGCTCAACGCAACCACTGTGCATCTTCGCCCACGACATCTCTGCCCGTCCTCTCCCCGGCGTCGTGGAGAGGGTGAGGAAGCCGTCGGCCTTGCCAGAGGCGGCGCAGGCAGGGGAGGACTTTTAGACGAGGGTCCATGGGAGGCGGTGTGGGTGAAGAGAAAGTAGGTTGTGCACGTGCCAATGACGCTGCCTCCATAGATGATCACATGGCGGCGCGGTGGCCATGTGTGCCGTCGGGGTTTAATGGAGGGGCAGCCATGGATGCCACCTCTGTGATGATGTGCGAAAGTAAAAATGCAAGTTCAGGGGTCGCAGAATCAGACGGTTCCTTCTGCATTTGGACAAAAACATATCTGAAAATAATCTCCACACTCACCCAACAGTGCTATGACTTCATATGTCCATATCCAAATAATTTCATTAACGCTGGACACTATAGATATGTCTCATCAATGTAGACAAACACTTTCGGTGCAGATCATGAAAATTCACAGGAGCAGTGTCGACCGGATAATTTTTTTCTCTAGTCAATTTTTGCAACCTTTATCTTAAGCAGCTCTCTCTCTCTCTATATATATATAGAGAGAGAAATTACATAAGGCACCCACGTCATGAATCATCCGATACACGTGTATGATTGATGCAAATTTTGGAGTTTAGGTATGAAAATGCTTTATACCCCTGATATATTTATGCAAGTGAGTTTTGAACTTAGTTCAAACTAGTTTAAAGTACTTTTGAATTTAGTGCAACTAAAGTGATTATATACCACGAAACTAGCTCAAACTAGTTAAATTGAAGATGGATTTAAATTTTTTCGGAGTTTGACATCTCAAACACACTTTTTTTATATGAATATGTGAAGATAACCATGTCAAACTTTATGAATCTCAAAGCACATCAACGTGTATTGATTAGGGTATCTAGGCACCATGGTGAATGAAACTAGTATGGTACTCGTTGGAGGACATACTCCTACTTCTCATATACCACTTAAATCGTATGATAATATATCTTTATCAATTCAAGCATACTCTAATAATGATTATAAGATACCCCGAAGTGAGTTTCATGAAAAAATTTCATTAAAGTCCACTTTTTATAGGAAAATCCGTGCATATACTTCTTTTATATATGAAAAAGGGTATATAGCAAACATAAAGGGCTCAAATGAAAAAATTTCAATCAAGTCGCATTGGAGTATCTTATAATTGATATTTAAGTATACTAAAAGTAATAAAGAAGTATAATATGTTCGTTTAAGTGATATATTAGAAGTGGGAGTGTGTGTGTGTGTCTCACTACTACAGAAAAGGCTTTCACAGACGGTTCAAAACGCCATCACGCAGGCGGTTTCGTGAGCCATCTCGAGTTTATGGGTCGATGATGACATGAGGTCATCCTGCACGGTTTTGAACCGCTCGTGATGTATACTTCCTTGAGCGGTTTGTGGTTCAAACCGTCTCACGATAGTAATATCACAGACGGTTTCATCCACAAACCGCTGGTGATAAGCACATATCACAGCGGTTTCAGCCACAAACCGCGTGATCGAAGCACATATCACGCTTGAGCGGTTTGTACATATATTTGGAACACGTCGTGATGACTTTTCTCTATAAAGGCCCAGCGTATGGTTGCTTGTACCATTAAATCGGCATCATATATATATGGGAAGTATCATATAGCAACTATCCATTCTTGAGAGTAATCGTTTAAACCCAACAAGAACACTAAGCAACCATTCTCATATTTCAAAAGAATTCTCAACTTGTTGCTTGGTGTTCTTGTTGGCTTTAAAGACAATTACATGCTCAAGAATTGTTGGTTGCTAATACATGATGCCACTTCCACGGAGAAGGCGATCAACGCCACTTTTCAACATAGCGACGTCTAATCTAGGTAATTGGATGTCCGACCGCTTCTTTGCATCCATACTTTTTAAACTTACAAGGGCTCAATGAGATTGCCCGTGGATACCGCCTCATTCTTCTCATGCTACGTGACTAATTTCCTAAAGTGGTCGAGACTACTAATAATATATATATATAATATATATGATGCCTGTTTTAATGGCACAAGCAACCACCGCTGGAGACTTTATAGAGAAGAGATTATGAATGGAATGGTAGGACGACTGTACACAAGAGGTAGGAGAACTTGACCGCATGAACAAGGGACTATTAATATGAACTAATTATCAATTCAATTTCAGATAAGACTATTGACACCATTACATCACGAGCAAGGGACTATTAATATGAACTAATTATCAATTCAATTTCAGCATAAGACTATTGACACCATTACATCACAGAGCAAGAGGACTATTAATATGAACTAATTATCAATTCAATTTCAGCATAAGACTATTTACATCATTACATCACGAGCAAGAGGACTATTAATATGAACTAATTATCAATTCAATTTCAAAGATAAGACTATTGACACCATTACATCACGAGCAAGGGACTATTAATATGAACTAATTATCAATTCAATTTCAGCATAAGACTATTGACATCATTACATCACACAAAGAAGAGGACTATTAATATGAACTAATTATCAATTCAATTTCAAAGCATAGGACTATTTACATCATTACATCACGAGCAAGGGGACTATTAATATGAACTAATTATCAATTTAATTTCAGCATAAGACTATTGACATCATTACATCACACAAAGAAGAGGACTATTAATATGAACTAATTATCAATTCAATTTCAAAGATAAGACTATTTACATCATTACATCACAGAGCAAGAGGACTATTAATATGAACTAATTATCAATTCAATTTCAGATAAGACTATTAACATCATTGAGCGGTTCATCGCAAGAGAACAAGACCAAGGGTGTCCAAACCCACCACACAAGTAGTAGCCCTCAAGATCCATCGCAGAGCACTAGCTAGCCATTTTCATCACAGAGCAAGGGGTAGAGACAGAGAGGACCTTAGTATAAGCGCAACCACGGTGGCGACCCCACCACCAAAGACAACCCTCATCCATTTCCTTTTACCTTGCATAAATCACACAAACATCGAGGACACAACTTAAGGTTCATGCATAAAAATCAAACTCAACAAAAGACATTAAGCTAACAGATCTAGAGGAGAATAGAGGAGGATAGGAAAGCAAAGCCGGCCAGGGCCCTAGCAGCAGGCGCAACGGGGTCGGCGGCGTCGACGCAGGTCGAGCGGCGGCGTCAAGGTGGGGAGGAACGGAGTTAGGCGGGCGCAAACCCTAGCAGAGCCGGGAGTGACGAGAGTTTGATGTCACAGTGGTTGTGGCTGCGGTGACGCCGCAAAAGACACTCTTATCGCATTGAGTGTCTTTTGCAAGGTCACCAGATGCTACAACCGTCGGCGACAGGAAGAATAAGCGGCGTCGGCGGCGACGGGAGGAACGGACGAGAGTAAGGCGGCTGGGGAGTGGCGAGTTAGAGCGCAAACCCTAGCGGCAAGTGGGCTAGCTCCTACTTATAAAGAGATTTATCGAGAGCGGTTCTATTATGGAACCGTCGGTGATAATATCACGACGGTTCCATAATAGAGCCGCTCGTGATATAGGATATATCACGCAGCGGTTCCATAATGGAACCGCTCGTGAAATGGTTTTCTCAAGTATATATATACAATTACATGACATGAATAAATTACATGTTTATATTAAAAAGGTAAACCTATAATTAAACAAGGTTTTTCTAGTGGCGAAGGTAGATCGCTATCTCCATCCGCAATACTTCATAGGCGGCGGTGTGTCAAGATCGGACGGTTCTCGATCATCGTGACGAAGCTCGAAATGCGCCCACCCGCTGACGCGCTTGCTCGAAAGTGTCTCCAAGACCCTCGATCGTTGAACTAAGAAGAATTGAGCCCATAGGCTCTCTTCCTTGCTTGAGGGTCTCGGCACCGTCGACTCGGCCGCTGTCGCCTCGATTTCACAGTCAAGTGACGGCAAGCCTCCGGAGGCGTGCAACGCCGTTTTGGAGGACTATGTCGATGACGCGTAAACTCGCCGAAAGTGGGAGATCACCGGAAGACACGGCGGAGGAGGATGTCAAGACGGCGGAAGGTGGCCGCCACTGCTCCGGCAAATTTGCTGCGGCAGAGGAGTGAAGACATCGTTGATCAAGCGGTGTTCTTCCGCAGAAGACAGTTCAACGTGACACCGAGAGAGGTGCTGTATAGTGCGGCCAGAAGGCCATCGCTGCGGCGACAAGGAAGAGGCGACCATTTCGCTTTTTTTATAAGTGTATGGGGATGATCATCTTGGATGGCGGATGATCCTTTTTATAAACAAGGAATAAATTCGAGCGTGAGACGAAGAGACGATTGGGGAGCCGGCGCGATCGATGCGATGAAGAGACGATCGGGAGCCGGCGGATTGGCGACAAACGAGCGCGCCGGCGATGAAGAAACTCACGCTGGAGCGATATTATCACGAGCGGTTATTTTTAAGAACCGCTCAGGATATTAATTAATATCACGACGGTTCTTGTTGTAACCGCTCGTGATACTTCACGACGGTTGTGTTTTAAAACCGCTCGTGATATCGATTAATATCACGAGCGGTTACTTCGAAGAACCGCTCGTGATACTTCCTGACGGTCTTCAACATGAACCGCTCGTGATATTGCCTCTTCACGACGGTTTTTTAGCGTTAGCCAAGAGTACGCACGCCTCTAAACCAAAACCGCTCGTGATTGAATGTAATACCGACGCGGTTTGGCCAACAAATGCGTGATGAGGCGCCCAAGATAGCCTTTTGTAGTAGTGTCTATTCGGCGCCGCACCCAAAAAGCTTATTACTGCGCGTGGTCAGAATCTGGTCGCGTATTGCGCGCGGGCGTGCACCCACGCCCCCACGCTACACGCGGCACACGAGCACCCGCACCTCCTGCTCGAGATTGGTAGTAAAACCCTCGCGCGCACCAAAACGGCAGTAAAAACCCCACGCTCCCACCGTGCTTTGCGCGGTGCGCCAACACCCGCACCTCGCGCTCGAGACCGATAGTAAAACCCATGTGCGCACGTCACACGATGCTAAAAAGGTTGGGTAGTGTTCTAAATCGACAGTAAAACGTCACAGCACACAAAAAAAAGCAATTAAAAATTGACGGTAAAATGATCGCGCGCTACCCGTGGCGTAAAAAAACGTTTTACTGCCGTTTCGGCGATAAAGATGGGTCTGTAATATTCAGGATGTTGTTTTACTGCGAAAAAGCACGTCGCGTTGCTGATCCAGTGAAGGTTATCGTGGATTCGGTGATTGTTTACCATAAATGATGCCTAATATTACTTCGAGAGGCACGTCGTGTTACTACTGTAAACCTGGTTGTGCTTTTTGGTTTTTGGGTAGTTACTGTAAGTGTGGTAACGTTTTACTGCTGTTTGAACATGATATTACTGCTATACCCACCAAAAATGTGTCTTTACTATCTGTTACGCAAGTTCTTCCGGCAATCATAAGTTTTTACTGTAAAAGTAGCGCATGTTACTGTGAGTTACAAAAAGTTTACTAGATCTTATAAAGTAAACAAAAAAACTACTTCGACTTGTTGTGCGGTCTAAATGTCTCCAATGTGTCGGGGAAGGGCTTGATGCTATTGACCTTGTGGTACAATAGATAGAACATCAGCTCGGCCCTGTACTCATTCCCGTTCTCCTGCATACATATGATAAAAAAAAGGCCACGTGTAAAAGTGCCATACATCTGAATACTGCATGTTGCGGGTGGTGGGAAGTTCTTACTGGCTCTATCTGTGTGGCCAACATCGAGCTTTTGCCATCCCAGAACTCCAAGTACTCCATTACGAAGAATGTGCAGTCATTCTCTAGGACCTGCTTCGGCGTCCCCATCGTGTGCACCCTCTAGTTCACCACAATCAGGAATTTCCCACTGGTCACTGACTGTAGGGCTGCACATAGACGAGGTATAATCATTTTCCTCACTGGGTCATGGTGGTTCTGTACTTTTGTGCCCTTCTGCTTATAATCGTTGGAGTCCAACACTTCCATGTGCTTCTGTGCTATATTGAAGCAGTAAATAGACCAGTGCTGATTATGTAGAATTGGGAGGAAGAGCTGCAAGGGAATGATAACTTGTAAAGTACATGTCCGGTTAAAAAAAGGGCCAACACTATGTATGAGATTTAATGTAATGAAACATATAATTTACTGGATCATGAATGATATTTACTAGATGCACGTTTGATAGACGTAAAAAACTAACCAGCTTTACGTGCGTGATGTCCACCCCCGCCATATACTCCTTCAACATGATCATGGCCTGTTCACTGTTGTACTGCTTGTTTTTAATGTACTCCTCTACGTTTAGCAGTTTCTGTCGACGGACAAAACACAGTTGTTTAAAGTTTATCGAAGGTGACGATAGGTTTTACTGCTATGCGAGTAAACATTTACTATAAAAAGCTTTTGCGAAAAAACATCTTACCAACAGTTCGATGGGGGGAGAAATGTCCTGTACCCATCACTTTCTGGCCTCAGGTCGGCGTCGTGTTGGCGCAATCACTTGATGAACTGAGAGATGCACATGTCTTCATTCATTTGTCCGTCCTTGAACGACTGTGCCATGTCTTTTCCAGTAGCTGCTATGATTCCATCTCTAGACTCGAGCAGAACAAGGCTGTAGTAAAAAAATGCCGTTCATTTTAGTAGCAAAACATATGTGTATTCTCGGTGAAACAAATGGACACAATAAATAAACGTTGGTCGATCTAGTAAACTCTCTATTGACAAAGCAGTAAAAAAACATTTTATGTATCAGTAAAAGTGTGGCGATATTCTCCTACCTTTTGAGGCTCTCACCGTTGCATATCAACTCCTTCACCTCCTTGGCCGTGGCGACGGATACTTTCGACCGCCTTATGTATGGCTTGAATGGCGACACCAGCTTGCTGGGAGCTTTTGTCAGCCTCTTTCCAAATGCACTGGCGTCGATGTTGCCCCTTTGGGCTACGGGAGGAACACTCTTCCCTACAATGGTCTTCTCCACGCGAGCTGCCTTTTTGGTCACCGTTGTGCCCGTCGCCTTTGCCTGCCTAGGATCGACGAGTTTTATTTTGAGCTTTTGTTTGGCAGCGGTGGCCTACAGAAAAAAAGACTTGTGTCTCTTGTTTTACTGTCGTATTATTTTTGTCTTTACTAAAAATATCGTGATAAGTTACTGCTATGAACCATGTACCTTTGCCATGTTGGGTCTACTCAGCGGCTCTTTACGCACATCAGTGGGTGCCTTCATTGCCTCCTTTGTTGAGAGAGGTGCCTCAGGTGCGTCTGTTGCTCCCTCTTTCACTGGTACCTGTGGTAAAAAAACAGTAACAACATTTTACCGCAATGTGTCCAACAAATTACTATATGTGTCGTCACATAATACTGCTAGTGGCTACGGTATGTACCTTTAGCGTGCTGACACTAACCACTTTCACCTCCTTGACTTTGCTCATGGCGGTAGGAGCCTCCTCTACCTCCGTTACTTGTGGAGGGCCCTTCGGAGCGACCGTTTCAGTCTCCCTTACTATCTCCTACAAAATTAAAAAATGGATCGAGTTACTGTCAAGGGTAAGTAAATTTACTGCTTTTCCCACTCAAGTTTTACTGTGTCGTTACCTCCGTGTGCTCCTTTACTATTGGGGGCTCTAACATAACATCGATGGAGCCCTCGTTTACTGTTCCCTGCGATAAAAAAGAATCAGGAATGAAATACTGTAAGAACACCCCACCTTACTTGACCAAACATATACGATTTATTGTATTCAATACCTTGGTTTGCTCTGGGGTGGTGACAGTAACTCGTGGCCCGCCGCAGCTGCCTACTCGATTGGGGCCCGTGTAACGTATGCGGTAGGGTGTATCCCCGGGATCTTGTCAGCTTCGGTCGAGTCTATTATGTTGTCAATGCTTGACTTGACGTCGCCGCCGCTCACCTGATCTGCACAAGAACAGTACATTAAATCAGTAAATTACTGTGAGTTACTTTAATGTTTACTATTTTTATAAAACATAATTACTGCATGCACCTTACTCACCCTATTTTGTTTTCTTTATCAGTTTACTATGTTTTGCTGTTGTTTTACTATGTATAATGTGTATATTTACTACTCATATTACGTTGTTTGGCTATAATGTAGTGGCATACCTTGTGTCACATCACCCTCCACCTCTTCTTGAGTTAGAGGGAATAGCGACGATGTTGTAGAGAGGACCTCCTGGACACCGTGGGGGAGGTAGAAATGTTGATGCCAGTGCCGTTGCAGCTAGGGTGGCAGACTCAATCGACATTTGGGAGCAGGGGTGACGACGGGTCCCGACAATTCTGCTGACACTGGCGTGGGGGCTACAATCTCCAAAATCGGGACAAATGGGATGTCTCTCACGGAACGATAGTATCGGCGAGTCGCGGGGTTGCGATCGCCACGACCGGCAGCGATGACACACAATTGCGGCCGGTATTGCGGACTCTTCCTGCGCCGGTTGCGCCTAAGTGTCCAGGAACACTATGTGTATTAGCGTGGGGATTGCGGCCGCGCATTCTGACGCCTGCGCCTTCTTGCTGGTTCTCGTCTTTTTTGTCCCGGTTGTGCGGGACACCGATCTGGACGCATCTGCTGCCCCGAGCAACTTCTTGATGACACTAACGACCTTCATCTGCACCATCTTGATTTTATGATGCGCCGTCTATACCTATGCCATAGCCTTCTCCGCCTACCTCATCGCCCTCCCGACCTCGTCGTCAAACTTCTCCAGTGCCTCTATCACCAGCCGTCGCTTCCCCTTGCCCAACGATCCCACCACGTCACTAAGCAATGCGTGCAAGCTCAAGAACTGCCCACGGTGGGTTGTGTGGGTAACTCCGGTAGGTGTAGCAGTGCCATCGTGTTGTGCCAGTAACAGGTCACCTCCTTGCTCCTGCACTGGCCATTCAAACGACACGAATGAATTGATGTGCGGGCGTATCGTCTGATGCCGGCAGCTCTGCTACGGCTGGGATGATGGTCTTGATCAGCGTGGGGGTGTGGGCGCATCATCCAGCATCGACAGCTACGCTACGACTGGGATGACTATCTCGATCGGCATGGGGGATGCGGGCATACCGTTTGATGCAAGAGGCACCCCTACGTCTGGGAAGACTGTCTTGATCGACGTGGGGGTGGCAAGCGTACCGTCCGACGTCGGCACCTTCTTGCTACGTTTTGCCCTTCTCTTCTTGCCCGCAGATGGTGCCGATCTAGATGCATCCCTCAGCGCGAGCAATGCCCTGGTCACGCTGACCACATTTGTATGTGCGGTCTTGATTCTCTAATGGGCCTTCTGGATTTGCCACATCGCCTTTTCTGCCTTGTTGTCAAACTTTTTTAGGGCCTTCATCACAAGCAAGGTTGTCATAATCGCAATCCTGAATCGGATAAGAGGTTCTTCAGCAGGATCGTGAATCGTAGGATTACCAAAGAATACTTTTAAAAATATATCTTGTACTTCAATGCTTCTATGTTTTTAAAACTATACTTTTAAAACATCTGTTTACCAAAATGTATTGCAAAGAAAAGGTCATTCATTATTTATGCAAATTATAATGGATGTGAAGAAATGAAATGTAAAAATTTATAATGAAAGAGACACATGCAAATAATTGTTTATAATAAATTACTAGAATTTGTAGAATCGGGTAGGATCGGTTGAAAATTTTGATCATGACCCTATAATTTTTCTGTTTGAATCGTAATAATAATAAAATTCTACCAATATTATACTCTACCGTAGGATCATATCGGTCCAGTCAATCTAGGTCATAGAAACATAGGATCGTTTGACTAGAATCGAGATTCTGACAGCCTTGATCGCAAGTCGTTGGTTCACCTTGCCCATGGATCGCACGGAGTCACTAAGAAGTCAATGCATGCTCGGGAACTTCCCAACAGCGGCGTGTGGAGCTTCCTCCGACAGCTCTGCTTGTGCCGTCGTGCTGTCCAATTGCCATGTTATTTCAATGTTACCATGAAATTACGGTTTTTCTCAAATGAAATTTACTACAACCAAAATCTAATTTTACTACTAACTAATAAGGAGTAGACCATCATGCTGAGCTTGTCGAAAGTGTCTTTCCCGTCTCGGTCCTTCGTCCTATTGGCTGCAACGATCTTGTCGATGAGGGCAGTTGTGAAGTTGTCAGGTAGTAAATCTATGACATAGTTTTTACTACGTGTTAGTGTATAAATTAATGAATGTAAGCTACCAATTCATTGACACGCCTTGGATTTGATGAAAAAACAAAGTAAAAAATGTGTGGTTGCTTATGGACTTCGTGGTCTTGTCCTTCCTTTTGTTCTAGGTTCGCATAGCCTCCCTCAGGTCATCAACGACGGCCTTGCACCGGTCGATGCCGCTGAAGTTGTCGAGGTCCTTGGTCAGCCAAATGTTCTTCCCCATGATGTTATTGCTGGTCGCCGGAAACAACAACTTGCTGAAAACGACCACGAAGAAGCACATGATCGTTAGGCAATTAGTGCCCTCGGTGCATATCCTCTTCGGTAACATCTCATTTTTTATGTTGTCGCTCAGTGGCACCACGAGCAGTCGCTTCAACTCGGTGAGCTCAGTGGTGCCTGCAGCTAGCGACACCATCGGTGCATCCCTGCCACCGCATGGGAGCCCAAGAACGCACTTCACGGCATGGGGTGTGATTGGGATGCTCTTGCTCCCGTCGACATGGAGCAGCATGTCGTTGGGGTCTATCCTGGCTATCAGGAAGTAGCTAAGGTCCCTTCTCTCAAGAACCTCTAGGTTGAACTTGAGGAGGTTATCGAAACCGAACTTCGAGACCTCGCTCATTTGGTCTATTGTTAGCTTACCGATGATCGCGATGGCGAGCAGAGTGCACCTAACGCAGGTCGTGTATGGTCCTCGCTTCCTCTTTGCCGCAGCTTGCTTAAAAAAAAAGGAGAACGAACTTCAAAATGACCATGTGCTAAAAAGGGCATAGTAAATTATGTTTTACTGACGCAGTGAAGCTAGAATCACTGGAACTTGACTTAGGATTTACTACTATTAATACATCACGTTAACAGGGCAGTAAAGAAAATAATTATTGGAACCTGACTAAGGATTTACTGATATGAATGCATCACGTTACCAGGGTGGGCTCCGCTACGGGCTCCGCGGAGGTCATCAGGGCATCGATGTCTTCTGATTCAACAACCTTCCTCTTCTTGCCCAGACGGTTTCTTTCGACAAATACTCGCGCATGGATGCGCGACCGACACATCTGAGGTTTGTGCTTTGGCAGGATCGGGTTGAGATGGGTTCACGTAAATCTCCAGCGCCGACTGGCTGTCCTTGGTGGTGATATTCCTCACCTTCAAGGGGATCTCACCGGATGTCCCCATTTACTGCCACGGGCACAAAAAAGAGCAAACATCATGAGTTTTACAGTAAAAGCATCGTGTATTTACTTCAAAACTTGTATCCCATGCTAGGATGTATTGAATCCAGATGCACTAGCATCGGGAAAACCCACAATTTGGGTGAATCGACGGTAAGAACTCAATTGTGCGGAATTGGGGGTGATGATTGGTGAAGAGAGAGAGAGAGAGAGTGGGGGAGGAAGTAAGAAGGCAATGGGAAAGAAGAGCCGAAATACACCAAAAAAAAAGTGACAAATGTTGTCTATTTTCATGAATTTGGTGGCTAATCATGATTTCCAATATTTTGGAATGACAAATCCTAAATTGGAAATCTTTGTGCGGCTTATTTGATTTTCCCCTGTCTCACTGCCGACCCCATCTCTCTCCAGTCTCCACACATCACTTCCGCGGTTTCTGCCATCACTTCCGCGGTTTCTGCCCCTCTCCTTTCTCCTACGTCGCTGTCGCTGCTGTTCCAGCAGCACTACGCCCCGTGTACGAGCACACGAGCACGCAGTCACGGCTGCCATGGCTCTGATGCAGACCCGACAGGTAGACGTGAGTTCATCCCCTTCCCTCTGCCCAATTCTTAATTTTACTTCTGATGCTAATTTCATTGCTTGGGGATGATATCTAAAATGTTGAATTTGTCCCGGTAAATCATGGTGAATTTGTTTGTTAGGCGCATGGGGGAGGATTGTTTATCCTAGGGGTAACTTTGCCATTTATAAAAATTTCTCTCTTCCAAATTGGAGTTAACGGCAGCTTTTGATGACGGCAATCCAAAGGGGGAGGGGCATTTGGCAGAGTTTTCGTCGTTCGTTTTCGCGATGGCATTTTTACGCCCATGTCCTTCAGTTTCACTATGGCATTTCGCAACATTGGAGCGTATTGGATGGTTCGGAGCAATTTTTCTCTTTTTGTTAATGGTGTATGTTTAAGAGAATGATGCGGATTGACTAAGAAAAAAAAGTAATAAACTATCCTACATGCAAAGCTTGTGTAACTCAGTGTGCAACACACAAGCCTCGAAAAAATCATAGGCACCGCAAGTATATTAAGAATAAGAAAAAGCTTTTGAAAATACATTTGAAACCGGCTGAAGATGCCAGAAAAAAAAATACATCTACAACACTGCATTTAAAAATACTACCTGATGATAGCAAAGAACAAAAACAACTGAAAACACCGTAAACGCTACGATCGCAAGCAACTTAGATGTCTAGACTACAGGCACCTGCCACTCTTCATGTCCAATGATCCTCCTTAATACTCTAGAAAACCACTGATTTTAAAATAACACCCTTTTTAATTAATATGACAAAAATAAATAGCGACCGGCTAATGTAGAAGCCCTTGTCGTCAATTCGGTTGGCGATAGGAACATGAGCTTTCCCATCAAACTATAGCCAATTCATTTGGCGACAGAACTTGGTCTCCGAATTATTTGGCGATAGAGTATTGTTTGGCCAGGAGTCTTGTCGTTGATTCATGCCTACAATCATTTGGTGACAGTCATTTGAAGACAGAGTATTATTTTGTCATATTAATTAAAAAGTGTATTATTTAAAAAACGAAAACCACTTGGGTCCTTGAACACCTCGAAAAAAACCATGTGAGTAACCATCTCTATAGTCCATATGAAGAGAACATGAAAAAAAACATAGGAGGGTGTAGCTAGTAGAGGAATTTTTTAAATAATATTATTTTAATAAGGAATTACAAAAATAAACAATCAATATTTTTTTTTACAAAAATGGTCTACTGTCATCATTCCAAATAGCGTAATGATCATGTCGCCATTTGGTATGGTGACAGGGATCCTGTCGCCATAGAAATAGTGTTGCTGCCATTCCAAATGGCGACACAAACTTAATTCGCCATTTGAATTGGCAACATGAGCCTATCGCCGGGAGATTCAATTATTTGTCACTGCCCAAACATGCGTAATTGATTATTTGCCACTAATGTGAGTATGATATGTGGTCAAATTCACCCTGTTGCAGTGGCAAATAATCAAATATTCCTTTATATTTTGGTATTATCTTTAAGTGTCCGTGCAACTGACCATTTTCGAAAAGATAAGGAAATATGAAGTAGAAAATAATTTAGGAGTTTCGGTCTAGCCAAACATAATGACAGAATGCACGAATCCACAAAAATATTTGGAATGCGATTTCGACGGCACAATAGCAAAAATAGCTCCCTTTGGAGCAAAATCAACAAAAATATTTGGAATGCGAGTTCAGCGGCGCAATAGCAAAAGTATTGAAGTGTCATTTTCTATGCAGTTGTCCCTTTGTTGAACCGATTTATTTGAGAGTACATAACAAAATATTAGAGAGATAATGACTTGGAAACAAGGGTGTGGTTGTTTCGCGTACAAATAGGCTAGAATGAGGGTGGTGTCTATCGTGATGTTGACACCCTCACATGGTTGCTTGTATACATAACAAGAACAAATAATATTGTAAACACAAGACTAGCATAATGTAAGCCGTAAATATTTATATTTACATAACTGTAGTGATACATCTACTCACGGGCCCTCTTGGAGTGTACCCCATGTGTGGCCCCTGGCCTCATCTGGCGGGCTGGCTGCGGGTGCTGGTGTGAGTATGTCAAAGCCTCTTGTGCCCGAGGTACCCTACCGCCATGAGTAGCCTATACAGGTGTCGTGATAGGGGGCTGCATCGGTTGGTTCGCTCTGGGCACACCATGAAGTTGTGAAGCCCCAATGGAGGCCTGGCTGGGAGTGCTCTCTCCGTGCGAAGGCCCACCGCCCTCTCGTCGTAGCGCCCATTCATCGTCGAAGTCGTAGTCCAAGGTCTGTACTCCCTCATGCGACACCAGCTCCTCATCCCAAACGGGTGTACGACCTGTGGTATAGTACGTTATGCATGTAAAACAGATAGAAATGTTGAAAGTACACACGACGCGGGAGCATTAATTGACCTGGTCGCTGCATTGCAACGGACGGCTCTACGTAGTCCTGTCCCATGTAAGGGTGGAACCGAGGAATTTTCAGAAAAAAAATTGGCGTTAGTAAATAGTGGAGTTCGAAATAAACAAGCAAACATGAGTGTTTTAGGTGTACCGGCGAACTGTGCTGGGTACTCTCGGCACAGTGCAATGAGGACCCGCTCGGTACGTCCGGGCGATCAGCTGTGGGGCGTGACGCACTGTGGATTACCCCCATCCACGCACTTGTGGCTCACACGCGTCTCTCGGCCTCTGGCACGACGTAAGCTCGATGCATCGCCTCGCCTGCTCCATGATCCGGTCCATGGCATCTTTGAGGTTGTGCCCATCTTGATGACGTGCTCTCTGATCATCATGCTACGCATGGAGCTCACCAACGTGTACATCTCCAAGTTTAGATCGTTTTATACACAGAAATAACAAGTGAGAAACCGAAAACATGAGAAGTAAATAAGAAGTATGGACCGTTCAATACGTACCATGCGATGGAATGCAGTCCGGCTAGGTGGGTATGTGTCGGTCGTCGCGACCTCATGTCGTGGTGGGTCGTCCACGACCCTGATGCAACGGACGCTCGTTCGAGTGGAGTACCACTCGATGTACTCCTCGTACGTCCGATGGTCGTAGGGAGCATCCTCTTGGACTACGTCATCTAAGGTGTGGGGCCACTGCTCAACCCAAGGGACCAGCTTGTCAGCCCAGGAAGTCCTACCAGATACTCCCTTCATGGTGTACCTGCGGAAGGCAAAACGATAAATTTGTAAGTACGTAAGGTAAAGGCTACGATAAAATTAAACGTTAACTTACCCATGGACGTTCAGCGGCAATGGCTCCCCTAGGGCACTAGGACATGCTATCGTATCACCCAGTGCATGTGGTACTCAACGAAGACGTCGTGCACTAAGCGACGTCGCGTGAGCCAGTACGCAGAGTCTCACTGGCACAAGCTCGACAAGCCTCGGGGTGCATGTGCGTACACCCTCTTGAGAGTGTATGGTGTCCAGATGATGCGGTCATCTGTCAACTGGTCGAACATCGCAACATAGTCTGGGTAGGATGCGTGCGTAGTGATCGGTGTGAACGTGACCTGTGGAATAGAACAATAAAACCTGAGCACATGCTATTAAAGCACATTATGAAACAGATTAAAGGTTCAAAAAAATTACCCGTTGGTGACACCACACCGTACCCATGGTTGGGCCATCCACGTCGTCGTCAGTGGTGTACATGGCGATGATGTAGGCTCTGAGGTCGAGTTGTGGTCGTCCGATCTGGAAACACTCGAAGGACCACAACTGAAGAAGGAGTGAGGATCCAGAGAGGACAGAGCTACTCCGAACCTAGTGGCATGCGTCGCACAGGGCGCGGTATGTCACACAATGCACCGTCGGGCCCTAGGCGCATGACTGGATCTCCTCCGCCTCTAGGTCTGCCAACTCCTGTGCGTAGCTGATCATATGCTTGTCGACACTGTCGCCATGGCACCTGCAGAACATGACCGACCCAAACAACCATAACAAGTATGCCTCGAAGTGACTCCTCACTTTGTAGTCGGGTGCGTCCTGTACCATATGCTGTGGCTACAAGAAGACAATGATTCATTACTAAGTTGAACAAAACAACTGAAGCAAAAACACAAGTTATAAATACTTACATACTTTAGCGTCAGCCTGTGGGTACTACTGAACTCCCTGTACCTGCTGTCGGGCGGTGGTAGCCCCTGGAACCTCGCGAGAAGGTTTGTGCGCCACGTCAGCATGACATCGTACGCCGCCAAAGGGTAGACCATGCAAGGAAAACCGGTCAGGAAGCACACATCATGAAGCGTATGCGTCATCTCTCCGCATGGAATGTGGAACGTGTGCGTCTCCAGCCTCCAACGGTCAACCAACGCCGTTAGGAGGCACCAGTCGCACAAAAACCGCTGTCGATGTCCTGTTCGTCCTCTGACGTCGCCTCCACCATTCTCGCTAGTGGAAGTAGACCTGCTGCTCTTAACCTGTGGCGAAAGGATCAACAACATATGTGAGTTGACCTACACAAGTTGGACTAAAATTGAGTACACAAAGGACACAACTACACGTACCTGTGAACCCAACGTGGGTTCACACTGCATGCCCTCGTGAGTATGCGCAGTCGCAACGCGCCAAGCTCAATGGGTGCCTCGCGAGGCTAGGGTAGGACGGTACTGAGGTAGCTATGGTGACCCGCATTAATGGCTGGGTCAAGCAACTCGCAGGATCACTGTGTAGCGCTTGTGGCCGCCATACATGAAAATTCAATGCTTACATTATTAATAATACGAAACATAGACAAAAATTAATAATAAACATATCGCAAACTAACTTTGCAATTAGCGACACCACAAAAAGATTAACGACATATTCAAAACCACACAATACATCTACAACTATTTAATTAATTCATTTATTGCACTAAAAAAATTACACGATTAGCGACATATCCGAAACTGAACTATACACAACTAAAATAATGTACTACACGACACTACACTACATAACAATACATTCCATCTAAAACTATTTAATTAATTCTATTATTGCACAAAAAAGGTCTACACGATTAACATATATCCGAATCTGAACTACACACAAGTGATGTACTACACGACACTACACCACATAGCAATACATTCCATATACAACTATCTAATTAATCTAATTATTGCACTAAAAAAATTATGCATGATTAACGACATATCCGGAACTAAACTACACACAACTAAGATGATGTACTACATGACACTACACCATGTAGCAATTCGTTTCATATAAAACTATCTAATTAATTTAATTATTGCACCAAAAAAATTCTACATGATTAACGACATATCCGGAACTAAACTACACACAACTAAGATGATATACTACACGACACTACACAACATAGCAATGCATTCCATCTAAAACTATCTAATTAATTCAATTATCGCACCAAAAAAATTCTACACGATTAATGACATATCCAAAACTAAACTGCAAGATAATACACTACATAACAATGCATCTAGAACTTTTTAAACCATTCATGTACTGCACTGTAAATAATATATATACGATAAACTAAATTATACACAACTAAAATGATGTACTACAGCAAACTACACTACATATCAATACATCTCAAACTATTTAATCCATTCAATTCTATATCTCTAGTTTTATTTGTTAACCTACCATGGTTTCGAATTTAGAGACGAAGTTGCAAGAATATTTACCTGCAAGGTGGACGTTCGGATATGCTTCTCCCTCTCTCTTCCCTCCTCCGCTATGAACTGACAACACTTCGCTAGGTCACTCCTCCCCTCTCCTCCTGTCCCTTACCCCTCTTTGTTTTTATACAGATAAAAGTGACTTTTAGTCGATTTTTTTTGGGTTTTATAGACCGTCCCCTATTGCCATTTGGAATCACGATAGGGTGATGCAGGTTCCTGTCGCCATTCCAAATGATGATTGGCTTATAATTCCAGGCCAATCGTCATTTGAAATGAAATGGCGTCAGGAGGTGGAACCGGCGACGAGGACAGTAAATGCTTGTTATGTGAGCGACAGGGTACCGTCGTCATTTCAAATGGCGATTTGGTCACGTCGTCATTTGGAATGATAACATTAGGTTTTTGTATTTATTTTTGGCCATTTATTTTTGAAATTCTTTATTAAAATAATATTATTTTAAATTCGGTAGCAGAGGACTACCTTTGCCATTTATTAGAGCTCATCACTGGCAACAAAATCCTCCAAAATTTCCCTCCCCTCCGCTTGTCGGTCAAACCGCCTTCTCCCTTCTCTAGTTTATCCTTCCCTTAAAAAAGGTATCACCCGGAGAACCGAGAGGCTGGAACGAGGGCTGAAAGATGCAAGCCTAATCTCTCTCTCTCCCTCTCCTTTTGATTTTACAACAGTGTTCTTTTGGTGTGTTTCTTGTTTTTTTTTTCTGGGTTGTTGGCCTCAGTGGAGTAGAAAGTAGAAACCTAACTTCATTTGTTCCGGCAAGGTCTTTGTTGCCCTCGTTCATCCGTTTATCGGCCATGGGTTGGTGAAAGAACCAGAAAAAAAAAAGATCAAGAAAGCCAAAGTTTTGTAAAAAATTCAGTAGTTTCTGCAGGGAGATTTTCGGTTAATAGGTTTTCTTCGGACTGTTTATTCTCCTTTATCGATAGGAGCAGGCAGACATGATCTGTATCTGATTCGGACTATGTTGTCGCTGCTCTCTGCTCCAATCCATCCATCCAGCTTCGCTTTTGGAGAGAGAAGAGGGAGCAATCATTTGGCATCGAAGGCCTCGCCCACTTGAGGTGCAAGTTGGATTTTGCTGCTTGTATTTCGTTGGGTACTGGCACTAATTTTGCTTGTTTCGGAGTTGTGAAGATTTGATTAGATGGTTTCGGCTGCAAAGTCTGCATCTTGGTTCGATTTTTTTCTCATTTCAATAGCGAATTCTCTCCATTTCGCATCAAAATTTCATCTTTGTGGATTCGTGTGCGTGGATTTAGTACTTTGTTGGGGGGAAAGTTTGCGGCTTGGGTTTGCAATTTGCATAGTTGAGCAGTGGATTGGATTCTCCATTTCGTATCAAATTGTGTCCTAGGGGTTCTTCTGCATGGGTTCAGAGACTACGCGTGTAAATTTTACAGCTTAGGCTGCAATGGGTTCTCTCTTGCATAAATTTTGTGGCTTACTGCGTAAAGGTTGGGGTTTCTTTATCGTTCAAAAAAGGTCGGGGTTTCTTTCAATTTGTTTGTTCATCCCCTGAACTCATGTCTTTGGTTTCTTCAGTTCTACATATTGTCATGTTGTTGCCCAGTGGAGTTGAGTTGGTCTGTGTACTGGTCATGTACGATCGATTGGCTTTTATGTCTTTGCGTCTGGTTTTATGAAATTTCTTGGGCTATATGATTCTGAATTTCTGATAAGTTTTTCTTCTGCGTTTTGTGTAAAGAAAACTGTTTTTGTTTCAACAGGACTAATGTGGTAATCGTGTGACTTATTTCAGCTGAGGTAGATTTCTCACTCGCATGGCCGGCACCAGGGACCGTGGATCCCTCATGGAAGACTGGATGCACCCCACACTCAGTCCGAGAACACTCATGTCAAGCTTCTTGAATGAAGAATTCGGCTCTGGTCCATTCTCCAGTATTTTCAGTGAACATGACAGCAACAAGCCCCAGGATCAATCCGAAAAGATCAGACAACTTGTGGGTTTGAGCGAGAAAGTGCCTGCTCAAACTGTAAAAAACACACTCCAAATGGATATTTCGCTGGAGCCGAATTTGCTCAATGCTAATCAGAAATCAAACTCACATGGCGGTCTGGCAGAGCGCATGGTTGCAAGAGCTGGTTTCAGTGTCCCGAAGATTGATACGTCTCGTGTTGCTTCATCCACAGTTATTCGATCACCTGTAGCAATTCCACCTGGTCTTAGTCCAACTACACTTCTTGAGTCACCTGTTTTTCTTTACAATGCTATGGTATGTCTTGTTTCCTTAACTGGTTTGCTAGTGTGATATGCTCCCAAGATTTATCTATTAATCAAGGTTGTGATAACTGTTAAGCCATACTTGGAGTTAGCATTAAACACATGAAAGTTGAAATTACCAGACATTAAGTCTTGTACAGTATAGAAGAACATTGATTGATGTCTACAGTTTTTTCGAAAAGAATTTGATGTCTACTGTGTAGGGCATGGTTTTGTGCAGTATAGAAGCATGTGAGTACAACATTGATTGATGCCTATTATGTAGGATATTGTTGTCCAAGAAATGATTCTCTGATTTGAAACTTAGAAGTTTGGTTTCTGTTGTGATTGTATACCCGCTAATTTTAATTCAGCACACAAAAATAGTCAAATACATTTATGTGCTTACCGTATGATATTTGCTATGCGAATGTAGCTGTAATGGACTATGATCTGTTGCAGGCACAACCTTCTCCAACCACTGGCAAATTGCCATTTTTGATGGCTACAAATGCTAAGTCAACAATACCACCAGCTGCTAAGATGACTGAAGATTGTGCATTTGGTAATGACGTTTTTTCTTTCCAACCCCACTTAGGGTCGAAAGCACCAAGTTTCTCAACTGTGGAAAAGGTAATTTCCTAGACTGTTAGTGTCTGTCATTTTTTGCCTTCCAGTGTTATGTTGTACTGTCCGCTTTCTTTTATTGCAAACCTCACCACCAAAACAACTTACCTCATTTTTATGCATCCATGTGCCTGAAAAAAAATGTCCTGCAGGGTTACAATGCTTGTCACCAAAACCAGTCCTTGTCAATTATTCATCAGCAGGAATCCAGTCTTCAGTCAAACTTTACTGCAGTCAAGGATACCACTGATGAAACAATTGTTAAACCGAAGATATCTGACTCCATATTTGGTGACAATTACTCTTCTGCTGATGAGGAGGATGACGAGACAAACCAAAATGGAGAATATTCTTCTGCCGCAATTGGCTCCCCAGCTGAGGATGGATATAACTGCAGAAAATATGGACAGGCGCAAGTTAAAAACAGTGAGCATCCAAGGAGCTACTACAAATGCACACATCCGAAATGCTCTGTCAAGAAAAATGTGGAGCGTTCCCAAGATGGTCAGATAACTGAGATAATATACGAGGGTACTCACAATCACCCTTTGCCACCTCCAAACCGCCAGTCAGGCATCCCTATCTCACACATCAATGATCCACAAATCAATGTCATAGACAACCCTGGTTCGCAGGCAGGACTCAACTCTGCATCTTTGTGGGGAAATGCTAAAAACGGATGCCTCCAAGATGTGCATAGTGATGGTGTTGAGGCACGGCCAGCTGCTTGTCTTCCTGTATCAGCATATGGTGATACATCTATCATGGAGTCCCAAGATGCAGTTGATGTCTCGTCAACACTGTCTAACGAGGAGGATGAAAGGGCAACCCCTGGCACCATTTCTATAGATTGTGATGGCGATGAAGATGAGACCGAATCGAAAAGAAGGTTAATGTCGTCCACCACCGAACTACTTCCACACAGTCGTGATGTTGTATTCATTTATGGATCGGGTTCTTTTTCAGGAAGCTGGATGCATTGGCTACTGCTACTATTACTACTGCTGCCACCAGTTCCATTGAGATGGGAGCTGCAGCATCACGAGCTGTCCGGGAACCTCGTGTTGTTGTTCAGACAACTAGTGAGGTTGACATCCTTGACGATGGGTATCGGTGGCGCAAATATGGGCAGAAGGTTGTCAAAGGCAATCCAAATCCAAGGTCAGTTTTGATGCCGTTACCATTTTTTGCATCATCTGATCATGCAGTAACCGTTCTCGGAACTTATCTAACATATTTTCATTTTTCTGCAGGAGCTACTACAAATGTACGCATCAAGGCTGTTCAGTGCGCAAGCACGTGGAAAGAGCGTCACATGATCTGAAATCTGTCATCACGACGTATGAGGGAAAGCACAACCATGAAGTTCCAGCCGCCAGAAATAGTGGGCATGGGAGCTCCGGTTCTGGCAGCGCTCCACCATCTGCACCATATGCTAATAGCTCTCAGCGTAGGCATGATCCAGCACAAGCCAGCTTTGCTCAGTTCGGTGGCACCGCTCCTTTCGGTTCCTTCGTTCTCCCACCGAGAGCCCAGTTGGGACCAGCGGGAGGCAATTTCCGCTTCGGGATGGTCCCACCGGGTTTGCCGATTCCGATGTCCGCTCTAGAGCCTCTTGCTCCAACAAAGATGATTGGTCATCCATCATCGGTCCAGGGCTACCCGGGGCTCATGATGCCGGAAGGAGAGCTGAAGGCTGAGCCAGTGCCGCAATCCGGCTTCCCAGCGGTAAATGCAGCCTCATCAGCTTACCAACAGATGATGAACAGGCCTCCTTTTGGTCATCAGATGTAAATAATAGGAAGGAAAGAAAAGATAGATGTGCTTGAGCTTGTATACGTGGTAGCGATGCTACAACATAGCTGTCGTAGCAAAAGGACCAGACAGTATAAAAAAGGGAACTAGGGAATCCTTACAAAAGGGGGCCGATGTCAAGAAAAGTAAATGCGTATTAATTGTCTTGAAAAAATCCTCCTTATTACATAGAGGAGACGACTATTTATAACTTTCCGACCAGGGCATCCGAGATTATAATTCTACCTCTAAAAAGACCCTACGTCTGTAGGTAGGGTTGTTCGTTCGGTATTTTCGATTTATACGGTTCGGTAAATACGGTATTATTATAAATATGGTTTTGTATCGGTAAATACCAATTTATTTCAGTACGGTATCGATAAATATCAAATTTACCAAAGTTAACGTGAATTGAGAATTGAGAACGTTACGCGAGTCGGGGATTAAGCTAACAACTGCGAATCACTACTCGTCGATCGTTTTCTTTGCATAAGTACGGATGTGGACCATAAATGAATATACACCGTATACCGTAGTAGTACATCCTAGTCTTAAAGCTACATATGCAGTACATCACACAATCAACCGAGAGGTATGTAACTATGTATAAGCAATCGCTTGGCGGTGGTGGCGCATGCATGCATGTGTAGTTCGGGGACTGAGAAGCACTAAAGCCCAAGATGCTTCTCAAGCCCAAGAGAATTGCTTTGACGGAACGAGACTGGGCGTAGCAAGGAAAACACGTACCATGACTTAGTGTTCGTGTACCACGACGTCGTGAGACGTGAGTCATCAAGGAAAACGTGCAGTGCACTAAAGCCGAAGAGAATTGCTTTGATGGAACGAGAACAACACGAAATCACGAAGCCCAGGCCATCCAAGCGTCCAGTCGTGTCCACTGTCCAGCAGCCAAGCCCATCAAGCTCTCTAGGTCCAGGCCGTCCAGGAGACCAGCTGGGTCAAGCAGATCTGTTCAAATGCCGGATCGGACCGGGTTTGAAAAGCCTGGCAAAAAATCAGCAGGCTCAAGCCCAGCCCGAAAAACGAAATTTCGGTTTAAAATGTATTATTTTAATTATTTTTTAGAATAAAAAATTAATATTTAATTTATTTTCAGCATTAAATAAATAGAATTCTATTTTTTTAATTGTTTTTACTAGGATTTCGGGCCAGGCCGGGCTTCATTCGGGCCGGATTTCCAATCCCAAGCCCGGCTCGGACATGATTGGGCTCGAGCCGGGCCGGCGGGTCGGGCCGTCCATGAATAGGTCTACTGTCAAGCAATCGATCGGTAGTTTCAGTTTTTACGGGTTTCAGCCGGTTTTCATCGGAAAAACTGGACCTTGAAAAAAACTAGAAAATAAAAACCGCACCGAATACCGGTCAAACCAAGTTGACTGGTATAGTTCGTTTTTTGGTACAATTTTTTCGGTTCGGTTCTAATGTGTACAACCCTACCTATAGGGGTTGTAGGGACTTTCCTTCTTCATCGCGTAGCTTTCGATTGATGGTGGACCCTCCTGGTCCCGATCCATCTGGTTGGTATGCGTGATCCATCGGCACCTCTTCCCCTCCCCACTGTGTGGGGTCCCCCGGGCCGAAGGGCTCTGGCCACCCTTCGATGCCCAGCAGGTGGCCCCTGGCCGGGGTCCCGAGGGCTTCTTGAACCCTTCGGTCCCCCTCCCTCCCCGAAGGTACCCTTTGGGGGGAGGGGGCGTGTCTTCTGCCTGTCTCCCGGTGGCCCTCGGGCTCCCCCAAAGGTACGTCTGGTGTCCTCTGGGAACCCCTAGCCGTGTCTTCGGTCTTGGTCCCTATAGGCCTTCGGGTGGCCTTCACACGTCTTTTGTGGCCTTCTTGAAGGCAAGGTTGATGCCCTTTGGGAAGACACCCAATCGCGCCTTCAGCCTTAGCCGTCGGGGGCATCCCTGTGGCCTTCGTCTGGTCGTTAGGGTCGGTGGGGCCGTCCCTACGACAATAGCTTTGTTCTAGTTTTCTTGGTTACCGTTTTTTTCTTCTGGGCATTTTTTTTAAATCAAAGAATGCAGAGGAAGATTCTCAAATCTTTCTGTTGTAATCAGAGAAAAGGATAGCTTTCAAGACAATGGAAAATGAAAATTAGTCGATCAAAACATTTGGTTGTGAACGCTATCGTCAGTTGTGTTGTGACTTGTGAGAGTTAGTAGCTTGTGTCATGAGCAATTGCTACACTTCTTGTGAAGCAGGGGGCATCAGGCTTACTACTGGTCCTTCAGGTCTCAAAATTGACGAATTTGGCAGGGGACATCTTGTGAACAGGCTTCAGTTTGCATTGACATGCCTATGTACGATGCATTTGGTGTTGGTCCAGACATCGGCAACAGCAACGAAAAATAACACATAAAACATATCAGGTGCCGGAACGATTTGAAGGCAATTTTGTAGGTGTCTGAAGAAAGGCTGATTGCAACTCTGACGCCAGGAGACTTGTTTTCATAGAACTACTGAAGCCTGAAGGGAAGGCTGCGTTGTCTCCATGGAGCAGAGAGAACAGACGAGGCACATTGGCGTCTCAGAAGCCAGAACTAAACCTGGGCTGGTGCGGACGCACGCGTCGCTCGTCGGCGACGGCAGGAACGCACGCACGTGCCGCTGTGTCGTGTCGTGTGTATTGTGAAGGGATCGCGGGAAGGTTACGATAGCACAAAACAAAAAGTTACCGCGCAACCAGGAAACCTCCGCTGGTAATAGATTACGAGATTACCACTAGACGCGCCGACTCGTAGCGGAAGTAGAGTCGATATAGCGAGTTAATGCAGTAGTTGTTGTACTTACCGCACGTCTTCTCCTCCGAGTGGTCGTATGATCGCCACGAGTTGCGGATCGTCCTAGTGCTGATGCTTCGCAACAACAACACCTTCAAAGTATCCACACATACGGAGCAGGGACACCACACGCTAGAGTGCTAGCGTCGGCGGCGTGGTTGAGACAGGCGTGGCTAATAGGGTCTCAAGAAGTCTTCCAAAGCTTAGATCACCCCATGCTACCGCCCCTCTATTTATAGGCATATAACTCGTAGCCTATCAGGATTCGGATCACCATCTAAATCAAATCACAGTCCTTTAAGTGCGTGGCCCTATAGGTTCATGTGTGATTGGTTGTGATCCGAAAACCCTTTCCGACCACGAGGTACCTAGCAGCACGTAACGATTCCTGAACACACACAGAATATATCGGACGAACCTTAATGCAACACGATCTATGACCAGGTCTTTATCACTTACGAATAGCTCGTAACTCCTTACGACCAGTTGGTGATTATGTTCTCTCTACGACCACTCAGGAGGTCTTCCAGGACCACCCCAGGAGGTCTTTCTCGACCACCCAGAGGTCTTCCACGACCATCCGGAAGGTCTTTCTAGGAGGTCTTCCAGGACCACCCGGGAGGTCTTCTAGGAGGTCCTCTAGGACCACCCAGGAGGTCTTTCAGGACCACCCGGGAGGTCTTTTAGGAGGTCCTCCAGGAGTGGAGAACAGATATCAGCCGTATGACCTGTTTGTGTATTATCCCTTTGCCTCACGACATCTGGTTAAACTCCAGGTGAGATTAAGTCATCCATGGACTGTTCAATACTTTTTCGATCAAGTGTTGAATAACTTCATGTGGTCGACACTTCGATCACTAGTGGCATAGCCATGCACTTTCTTTATTCAACCACAGCGAGGGGCCTAGAGACATCTCTCCTGTTATGTTAGGAGGGGCAAATCCCATATCCGACCAGTCACATTCCTCTCCATGTTTCATAGCATACCCGAAAGCTACCTTTATAGCTACCCAGTTACGGTGTAGCGTTTAGCAACCCCTAAGAGTGCTATTACACATTGTCAGACCCGGATTCTAAGAATCCAAATCCTCTGTGAAACATTGTGCTATTCCCTGGATCAGTAGATAGCACTCACAGGTACATTGCTGAATCGACCATACAAGTCGTGAAACAACACAAATATATTACAACATAGGGTTAACATAGACCTCATCGGGTCAAGTTTTACAAAAAGGGCCGCACAAGGCCAATTAGATTACATTACAAGAGAACGATAATAACTACAGCGGAAGCAAAAGGGGAGGTAGGGCTCATCTCACACGAATAGCGACTAGGGTGTCACGTATGCAGTGATATTAACCAAGGACCGCCAATATCGGTTTATCTGTGAGTACCAATGAGTCTACTTAGGCTGGCGAGATCTAAACTCTGAGAACTATTCTACTCCTCGTCGTATCGTGTCCATCATCTTCTAGTCCATCGTAGTAGGTGTAGTCTCCTTCCTCTTCATGATCTGGAGGGTTGGGGAGAGAAGCAAGAATGAGCACTACTAGTGTTTCATGAGCCAACACACAATGCAATAGTATACATGCAAGGTTTAACAAGGATGGCTCGGTTCTTTTATTTGCGAAAGCAAGTTTTTCAATATTATCATTACAAATCCTATGACTTAGCATTTTTGACAAATTTGCAATTTTGAAAAAGAGAGTAATGTGCAATAATTATTTTAGTAGAGGTTCCATCCGGCGGAAACTCTACCAATGCATCCTTTCAATTGGAGCTGCCTCCAAAGACCACACCCGCTGAGCTCGACGACTCAGGAGAAATCCAAAACAGGGCTAGGTGAGCCCTTCCATCATTTTCCATTCCACCCACAAAGCTTTTTGAAGTAGAACTAACTCAAGTTATGATCCCCATGTCCGCCTTTGACCGTAGGCGTGGTACATTTAAGCAGTTTAGACTCTGCGAGAGGTTGTACACTTTACCCACAAGAGATAGTCATACCAGTACCCCACATGATTAGTAGTCATGTAGTTGGGCGGCAAATCACGATAACCTTTCAAACTATCTTGCCCTTTCCGTAATCTCACCCATCGGGGTTGCGCCCATCGTTCATGAGGATGTTGTATCCGCGGCGTGTGGCATAGTTGGACTACCACGACGTTGGCAACTTCACTCGAGTATCGGTGTCCCCGTCAAAATTTGGATGTACCATAAGCTTGCGCGTGCCATTACTCCACCGGTGAGACACATTGGGGTTTAATAATTTTACTAAGCCAAGTTGCACTTTGAGACTTGTGGTTGTACTTGTTTAACACGGGAGGTCGTGACAAGATTAAGTCCTTAGGGTTATCTGGGCAGTTCATTCCACAACCCAACCAACCTTGTGCTCCCCGAGTACCCACCGCCTCACCATCCGCCCAGATAGAACTAGCAATAGGGTTTTGAGGAGTAAACCAAATTATTTTCCACACCATTTTAGTCAATGGTCCACCAATGACTACCCAAAACATTTTTATGTTTGAAGACATGATGATTTGGGGTATTTAATACCCCGGTACTTGAGCAAGGCTAGCATGTCGCTCAAGTACACCCCTATAACTAGTATTACCATATAATTACTAGGGTGACAAGGGTTAATGGATTCAAGTTATCAAGGATGACATAATAATTATTTAAACAACAAGTGGGCATTTAACTACCTTAAGCTTTAACATACATTTGATTAAGAAATTAAGGCATGCACTTTGCTAATTTAAAAGAATATAATTTCGCATAAAATGTAGGAGCAACATGATCAAAGTATTGACTCGCCTTGGTTAGAGGCAAGGTGATCGTGATAATCTTGGTCTTGATCAACTTGAGGGTCTTCGGCGTCTTCAAATCCTATACGGGCGAATTACCGGAAAAAGGCACACGGCAAAGAGAGCAAGTAAATACACAAGAATACACAAATGAATTCCAAATTAATCAAGTCCTATGCCATTAGCAAGATCTTGATTTAACAAATTTTTAGAAATTTATTTCATAATTTTTGGAGTTAAAACGGAGGAGATATGAATTAATGAAGATTGAAAGAATTGAAATAAGAGAGAGAGAGAGAGAGAGAGAGAGCTGCGGTCCACAGCACAGTATGGACCGAGTCCATGCGCCTGAGGCGGTGGTTCACGAGGAAGCCGTCTTGTGGGAGCCAGCTTGTCGATGAGGAGGATTGGTGGTTTTTACTACGCACGAGGGCCCACATGGCGCCACAGGGGGTTTAGGACATCATTAAGGCGCTAATGATGGCCATTAAGCTAAGGCATCATTAAGGCCCTAATGATGGGGAACGATGCGGTCAACACGATCCTGCGAGCTCTCATGGGCGGTCTGTCTTGTATGGAGAACTCGGCGTGGCGACAGCAATGAGAACGCAGGGAAAAGCGAGGCATGGGCGGGGAGGTGGCGAGGTGGAAGTGATGGCGGGTGGTGGCACCGGAAAGGAGGACGGCAACGGCAAGGGTGGTGGTGGCGGTGGGGCAGCACAGCCATGGCGGTGAGGTGGTCGGTGGCGGTTTGGGCAGGGAGGTGAGCACGGGATGCTCTCGGTGGCCAAGCTAATGGGCTAAGCGAGGAGGAGGGAATGGTATGGGTGGTGGCGGGTCTGGTGAAGATGGTGGCGGGAGGTGGGGAAGAAGGGGATTGCGATGGCTCTGAGGGCTAATCGCCGAGGGGTCTTGGGGAAAGACTCACGGAGGTGAGGGCTCTCGGTGTGAGGTCGAGTCTTGGGAAAGTGGCGGGAGGCGGGAAGAAACAGTGGAGGTGGCGGCGGTGAAATGGAAGCAGGGGTGGTTTGGGGGTGGCTCTTCTTGAGCTCCAGGCGGCGTGGGGAGCTCGGGGGAGGAGGAGGCTTTATAGGGAGCAAGGCGAGAGAAACAGGAGGATGCTCGGGGTCAAAGACAAGGACGGCGGGCGTGTTGCGTCGGCGGGCATGGGCGTCTGTGAAGCAGCAGGCAGAGGCGGTTGGCCTTGGCAATCTGGCGAGTCTTTGCGGCCTTCAGTAGCCGAGCGTCTGAAGTCTTAGGCAGTGCAGCAGCTCGATCCTGGCGAGGGCAGCGGGACGCCATGAGCTCGCCGCGGTCCGAGGAAACGGAAGCTGGTGTCCTTGGGCGCGTCCTCGAGTCTTCTTGAGAGCGGCGCGCGGAGGAGCTTCAAGGTCGTCGCCATGAGTGGGTGAGTCGAACCTGCTTGAACAAGCGGGAGAGGGAGGCTGTTGTGGGCGTCAGGAGGAGGCGGCAAAGGGGTCGGCATAGAAGCAGAGGAGGCTGCGGCTCTGGTGGTATGAGGCAGGTGGCGTTCGTGAAGGCGGAGGAGCGCAGAGGGTAGGCAACGCTTGAGGTTGGCGACAGCTCGGCTCTACTCTACTTCTGCTTGAGGAAGAAAAAAGGGAGGCTGCGCCACCGCTTCTTTGGAGGAAGCGAGGGAGGTCGGGTGCTGGAAGAGAGAGGAATGGGCGGCCATTCTTCTTTGCCCTTCTTCTTTCGGTTTGACCGAGGATAAGCGGGGAGATGACCCTATGGTGGCAAGGAGAGAAGGGAAATTTGGGTTGGCTTAAGTGGGCTTGGAGATGGACTTGGCCCGGAGGAAAAAATTTGAGCCTAAAAGAATGGGCGAGGTCCATTCAGTTGGCGAGGATTCAAATGAGAGAGAAGATTTCAAACTACAATTTTGAATTTCAAATGTTCTGAACATTACATTTGAAACCATGAGAAGAAATGAAGATTTTAAGTAAATAGTTGCTAGTTGAATTATGGTGAAGAACGAAACGGAATTATAGTTACTATTCATCCATCCGAAAACGGATGTTAAACACATGTAGAAAATCATGCTGATCTCAGGTATAAGGATTATACATCATCATTGCTTGAGACCAACTGATAACACACGAAATCATAACAATCTCAACAGTATCTCAAGGTGGGTCTTTTCCAACACCATGTTCTCTAACATGTGTCCATATTATTGGTTTGATACCTCCATATCTATGACTCGTGAAATATAGTCATCAACCAATACATATGCTAGTCTATTCATATATGTCCTCATATGTTTCTGATCAGGGAACGTTTAAGAATAATCATCGCATAAATATAGAGTTTCACAATCAAGTCACATACTTGATAAAAAATATTATCAATATTATTCTGGGAACAAGATAACATATTATCTAATGTCATGAACATAATGAAATATAATCATCTCTATGATTGCCTCTAGGGCATATTTCCAACACATTGCATGCGTACACAAAAACTGAAAGCCATGGACCTCGAGCTAGTACGTAGCAATGTAGCATGTTGGTGCCACGTTGGGTTCGGCACGTGGGGCCCCTTGTCAACAACCCTTCGGACACCACGACCTCGTTGCCGGCCTCCACGCCGTGCCACTCGAATGACCGCGCTTCGTCCATCACGCTTTGCAGGTGTATGAAGAAATAGGCGTCGCGCGGCAGCTGGAATCCGGACCCCTCATGCGCCCACTCTAGCCGCCCCCATGTCAGATCCGGCTACACACGAATTTGACTAAACGAAATGAATTCGAAAACTCACTCGCAGACTCAGAGTTTTCAGAGGTATTTTTGGACGCTGTGAAGAACAAAGCAAAACCAGGACTTGAAATACGTTAGACTAAGCGACGAATGCGAGACAATATGTTTTTTCTTACTTTCATTCCACGCCAAACCTGGCTTAAATACTCAAGGGTTTTTCTTTTATGGTTGAATCCAAAGCAAAGACAGTAAAGTAAATGAAATATGAAGATTAACTTCAGGTAGATGACAATGGCGTGACGTCTACAGTGTTGTCAGATTCTGAGCTAAGGTGGCTGCATTGTGTGATGCTCCTCGTTGCGCTATCCGTGTGAATCTGTGCCGTCGCTGCTGTTGAAGTGGAATCGCCCAACCGTTGAATTCACTACCGACTTGCTCTTGAGCCAAATCATTGAAGTCAGAACCTGACATTGCCCCCCTCTCAAGAGCGACCTTGTCCTCAAGGTTGAAAATGAGGAAAAGCTTTCCGAATGAATGAGACATATTCCCAGGATGCATCGTCTGGAGTCAAATTATGGCAATGGATAAACCACTGAGCTATCACTGAGTCCCTTCGAGGTATGATTCTTCGGTTGAGAACAACTAACGGCTCGGTTCTGATTTTCCCATCTGGACCAACAAGAGGTACATTAGGCAAAGGGATGGCATGATCTCCCGCGTGTCTCTTCAATTGGCTCACATGAAACACGGGATGTATCTCAGCAATGTCAAGTAGTAGTAATTTGTAAGCACGGTTTCCAATCTTCTGAAGAATTTTGAATGGACCATAATACTTGGATCTCAGTTTGAGGGATCCTCTCAATCCAAAAGCATTCTGCCAGTAAGGTTGTACTTTCAGATACACCATCTCTCCTTCTTGGAACTGCCTCTCTGATCTCAGCTTGTCCGCAAAATATTTAATTATGTTTTGAGCTGTTTGCAGGTTTTCCTTGATTCTAATCATCATCTTCTCCTTTTCTTCAATAGTTGTCCTTGCCTCTTTAGAGATATTACAAGGTATAGATGTTTCCCCAATCTGAGGTGGACAGTATCCATAGAGAGCTTGGAAGGGTGTAGTCTTCAAAGAGGTGTGATATGAGGTGTTATACCACTACTCAGCAGTAGGTAACCATGTATACCATTCTCTTGGTTCCTGGAAGACCATGCTTCTGAGATAAGCTTCTAAACATTGATTTACTCTTTCAATTTGACATTAGACTGAGGCTAATATGCTGTGCTAAATCTCAAGGAAACTTTGAGGGTTTTGAATATCTCCTGAAATAGATTGCTTGTAAACACCCTATCTTTGTCAGTGATAATGGCTGCTGGTATGCCATGTAATTTGAAAATATTCTCCATGAATAGCTGTATTACCTACTGAATTGTATAAGGGTGAGCTAGAGCAATAAAGTGGGCATATTTAGTCAGTCTGCCGACTACTACCAAGATCACATCCTTCCCTTTAGACTTAGGAAATCCCTCTATGAAATCCATAGAGATGTGAGTCCATGTCAAGTTAGGAATCTCTAAAGGGTCCAAAAGTCCAGGTGAGTGTATATTCTCATATTTGTTCAGTTGGCATATTGGGCACTCAGCTACTAGTTGTTCCACTTGCCTTTTTAGTTTGGGCCAATAGAGCAGCTTCTTCACCCTCTGATAAGTAGCCATCATCCTAGAATGTCCTCCAACAGCTGATGCATGGAGATTGTGTAATAGTTTGGTTCTAATTTCTCCCTTTTTCTCTATTGTAGCAGGGCACCGAGGGGTGCCCCCCACTCTAGGGTCATTAGGAATACCAGTATGCCGTCGGGGATATTGTACATGTATAGACCTAGTCTGTATAGCGTAGTTAGGCAAATGTACCTAAATACCCTCGCTCTCTTAACATTGTGAGGGCAAGAAGGTAAATGTCCCTTCTTGCCCTCCAATAAATAGAGCCCCAAGGGCATGTACAAAGGGGGGGGTCCTCATTGACATATGGGCAATACACATAAGCATTTAGCTCCTCTCCTCTTCGGTCTCCTCTCAAGACAAAGGATACGGAGGATACTCCATACCCACTGTCAAGCCTTTTTATGCTACAACAGTTGGCATCGTCCGTGTGGACCGAACAAGAAGCTACAAACAAGAGGAGCCAAAGCTGCCCAGGCCGAAGTCTGATTCTAGCCGAAGCCCACACTGCTCCTTCGGCCGAAGCATACCTTTGGCCGAAGCCCACGTCGCATCAGGCCCGAAGCCAACCTCGGGCCGAAGCTCACCCCGCACCTCCAGCCATCGCAATTTCGGCCCACCTCAGCTCAGCACCTGAAGGGTCTTTTCCCGGAGCGGACGATGTAATGTCCCTCTGGGGGTACTTTGTTCTGGAGACCCACCTTCGCACCGGAGAAACCCCTCGCCCTCGGGCCACCTCCGGAGCTCCTGTCGGCGTCCTTCACCCTCCGGAGCAACCCCTTCGGGAGCGAGGCGCCGGCAGCCACCCAGAGCCCCCTTCCTCTGCGTAAGCACACCAACAGCCAGAGGCCTCAAACCCCCCAACCCCTTCGCAACCGAGCGGAGCCCCTGGAGACCCCCCTTAGAACCACCTTGGGCAAGGCACACTGCCTTCGGGCCGCCTCGGGTGGTTCCCCCCGTCGCCGGCTATGCCACGGCCTTCAGGCCGCCCCCGGCGATGCCCCCCTTTGGTGTTGATCCTCCGGTGCGGCTGCACCCCTTCGGCTACCCAGAGCCGTTGACGCCGCGGACCCTCCAGCGAGCATCGCCAACTACCTCAGGGGCACCGCTCTTTGCCTCCTACCTCCACCCAAAGGAGCCCTTGGGGCCTCCACCTGCGCACCCACCCGGAGCACCCCCTCGGAGCCTCCACCTCGCGCCCCCTCCGGCTCCGACCGGCAGAAGCTTCCGACCACCTCGGGTTTCGGAGCACCCTCGGGCCGCCTCCGCCTCGCGCTGGAGGCCCGCCTCGTCGGTTCAAGGAAGCCGCCACCCCGCCATCCACCTCCGAAGCACCCTCGGGTCGCCTTCGCCTCGCGCCCGAGGCGCGCCTCGCCGGCTCAAGGAAGCCACCACCCCGCCATCCACCTCTGAAGCATCCTCGGGTGCCTCGCCTCGCGCCGGCGCCCTCCACGCCGCCACCGCCTCATGGGATCACGGCTACCTCCACCTCGGAGCACCCTCGGGCCGCCTCTGCCTCGCGCCCAAGGCCCGCCTCGCCGGCTCAAGGAAGCCACCACCCCACCTCCACCTTGTACCCGAGGCCTGCCTCGCCAGCTCAAGGAAGCCACCACCCCGCCTCCACCTCCGAAGCACCCTCGGGCCGCCTCCGCCTCGCACCCAGGGCGCCTCGTGCGGCCGCCACCGCCTCGCTGGATCATGGCCGAAACCGCCGTGCCAGTTCACAGCCTCCACCTTCGACCTCGGAGCCATTGGAGCTGCCCGACACAACCTCGGTCCCCTTCGGCACCGGTAGCCTCCGGAGAACCTGGAGCCACATCGGCCTCTCCAGTGCACGCGCCCCACCATCGCCTCCAAGGCAGCCTCCAGTTTTTGTGTGCCCAAGGACCAAAGCCTTTGTGCTACTCAAATAAGAGGTAGCCATGTCGGCGAAGAAGAAAAAAAAGAAAAAGAAAGAGGTGGGGTGGCAGCACGCAGTGCAGCTTGGCACGTTTTCCTCACATGGTATAGTATCGCAAATATGGCCTTCGGCCGAGGAGGGGATTCGGCCCTAGTGCGAAGCCTCCAGAGTGTGAAGTGTATGAGCCCACAAGGGTGGCAGCATTAATAAGCCCACCACCGTGGCAACAAAGACGCCGCGCATGGCCCCGAGCCCCGGTGCACACTATCTCACTCTTCGGAGTGTGAAGTGTACAAGCCCACAAGGGTGGCAGCATCAATAAGCCCACTACCATGGCAACAAAGACGCCGCGCATGGCCCCGAGCCCTAGCGCACACTATCTCACTCTCCGGAGTGTGAAGTGTATAAGCCCACAAGGGTGGCAGCATCAATAAGCCCATCACCGTGGCAACAAAGATGCCGCGCATGGCCCCGAGCACCAGCGCACACTATCTCACTCTCCGAAGTGTGAACTGTACAAGCCCACAAGGGTAGCAGCATCAATAAGCTCACCACCGTGGCAACAAAGACGCCGCACATAGCACCGAGCCCCGGCGCACACTGTCTCACCCTCAAAACCCTAGCAGTTCCGACGGTCCCACCTCGGCAACTAGGGAGTCTCCCGTCGCAAGGGCCTTGCCCAGGCGGGGAGAAATTTTACATCACGCTCAAACGTGCAAAGACATAGTCGCTCCGACGGTCCCGCCTCAGCGACTAGGAAGTTTCCCGCCATGAGGGCCTCGCCCTGGCGGAGAGACATCCCACATCGCGCTCAAACGTGCAAAGCCCTAGCCGCTCCGACGGTCCCGCCTCGGCGACTAGGGAGTCTCCCGCCGCGAGGGCCTCTCCCAAGCGGGGAGACATTTCACATCACGCTCAAACGCGTAAAGTCCTAGTCGCTCCGACGGTCCCGCCTTAGCGACTAGGGAGTCTCCCGTCGTGAGGGCCTTGCCTCGGCGGAGAGACAACCCACATCATGCTTAAACGCACAAAGCCCTAGTCGCTCCGACAGTCCCACCTTGGTGACTAGGGAGTCTCCCGCCGCGAGGGCCTCGCCTCAGCGGAGAGACATCCCACAACATGTTCAAACGCGCAAAGCCCTAGTGGCTCCGATGGTCCCGCCTCGGCGACTAGGGAGTCTCCCGCCACGAGGGCAGTGCCCAGGCGGGGAGACATTTCATATCGTGCTCAAACACGCAAAGCCCTAGTCGCTCCGATGGTCCCGCTCGGTGACTAGGGAGTCTCTCGCCACGAGGGCCTCGCCCCGACGGAGAGACATCCCACATCATGCTCAAACGCGCAAAGCCGCAGTCGCTTCGACGGTTCCGCCTCGTCAACTATGGAGTCTCATGCCGCGAGGGCCTTGCCCCACCGGAGAGACATCCGACAACGCGCTCAAACGCGCAAAGCCCTAGTCGCTCCGACGGTCCCGCCACGGCGACTAGGGAGTCTCCCGCCGCGAGGGCCTCGCCCCAGCGGAGAGACATCTACATCGCGCTCAAACGCGCAAAGCCCTAGACGCTCCGACGGTTCCGCCTCGGCCACTACAGAGTCTCCCGCCGCGAGGGCCTCGCCCCGGCGGAGAGACATCCCACATCGCGCTCAAACGCGCAAAACCCTAGTCGCTCTGACGGTCCCGCCTCAATGACTAGGGAGTCTCCTACCGCTAGGGCCACGCCTCGGCGGAGAGACATCCCACATCGTGCTCAAATGCGCAAAGCCCTAGTTGCTCCGACGGTCCCGCCTCGGCGACTAGGGAGTCTCCCGCCGTGAGGGCCTCGCCCCGGTGGAGAGACATCCCACATCGCGCTCAAACATGCCAAGCCCTAGTTGCTCCGACGGTCTTGCCTCAGTGACTAGGGAGTCTCTCGCAGCGAGGGCATCGCCCCGGCGGAGAGATCCCATATCGTGCTCAAACGCGCAAAGCCCTAGTTGCTCCGATGGTCCCGCCTCGGCGACTAGGGAGTCTCCCGCCGCGAGGGCCTCGTCCCCAACGGAGAGACTGTTGGAAATATGCCCTAGAGGCAATCATAGAGATGATTATATTTCATTATGTTCATGACATTGGATAATGTGTTATCTTGTTCCAAGAATAATATTGTTAATATTTATTACCAAGTATGTGACTTGGTTGTGAAACTCTATATTTCTGCGATAATTATTCTTGTACGATCCTTGGTCGGAAACATATGAGGACACATATGAATAGACTAGCATATGTATTGGTTGATGACTATGTTTCACGAGTCATGGATATGGAGATATCAAACCAATGATATGGACAAATGTTAGAGAACATGATGTTGGATTAGACCCACCTTGAGACACTATTGAGATTGTTATGATTCTATGTGTCGTTAGTTGGTCTCAAGCAATGATGATGTATAATCCTTAAACACGAGATCGACATGGTTTCCTACATGTGTAATAGCACTCTTAGGGGTTGCCAAACACTACCGTGAATGCTGGGTAGTTATAAAGGTAGCTTTCGGGTATCTTTGTGAAACATGGAGAGGAATGTGGTGGTGGGATATGGGATTGCCCTCCTAACATAACGGAGAGATGTCTCTGGGCCCCTCGTTGTGATCGGATAAAGAAAGTGCATGGCCATGCCACTAGTAGTCGAAGTGTTCGACCACGTGAAGTTATCTAACACTTTCGTCGAGAAAGAATTGAGCAGATCCATGGATGACACAACATCTCACAGGTTCAACCCGGACATCGTGAGGCAAAGGGAGTATACGAGTAGGTCACTTAGTTTGATCGATTCTGGTAGTGCGTATGGAGATCTGGTGGTCGTAGATCGATCGAATGTAATCCTGAGTGGTCGTAACACAGTCGAAGGAGTTCTGGCTGGTCGTGACCACATCTGAACTAGTCGTATAGAGATATGACCTGGTAAGTAAATGATGAGGACCTAGTCGTAGATCATATTGCATTAAGGTTAAATCGATATAATTTGTGTGTATTAGGAATCGCTATGTTACGCTAGGAGCCACTACGACTAGTGATCGAAAAGGGTTTCAAGTCACAACCGACTACACATGAACATCTGGTCACACACTTAGCAGGTTGGAACAAACCCGATGCGAATACGATTAAATAGCGTGTTGAATAGGATCCGCCACGAGCACTATATAAGGAGATGCATGAAATTTGTTGGGCGAGCGCGTGAAAACACCACCAAAACCCTAGCCGCCATCTTTCTAAGAGCTCTGCCATGCGACTTGATGCTAGCACACCAGCACATGGTTGTTCCTATCCTGGACGTGTGGATACCGTAGAGGCGCTACTACGATTGTTGCACTTGAGGGCGATCCGCGATCTTCACGAGGAATTACAAAGGTTCTTTGGAGAGGACGATCGACTCGACCCTTTGCATCGACTTCTTTGGACATTGGACGATCGACTCGACCACTACATCGGCGCTCTTCGTTGGACGGTTGCTCCAACCCTTCTTTCACGCTGCTCTCTGGCGTCGGTGGTAATGATCTATGATCATCTACTTGCTTGGCTTCCTGGTTTGCGTGGTAGAATTTTTTTGTTTGTAGCTATCGTAGCCTACCCGCGACCCTACAGAGACATCCCACATCGCGCTCAAACGCACAAAACCCTAGTCGCTCCGATGGTCCCACCTCAGCGACTAGGGAGTCGCCCACCGTCAGGGCCTCGCCCCGGCGAAGAGACATCCTACACCGCGCTCAAATGCGCAAACCCTAGTCACTCCAACGGCCCCGTGTCGGTGACTAGGGAGTCTTCTGCCGCAAGGGCCTCGCCCCGGCGGAGACATCCTACATCATTCTTAAACGCGCAAAGCCCTAGTCGCTCCGACGGTCCCACCTCGGCGACTAGGGAGTCTCCCACCGCGAGGGCCTCGCCCCGAGGGAGAGACATCCCACAGTGCGCTCAAACGCGCAAAGCCCTAGTCGCTCTGACGGTCCCGCCTCGGGGACTAGGGAGACTCCTTCCACGAGGGCCTCGAACCGGCGGAGAGGCATCCCACATCGCGCTCAAACGCACAAAGCCCTAGTCGCCCCGACGGTCCCGCATCGGCGACTAGGGAGTCTCCCGCCGCGAGGGCCTCGCCTCGGCGGACAAACATCCCACATCATGCTCAAATGCACAAAGCCCTAGTCGCTCCGACAGTCTCGCCTCGGCGACTAGGGAGTCTCCCGTCGTGAGAGCATCGCCCAGGCGGGGAGACATTTCACATCGCGCTCAAACGCGTAAAGCCCAAGTCGCTTCCACGGTCCCGCCTCGGCGACTAGGGAGTCTCCTGCCGCGAGGGCCTCGTCTCAGCGGAGAGACATCCCACATCGCGTTCAAATGTGCAAAGCCGTAGTTGCTCCGATGGTGCGGCCTCGGCGACTGTGGAGTCTTCGGACACGAGGGCCTCGCCTCGACGGAGAGACATCCAACATCGCGCTCAAACACGCAAAGCCCTAGTCGGTCCGATGGTCCTGCCTCGATGACTAGGGACTCTCCCCCCATGAGGGCCTCGCCCCGGCGGAGAGACATCCCACATCGCGCTCAAATGCGCAAAGCCCTAGACGCTCCGACGGTCCTGCCTCAGCGAATAGGGAGTCTCGCGCCACGAGGGCCTCGCCCTAGCAGAGAGACATCCCACATTGCGCTCAAACGTGCAAAGTCCTAGTCGCTCCGATGGTCCTGCCTTGGCGACAAGGGAGTCTCTCACTGCGAGGGCCTCACCCCGGCGGAGAGACATCCCACATCGCGCTCAAACGCCAAAGCCCTAGTCGCTCCGACAGTGCCGCCTTGCGGATTAGGCAGTCTCCTACAGCGAGGGCCTCGCCCCGACGGAGAGACATCCCACATCGCGCTCAAACGTGCAAAACCCTAGTCGCTCCGACGGTCCCGCCTTGGCGACTAGGGAGTCTCCCGCCACGAGGGCCTCGCCCCGGTGGAGAGACATCCCACATCGCACTCAAATGCGCAAAGCCCTAGACGCTCCGACGGTCCCGCCTCGGCGAATAGGGAGTCTCCCGCCACGAGGCCCTCGCCTTGGCAGAGAGACATCCCACATCGCGCTCAAGCGTGCAAAGCCCTAGTTGCTCTGATGGTCCCGCCTCGGTGACTAGGGTTTCTCGTGCCACTAGGGCCTCGCCGGGCGGAGAGACATCCCACATTGCGCTCAAACGTGCAAAGCCCTAGTCGCTCCGATGGTTCCTCCTCGGCGACTAGGGAGTCTCTCGCTGCGAGGGCCTCGCCCCGGCGGAGAGACAACCCACATCGTGCTCAAACGCCAAAGCCCTAGTCGCTCAAGCGGTCCCGCCTCATGGATTAAGCGATCTCTCTGGCGAGGCCTCGCCCGGCGGAGACATCCTACATCGCGCTCAAACGCGCAAAGCCCTAGTCGCTCCGACGGTCCCACCTCGGCGACTAGGCAGTCTCCCGCAGCGAGGGCCTCGCCCCAGCGGAGAGATACCACATCGCGCTCAAGCGCGCAAAGCCCGAGTCTCCCCGACGGTCCTACCTCGGGGACTAGGGAGTCTCCTGTCGCGAGGGCCTCGACTTCGCGGAGTGACATCCCACATCGCGCTTAAACGCGCAAAGCCATAGTCGATTTGATGGTCCCGCCTCAGCAACTAGTTAGTCTCCCGCCGCGAGGGCCTCGCCTCGGCGGAGAGACATCCCACATCATGCTAAAACACGCAAAGCCCTAGTCGCTCCGACGGTCCCGCCTCGGCGACTAGGGAGTCTCCCGCCGCGAGGGCGTCGCCCAGGCAGGGAGACATTTCACATCGCTGTCAAACACGCAAAGCCCTAGTCACTCCGACGGTCCCACCTCGGTCACTAGGGAGTCTCCCACCGCGAGGGCCTCGTGCCGGCAGAGAGATATCCCACATAGTGCTCAAACGTGCGAAGCCGTAGTCGCTCCGACAGTCCCGCCTCGGCGAGAACGGAGTCTCTTGTTGTGAGGGCCTCACCCCGACGGAGAGACATCCGACATCGCTCTCAAATGCGCAAAGCCCTAGTCGCTCCGACGGTCCCACCTCGGCAACGAGGGAGTCTCCCGCCGCGAGAGTCTCGCCCCGGCGGAGTGACAACCCACATCGCACTCAAATGCGCAAAGTCCTTGACGCTCCGACGGTCTTGCCTCGGCGACTAGGGAGTCTCCTGCCACTAGGGCCTCGCTATGGCGGAGAGACGTCCCACATCGCGCTCAAACGCACAAAGCCCTAGTCGCTCCGACGGTCTCGCCTCGGTGACTAGGGAGTCTCCTATCGCTATGGCCTCACCCCGGCAGAGAGACATCCCATATCGCGCTCAAACGCGCAAAGCCCTAGTCGCTCCGATGGTCCCACCTCGGCGACTAGGGAGTCTCCCGCCACGAGGGTCTCGTCCCGGCGGAGAGACATCCCACATCGTGCTCAAACGCACAAAGCCCTAGTCGCTTCGATGGTCCTGCCTCGGCGACTAGGGAGTCTCCCGCCGCAAGGGCCTTGCCCCGGCGGAGAGACATCCCACATCAAGCTCAAACGCGCAAAGCCCTAGTCGCTTCGACGGTCCCGCCTCGGTGACTAGTGAGTCTCCCACCGCGAGGGCCTCGCCGCGGCGGAGAGACATCCCACATCGCGCTCAAACACGCAAAGCCCTAGTCGCTCCGACGGTCCCGCCTCAGCGACTAGGGAGTCTCCCGCCGTGAGGGCCTTGCCCCGGCGGAGAGATCCCACATCGCGCTCAAACACGCAAACCCCTAGTCGCTCCAACGGTTCGGCCATAGCGACAGCGGAGTCTCCTGACGCGAGGGCCTCGGCTTCGCGAAGAGATACCACATCGCGCTCAAACGCGCAAAGCCCTAGTCTCCCCGACGTTCCTGCCTCGGGGACTAGGGAGTTTTCTACCGCGAGGGCCTCGCCTTGGCAGAGAGACATCCCACATCACGCTTAAACGCGCAAAGCCATAGTCGCTCCGATGGTCCCACCTCAGCAACTAGGGAGTCTCCCGCCGCGAGGGCCTCGCCTCGGCGGAGAGACATCCCACATCATGCTAAAATGTGCAAAGCCCTAGTTGCTCCGATGGTCCCGCCTCGGCGACTAGGGAGTCTCCCGCCGCGAGGGCCTCGCCCAAGCGGGGAGACATTTCACATCGCGGTCAAACACGCAATGCCCTGGTCGCTCCGACGGTCCCACCTCAGTGACTAGAGAGTCTCCCGCCACGAGGGCCTCGTGCCGGCGGAGAGACATCACACATCGCGCTCAAACGCGCAAAGCCGTAGTCACTCCGACAGTCCCGCTTCGACGACTACGGAGTCTCTTGCCGTGAGGGCCTTACCCCAGCGGAGAGACATCCGATGTCGCTTTCAAACACGCAAAGCCCTAGTCGCTCGGACAGTCCCGCCTCGACGACTAGGGAGTCTAACGCCGCGAGGGCCTCGCCCCGGCGGAGAGACATCCCACATCGCGCATAAACGCGCAAAGCCCTAGACGCTCCGAAGGTCCCGCCTCGGCGGCTAGAGAGTCTCCCGCTACGAGGGCCTTGCCCTAGCGGAGAGACGTCCCACATCGCGCTCAAACGCGCAAAGCCCTAATCGCTCTCTCAGTCTTGCCTCGGTGACTAGGGAGTCTCCTACCGCTAGGGCCTCGCCCTGGCGGAGAGACATCCCACATCGCGCTCAAACGTGCAAAACCCTAGTCGCTCCGACGATCCCGCCTTGGCGACTAGGGAGTCTCCCGCCACGAGGGCCTCGCCCCGGCGGAGAGACATCCCACATCATGCTCAAACGCACAAAGCCGTAGTCGCTTCGACGGTCCTGCCTCGGCGACTAGGGAGAGTCCCGTCGCGAGGGCCTTGCCCTGGCGGAGAGACATCCCACATCACGCTCAAACGCACAAAGCCCTAGTTGCTTTGACGATCCCGCCTCAGTGACTAGGGAGTCTCCCGCCGCGAGGGCCTTGCCCCGGCGAAGAGACATCCCACATCGCGCTCAAACATGCAAAGCCCTAGTCGCTCTGACGGTCCCGCCTCAACGACTAGGGAGTCTCCTACCGTGAGGGCCTCACCTCGGCGGAGAGATCCCACATCGCGCTCAAACGCGCAAAGCCCTAGTTGCTCCGACGGTTCCGCCCTGGCGACTGCGGAGTCTCCTGACGCGAGGGCCTCGCCTCGACGGAGGGACAACCGACATCGTGCTCAAACACGCAAAGCTCTAGTCGGTCCGACGGTCCTGCCTCGGTGACTGGGGAGTCTCCCACCGCGAGGGCTTTGCCCCGGCGGAGAGACATCCCACATCGCACTCAAATGCGCAAAGCCCTAGATGCTCCGACGGTCCCGCCTCGGCGAATAGGGAGTCTCCCGCCATGAGGGCCTCGTCCTGGCAGAGAGACATCCCACATCGCGCTCAGGCGTGCAAAGCCCTAGTCACTCTGATGGTGCCGCCTCGGTGACTAGGGAGTCTCATGCCACTAGGGCATCGCCCCGGCGGAGAGACATCCCACATTGCACTCAAACGTGCAAAGCCCTAGTCGCTCCGATGGTCCCTCCTCGGCGACTAGGGAGTCTCTCGCTGCGAGGGCCTCGCCCCGGCGGAGAGACATCCCACAACGCGCTCAAACGCCAAAGCCCTAGTCGCTCTGATGGTCCCGCCTCGGGAATTAGGGAGTCTCCTACAGTGAGGGCCTCGCCCCGGTGGAGAGACATCCCACATCGCGCTCAAATGCGCAAAGCCCTAGTTGCTCCGACGGTCCCGCCTCGGCGACTAGGGAGTCTCCCGCAGTGAGGGCCTCGCCCTAGCGGAGAGATACCACATCGCGCTCAAATGCGCAAAGCCCTAGTCTCCCCGACGGTCCAGCCTCTAAGACTAGGGAGTCTCCTACCGCGAGGGCCTCGCCTTGGCGGAGAGATATCCCACATCGCGCTTAAACGCGCAAAGCCATAGTCGCTCCGATGGTCCCGCCTCAGCAACTAGGGAGTCTCCCACCGCAAGGGCCTCCCCTCGGCGGAGAGACATCCCACATCATGCTAAAATGAGCAAAGCCCTAGTCACTCCGACGGTCCCGCCTCGTCCACTAGGGAGTCTCTCGCCGCGAAGGCCCCACCCAGGCAGGGAGACATTTCACATCGCGGTCAAATGCGCAATGCCCTAGTCGCTCCGACGGCCCCACCTCGGTGACTAGGGAGTCTCCCGCCACGAGGGCCTCGTGCTGGAGGAGAGACATCCCACATCGCGCTCAAATGCGCAAAGCCGTAGTCGCTCCGACAGTCCCGCCTCGGCGACTACGGAGTCTCTTGCCGTGAGGGCCTCGCCCCGGCAGAGAGACATCCGACATCGCTCTCAAACGCGCAAAGCCCTAGTCGCTCCGACGGTCCCGCCTCGGTGACTAGGGAGTCTCCCGCCGCGAGGGCCTCACCCCGGCGGAGAGACATCCCACATCGCGCTCAAATGCGCAAAGCCCTAGACGCTTCGACGGTCCCGCCTCGGCGACTAGAGAGTCTCCCGCCATGAGGGCGTTGCCCTGGCGGAGAGACGTCCCACATCGCGCTCAAATGCGCAAAGCCCTAGTTGCTCTGACGGTCTCGCCTCGGTGACTAGGAAGTCTCCTACCGCTAGGGCCTCGCCCCGGCGGAGAGACATCCCACATTGTGCTCAAACACGCAAAACCCTAGTCGCTCCAACGGTCCCGCCTTGGCGTCTAGGGAGTCTCCCGCCACGAGGGCCTCGCCTTGGCGGAGAGACATCCCACATCGTGCTCAAACGCACAAAGCCCTAGTCGCTTCGACGGTCCTGCCTCGGCGACTAGGGAGTCTCCCGCAGCGAGGGCCTTGCCTCGGCGGAGAGACATCCCACATCACGCTCAAACGCGCAAAGCCCTAGTCGCTTCGACGGTCCCACCTTGGCGACTGGGGAGTCTCCCACCGCGAGGGTGTCGCCCCGGCGGAGAGACATCCCACATCGCGCTCAAACGCGCAAAGCTCTAGTCGCTCCGATGGTCCCGCCTTAGCGACTAGGGAGTCTCCCGCCGTGAGTGCCTTGCCTTGGTAGAGAGATCCCACATTGCGCTCAAATGTGCAATGCCCTAGTCATTCTAACGGTCCCGCCTCAGCGACTAGGGAGTCTCACACCGTGAGGGCCTCGCCCCGGTGGAGAGACTTCCACATCGCGCTCAAACGTGCAAAGCCCTAGCTGCTCCGACTGTCCCGCCTCGGCGACTAGGGAGTCTCCCGCCGCGAGGGCCTTGCCCCGGCGCAGAGACATCCCACATCACGCTCAAACGCGTAAAGCCCTAGTCGCTTCGACGGTCCCGTCTCGGCGACTGGGGAGTCTCCCGTTGCGAGGGCCTCGCCCGGCGGAGAGACATCCCACATCGCGCTCAAACGCGCAAAGCCCTAGTCGCTCAAGCGGTCACGCCTCGGCGACTAGGAGTCTCTGTAGTGAGGCCTCGCCCGGCGGAGAGATCCCACATCGCGCTTAAACGCGTAAAGCCCTAGTCGCTCCGACGGTCCCGCCTTGGTGACTAGGGAGTCTCCCGCTGTGAGGACCTCACCCCAGTGGAGAGACATCCCACATCGCGCTCAAACACGCAAAGCCCTAGCTACTTCGACTGTCCCACCTCGGCGACTAGGGAGTCTCATGCCGCGAGGGCCTCGCCCCTGAGGAGAGAAACTCCACATCACGCTCAAACGCGCATAGCCCTTGTCGCTCTGACGATCCCACCTCAGCAACTAGGGAGTCTCCTACCGTGAGGGCCTCGCCCCAGCGGAGAGACATCCCACATCGCGCTCAAACATGCAAAGCCCTAGTCGCTCCGACGGTCCCACCTCGGCAACTAGGGAGTCTCTCGCCGCGAGGGCCTCGCCCCGGCGAAGAGACATCCCACATCGTGCTCAAACGCGCAAAACCCTAGTCGCTCTGACGGTCCCGCCTCGGCGACTAGGGAGTCTCCTGCTGCAAGGGCCTCGCTCCGGTGGAGAGACATCCCACATCATGCTCAAACGCTCAAAGCCCTAATCGCTTCGACGGTCCCGCCTCGGCGATTAGGGAGTCTCCCGCTGTGAGGGCCTCGCCCTGGCAGACATACATCCCACATCGTGCTCAAATGCGCAAAGCCCTAGTCGCTCAGACGGTCCCACCTCGGGGACTGGGGAGTCTCCTGCTGCGAGGGCCATGCCTCGGCGGAGAGACATCCCACATCGCGCTCAAACGCGTAAAGCCGTAGTCACCCCGACGGTCCCGCCTCGGCGACTAGGGAGTCTCCTGCCGCGAGGGCCTCGCCCCAGCGAAGAGACATCCCACTTAAGCATACGGATTATTATTCGTTTGCCTGGTAGGACACTGCTCCAACGAATAATAAGCCTTTCTAGAGTTAACACAGCAGAACAATAAGATAGAAACTGTACTTTATTACAGCAGGTAGCCACGCAAGGCTATGGTCTTTAACACAAGTATTTAATTACAACCGCAAAACAGGACAAATCCCCTCACTTGCCTGCCTTGCTCCAACGGACGTCTACTCGCCCACTCGCCGAATAAGGTGTCCACCTCACCTTGGTCCTCGTAGTAAGCACCCTCGCCTCCTGCGGTCCCCTCGACATCTATGTATCCTTCATCCCACCAGGGTAATCCCTAGTTGGACTAGGATCTAACAAAGGAAGTAATAGCAAGAATGAGTACTAGTGTACTCAGCAAGCATTTATTAGCAATGATGCACTGTATGACTCTTCTCTGTTGATTATCACATTTTCTAGCTCATCTCTTTCATTGGAAAATAATTTACCAAGATTTAAGTGGCAATTTTAATTCTGAAAAGACCACTTATCACTCGGTGAGAAGATATACCCCTAGCAGTCACCGTAGACTCCAATCACGAGCGACCATGAATTCATGGTTTTATCTGACACTCTGTGAGCTTGTACCACTTTACCCATAGCTACTCTGAGCTCTCTTTATGCTAGGTCTCCTGTATTTCCTTAGATGCGGTATCAAGTTCAGAGTACAGAATATTTTTCAAGTTACGTGATTAAGTTTCCACCCATTATTTTCCATTGGTGTCTTGAGACGCTCACCCAGTCCTCCACCGAGTTTTCATAATGTTGGTTGGGCCGGTTATCCCTTCACCCAACACTCCACCTGCGCTACTATAGCGCATTGGATCCCCCACTTCCAAACTTTTTCTACCAGTTCTGGGTTTCTCTATCACACTCACACTTATATTACTGATGTGGAGAGTATAATAACGTAACAAGGTAGCATTTTTGTCCGTCAAAACGGGAAAATGGTTGTATTGACGATCGAGTCGCCGATCTTATGAAATAAACTGAGGAAAATGGCAAAGAGTTCTTGGGAGAGAATGAGACTGCTCTTTATTGCTATGAACTGGATATTACAGGGGGTGCCTTTGACAAGGCAATAGACTAATCCTAATTATACTGAGCGTAGTGCTTGCTTTGCTACTGAAGCTAATGCTGATTATAATGCTTCAATCTGATGGAATGTGATTGAATATTATTCTCCTTTCTGCTATTTGTAGTCTCTTTTAAGTAGTCAACGAAGTGGTGGCAGTTACTTCTTGAAGAGACGCTTGTTGGAAGTGTCGCGACAAGTCAGAGCGAGGCAACAGTTGTTAAAGTATCAATTGTTCGACGGTTGAGTGTCTATGAGACACTCAACCGTATGGTGGTTGTTGTCAGTGTATTAAGACCATAAAACGTCGTGTGGTATGGAGCAAATATGACATGTGTTCCATTCATCACACGGTAAGGAATATACTTGGAGTTAAATCCAGATGCCAGTTCATTGCTTCTACGAGCAATCACTTGGTCGGGGACTAGGTACCGGACCTCATCCGACCAGGATACTCATTATGTAACCTCTGGAATCCTTATGACCTTGGAGGTCATTAGCCTTAGGGGTTACGACTACGAAGACATATGGTCTTTTATTATATATTAAAGTAATACATAGAGATTTTAATCCTCGTCAGCTAGCTCCCAAACATTAAATGAATTGGTCATGTGAACACTTTCTCCCGACGAAGTCGTATCGGGCAGACCGTCATTTAATCCCGTGATATACGAGATGGTCTGTATTCACTTTAAATTTGAGAAACTATCTTGGGAACTGAAGAGTTTTTCTGTCCGTTGGAGAAAAAGTTGTGTTCATTGGACTTTTGGGTAACTCCCGATTGCAGTTAAGGAACTGCGGCTATAAAATCCCCATTGCGCTAGGCTTTAGGGTTTTTACGCTTTCAGATTTCCTTCAACCCCTTTCATGTTCTTACGAAGAATCTCTTCCAACCTCCTTTGTTTTCCTCACCCAAAATCTTTTTTGACCACTGTTCTTAAACCCAAGCATGTTGGACTCAATCACCAAATGGTTAGTTTCAGATCTGAGTGAGAAGAAACTCAAGGCTCTAGAGGAGATCGGGATGCTCCCGGATAAGAATTTGTTCAAGTGGAGGTCGGCGGCCGGAGAACACTTTCCGAGTCGCGAGGAAGGTGAAATCCCTATTTTCCTCGCCTACATTGAGTGCGGGCTCAAGTTGCTGGTTCAAAAATTCATCTCCTGGGTCCTGGAGTACTATAGGGTTGAGTTGGTGAACTTGGCCCTAAACTCGATCGCCAATATCAGCATCTTCGCCTATCTATGCGAGACATACCTAGAGATTCAACCGAATTTGAAGGTCTTCAGGTATTTTTACTGGATGGCGAAGTCTAGGAAGTCAATGGCCGGACCTAGGGAGTGTTCGCTGCGCCTTCACAATGGGAAGGCTGATGAGTACATCCATATGTACTCAAAATCTTCGTGGTCGTCATGGAAGAAGAACTGGTTCTACATGACAGTCACGAAGGACAATGGCCTCTACTTCATCGGTAAGAGGGCGAGTGAGAATATAAAGTGGAGGTCAACTGTGGAGAAGACAGGGACGGTCGGAAGATGGATTGAAGCCATCCAAGACCTAAAGAGAAAGGGTTTGACTTCTTGGCACGTGGTGAGGGATTTCACCATGCGCCGAATTAGTCCCCTGAAGCTCCGAGAACATTATCTGCTTTGGTATATTGGTCGTGATGAAGTGATCAAGGACTCAAAGAAAGGTATATCTTGAAAAACTCCGACCAGTATGGCATACTTATTTGATTATCTTATAACCTTGAAGTCTCTATCTTTTTGAAGTCCTTTCCTCTAATGAAGTCAGAGAGCGGATCAAAATGATCTGCGCTGGGGAGCCTGACATCAAGATCGCATTCCTGGGTATTTTGGCCATCATCTTTAAATAAGAGAGACTAAGAAGACTCAAGGTAAATAGCCACTTTTTCTTCATCTTTTATATATCCTCCGATCTGTATATGATTTTGCTCTAATATGTAAGCGGTCAGGATGAGGATTATCAAATCTGATGAAGATTCTACTTCTACCGCCGTTCCGATCGATTCCTGCTCAGAGACCACACAAGATGATGATCTCCTAGAGGTAAAAAAGAGCATTTGTACAAAGGAATATATATATAATTTAGATGAAAAATTACATCACCTAATGAAACTTGAGTTGAAATTCAGACGGGAGAGAAAGAAGATCCGCAGCACGGAGCTACGGAGGTCGTTGGCCCCATGGTGACCGTTCACGACCTGTTAGTTTCTACCAAAGCAACTGTTCCAAAAACCAATGAAGACACCATTTCCGACTAGTTGGTTAGGGACCTAGACCAACTGGTTGAGGATATCACTTCCGACCAGAGGTCGGGGGATGTCATGGGTTCAACCACCGGTTCAGAATCGGTGAAATTGGTTGACAAGAAAAGGAAGGCTAGCGATACGGACTTTGCTCCAGCGCACTTCAAGGTCAAGACAAAGAAGAATACCAGGTATGCATATATGAAAGAGAATTAAGTAAATACATACCTTTAATACTTCTGATGTCCTTAAGATCTTGAATTTCCTTTCTTGAATTTTCAAAGGTCCTCTGGTGTTCCAGTCGCCTTCGACCAAAGCACTCCTTAGGAGAAGGTTCCTGAAGAAAAGGAGGTTTAGCCGGCCCCCGAGCAGGTGACAGTGCCAGCGCCTACTCAGGAACCTGCGGTGGCACCAAATCCGTCTATGGAGGCAGAAGCTCCAGAAGGGTCTCAGCAGGTTTCAACCACAGCTGGGGTCCTTCAGGGAATTTCTCCGAAGGCCCCTCATCCTACCGGCTTCCCGCATGGTCATCGAATCTTCTACGATGAAGAACTCGATGAGGCCTGGGGTAAAATATCGGATTGTCAAGCAGAGACGAGTCGTGGTACTATTTTTGCCGAGTATAATGATATGCCAATCCAGGTGAGTATCCACGACCACTTCTATAGCCTTTTCCCCTAATGTTTAATAAAAACTAAAAGAGTTTTGCCATATCTGTAGCATATCGTGGAAAACTTCGCTGTGGTCGGAGGACTAACCCAGCGAATAAAATTCTTGGAGAAAGGAAACTCTGAATTATAAAGTAAGAACTTTCCTCTTGCATTCTCCTTTCCTTCTTTGCTATCTTGCTTCTCTTCTGTTAATTAACTTCACCCCTTATCATATTTGATAGATTCAGAAAAATTAAAAGAAGAGATCGTGGCCAAGGAAGCCGTAATAACAAAGCTTGAAGGTGAATGCCAAGCTAAGGACCGGTTGATCGAATCTTGACGACTAGGAACAAGGAGATTATTGACACTTGTGAATGAAGAGTCAAGGTATCTGGTCGTAAGCTTAACCAGAGTACTATCTGTTCTAATTATAATTATTTATATTTGGTTCACTAGTGCAGAGCAAAATCAAGAAATAACCAGAGTGAAGAAAGCTCTTGAGTTAGAGCACGACCAGGGAGCAGAGCTTGATCGGGGCCTTGATGAAAAAGTTATGGCTCTGAACAAGATGATTTTCGATATGGGATCAGGATCACAACTGCCTCTTTTGTAGGATCCTATAGAAAAAAATTAACTTCTTGGGCCATCAACTCAAAGATCTCTGAGGTCTGCTTAAATCTACTCGGGATAACTATGCACAGATGATAAGAGAAGTTGTCGCTAATGGAGCCAGCTTTGCTCTAGCAAAACTGAAGGCTTCTGACCCCTCCGTGCATCTCCAAGCTGTTGAAGAAGATTTCAACTGCTCGAGAGATGAAGCAACCAAGCTTATCGAGGAAATGACGCCTCTCGGAAGTAAGGTTGCGGAGGAAATGGAAGTCAGATCTCCAGTGCGCAGCGACCAGTCTGATGATCCTAAGGAGTAGGATTGTGTAATATAAGAAGTATGAATATAAAAAACTTGTCTTTCTTTCATCAATAAAGTCTTTTGTTTATCCTTTTGACTAATGAAATACTCACATATTTCCTAGCCCTCGACTGCTTCATAGTAGAAGATCTTTACTAAAGAAGCAGTAAGCCAAGAATAAGAGTAAAAGTCACGACCACTATGTATAACGTTTGTGCTGATTATGTGATAAAATTGATCGTATTAATACTAGGAAATCAATATTGGTCAGGACCAGTCTATGACTTCAACTAGTTGTAGATCTACTTTCCATAATCAAAATACTAAACAATACACTGTATGTCGTAAGAAAATACCTGTCTTGATGAGAAAGAAATTATGCAAGGATGTATGCAAAAAATGATAAGTGACCTTGTTTATACTTATTATCCAAATTGGTCGTAAGGGTTGCTAAGAACCAAAGACATGAAAAACACTTCTCGAAACGTGCTCATGCTCAAGTTCCGACTGGCAGCGAAGATCGTAGGAAAAGGACTATCGCTAGGAAGCTCCTTCCAGTGGGTAGGTGTCGGACCCGGGAGTAACACCCCCAAATTCTCTGTGTATTTCTGAACTAGTCCCATGATCAGTAGCTAGTTCACACAGTAAACAAGTATGGTAACATCCATAAATCATATAAGTTTATTAATAAATATGCGAGTTGATTACTAGAAAGGCTTACAAGCCAACAATAAACAAACACAGCGAAAGACGAATAAGAAGTAGTAGAGTCCAGCTGATCTGCCATAGGCAATCGACTGCGGTAGCGGCCTAGTCATCGCAATAAACTTCGAAAGCGAAGTCCTTCTTCTCTGAAATTTATTTGCATTAAGCATGGGGGAGCACAACTTTCGTGCTCGCAAGTTACACCCAATAACAGATTGCAATGCATGCAAGGATATGTCAGAGGAAGGCTTATTTGTTTAATTTGCATAAAGCAATGTTTTCTTTAAATATTTGTACTAAGTTCAAAAGCAGTTATTCTATAACTAAAATTCATTTTATAAATTCTCAAGTTTTGTAGTAGGATAACCTCCATATGAAATATGGTGATGGATACCCTCCTATCACATGGCTAACCGCCCAATTCTCCAATTGGATAAACTAACCAAAATTATTTGTCAAAAACTTTTGAAATCAAAACCAAAGTTTAACTTTGAGTAGCTTTGCTTAGCATGTCCATGACTGTGGACACGGCTATTCGAATAGTTTTACACTCTACAGAGGTTGTACATCTTTACCCACATGACACGACTTCTCTAGTTTGTTTGGCATCCATCGATACCACCACTCACTACTTTAGGTAACAGTCTAGAGCACATGTCAAGGCCTTTACAAAGCATCATCCCACCATAGTTCCGCCTCGCTAAGGATTCCTTCCTTTAGACTAACCATCCGCCAGATTTAAGCCCCCTCTTTTGCCAGGTGGGAATACATAAAAGTAGGTCGTACTGACACCCACACAACCGGATGGTATGACCACGGTGAAACATTGTGGATTAGTTAGCCAAGTCCTTCCCACTCAGGACTTGTGGTAGTACAACGGGACGTAACAAAATAAGCTCGAAGATTGGTCCTTAATTGACTTGGGCGACTTTCAAAATAACCCCTGGGCCTCAACCATTCCCGAATTGAGCCCGTGCATGAACATGCACCCACCAACTTTCCATTTCGCCCAAGTCCAAACCAGTTTTTCATTTTATTTTGCTTTTCAAATCATTTTCAAACATCCATGGCACACCAATGCTATGGATACAATTTAAATAATATTTGATTTTTGGCTGAAAGTTCCCAAATTGAATAATTTTGGGTCTAAGCATGACTAAGCATATTTTTCCCCAAAATGTTGTAGTCTATACTATTGCATAAACTAGCTTTTCATGCAAGGTGTCAAGGCACATTTAATTCAATGTCAAGATTGGCAATACAAAGGATTTAGGCATAACTATAAATTTAAAACAGGTATTTAAATTACATTAAATAAAAATAAGCATGCAATAATAATTTAAAATAGAATTTACGTAATTTGAAATAATAGGATCAAATATAATCAAAGATGTAACTTGCCTTACTCAATTGGTTGTTGTTCTTAAACGTTGTCGAAATCCAGTTCTCCGAAGTTGTCAAAATCTATACGCGTAAGCAAGCCAAATTCAAATAACATTTAAATAAAATCCAAAAATTATGAAATAAATACTAGAAGGAAGATAATGAATTTATATTAATTTAGGAATTTGAATCGACAAAATCGAAGTTCATATGAAGGAGAATGAATATCCGAAAGTTTGGATATCACAAGAAAAGATAGAATTCCAAGTACTGCTCATCTTAGAGTACCGGTCATCTTCGAGTACTAGTCATCTTCAAGTACTGTTCACTGCTTGACTTCACGTTGTCAAAAGAAGGTTTCGACTACACTGGTCAAAGGAAGGTTACGACCACACAAGTCGAAAGAAGTTACGACCACCTGGTCGTAGGAGTTACGACCACCTGGTCGTATGATGTTACGACTTGGTCCAAGAGGTTACGATCACCTGGTCGAAGAGGTTACGACCTGGTTGAGGAGGTTATGACCACCTGTTCGAAGAGGCGACGGTGCTTGGCTATAAGCTCGTCGGTGCTACGCACCACTGCGATGCGAGCGGGTGGTATCAAAAGAACGAGCGGAACATGGCGAACCTGAGGCACATAGTCTCGGCGGAAGGGCGTGAGTAGCTTGTCGGCGGCGAGGTGGGGAGCAGCGGTGCGGTTTGGCAGTGGGGCGGCGTGGCACTCCAGCGGGGCTCCGGTGACGGCAGGGTGTGCCTGTGCTAGAACACAAGACGATGAACCTGATGGTGGCGAAGGCGGCGGAGGAGCGTCGTTGACGGCGTCAAGGACGACAACGAAAGATCGTGCAGCCGAGAAACTTCCAAAGCGAAATACGGTGATTCTAACAGGGGAAAGGAGGAGTGACGGGGACGGGATGAGGAAGGAAGAGGGCTCCCGGGGCTCCTATTTATAGGACCGGAGGAGGAAGGAGGAGAGAGATCAACAGACGTCCGTTTTAAGCTGGCGTGGGTGGTGGTGGAAAGGCGATTTAAAGCGAGTGAAAGAGGGGGTGATGGCCGGAGTGAGTGCGGTGGTTAAGAACGTGGCCATTTTTTTTTGCCTTAATGGCACACGATTAGTAACAATTGGCATTTAAGCTTCATGGCAATAAGACATAAATGGCGACAGTGCTCGCATGGGAGGACGAAGAAAGGTGGAAAGGAGAAGAGAGGGAGGGTGGCTGACAGGTGGGGCCAGGGTGGAAGTGAGAGAGAGGGTGGCAGGGCAGGTCGGGTGCGGGCGTGGGCCGAGCGCGGAAATGGGCCGCTGGTGGAGGAAGAAAGAAAATGGGCTGAGAAAAGGAATTTGGCCCGAAACACTAAAGGGACTTTAGATTAATTTTCGAATTTCAGAAATTGAAACAAATCAAGATAGCTTTTAGAAAATACCAAATAAAGTAAAAAAAATTCTAGAAAAATTCATATAAATTTCTAGAATTGTTTTGAACTTAATAAAATTATTTCCAACTTAAAGTTAGCTTTTATTTTTGCACATCAATTATTTTTAATTTCTAGAAAATAGGAAAAACCTTTTTAAAATCCAAAAATTTAACAAATTAATTTAATTTTCCTTTTTGACTTTAAATCAATAAAACCCATAAAACTCAATAAATTTTAATTTTGACTTTTAAAATCTTGGAAATTCAAGAAAAGCAATAAAACTCTTTTAAATTCGAGAAAATCCAATAAAATAATAACTTTATAAATTTTATTTTTGGTAACATAACTTTGGGATATTACAAGAGGACCACTGCAGAGAGGAGAGACTTCGACTAGGAGGTTTTCTATGTCCCGACCAGTAGCCAAAACAAGAGTAGAACAGAATATTGAAATGAAGTCCATAAGTTCTATAGCATGTAAGCAACTATATCAAGTTGTCTGTGTTATGCTCCTTTTACTCACATGTTTCTTTGAGAAAAGAGTGTGGTCGCGTGTGAGAACCATTGACTTAATGTTCACGACTAGGACCCTTATGGTGTTTGACTTATATGTTTGAGCCAAAGAGTAACAGAGATCCTTTAAAAGGATATCGGAGAGAATTTGGTCTTCTTGGACCAATTAGACAATAATAGTAGGTAAGTAGAGTGTGGGTACAGTCATATAAACAATATCACTCATCGAAGAAAGTAAAGAAATGATAAATCTTTATTAAAATTGAAAAAAATGTAAACTACATTTATACAAAGAACTTACGCAATTGGTCAATATTCCAATAGTTTGACAAAACACGCCCGTCTGATATAACTAGTCATACTTAACTAGGTCTGATGACTTCGACCACAGTGTATGGACCTTCCCATTTGGGAGAATGTTTATTGCGATTAGCCTGGTTCTGAATTTTTTGTAGAACCAGATCACCTACAGCTAGGCTGTGAGGTTGCACCTTATGACTATGGTACCTTCACATGGCTTGTTGATAAACCGCCAATTGTATATGGGCTTGGTTTCATCGTTCTTCAAGGAAATTGTGTCGTCAAGTCTTTGTTCTATCTGATCGTTCTCATGGAAACAATTAGTTTGAGCGGAGCCAATTTTCAGTTTTGGAGGAAGCATGACTTCAGCACCGTAGACCAAAAAAAATGGTGTTCGAACGGCCCATAATATAGAAGGAAGTTCTTGAACCCAAATTTCTGACCGTTTTGTTAACTGGTAGAACACTAGGCGTTTCACCCCTTGCATTATGATACCATTGGCTCGCTCGACTGCTCCATTGCTCTGTGGATGAGTGATAGAAGCAAAATGCATCTTGATACCTAGATCCTCGCAGAATTCCTAAATTTTTTTGCTAGAGAACTGGGTACCGTTATTTGTGATTCTTCGACTGGGTATACCAAATTGTGTGATCACATTTTTTGTGAGGAACCTCTTAGCAGCTTCAGTTATTGTTTTAAAAACTAGCTCGGCTTCTATCTATTTTGTAAATGTGTCAATTGTGACGAAAAAGAATTCAAAGCCCTAGGGTGCTCTTGGGAAAGGTCCCAAAATGTCTAGTCCCCAGGTTGCAAAAAGCCAAGAAAGAGGTATGGTTTGCAAAACTTGTGCCGGCTGATGTACTTATCAACTATGAAATTGACATTGTACGCACTTCGTCATGTGCTCTTTTGCATCATGAAGGGTAGTTGGCCAGTAGTATCCTTGCCTGAAGGCTTTACCAACTAGTATTCTATAGGAATGATGTGCTCCACAGACTCCTCCATGAATGTCGAATAACAACTTAATGAAATCTGTTTGAAATATGCATCTCATTAACATTCCGTGAGATCCCCGTTTATAAAAGGGTACTTTCGATCAGAGTGTATGATTTGTCTTTTCGAGCTATACGATCAGCCTCTACATCATCTTTAGGAATAATATCATGCTGAAGATAATTGTAGATCGACGTCATCCAATCTCTACCGGGATCATGCTTGACCTGTGGAGCATCCATGTTCGCAAGATTGATTTGTACAACCTCCAATAGAACATCTATGTCCTTAGAATGCTCGACCACCGAGGGTGAATCGAGTTGCTCGAAAAAAAATCTGGGCAAGACAGGTGACCTTGTGGAGGCCATTCGTGCCAATTGTTCTACTAGAAAGTTTTCCTTTTTAGGAATGTGTTGGATCTAGAAACTGAAGAAGTGCTTTTCGAGTTTCCGTGCTTTCGCCAAATAAGATGACATCTTGGTACTTGTGCATTGATACACTTTCCCGACTTGATTCATTATTAGTTGAGAATCGCCTTTCACTAGTAATCTGCGAATCCTGAGCGCTCTAGTTGCTCGGAGTCCTGCCAGTAAACCTTCGTATTCTACCATGTCGTTGCAAGAAGGACTAGACAGTAGAAAAAAGGGGACCCCTGGTGTCTAAGAGTGACCGAGGGGTCCTCAGAGAAGGGACCAGTATCAGGAGAAGTAAGTATATATTGATAATGCCTCAAAAAAGCCTCCCCTTCTTACATGGGGGAGAGGGATATTTATAGCCTTTTGGCGGGATACATGAGATTACTGATCTACACCTAAGAAGGTACTACTCGTATAGGGACTGCAGAGTCTTCTCCTACACCTACGCGTAGCCTCCGGCTCATGGTGGACTTTCTTGGACCAGGCTCACCCAGCTGGTGCACCTGGTCCATTTGTCTTCTCCTCCCTTCGCTTGCTGCGGGGCGGCTCCAGGCCGAGGGGGCCCTAGATGCCCTTGGTATCCATGAGGCGACCTTCAGGGGTGCCAGGTGGCCCCTGGGGCCTCCGGGCCTCCTCTAAAGGCCCTCCTATGGCCTCGGGCCCCTCTAGGGCCCCTCCTATGGCCTTCGAGCCCCCTTCAGGGTGCCTTCTGCAACCTTCGAGCCCTCTTCGGAGGAGCTCCTTCGGTCTTCGGGGGGCTCCTTTTGCACCGTTCTGTTCGTCGGGTCGTGGGGGCCGGTAGGCTGCCCCTACGACAAGCCCATCGTGGTCTAGGTCCTGCTTTGACATGGCTAAAATCACGCCTTTCTCCCGGAGGGTCCAGGCACACCGTCCCCTTCGGCCTGGCAAAGCGTTGTTTGGACAGGTTTTGGTGTTACAAAGGTTGGCCTCGGAGCCGTCCCTACGGTTTGGGGCGCGTGTTGTGGATAGTCAATGCCGCTGTCGCCTATTCGGGTATGGCGCGCCGGTCAGCATTGATGCTGCCCCTTTGGAGGGCATGCGCAGTGGGTGGGGGTTGTGCACCATAATGGTGCCGGTAGGGTGGCCTTGTTGCTGCCACATGTCACATTGGTATTGGTCTGTGGCTCTTCGATGCCCCTGCTGTTCTGTCCGTTTATGTCCCTGGTGGGTATAAATAAGGGGGCACCCCCTCCCCCTTGCTCTTATCGTGGTTTATTCTGTTTGCCCGTTAAAACTTCTAGCCTTCTCTCTTTGTGGCACTAGCGAGTTGCGAGGGTTTTTGCTGAGGCCTTTGGATACGACGAAGTGGAGCAAGGATGGTGGAGGTGAGGCCTCATATATAAGCGATCTGGGGAGATCTACCGTGATGGACCTTGTTCTCCGGACCCTCGTGGATGACGATAAGCTGGAGAGCCTAGCGAGGGTCCATGCTCCTGGGTTGGAGACGGTGCCCGAGCCCTAGCCAAACAAGTATGGTTGCTTTGCTCGATGCCAGCCTTTGGATTCCCTACATCGAGCTTGTCTCCATGGTCCTTCGGCTTTAGGGGGTGGAGTTGGCGCATTGACGCTAAACTCCATTGTAAAGCTGGGGGTCTTCGTGTGGATGCTGAGATCAATTGGCGCCAACGAAGAGGGGTGCATGTTCGCCTACCTTCACGACGGGTGCTGCCAGCCGAAGAATAAGAAAAGCACAAGCGCGACACTTAACTTTGGCAGTGTCAATTTCCAGCCCAAGGCATGGTGCCAAATGTATGTCCCTGCCCCGGCAGTGCGCAACCGTTGGGAGACGGATTGGACACAAGGTGGTTTTACCATACTTGTCCGGTGAAGGACGATCTCCAATCTCGGTGTAGGCTAATACAGCTTACCGCCACACCTGAGATTGTCCTTACCTCCAGGGAGGAGGCCCTCGTCCATCTCTTGCTGGATATGACGAAGTGACTCTCCACGTGGGACCTGGTGAAGGAGTTCTGTGCCTTCGTGATCTGGCCTTTGGCCAAGGAGTGGAGGGTGGAGCTTGGGGCTCTGAAGTTCGTGTTCCCGGTCCTTACCGTGGAGGGGCGCGAAGGTATGGTTTTTATTTTCTCTCGCTTTGTACCCTATTTTTCGCAGTGTTTTAAACTAATCAGAACCTGGTTATGTCCTGGTAGTCGCGCCCATCGCCGAAGCAGCACACACCGCGAAGCTGCTCTTGGGCCCGTACACGGGCGAAGAGCATGTGAAGCATCGTTTGGATGTGTGGGAGGCGCGCTTGAATTGCGCGTATGACGTGTCGGTTCGTCTTTCCGAGCGCCCGAACCCAGATGCGGGGAAAAAGAAATGTGCTAGCGTGCCTAAGGTCGAAGGCGCGGGGCCGATTGTGGCGGCCCCCCTGTGCGTCGCTTGTCCTCGTGACGCCGGCTGTAATAGCCCGAAATTTCAATTTCAGAGAAAATTTAAAACTTATTCATTTTTGTGGATTTTCTGAAATTTAAAAGCTTTGCCTTAATTATTTTAAAGCTAAAACAAATTTAATTGTAAAAACTATTGCCAAATAATAGTTGGGAATATTTTATTTAAGTCCAAAATGCCTTTGAAAATTCGCCAAACAGTCTTTGGGCCGAATTCCTCTCGGCCCAAATCAGCTTCCACGTGTGCGCGGCACGCATGGCCCGCTTCTCCCGCGCGTTCCCTCTCCCTCTCTTTTCAACCGTTGGATCAGAACTGGACGGCTCGATTTCGTTGAGACGTTCGGACGTTTCCGAATGCCCGCTTCATTATGACCATTGGATTATCATCAAATGGTCACCACGCGCCCACGCCTTTCCTTCTTTTTGCCGCTGACGCTGACAGGTGGGACCGCCCGCTACAGGGTCGTCTCCCAGCTCTTTCCTTTCTTCCCCGCTGCACCTTCCTTTTCTTCGCCACGCGTCCGGCATTACCGAGTTCGAAAACCTTCCATTAGCACCCGAATCTGGCCGCATCTCCAAAATCATCGCGCGCATTTATGTTGCCGCGTCACCCTGCGCCAATCCGGCCATCACCTTCCATCCCCGCAGCTTCATATCCCAGATTCACCACCGCCGTGTCGCACGACCTTCGTGTGCTCCACGTTGAACCGGCCACGCCCTCGCCCTATAAAAGGGGGCACCAGGACCGCCGTAGCCTTCTCATCCCAACGCCTCAACGCGCCTCTCCCCAATCCCCCTCTAGAGCTCGAATTTCGAAGTTCTTCGCCGACGGTAAAGTTTCGGTTCTTCTCCGATTCCGGTGCCACCGTCGACACTCCGCCCCCGACTCTGCCACCGTCGGCATCGCCGTGTCACCGCGACGCTCGTGCGCGCTCCCACTTCGCCGGAGGACCCTGGGATCGCCTACTTCGTTGATGACCTAAACTCACCGCCGCATAACCCCGTCGCCGACGACCTTCCCGCCGTGCTTTTCCGCAACACCGGTGAGTATCATGTTCAGCATCTCCCTATCTCTCTTTTGCGCCATCAGCACCCCTTGACGTGGCGCGTAGCGCCGGCGAGGACGTCGCCGGTGCTCCACCATTATCGGGCTGACGTGGCTCCACCACATCAGCGCCACCGCAGTGCCACCTAGGTGCTAATCCGACGTGGCTGCCCACGTGGCGCCACGTCACCTCACATAAGCCGCGCAGCACCCCTGTGTTTACTGTGCGGTGCGCCGGGTCCGTCATGGACTGTTGACCGCTCGTGGACTTGGTCTTTGACCAAAGGGCCCACCCGTCAGTGACACACTGCACGTTGACGTGTTAAAACTGGATTTTCCTTTAGGAAAATAATTCAGGAAAATCTAAAAAATCCAAATTAGGGTTTAAATTAGGTTTTAAACTCCAGGAGCTCATATTTCTTCATACGAACTCCGATTTAGGTGATTCAAATGTCTAAATTTGTATGAAATTAAGATCTAGATAACTAAACTAAAATATTTTGATTTGGAGTTAGTTTTACTTGTTTTTTTTAATTTATTTGAATTTCAATTGATTTTATCGTATTTTCGTGTATAGACTTCGACGACTCCGGAGAGTTCGATCCTTCAGAGGATTTAGAGTACCAAGACTTCAACGAAGGCATGTTATACCATTGACTGTATTGATCCCAATATTTTAAAGTTATTTAATTCAGTTTTAAAATTATTATTGCATGCGTACTTTTATCAATTATTTTAATTCCCTGTTTAAATGCTTAGTTATTCCAATCCCTTTGGTATAGCCAATTTGAATATTGTTTGCCATGCCCTTGTCACCTTAGTAAAATAATTAAGAGAATTATGCTTAGCCAATGCTTAGACCATAATTGTGATTTTGGGAGGATTTAGCCAAATCTTTTCAAACTGGTTTAAATTTGAATCTATGGTATTGTTTTACCATAGAGAGTTTTTAAAGATGGTTTTATTTAAAATAAAATCAAAAATGATTTGGACTTGGGTAAAGTGGATGAATGGTGGGTGCAGGTTTATGCACGTGCCTAATCTGGTTAAGATTAAGGCCTAGGGTGTAATTTGGAAGACGCCCAAGTCAGTTAAGGACCAGTCTTTGAGCCGCATCTTGCCATGCCTTACCGTACCACCACATGTCTTGTCTGGGTAGGGCTTGGCTTAATAATTTGTGATACCTCATTGTTATTTGTGCTATGTTGTTTGTGTGGGTGTAGGTTAGACAATAGTCCCATCTAGCGCAAGAGGGAGCTCCCGAAGGATGGTCAGTCCAATGGAAGCGAAACCTTAGCGGGCATAAATACTTTAAGGTAGAACTTTGTAACGACCTCGTGATAATTGCTTAGTCACACGTCTTTGGAAGCGTGTATTGGCCGACATTAAAAGCAAGTTATCTTATGTGGGTAAAGCTACACAAACTCTGCAGAGTACAAAACTATTCAAATAACCGCGTCCGCGGTAATAGACATGCTAGCAAAGCCACTCCGAGTTAGACTTTTTTTTTTGGTTTAAAATGTCTTCAACAGATGATTTTAGAATAGACAATCCTTATGGTAAAATTGGACGGGTAGCCATGTATATGAAGGGTTTGGATGCTTGAGGCAATGTTGCGGAGTACACAAATTCAATAGCCATTTTCAAAGTAGTGCAGTCTACAAGCCTATCTGAAGAGTAAATACGAAAACAGTAAGTGCTGCACAGAAACAATACATGGCATGATGGGGAAAAGGAACTGTACACTACTAGTTCACCACGGATGCATAATTTGGCAACTTTTGTTGGCCACAAAAAAATTTCCTTAGAAATAACCATTATTGATACCTCAGTTAAATGAACAGAATGCAACCAAATTGCCAAACTCTGACCAGAATTACATAAAATGCATCATTTAATTGGGCATTGATAGTGCAGTTAAGTCCATACAAAATCATTAGAATTTATTTACAGAGGAAAATTAGCCCTGAAAAATCACTAGTGCCTTCTGATTCATATTATTCCAATGAGCAGTAACTATATTTGTACCATTTATGAAAAGAATCACCGTAGTCTTCTTTGCCACATAATTTGCATTTGAGATGTAACCATCCATCTTGAAGATTGCATCTGTAGCATTCTCATCTGAAACCTCTATTTCCATCAGATCACGAACGACACAAGCCCCATAGACATTCCTCATAGCATCTAGCCTTGAAGATGTACTTGCACTATGAACATCTGCTCTATTGGCTCCATGTTGTGACATAAGAGGCAAATGTCACCCTCTACAAACCGATGAGATCACAAGGAAAGCAATATTTACCTTTCTACAAGAGAAGTTCACGTTGATGTGATGGACTGCAAACCGACTGATGAAATCTACAATCTTGGCGTAGTCATCATTGGAGTTCTGCAATGTTTTTCTACAAGCTACCATATTGGAAAATAAATTTTCAACCTGCACACAATGTCTTATTTGGGTAAAGAAGACACAATACATATCCAAGTAATACAACACTAACTCTATGCAAACTCACCATGACTTGAGTTCCTTTAACTGCAGCACAGGGCTTTGGCTCATTCTCCATTACTCCATCTCTATAAGAAACTCTAACAGGAAAAACATGACAATACTCATTAACAAACAACTCTAGAATCGAGCAGAAAATAAACAACTCTAGAATCGACCATAAATCAATCTATTGAGGCATAAATGATACCACAACTCAACAAGCAACAATTAGCAAGATATTTAACAAACTGAAGCCATGGGAGTAGGGGCGGCCGGGAGGACGACGACACTGGGAGGAGGGCGACGCTGGGAGGAGGCGGTCGGGAGGAGGGCGGCGCTGGGAGGAGGGCCGGTCGGGGAGGAGGGCCGACCGGGGAGGATGGCGGCTCTGGGAGGAAGGGGTGGCCGGGGAGGAGGGCCGCGTTGGGAGGACGGTTGGACGGGGAGGAGGGCGGCCGGGGAGGTGGGGCAGCGCTGGGAGGAGGGGTGGCGCTAGGAGGAGGGGGCTCCCGGGAAGGAGGGTGGCGCTGGGAGGAGGGCGGCCGGGGAGCATGGCGGCGCTGGCTGCTGGGAGATGAGGTGGCCAGGGAGGTGGGGCGACACTGGGAGGATGGGGGGAGGAGGGCGACCGAGGAGGTGGCGCTGGGAGGAGGGCGGTCAGGGAGCATGGCGGCGCTGGGTGGTGGGGCGGCCGGAGTCCAGAGAGGCGAGGCGACGCAAGGAGGAAGGGGAAATGAGGAGGCGTTGGGAAGAAGGGGGCAGTCGGGAGGGGAATTGGGGAAAATATTCCGCGCTCACTCAATTTTCATTTTCAGCAGCGCGCCTAAAGTGTTGGTCAGTATCGCCAGCAGATAGGATGACTTAGTTGACATTTTCTAGGGCAGTTGTATTGTAGCTAACGTTAAAATATTGCCGGCAGATAAATTGCTCTAGCAAACAATTATTTCCGGCAGATAATGGGACCCTTAATCTCTTGGATATTGCCAACACATGTTTTGCCACTAATCCAGTTTTTCCCCGGCAGATAATTGCCCTTAATACTATGCCATGGTGTAGTGCATGTCAGCAAAAAGATGAGGTGGCACATGCGTGGCCATGAGGTGGCACCCACGTGGCGGTGCCACGTCACCCAAAGTCGGTGGAGGCTCGGCCGTGAGCTTACCGGCGCTACGCGCCGCGGCGAGCTCTGGCGAGGTGCGCACAGGAGAGAGGAGAGCGAGAGGATCATGATGCTCACCACGGTTGCTCAGGAAGGCGAGGATTTGGCCGGCGATAAGCTCAAAAGGCGGCGGCGGTTCTAGGTCATCAACGCGAAGGAGCTGCACGAGGTCGGCGTTGATGCCGCGGTGCCGAAGAGGGGATCGGTTTTGCCGGAGAAGGCCTAACGGCGCCGGAGACGACGAAACAATGAGCTTCGGGTGGCGGCAATCAACTCCAAAATCCGAGGCTTGTGGAGAGGGAGTAGAGAAGTGGGTGATGGGAGAGGGATGAGGAGGAACGGGGGCACCTTGTGCTCCCTTTTATAGGGGCGGAGGGGGCCGGGAGAGGGAGAATCGGGCGTGACATCGGCGGCGGCCGTTACGCGATTGCGGTGATTCCGCGCGCGAAAATTTGGGGAAGATGACCGGAAATGGGCGGCGGTGAAAAAGGATTTAAATGCGCATAATCACGCAAGAGATGGGGGAGAGAATCACGGGATAACTCGAGCTTTCCACAGCGCTAATGGCAGCCAGTGCTTGCGCGTGAAGAAGAAAGGGACGGGGAAGAAGAAGGCGATGGTGGGGCCCCACACGGCAGTGGCAGCCAAAAAAGGAAGGAAGCGGGGCGATGCTGGCTGTTAGATCTTAAAATCGAACGGTCCTTGATGAATGCAGCGTTCGGACGTCCGAACGCGCACATCAAAATCGGTCCGTTCAATACGGATCCGACGACTAAAGGGTTTGGAGGGAGATATGCGCGGCGGGCGGGGCGAATGGGCCATGTGTGCACGTTAAACGGAGATGGGCTGAGCCGAATTCGGCCCAAACGCTGTGGAGAGGATTTCTATTGTTTTACCAATGGATTTAAATCAGATAATTCAAAATAGCTTTGGAAAATAGCAAATAAAATCCAAAAATTATGAGAAACTTCACAGAAATTCTCAAAGACATTTTGGACTTAAATAAAATACTTCTAACTTAAAATTGGCTTTTAATTTTGCAAATTAATTATTTTGGCTTTAAAATATTTAGGAAAAACTTTTAAAATTCCAAAAAAAAATTCATTTTCACTTTTAATTCAAATAAAACTTCAAAGACTTTAATAAATTTTTATTTTTGACGTTTAAAACTTCATAAATTCAAATAAAGCAATCAAACTCTTTCAAATGTCAGAAAATCCAATAAAATAGTATCTTTATTATTTTTAATTTGGTAACATAACTTTGGGATGTTACAAAAGCTGTACAAACTCTGCAGAGTAGAAAACTATTCGAACAGCCGCGTCTGCGGTCATGGACATGCTAGCAAAGCCACTCCGAGTTAGACTTTGTTTTTGGTTTAAAATGTTTTCAACAGATGATTTTAGGATGGACAATCCTTGTGATAAAATTGAGCAGGCAGCCATGTGATAGGAGGGTATCCTTCACCATTCAATCATGGAGGTTATCCACACTATGAAACTGCTATTTTAAAATATGATTTTAAATATAGTATAAAAATGGCATTGGAAATCAATATGAGTATTTAAACCGAAAATGCTGTTTATGCAAATAAACCCTGCCAATCTCCTTTGTTTACCATATGCATGCATCATAATTCAATATTGGGTGTAACTTGCGAGCATGGTAGTTGTGCTCACGTTTGCTAAATAATCTTTATTCAGGAGAAGACTACTACCAGGACGGTGAGGACCCAGACGCTTAGGCTACGCCCCCAGACGATTGCCTATGGAAAGTCATGTGGCTTACTACTACTGCTTTGCTTCCGTTGTGTTTTACTTTATTTGGCCCTAGGCCCTTTGTAATAAACTCTGAGTTATTATTAGTAAAATGCGTGATATGTTTGTGTTATCACTTTTGTTTGACTGTGTATACTAGCTATCCTGGACTAGTGTATGAACACAGAGAATTTGGGATCCTTCGCTCCCGGGTTCGATAAAAGTGGTATCAGAGCCATATCGACTGTAAGTCGTGGCCTTAGAATTGCTTAAGGACTTACGTTCAAAAACTAAAACTATTTTGAGTCTTACTAGAGTCCTCTCTCAAACCCTTCTCTTTAAAAATGGTTAATAACTCATCTATTTCTCAAAATTGTAGATGGCTGAAAGACCAACTGTTACTTCCCACGGAATTTTCGCAGGACATTGGGCTGCGATTCTTTGGAAGATGATGCAACATCTGGACTACAACGAAAGACCAACCTACCAAGGCTACAAGTATAAAGTGGGAAACCAATATCGCTGGAGAGTTGAAGTGATCCTCTACGCCAACCTACAGCCAAATACGGACTTCCACATATTCGACGCTCCATTCAAGCGCGACACCTTCGGCGAAGGCATCCAAGATGCGGCAAGAGAAGCAGTCCTCGTCTACGCTACATTTATGACAATCGCTTCCGAGACATCAGGTTCTACTACCACCCGATGCATGTCCCGACCCGACTTATCAGTACATTTCGCTCAGCCGAGGACGAAGACTCTCCTGAGCTTACGCACCAGGTGGACTTGGCTAAGGCAATAGACTATGCCTACAGGAACACTCCAGAGGACCTGCGTATCGCTTAGGACAGCCTGCAAGATGCAGAAGAAAGGTTGAAAGCCGTAGAAGAAGAGCTGGCTCGCTACAAGGCAGGCGAGGGTAGCTTTAGTGAGCCAGATTATACCCCTGTTACCCCATAGTTGTTTCCATAGTGTAAACGTTAGATGCAAATTATGAGCTATCAATATCCTTGTGGTAGCCATAATCAAAGAATAAAATAAATTAATAAAAGAACTATTTTAAAAAATTTGGTTCTTTGTCTTGTGCTTGTGTGTTCTTGGGCTATTTAGATTTATCCCCCTTAAAGCTATCTTTCTTTCTATCTCTCTTCTAAGTCTTTGGAAGATCCAGGAGATAGTGACCACCCGTACAGGCAGTGGCAGCGTCAGGGGCCAAGGCAACGCAAATGCTGATTATCAAGAGAACCCCACCCAGCAACCACCACCACCACCACCAGCTGAAGGACCTGATTGGCGCCAGATGATGGCCAATCAAACCCACCTGATTGACCTGCTGGCCCAATCACTCAGCAATGTTCAGAGTGTGCAGGATTCGACCCTTGACTTATCAAACATACTTGGAAAATAAGTCTCCAATAACACACGGCCCAGAGCCGTCAATACTAATTCCTGTATAGGGTCCATATATACACACGTATATTGAATGTCAAGATCAACAGGAGGGTTAGAAACGACACTGACGTTCGCACCTTTGTAAAGCATTTTGGCTTCGTCCACGTGAGCACCATCCAAAAAGATACATGAAACGGGCTTTTTACGGTACTCTTCGCGAAAAATCAGCTTAGCACCCATGCTCCACCCCCACCTCCACCTCCGCCAAGGGCGACGATGTCAGAGTTTATGAGGATGCGTCCTCCAACGTTCTCAAGCAGTACTGAACCCATGGACGCTGACGACTGGCTCCATGCCATCGGAAAGAAGCTGGACATAGCTCAGTGCACGGATCGTGAGAGGGTCCTTTTCGCCTCTCACTAGCTTAATGGTCCCGCTTCTGAATGGTGGGACAATTTCTGCATCTCCCGTGCCAATGCACAAACTATAACCTGGACTGAGTTTGTGCGAGCTTTTCGTCGTGCACACATCCCTGCTAGGATGATGACATTGAAGAAGAAGGAGTTCCGCTCACTCCGCCAAGGCAACCGCACTGTGAGCAAGTATCTACACAAGTTCAACCAACTTGTTCGCTATGCACCGGAGGACGTGTCCAGAGACGAAGACAGGCAGGAAAGATTCCTAGAAGGGCTGAACAATGAACTCTCTATTCGTCTGATATCCCAAGACTTCACTGACCTCCAACAGTTGGTGAACAAAGCTATTTGCTAGGAGGGCAAGCACCTGGAGATGGAAAACCGCAAGCAGAGGATGGTCGCTCAAAAGTTCAATGCTGGAGGACAACCCAAGTCTCGCCTCACCCAGCCTCAGCCACCCCAGTGTGGAAGATTTCAGTCTTCTACATCCAGAACTCCAGCACCGGCACCACGCCCCAACACTTCTGGCTTCCGCAGCAACTCAACTGGAGGCCAGTCTCAGCAGAAGAACCCGACTTCATCAGCAGCAGGAGTGACCTGTTTCCACTGCAACGAGACTGGGCATTATGCCAACAGATGCTCAAGAGGAAAGAGGCGGTAAGACACCAGCCAAAGACTGGAGTTCTAGCCACCGTGCACCCAAAAGCCGGTGGTTCAGTACACGAAGGGACGTGTGAACCACGTCACTGCAGAGGAGGCTCAAGTAGCACTGGATGTCGTTCTTGGTACGTTTCTTGTTAATTCAGTACAACATCAGTCCTATTTGATTCCGGAGCTTCACATTCCTTTGTTTTAAATAAGTTTGTGGGAAAATATGGGTTACCTATCTCTCCTTTAGTTAATCCTATAATAATCCACTCCTCGGGCTCAGAAATGAGAACCAGATTCCTATGCCCAAACCTTACCCTGGAAATATCCGAAGTATCCTTTCTAGCAGACTTAATAGTCTTGCACTCTCAAGGTCTGGATGTGATTCTTGGAATGGACTGGCTAGCCAAGAATCAGGGACAGATAGACTGTGCCAATAGGTCTATCACCCTCACCAATGAGCAAGGAAATTCAGTAGAATTCAGACCCAAGACTTCAACCGGAGGAATTGCTATCCTGACCAGCTTGAAGGAAGTAATGCTTGAGGACATACCAGTGGTACAGGAATACCCAGATGTCTTTCCTGAAGATTTACCCAGCATGCCACCGAACAGGGATATAATGTTCTTAATTGACTTAGTCCCAGGGACCGCTCCAATCTCGAAGCGACCCTACAGAATGCCGACCAATGAGCTAGCAGAGCTGAAGAAGCAGATTGAAGAACTGCAGAGCAAATGATATATCCAACCAAGTTCATCACCTTGGGGAGCACCCATACTATTTGTCAAGAAGAAAGACAATAATATGAGAATGTGTGTGGATTACCGATTGCTCAATGAGGTGACGATAAAAAACAAGTACCCGTTGCCCAGGATTGAAGATCTGTTTGATCAGTTGAAAGGAGCAAGTGTCTTCTCAAAGATTGATCTACGATCCGGCTATCACCAACTGAAGATCAGACCAGAAGATATCCCAAAGACTGCCTTCACATCCAGATATGGACTGTATGAATTTACAGTAATGTCTTTCAGTTTGACAAACGCCCTTGCTTACTTCATGAATATGATGAACAAAGTGTTTATGGAATTCTTGGATAAGTTTGTGATTGTTTTCATCGATGACATTCTCATCTATTCAAAAGAGGAGAAGAGCATGAGAAGTACCTCAGGATAATTTTGGAGAAACTCAGAGAGCACCAGCTTTATGTCAAATTTAGCAAGAGCGAATTCTGGCTAAGGCAAGTGGCATTCCTCGGACATATCATGTCAGCAGGAGGAGTTGCAGTAGACCCATCCAAGGTAGAGGCAGTAATGGATTGGAAGCAACCAAGATCCGTCTCGGAAGTGAGGAGTTTCCTCGGATTAGCTGGTTATTACCGCAGATTCATTGAAGGTTTCTCCAAGACTGCAAGACCCATGACTCAACTCCTGAAGAAGGAAAAGAAATTCGAATGGACAGATGCCTGCGAGAAGAGTTTCCAAGAGCTGAAGAAGTGACTAGTTTCTACACCTGTGCTAGTCTTGCCGGATATCCATAAAGACTTTGAGATCTTCTGCGATGCATCCCGTCAAGGACTTGGATGTGTGCTGATGCAAGAAGGCAAAGTCGTGGCTTATGCATCTCGTCAGTTGAGGCCACACGAAGGAAATTATCCGACTCATGATCTTGAGTTAGCAACAATTGTGCATGCTTTGAAGGTCTAGCGGTATTATCTCATTGGTAACTGCTGTGAGATTTTCACGGATCATAAGAGTCTGAAGTACATCTTCACCCAGTCAGAATTCAACCTCCGACAGAGAAGGTGGTTGGAGTTGATAAAGAATTACGACCTTGGAATCCATTATCATCCGGGCAAAGCAAATGTGGTTGCAGATGCCCTGAGTAGAAAGGCGTATTGCAATACCATTTTGGTTCAGAGGAATCAGCTAGAATTGTATGAAGAACTGAAGCACCTAAACCTGGAGATTGTCAAACAAGGTTATGTAACGCTTTGGAAGTTCAGCCAACTCTTCAGAGTCAGATAAGAGAAAAGCAGTTAGAAGATGAAGACATCAAGGAAATTAAGAAGAATATGAAAAGAGGCAAAGCCCCATGATTTTCTGAGGATGAGCAAGGAACAGTGTGGTTTGAAAACCGAATCTGTGTACCCAACCATCAGGAAATAAAACAGTCGATTCTGAAAGAAGCTCATGAATCGCCTTATTCCATCTATCCCAGAAGTACCAAGATGTACTAGGATCTAAAGGAAAAATATTGGTGGGTCAGCATGAAGCGAGAAATCGCTGAATTTGTCGCCCATTGTGATGTATGTTAGCGAGTCAAGGCAGAGCATCAAAGACCCGCTGGTTTGTTGCAACCATTACTGATTCCCGAGTGGAAGTGGGAGGAAATTGGTATGGACTTCAACACCGGACTTCCTAGGACTCAATCAGGATGTGATTCCATCTGGGTGATAATTGACTGGTTGACTAAAGTAGCTCACTTTATTCTGGTCAAGACCACCTACAGATGTAGCAAGTTAGCAGAATTGTATATAGCCAAGATTGTCTGTCTACATGGGGTACCCAAGAAGATCGTGTCTGACAGAGGTTCACAGTTCACATCAAGATTCTGGCAAAGTCTGCATGAAGCATTGGGAACCAGACTCAACTTCAGTACAGCCTATCATGCGTAGACAGATGGCCAGATGGAATGTGTCAACCAAATTCTTGAAGATATGCTTCGAGCATGCGCCATAGATTATGGAAAAAGTTGGAACAAGAATCTGCCCTATGCAGAATTCTCGTACAACAATAGCTACCAAGCCAGTTTACAAATGTCTCCATTCGAAGCTTTGTACGGCAGAAAATGCAGAACTCCGCTCCTTTGGGATCAAGTAGGAGAGCATCAATTCTTTGGACCGGAGTTGATTCAAGAAACTAAAAGCAAGGTTAAAGCAATAAAAGAACGCCTAAAAGTGGCTTAGTCTCGACAGAAGAGTTATGCTGATAACCGTCGGAGAGAGTTAACCTTTGAAATAGGAGATTTTGTTTATCTCAGAGTAACTCCACTCCGAGGAGTGAGAAGATTTCGAACCAAGGGAAAACTCGCACCCAGATTTGTGGGACCTTACAAGATTTTGGCCAGAAGAGGTGAAGTTGCATATCAACTAGATCTGCCAGCATCCTTGTCAGCAGTCCACAACGTCTTCCACATCTCTCAACTAAAGAAGTGTCTCAGAGTGCCAACAGAAGAAACACCGCTTGAGAGTATCGACCTTTAGGAAGACCTCACATATGTGGAGCAGCCAATCAAGATCCTCGATGTGGTAGAAAGAATCACCAGAAGCAAAGTCACCTGCTCATGCAAGGTCTAGTGGAGTAATCATTCAGAAGAGGAAGCCACCTAGGAACGAGAAGAAGATTTGAAAGCCGAGTATCCCTTACTAGCCAAGTCTAAATCTCGAGGATGAGATTCCCTTTAAGGAGGGTAGGTTTGTAACAGCCCAAATTTTCAACTTTCAGAGAAAATTAAAACTCATTTATTTTTGTGGATTTTCTGAAATTTTAAAAGCTTTGCCTTAATTATTTTAAAGGTAAAACAAATTTATTTGCAAAAAATATTACCAAATAATAGTTGGGAATATTTTATTTAAGTCCCAAATGCCTTTGAGAATTTCTGTGAATTTTCTCATAATTTTTGGAATTTATTTGCTATTTCTAAAAGCTTATTTGAATTATCTTCATTAAATCAATTAGAAAATCAAAGGAAATCCCTAAATAGTGTTTGGGCCGAAACTAGTCCAGCCCAGCTGCTCACACACACGCGCGCGGCCCGCACAGCCCTTGTTCAAGCCTTGTATGAATATTGATCGCATAATATTTCTTATGACTTGTTGAGTACTTTATGTACTCACGACTTTATGCCATTGTTGATCAGTAGCTGAGAAAGAATCCGGGAATCCATAAATTCTACGATGAGTTCTTTGAAGACTATACGAACTAGGATGCGCTCCCCACTCGATTGCCTGTGAGCATGTCAGATGGCTACCACAAGTTATATTTTAAGCCCCATGTGGCAAACAATGTAAACTTTGACCATAAGGTCCGCTGTTACTATTTAATAATAATTTGTTTATTTCTTAGCTATTTCGTTGTATGGATATGATTTTCATCGATGTTGTCACCGTGTGAGCTAGCTACTGATCATGGGACTAGTTTAGAATATACAGAGATTCCATATTTGCAAGTTCGGTTTCCGACATCTTGATACAGTTGAAGAACATGCTTCCACTACTTCACCTTCAGTTGAGGCTCCTACTGCGTCTTCATCATCAGCAGTACTTGCGGATGTTGAAGAGGTGCTATCTCCCTTAGGCGTTCCATGTCACATTCAAAGGCGTCACCCTTCGGATCAGATGGTTGGTCATCTTTATGAGCGAGTCACTCGCTCTAGGTATCACGACCCGAGTCTCTACTCCCATTCTGCATTTGTTGCTTCCTTTGAGCCCCGCGATATATTACATGAATTATTTGATTCTAGCTGGATCAATGCCATGCATGAGGAGTTAGGGAACTTTGAGAAGAACAGAGTCTGGAACCTAGTAGAGCCTCCTAGTGGTCATAATGTGATAGGAACCCGTTGGGTGTTCAAAAATAAACAAAGTGAGGGTGGCTCGGTGGTGAGGAACAAGGCTAGGTTGGTAGCTCAGGGCTTTAGCCAAGTTGAGGGGTTAGACTTTGATGAGACATTCACTCCTGTTGCAAGATTATAGGCCATTCGCATTCTGCTTGTATTTGTTGTATCCAAAACCATCAGGTTGTATCAGATGGATGTCAAGAATGCATTTCTAAATGGTTTCATAGAGGAGGAAGTGTATGTTAGGCAACCCCCTGGCTTTGAGGATCCCAAACACCCTCATCACATCTTTAAGCTATCTAAAGCCTTGTACGGTCTTAAGCAAGTCCCTAGAGCTTGGTACGATAGGCTTAAGACCTTCCTGCTTAAGAATAACTTTGAGATGGATAAGATATACAAGACCCTGTTCATTCTTAGGTATGGCAATGACTTCCTACTTGCTCAGATTTATATAGATAATATTATCTTCGGTGGTTCTTTTCATACTCTTGTTTCTTGTTTTTCTGAGATCATGTCTAGGGAATTTAAGATAAGTATGATTGGAGAGCTCAACTACTTTTTAGGGCTTCAAATCAAGCAATGCAAGAAAGGGATCTTCATCCATCAGACGAAGTACACCAAGGATCTGCTCAAGCACTTCGAGATGGGTGACTGCAAGCCTACCGTCACTCCCATGGCGACATCGACTGTTTTGGATCCAGACGAGGAAGGAGAATCCGTGGATCAACGCGAGTACCACAACATGATTAGCTCCCGCCTCTACCTGACGGCCTCAAGACCGGACATCCACTTCGCAGTCTGCCTTTGTGCGAGGTTTCAGGCATTTCCGAGGACTTCACATCGCCAAGCCATCAAGTGCATCTTCAGGTACCTCCAGTCTACCCTCCAGTATAGCATTTGGTATTCTTACTCATCTTCTTTGTCTATTGGGGGGTTTTCTTATTCTGCTTTTGCAGGCTATCGGCTAGATAGGAAGAGCACTTCAGATACTTTTCACTTCTTAGGCACTTCTCTCGTCTCTTGGTCTTCTAGGAATCAATCTTCTATTGTACAGTCCACGACTGAGGCTGAGTATATAGCTGCCGCTAGCTGTTGTGGTTAGATTCTGTGGATGGTGTCCACTCTCAGGGACTACAGGTTATCCTTTGATAGTGTTCCACTCCTTTGTGATAACACTAGCGCCATTAACATAGCCAAGAACCTAGTGCAGCATTCGAGGACCAAGCACATTGACATTAGATATCACTTCCCTAGAGACCATGTAGAGAAGGGTGACATCGTGCTAGAGTTTGTGAAGTCCGAGGCTCAGTTAGCTGACATTCTCACCAGGCCATTAGACCCAACTAGGTTTGCCACATTGAGGAGTGAGTTAGGGGTAATTTATCCATATGGGTTAGTTTGAGGGAGAATTGGTTCTTTTATAAGCTTTCCTTGTTCATTTAATCTTTTCTTGATCTTCTTCTGAACTTTCTGATCTTTTGATTTTTTTTTTAGGCTTTTGAGCTTTTCTTGCATCTTACTGTATTCATATGAAAATCACAAAAAGATGCATTATAATATAAGCTTTATAGCTTGTCTTTTAAATTGATGAAGTTTTGCTTATTATCCGCTTGAGCATTAGTAGTTTAATTCTTGCTCAATGCCTTGTCTAGTTCATTAACTTGCTAGAATTATCATGCTTTCACACATTACTACAGAAAATGTCTTCACAGACGGTTCAAAAATGTCATTACAGACGGTTTCTAGAGCCGTCTGAGTTTATGGGTCAGTGATGGCATGAGGTCATCACGGACGGTTTTGAAACCGCTCATGATGCATGATATCCTGCATTTATTTGTATATAGAACCGCTCTGTGATAACTATATATATATGTACGTATATGTGTGTGTGTATATATATATATATATATATATATATATATATATATATATATATATATATATATATATATATGTATATGTATATGTATATGTATATGTATATGTATATGTATATGTATATGTGTATGTATGTATGTATGTATGTATGTATGTGTATATATGTATGTATGTGTGTGTGTGTGTGTGTATATATATATATATAGCAATAATTCAACATATAATTAATATTGTAACTTCACCTCCAAACTAGATTTTTTTTTTCATTTCGGAATTTTCATATGTCCAAATAGCGCTTCTTACAGAAAGATTAAAAAAAGTAGAAACCTATAAATAAACAAATTTTTTCTAGTGGCGGAGGTAGGCTGCTATCTCCGTCTTCAATACTTCAGAGGGCGGCGTCGAGGCGAGCGGTTCGTGATCGAACGAAGCCTGAAATATGTCCACCCCGACGCGCTGCTCGAAAGTGTCTCCCAAGACCTCTGACTGTTGAACCAAGAAGAATTAAGCCCATAGGCTCTCTTCCCTTGCTTGAGGGTCTCGGCACAGTCAACTCGATGCGCGCCGCCGCCTCGATTAGCATCAAGTGACGGCAAGCCTCTTGGAGACGTGCAACGTCGTTTTGAAGGACCACGTCAATGACGCGGTAAACTCGCCGAAAGTAGGAGATCACCCGGAAGACGTAGCGGAGGAGGATGTCAAGACGGCCGAAGGTGGCCCGTCACCTGCTCTGGCAAATTCTCGGATAGAGGAGTGAAGGCACTGTTGAAACAGTGTTCTTCCGCAAAGACGGTTCAACGTCACAATGAGAGAGGTGCTCGACAAAGGCGGCGGTGTAAGCCATCAATGCCGGCGACAACGAAACAGAAGAGGCAGCCATTTCTATTTTTTTTTATAAGTACTAGATCTATATGTGGGGATGATCATTTTCGATGGCGGATGATCCTTTTTATAAAACAAGGAATAAATTCAGAGCGTGAGACGAAGAGACGCATTGGAGAGCCGAAGCGGCATTGATGCGACGAAGAGACGCATCGGCGACAAAGAAACTCATTGGGCTTCAACTGGGAGCTGTAGCGATATTATCACAGATGGTTATAACAAAAAACCGTCTGTGATGTATAGTAATATCACAGATGGTTATTGTTAAGAATCGTCTGTGAAGTTTCATAGACGGTTCTTTGTTGAAAATCGTCTGTGATGTGTAGAATTATCACAAATGGTTATTAACAATAACTGTCTGTGATAATTCACAGACGGTTTTAATTATGAACCGTCTGTGATATTACCTCTTCATAGACGGTTTTTAGCGCAGCCAGTAATACAGACGGTCTCTAAACCAAAACTATCTGTGATTGCATGTAATACAAACGGATTTGGTCAACCGTCTGTGATGAGGCGTCCAGTATTAGCCTTTTTGTAGTAGTGACATGTGTAGTTTATTATTTGCTTGATGTGCTAGAACTTTACGTCAACTTGAACTAAAAATTGTAATTTATGGATCTTTTAGCTAATTGCACAATTAGTGATTCTTTTGTGACACTTGTCATGTCAAAATTATTTTGTTAGTTCTTGAATCTAGGATTGAACATCGATTGAGCCTCTAGTTCCCTTGTGAAACTAAAATTGCTCTTGTGCAAAATGAAAAATAAAGTTTTAAGGTTCTCATATGGTTAAATTGTGCCAAACTATTCTCACGAGACTGCATGTTAAAGACACGGACATGAAGATAGTTTGATGACCAGGTGATCTCATGGGGATTGCTTGTCAAGCTTGACATGAACCTCAAGATTTGTCGCCCCGGTTGAAGTTTAGGAAGAGTTTATGGATGGCTCCTAGTTCAGAATCTTCTTCACTAAGATGGACATTTATTCAACTTCAACATGTGTTATTCATTGCGAATGAAAACTATTGTAAAAAATTGATTGACGTTCTTTAAGCAAAATGATTCACTTTGGGATTCTAGGTCTCTAGAATGGTCTTTGTTAGCTTCTTGATCTCACTTTGATATTCTGACATGGCTATTATCACTCTAGGGTCTCTTTTGATGAACTTGCTAATTTTGAAGCTTTGCTTAACTTGTGAACAATTCATCGCTTTATCTTGAGCTTTCTAGCTTAGCTTTGATATATATGCCTTAACATAATCTTGATATCACTTTCATGCTTGATATGTCTTAAGTAATAGTAGAAATGCTAGTTTGTTCTTTTGTGTAATCTCCAAAGCTTCTTGTAATCAAAAATTGAAAAATCTAAAAATGAAGCCACTCTATTGCATTTCATGTATGCTCATTCTTGAGCTTCTTCCTCATTTATGTGTTTGTCATCACTGGATGAGAGGAAGGTGTGATTTTTTGATGACTCCATTGTCAAAAGGGGGAAGATATAGTAAAAATATTAAAAGGGGCAGCTATTTAGAGAAAAGGGAGAAAATGAAAATTTTGAAAATGCGTGATCATAGTGAGGGCAGCATCTCAGTTGCATTCTTGTGTTCCTATTGCCATTTATGAACTTGAATTGCATTTCTTGAAACCTCACAATGATCAAATGTCAAATTGAACAATTGTTCTTTTATATGGACCTTGAGTGAGCTTTTTGACTCCTCTCTAGAAATTGAAGCTTTCTTGCTCTCTATTGCCTTATCTCATTTGCTTCTACTAATCTAAAGCCGACTTGGCTATTTCCATTACTTTCTCTTACTTTTGGACCAAGTTGCACTTTTGCGCGAAAACGCTGAGTATTTTTCAAAAACAAACCTCCAACTTGCATTTTTTAGGAAATTACCAATGTGTTCATCAAGGAGGAGATTGTGTATATCATGGGGATATGCTCCTGATCTTAGGATGATGATACAATTGGCAATGGTGGCAAGGTTTTGTCGAAACACTCGTTTTCGATAAAATTCAGATATTGTCAGGTTGTAGGTGGTTAGATCAGCCATGGAGACGGTCAGACTGGCCTAACTGGTGGTTTGACCAGCCACCACTATCAGTCAGACCGGCCTTGGGGCAGGCCAAAGTGTCGGCGGTCAAACCAACCATGAGGGGCGGTCTGATCGGCCATAATTTTCGTTTGAATTTTGGGTTGGGCCAAAAAAAATAGAGGGTGTAGGTAAGATAGGAGATTCTCTTACACTTGGTCTCATAATTTTTGGAGCTTTGAGCCAAAAATTCTATTCATTTGAAATTTTTAGAGAGGTTTCAGATTTCCAGAGAGAAAATCTGGCTAAGTCCCTGTGCTAGCGGTCAGACCGGCCATGCTGGGTGGTCAGACCGGCCAGGGGGGATCAGACCGGCCATGGGTGGCTGCCTGACTGATATTGCCCTCTAGGGTGCCCGTTAGGGTCTTCTGTCTAAACCTAGCCTCCACCAAGCTTCAAGATGGGCCTCTTCTTATTCTTGCTCTCTCTTTGATGATTTTTGGAATTTTGGTGATCATTTGGTTTTCCTTTGATTTATTGATGTGATCTTGTTTGCTGTGATATGTGGGAATGCATCTAGGATCATCATGATTATTTTTTACCCATGAACAAGTTTTAGGATCAAAGTTTGATTTTCCTTAGTTCTTGTGCCCTCCTTTCCTCATCTAACAAATTCATGGAACTTAGGCTTTGATCTTCCTGATCATCAATTGGAATAGGTTCATGACCTTCTTAATGAACTAACTATGGTTGAAATTTGAGGGGATTTGGATCACTGGATCAAAATTTGAGTCGGTTCATGATTTTGAATTCGTGCTGATTTTACTATTTATCGTGCTGGAGGTCAGACCGCCCCCTGTGAGAGGTCTAACCAGTTGGCCATCGGTCAGATCGCCCATCCTGAGAGGTCTGACTACCCAACTCACCTTGCTTTGAGTTTTCTGTTTTTTTGTTGTTATGTTTCAGGATTTCGATTGGATTCAATACAAGACTTCTGATGTGTTTGTACTTTGATCTTCATAGCTTTCATAGCTGTTAGAGTAAGAATCGGGTTGAATCCGATGAAAGTGAAAAAAAAGGTAGTGCTCCTATTCACACACCCCCCTCTAGTCGCCGTTTCGGTTCAACAATAGAAGAACTCCAGTTCTTGATTGTGTTGGACCGAATAAGCGACAAGAGAGGGTGGGTAGGTTTGAATAGGAGCAGTTGTCCCTTTTACCATCTCAGTATTTAACTTCTTTATCACTCTAATAGCTATGAAAGCTAAGAAGATCAAAGACACAAATTCACAGCAAAAGTCTTGCGTTGAAACCAGAAAACCCCAAGCTCAAAACCCTTCGTCCGGTCTGACCACCGAGAAGGGCGGTTTGACATCCGGCTACAGGAACAGCAGCTTGAAACGATATCAAATCGATCTAACTTTTGATTCCGAGATCCAAATCCCTTGATATTTCAAACATAACTCATCAAGAATGTAAGGAACCTATTTCAATCAACAATCGAGACGATCGAAGTCAAGGTTCCACGAATTTCTTGAATGAGGTCAGGAAGGCCCGAAAACCAGTAAAAATCAAAACTTGATCCAAAAACTTGCTCGTGAGCGGAAGATGGTCAAGATGATCTCATATCAGATCCCACAAGTTCTAACATGCTATATCACAGCAAATGACTAATCAGAATCGTTGAAACACAAAAACCCTAAAATCATCAAAGACAGAACAAGAACAAGATATAACTCATCTTGAGACAATCTTGTTTGGATTGATTAGAGAGATTGCAGGTTTACAACCATTCCACTATAGAGGACAAAAGCTTACACTTGACAATCAGCGACACTCTGCTAAACCGAAGATTTCTCCTAAACACCTCAACACTATAATCAATTGGACAACACTAAGATAAGAATCATAGGCATGGTCTCTACGTATTGTTTCCGTCTTATATAAGTTAGGAAGTCAGGAAGAATTCGTGTGTTCTCGATGCGAGGGAAATGCAATCTTTACGAAGTCTCTGTGACTGTGTCGTGCACTTTCAGCAAGTTTATTTACTTTAAGCAGAGGCAAGACGATGTTTCCTGTCCGGTATCTGCACCTGGTCACCTAGCACTAGAAAGATTCAGTTCATTTGTCGAGATGCAAGCTTGGACTGATTAAAAAAACAAACATCAAGAAAGGCCATGTTTGTTTCGTCTTTTGTTTCAGCCAAAGCATCATTACTTTGTCGGAAAGAATTACTGGTGAAATGTCACACTGAAGAGCTCTTCAAATTGCTCCAGACATTGGCAAATTTTTCCCTTGGAAACTGTCTCGAAGACTCAACACCAACATCGCAAAGTTGCATCAAGCAGTTACATAAGGCATAAAAAAGGTACAGATATCTTACTCAATTTTCCTCACTGCAGTCGTCTCGATTCATACATAACATATCTAAATCACAGGAGTTATCATACAACTTATCCATATTACTGAACATTGTTCGCCGAGCAACATTCTCGTGAAAATTTCTTCTGGAAATTTCAGAAGTGAAATTTAAGAAACAGAACTGTACATGGCTAGTTAGCAACTCAAGTAGTCAAGTCACGTATGACCTCATAATGTTAGTTTGATCTCAACCGATTAGCCCAACGGCTAATCGGGCCTTGATCCACGCCGATCGGGGCGCCCACCACCACCGGCCGATGGGTTCTGTCGCGCTGCGCTATAAATAGAGGGTGGGGGCCGGCGGCTCGATTCACGAGGTTGGCCTGAGCCGCAACTCCCCACCGATAAACCCTAGACCGATCTAGAGAGGGACGCGCAGTCAGCGGCGGGAAGCTCCATCGCCGTCCCCATCGCCGGATCTTCACAGCCGTCACCGACGACCCAGCGATGGCCGGCTCCTTCTCCAACGCGACCGACGGTCGGTAACGGTTTCTATCAATGGTATCAGAGCCTGATGCTTGTTCTTGGGCTCGGGTAGAATATTAGAAGGAGGGGAATCGAATTGCTTGCGAAACCCTAAATCCCCAAATAAAAAAAAAAGGGTCTTACGCTTTTGGATCTGGCCGGCCTCGGCCGCCGCCGCCGCCGCCATCGCCTTGCCGCCGGGTCGTCTCCGCCGAGCGGACGGAGCCTCGCGCGCCTCCTCATGGGCGCTGTTGTCATGGAGCTGCCGCTCCGCCGAGGCCGCCGGCGCCGCCAGAGCCACGCTGGTGCCGCCGCCGCGCGCCCATTGGGCTGCCGCTCGCCGAGCGCTGTCGCCGCTTGTTGCCGCCGAGCCACCTCATGAGCGCTCTGCCGCCCTGCGGTTTTAGGCGCCGAGGCGGCGCCGCCGCCGCCGCGGCTGGCGCTCGCCCTCCCGCCAGGCCGGCGCCGAGCCCGCCTTTGCGCCGCCCGCTTTTTCGGATTGAGGAGCTGGGCGCCGCCTTTTTACGGATGGAGGGTGCGTGCGTTTTTGGGCGTCTTGGCGTGTGTGTAAAGTAAAAAAAAAAAAATAAAGAGATTAGATGGGTATAGTAATAATGCTTCTGAGTAAGGATTATTTTTCGATTAATTTCCATAGTTTCCGCTGCAAAAGTTAATGTTGATTACTCTTTAAATTAAATTCGAACCAACGGGAGAATTTAATTTTTTGAGAATTGTTATGAATTATGATATTGTTATTTTCTGACCAACGTTGATAATAACAGTATTATAATTTTTTTTTAATTGATGATTTTATGCATCATTTCTATTTCTGCCCAACGGTGATGTAGATTTAATGTATAGATTAAAATTGTATGTCGTATTTTTGACCAACGTTGGAAACAAGGCATATAATTTTGCTGTTATGTTATGTTCTCACTTTTATTTGAATTATTTTTCAGGCGGATACAACTTGATGAGTTGTATCAAAGAGATCCCCACTCTCAAAGGAGATAATTATGGAGAGTGGAAGAAAAAGATAGATTTAGCATTTATCTTGGCTGAGGTGGACTGGGTCCTCACTACAGCACGTCCCACTGAGCCTATGGCACTGGTGAGGATCAAAATGAGGATGATCTTGCTTGGCGAGAAAAGATGAGAGGATCAAGCTCCCTTACAGATGTCTTATGACCTTGAGCATAAGAATGGACCACGACCAACAAGAAATGTATGGCTGTGATAAAGAACACGATTGAGCCTGCAATTCTGGGCTCAATCGCAGAGTGTGACACTGTCACAGAGTACCTTGAGAAAATAAAGAGTCAGTTTACTGGCTCTTCAAAGACTTATGCTACACAGCTAATTAAGCAGCTTGTGACAGAAAGGTACTCTGGTGGTGGCAGTGGCATAAGAGAGCACATACTAAGGATGAGCAATTTGGCATCCAAGCTTAAACCAATGGATTTGGCTCTCAAGGATGAGTTCCTTATTCATTTGATTTTTGCTTCCTTGCCGGAAAAGTTTGACACCTTTGTTGTCAACTATAACATGCAGCCCGAGAAATGGGACTTAGAAAAGTGCATAGCTATGTGTGTGCAAGAGGAGGAAAGAATTAAATCCTCACATGGTGGTTCCATCAACTATGTGAAGGACAACAAGAAAAAGAACTTCAACAGTAACTCCTTCTCAAACAACAAGGGAAAAGCTCATGTCCATCACCTCAACAAAATAAGTTTGCGAGAGACAAAGATCGTTGTCTTCACTTGCAAGAAGACGGACACTACAAGAAGGATCATTCCGATTACTTAAAGATGATAATGGCAAAGAAAGGTGAGAACATTATTACCTTTATAAATGAATCCCTGTATGTACAATATTCGAAATCTACTTGGTGGATTGACTCAGGAGCAACTGTTCATGTTGCTAATTCTTTACAGGGATTCCGTTCGACGAGGACTATGCAAAGAAAAGAAAGATGCGTTAAAGTCGCAAATGGAGTCCAAGCTGAAGTTGAAGCCGTTGGCAATCTTTCATTAGAGCTTGCTGATGGCTTCACTCTTTTACTTAGAGATGTTCTTTATGTTCTCTCTTTACAGAGGAATTTGATTAGTGTTTCATGTTTGGACAATAATGGTTATGATTGTCATTTTGGAAATGGAAAGTGTGAAATAATGTTTAATAAAGCATGTGTTGGTCTTGCCATCTTACAAAATGAGCTTTATTTGTTATCATTACGTGATGATGTGAATGTCGATGCGATAATCTGAACGTCGCGTAGAAAGTGAATGAATCCTCGTCACTTAATGTAAAAGTAAAACGAAAGAGAACTCATAATGAATCGTCGAAATTATGGCACCGCTGCTTAGGCCATATTTCGAGGGGAGAATAGAAAGACTAGTTAAGAATGAAATTCTTCCTCTATTAGAGTTCTCAGACTTAGAACAATGCGAGAGAATGCATTAAAGGAAAATATGTAAAGAAGATTAAGAAAGACGCCAAAAGAAGCATGTGAGTTCTACAAATTGTTCACACAGACATTTGTGGTCCTTTTCCGTGAAAAGTGTGGATGGTTATGACTCGCTCATAACATTCACAGATGATTACTCCCGTTTTGGATATATTTATCCAATCAAAGAAAGAAATGAAGCCTTGGATAAATTCAAGATATTTAAGGTCAAGTTGAAAACCAACACGATTTAAAGATTAAGATAGTCCGATCGACCGTGGGGTGAGTACTACGATCGACATACCCCATATGGACAAGTTCTCGGACCTTTTGCAAGGTTTTTACAGGAAAATGGCATAGTAGCCCAGTATTCTACACCGGGCGAACCTCAGCAAAATGGAGTAGCTGAAAGACGCAACCGTACCCTGATGGATATGGTGCGAAGCATGATGAGCTATTCCACACTGCCATTGAGTTTATGGATGGAGGCGTTGAAAACCGCCATTCATATTCTCAACAGAGTGCCTAGTAAGTCGGTGCCCAAAACACCGTACGAGTTGTGGATGAGGAAGAGTTCCTCACTAAACCACTTACGTGTGGGGAGTCTCACGAGGCTAAAGTATTTAACCCAAACCTTGGGAAGATTGATCCCAAAACGAAGAAGTTGCCATTTCATTGGCTACCCCGAAAAGTCAAAAGGTTTTCGCTTCTACCGTCTGCGAGATATACAAAGTTTGTAGAAACGAGACACGCTGTCTTCTTAGAGGATGAAATGATGAGAGGAAGTATGGTAGCTCGTGAGATTGATCTCGAAGAGAAGCGGTGTATGCGCCCACTTCGATGATTCAAGAGCCATTCTTCACACTACTGCGTTGCCGCACCGACAAGTGCAAGACACTGTGGTGCCAAGACTGTTATTGTTCCTCTGTGGCAACAATGAATGATAATGAGGAACCGTTCTTCAGATCCTATAGAACCTATTGCCACAGATGAGGGGAGCAACAAAGAACCTCAAATGTAAGATATACCAAATGAGGAGGCCCCGAGGAGGTCTCAAAGAGTAAGAAGATCAGCTATTTCTGATGATTATCAGATTTATCATACAGAGGAATTTCAAATGGAGGATGATCCCACCTCATTTGAAGAAGCCATGAGAAGCGAAAATTCCTCAAAATGGCTTGAAGCCATGGAAGAGGAAATGAGGTCCATGAAGACTAATAAAGTCTGGGACTTGGAAATTATTCCTAAAGGAGCCAAAACAGTAGGCTGTACAAATGGGTCTACAAGACAAAGCTTGACTCCCAAGGAATGTAGAAAGATACAAAGCGCGACTTGTGGCAAAAGGATTTACGCAAAGAGAAGGGATTGATTACAATGAGACCTTTTCTCCGGCCTCATGTAAAGATTCTTCGTAATCATAATGGCATTAGTAGCACATTATGATTTAGAGTTACATCAGATGGATGTAAAGACGGCATTTCTTAATGGGGATTTGGAGGAAAATGTTTACATGGCACAACCGAAAGGTTTTGTCATGGAAGGAAATGAAAGAATGGGATGCCGCCTAAAGAAATCGATTTATGGGTTAAAGCAAGCTTCAAGACAAGGGTACTTGAAGTTTGACAAGACAATAAGAAAATTTGGGTTTAAAGAGAATGTAGAGGACAAGCGTGTTTATGCAAAGTTTAAAGATGGGAAGTTTATCTTCCTAATCTCGTATGTGGATGATATCCATCGCTAGTAGTGATGTCACTGCTCATCGAGACAAAGAAGTTTTGTCCTCAAACTTTGATATGAAAGATCTTGGTGAAGCTTCGTTCGTTCTAGGGATCAAATTCACCGGATAGAAACAAAGGGATATTGGGACTATCACAAAAGACATACATAGAGAAAGTCTTAAAGAAATTTGGGATGCATAAATGTAGTCCTTCACCGCACCTATAGTCAAGGGCTTACAGATATGGGGTTTTTCAATGCCCCAGAACCAAGATGAGATCGATCAAATGAAAGCGGTTCCATATGCTTCACTATCGGAAGCTTACAAGATGCTCAAGTGTGCACACGCATACGACTTAGCATTTGTTACCGGGTTATTTGGCGATTCCAGAGCAATCTCGAATAGAACATTGAAATTGATAAAGAAAGTCTTATGTTATTTGCAAGGAACAAAAGGCCTCATGATGACATCTGAAGATCGATTTACTCCATATAGTGGGGTATCTGATTCGATTTTGCGGAGATGATAGAAAGTCTACATCCGGATATGTGTTCACTCTCATTGGAGGAGCTATATCGTGGAAAAGCTCAAAGCAAACCGTCACTACATCGTCCACAATGTATGCCGAGTTTGTAGCATGTTATGAGGCTACGGGGCAGGTGAACTGGCTAAAGAAGTTCATACCCGGTTTGAAAGTGGTTGACGACATCAATAGACCACTTAAGTTGTACTACGATGATGAACCTGCAGTAACGTATGCCCACAACAATAAGTCAAGTGGTGCTGCCAAACACATTGACATAAAGTACTATGTTGTGAAAGATAAAGTTCGGGATCAAATTATAAGTCTTGAGCATATAAGTACCGCAAAGATGTTAGCGGATCCGCTTACTAAAGGCTTACCACCCAACGTGTTCAGAGAACATGTAGCCGGCATGGGTTTAAGGAAAGCCTATGATTCTGGACTAAAAGATGGCCCAAAAGATTAAAGTAACTATTTGAGCGAGAGGTGTATTGTAGTCAGTAAATCTATCGGCAATTGACCGTGACGATGAGACATGTTCTGTGCACTAATCTATGATGGAATGAGTAAAGTCAAAAGTAATTAAAGTTAAAGAACAGATTGAGATCAAGGGGGAGAATGTTAGTTTGATCTCAACCGATTAGCCCAACGCTAATCGGGCCTTGATCCACATACGATCGGGGCGCCCAAACCACCATCGGCCGATGGGTTCTCGTCACACAAGGCTATAAATAGAGGTGGGGGCGGCGGCTCGATTCACGAGGTTGGCTCGAGCCGCAACTCCCCACCGATAAACCCTAGACCGATCTAGAGAGGGACGCGCAATAACGGCGGAAGCTCCATCGCCGCCCCCGTCGCCGGATCTTCACGGCCACCGACGCGACCCAAATGATGGCTCCTTCTCCAACGCGACCGACGGTCGGTAACGGTTTCTATCACATAAAACTAGCTATTATTCTGATCGCTAGTAAAAATGTGTCACAATCAGGAATGCTGAGTATTGGCACTGAAAAGAACCAAATATAAATTATATCAATCAGCTCAGTCATAGGGTTCTTCATCATCTCAGATTTTACTCAGGGTTCCGCATCATCTCAGATTTTACTCCTGCATCTAACCAGCTTTGCTAATGTCTCCTGAGCAGCCAGTGTCTGGGCATGGTCATGGCCAAGCATGACCGTCCTGATGCTGATGCAGGTTCTGCAGAGCTCCTCACCACTGTCAAATAACCCGCCTCGCAAGAGCAGCTTCGCCCTTGTCTCAAGCAGCGTTGCCTTGAGTAGTGTCACCTCATGCCAGACGAATTCCTCTACATGGTTGTTTGTTTGCAGTTTCTTCTTCCAGCACAGCGATCCATGCTTCAAGTCCTGCATCCGTGATGCAAGTGACCTCTCTGCATCCTCGAGGGTGTTGGTGCACACCTTGAGCAATTCCAATGCCGAACTGCACCGTGAGAATGTCATGAACGCTTGGATCGCCAGGGGCAGCGCCATCTTCTTGATGAAGAGCACCATGTCGGCTGCCTTAAGCTGAACAGCAGGTGGCTCAGACTTGAAGCCAAACACGAGGAATGCGCTGGCCCACATGTGGTCCGAGTACACAGACATATTGCCAGTCCTTATGACACCAGATACTGCTGCGGTTGCTGGTGCCAAACTACCTCTGATCTTGCCGAACAGCTGCATGATCGGGTGAAATTGGATCCAGCAACCTGGATGCCGAGTTGTTTTTCGTGCCAAGCCAAGCTTTACTAGTAAGAGTGCTGACTCCACCTCAGCCTTCCTTGCATGCGGAGGTAGAAAGCAGTGCGTGCTGCACAAAAATGCTGTCTTAAGGGATTCACTCCACAACTGAATGCTATTGACTTTTGTTGGCAGCTTGCTGGCCATGGCAGCTAGTAGTGTTGATGACATGGGAGCAGGAGCTAACCAAGAACCAACTGCGATCATCCTCAAAGCAAGGCTACCTCCTTTCACCCTGTCCATCAATGCAAAGCAGAAGACTAATACCTTAATTAGGAACAAATTGTTCTGCCATAAGCTGTCATCAATGGAACTGAGCGCGGGCATGTTATCATTCAACGATATCCTCTCGACAGCCTCAAACAGCACAGAAGGAGCAATCATCAACTCGGACAGCAGCGAACCAACAACCCACAGGCCAAAGCTCAGTTGGCCCAACTGCTCATCGAATTTTCTAAGAACTTCTATTTCCTCAGGAGGGTAGTCCTTCTTCCTTTTTCCCTTTATCAGGATCATAGCATCGAGGAATGATAGCGGCGGAAGCTGCATTGATTCAAGACTCATCACACGTGGTAGTCGTGTTGTCACAATGACATGGCTTGCTCCAGTGTTCCTAGATATGAAGTCTTGCAGGTCCTTCCCTTCCCACCAATCCCTCTCGCTCTCAAGGTTGTCAATGATAAGCAAGTAGGGCACATCCCTGAAAAGCTCTCGCTTCACCCTTTGGAACGCATCAAACTCTTGCTCCTCAAAACTCCTAATCCTGCCCCGCTCCTTCTCAGCCTCAGCGCTGATATCCAATCCCAAATGCATTGACAAGTTCAGTATATTCTGCCTCAAGTACCTGGCCTCACCTCCAATCCACAGCACCATCTTGTACCTCTGTGAGTACCGGTATGCAAATTCCAATGCAAGCTCCGTCTTGCCAATGCCTGAAATGCCATTGATGCAGATCACACTCGCATTGCCATGATCATTGCTGTTGCACCTGAATCTTGACTTCCTGTGCTTTGATCTCTGCATCTGAAGGCTTCTTTCTTTCCTTAATGGCAGCTCAGTCATCGGATCAACCAATGCCTCCGGTGTTGGCTGCTTGCACTTGTGTAGCTCCAAGCTGATGAACCGGCGGCCATTAGATGTCCTCACCGTGTCACTCTCCTCATCAGTAAATCCATCTGACACACCACTGGACTCACAGCTAGCCATGGCACCCCTTGGGCACTCCACATCTTCGACATCCCCTGCGCACCCAAAGAACATGCCCTCGATCTCAGTGAGCTCTTTCTCCCTTCCAACAAAATGCCTGTTGCGCAGAAATGGCAAACCCTCAATCCCCTCACTCTCCTTTTCGCCAATAATCCCTCGACCAAGCTTCGATTGCAGCACAGTAACTGTCCTTGCCACATAGCTCCTCCAATTGCTCTCATCTGTCTCGAGCTTGAACTCATGACACCGCATTAGCCCCTCAAATGCTTCCATCCCCTCCTTATCTTCATATTTGCCATCAAACAGACCGGCAATGTCCGGCACTCTGGTGTCGAACAAGATAGGCACCAAGTTCCTCTTCTGAGCAAAGAACCGGATCTCCTCGAGGCTGAACGGATTGAGGAAGGTAGACATGGTGACAACCACGACGCCGAAGGTCACTGAACAAATAATCCGGTCTACAATCTCGTGGCTCTGCGTGTCCGAGTACCTAGCCCGATCGGCCATGAACGAAGCAATACCTTGTAGCTCGAGCTCCGACTTGAGCCACTTGCAGAACCTACTGAGGGCAATGCCTTGGCCATGGAAACCAATGTACACATCGCAGGTCCGGAGCTTGGTGTTAGACATCGGCGACGCCACGACACCCCGGCTGAACGAGACGCGCGGCACGGGAAACGAGAACGACACACGCGCCGGCGCTCTGCCGCCACCGCCGCCGCCGGAAGTCTTGGGTGTGTGGATGCCGCGAGAATCGTAGAGCTCCGACGGCGGCGTGCGGGAGACGCTCGGCGCGTCGGTGTCCTCCGAATGGAACCCATCGGTGCAGGACGCCGGCGATGGCACAGCGGCGGCGGCACTGGAGGCCTTGGGTTCTTGATGCTGCCGCTGCGGCGGTGGCTCGGTGACTCGAGGGGAGATGTAAGGGGACTGCAGCGCCGAGACGAACGCGGAAGACGGCGGCGACGGCGAGTTGAGGTAGGGCGAGATGGAGATGGCCGGCGAGATGGCGTTCGACCAGTCGAAGCTGCCGCTGCACCCGGCATTAGTCGTCTTGATGGTGAGGGACTTTGTGGCAATGGGGATGTCTTTGGGCACATCAAGAAAGCATGGAACTTTTTCTTCTCCTTCCATGATTAACAAATCAATAAGTTGGAAACTTCTGTGACAAGAGCTTCATAATTTGGTCCTCCTTTTCCTGTCACAAATGCAGCAAAAAAAAGTTTTTTTAACTGGAATCAAGATAAGAATGAAGATACATCGAATTCAGAAGTCAAAATATGCAGTCTAAAAAGTTGCAAGAATCTGCAACCAACCCAAAAGTAGAGATGCAGGAAGTTGCAACAGTACTTCGTTTGATTCACAAAAATTGCCAAAAGAAAAGGGAACTTGCAAGAACCTACTGCTCATTCAACAAAATTAAACAGAAACAGATTGCAGGGACTAACCATTAGTAGCCTACAAGCCTTCAAGAATCCATTGCCATTAGCAATGTGATGGCAGACCAGCTGAAGCTTCAGGAATCAACACCGACAGGAAGGTTTGGATTTGGACTAAAAATGGTCAACTTTTGCTATTCAAACCATAGAATGGGTACTCCTCTTATGATCTTGTCCCAAGGAGGAAAAGAAAGGGGGTGGAGCCCCTAGATGTCATCAAGCTAGTATAGGTTACAGTTTGAAGTATCCTGAGCCTTCAAAATGGAGAGCTGGAGATCATAAAAGAACAAATAACACATTGGGTGGGTACATGACATCAAAAGGCACAAGAGAAAGGAGAAGTTGCTAGAAGCCCAGAACTGCAAAGACCAAGGCCATTTCTAATCGGAAGGTGACGGCAGTGACCAAGACCAGATGAAGCAACACCAATGCTTGGAAAGATCGGAAGAACTGGGGGCATGGGTGTCAAATCGAATGCGGCTTCATGGAAAGCACCAAAGCAGGGTAGAGCTCGTCAAATGGGCCAGGCCAACCGGTCGGTACGAAGCACGGTACTATTGTCCCGATCCAAGCATGACATGGCTCAGATCTTGCTTATGGGCCGGTCGATTCGCAAGACGATACCCGGTCAGATTGGGCCGCCACTCGACACGGTGGGCTGCCGCCCAAGACGACACGCACGAAAGCACAAGACGGCGGCACGCCCCAAGACAAATTACTAACGGGAGGCGGAGGCGAAGGGCAGAGCGAGGGCGGCAAGACGGCAGTCTTCTGGGAAGAAGCGGAGCGAGGGAGGAGGAGGCGTCATGGCGCTTTTTGCGTGCAGAGCGGAGGAGGAGGAGCAGGCAGAAGCGGCGGCGGTGCAGTCTTTGCCGGGAGCGACGGAGGAGGAGGCGACGGAGGTGTCGTCGAGGCGGCGCCATGGGAGACGAGGAGGGCGGGTCGACAACACGGGCCGCAGGAGGCGAGGAGGTGGGGTCGACGACGACGGGGTCATGGGAGACGAGGAGGCGGCGAGGTCGTCTCGGTGGCACCGCGAGCCCGCAGGAGGCGAGGAGGCGGTGGGTCGCGCCACGTGTGGGAGGCGAGGAGGCGGTGTCGCCGAGCCATCGAGGCGCCCACTGGGAGGCGAGGAGGCGGCGGGTCAGGCCATGGGAGGCAAAGAGGCGATGTCGCCGAGGCGGCCACTGAGAGGCGAGGAGGTGTCATCGAGGCGCACTGCAAGACGGCGGCGTTAGGCGTTAGGGAGGGGGAGGGAGTGGGGATGGGGACGGGAGAAGAAGATGGGTAGGGCGGTCACATGAGCCAAGCGGTGTCGTGTTCGTGGTGGGTGCAAGACGCAGACGGACCAAAAATTTCGGTCGTTGGGAGATTTTTTTTGGCCGTTGGGGGCTTAAAAATAGCAAAAAAATTGAAAAAAAAAATCCAAAATCTTTTCTATAAATAGTAGAGCTAGCTAAATGTGGTTTGAAGAGGTTGAGTCCGTATATTAAAGCTTTTCGCGATGCGATTTCTTTCTTGAATAATTCTAACGTAAGAATAGCATAATATAAGAAATTCTGCATGGCGATGGGTGTACGTCCAAGAAAGTTCGGTTTGGACATGGAGGTAAGGTGAAACTTTACTTACCTCATGCTTAAGAATCTTTTACCATACAAGACCACTTTTTCTGTATTTATTCAAACACACTATCCTAGCACTGACGGTACTATGCTATTAACTGAGCAACATTGGTTCGTTGCTGAGAAGATACTGTCGTTTTTAGAATTTTTTTATGAGGCAACTGTTACTTTGTCCGCTGTCTACTATCGAACATCTCCTATCATTGTGCATACTATTTTACGGGTTGCTACACATTTGAAAATGTTTGAAAATGACATAGTTTTACGCGATACTGTTGTTTCCATGAAATCTAAATACCTTAAATATTGGCGAGAAATCCCTTACCTATATGCATTTGCATTTCTTTTAGATCCTAGGGTTAAAATTGATGCATTTGGTATTGTACTTGATCTTCTTAGTGTTGCTACGGGGCTAGACTATACTAACTATTTTGCAGAAGTTCGTTCTCGGTTATACGAGGTTTACCAAAGGTATGAAAATAAGTTCTTGGGGGTCCGTTCGTAACGACCTCCAGTAGCCCCCACCTCAAGTGGGAAGACAAATATGTGGGGCGCGATCTTCGGTGCCTCTTCCTCCAGGTCCAGGTCCATGGGTTATTCTTCTTCTACTACACCAACGCCTGCTCAGCCAAGACCCACAAGGAGCGGAGAACTATCCACCTATCTGGACAGCGATACGGTGGATTTCAACTCAGAAAGCTTCGACATCTTGCAATGGTGGCAAGCCCATAAGTTAACATATCCCGTGTTATCCATACTTGCATGTGATGTGTTAACTGTTCCTGTCTCTACGGTTTCCTCCGAGTTTGCTTTCAGTATTTCTAGAAGGATATTGGAGGAGAGAAGAATAAGTCTTACAAGTGAGATGGTAGAGCTCCTTCTGACTGTAAAGGATTGGGAACAAGCTGATTCACAAACACAACACTCTGTGGAAAATCCAAAGTTGTCGGAGGTGTTCGAAAATCTGACAATGACACCGACACATAAAACAAATATGTATCATGTATGTAGAATTGTAGAGCTATAGGCTGTACTCTTTTTCCTTTGCCAAAGTTTTCTCATTTTGAGTTTTTACTTGGCGAAGGTTTTAACGAGGTAGCCAGTTGGACATCAATAAAGCTCTTTATTGCATTTTCAATATGATTGTCTCATTTTTTAAAATTTTCTTGTCTACTTCTGAATTCTACACATTTTTCTAATTTTTCTGGATTTTTTTTGTTCTGATGGGCCAAACGGGCCACATCTAGCCAGATGGGCCAACGGACTCGGTAGCCCAAGACGCAAGACGCACGAATGCCTCACTGGTCAGGTTTAGGTCGACGCCCGCACGTGGCCAACCCAAGACAAGACGAATAGTACATGAGCCGCACCTAGCGCAAGCTCGTGCTATCTTTGGTAGGCGGCCCATTTGGACACCACCGAAGCAGGGACAGGGAGAACGGCAAAGTCCAGGACTCCAGGCAGAGGCAGCCCTCGAATCAAATGAAAATGTAGTACTAGTACCTAGTACTAGTGTGACTCATTGATTGGATTCTCACTTGGATGAGGCTTGGAGCATTTACAATGACTTATATCAGTCGTCTATAGCCAATTTTTGCTGATATTGATGAAAGAGAATGAAGAGAGAGAAAGATATTATCTATAATCCTATAGCCGACTATTGCATCAGAAACAAGAAAAACATTAAAAGATTGTATGTTCTATAAAGACAACTAAAAAGACAATAGCTATCTGTATCATTGTATGAGCTATCTTTAGTATTGTTTATATGTAAAATAGAAAATTGCTATAGACAGCAGCTGTCATACCATTGTATATGCCCTTTCTACCATATTAGTACTATCACCAGTGGAGTAGTACTAGTACTAGTACTATTGCACCTGCTTTGGGTGGTGGCCCATTATTTACTGTCCCTCTAGCATGGCTATTAAGGCTAGAGATCTTGCAGGTGAGTTATTGAATTTGACCAGAAAAGAACAGGCAGTAAAGATACTCACGAAGGGCAGTACTGGCCTCCCCCATGGCCATGTTTGGTCAGGAAATCTTGGGCCCTACTGGAGAGAACGACCAGGCGAAACCGCAGATCTGTCTTGAGGAAGGACAGAAATAAAACCGGCTCTGTGCCTCTGCCTCCTGGCAGACACGACACATGTTGCGTTGCAGGGATGGGCAGAATTGCACTGCGGTCGGATCATGGTTCTCTGATTGATTCTATCCTCTCTCTCCGGGGCATGATTCTCTGATCGATTCTATCCTCTCTCCCCGGGGGAAGACGAGGACTCACGATGATCTAGTGATGATGAACAGGATGATTTGGGACTTGCAAATTGTCATTTCATCGAAGTTAGCAAGACATCCAGACTCCAGTGTGTTAGAGTTTATGGCTTTGGCCCAAATAAATAAAAATCTCAAAGTTCTATTTTTTTAGTATCATATTACTAGTCTAGTAGGAAGGAGATCAATTTATAAAGTGGAGTTGATCTTATCTAATTGAAGCAAGTAAAAAAAGAACGTGTGCGTGCTATCGCCCGCGCGAATGGTCCAAACCGAACGTTTAAATTACACTAATTCTGCGAGGCTTTTATGGCATGCATTGATTGTGTTTAATGCGATTTCTAGCGGTTTCCAAAACGTCTCGTGGAGTGATTACGACATTTTCCTTCCGTACCGTTGGATTCTAATGAAGGAGAGACGTCTCCATTGATACAGTACGAAAGAGAACCACCTTTGAATTTTTTTGCCCTGAAACTCCTCTGTGTTGCGCTACCTCGACTACTCCATCTCTATACTAGCGTGCACCGTCGTAGGGGGAGCAGTGTCTCCGAAGCCAGCGTCGCTCGTAATAATGCAAGGACTGGGACAAATCAGGTTTTTGGAAAGCATTCACGTAACTGCTTACGACTTCTTTCATCAGCTGCTTCGCGTCTTCTTCACATCCGACTCTACCGCGACTATCGTCAGAGCAATTCTCTGTAAGTTGCAGTGATCTCGTTTGTCATGGCTAAATCTTGCTTGCTGGAATTTAGTCATGTGATGATGATAATTTCTCCTTTTGTTAGTACAATTCTTATTCTAGGTTTTGCTATATTAGCGCATATATTTGAAGTTATAATCGTATTATTGTTCCTAATTGCAAATATGCCTAGTCTATATATATATATATATATATATATATATATATATATATATATATATTGCTTTTTATATCTATCATTATTTTAGGAATTAAAATAAGCGTAAAAAGTGTTCATACATTTAACACAGTGCCTTCCCTGTCTTCCTTATGATCAGTGCGTGTTCTCATCCCCCTTGCAATGGCAAAATCTTCTCTACTATTTGTCAAGCATATTTACTAACTATTTGCCTTCAGAAAATCAGTTGCGTTGCATGTGACCCGTCCCTGCTTGAGCAGTAGTAGTCCTTTACATCCCAGGAAGCGTCCACCCAAACCGTCCAACACATGAGACAAGCTCGTCTGAAACTAATGATCGGTCGGACCGGGGGCCAGATGCATGAACGCAATTATGCAGCGCAACAAACCTGAGCTCCTAAAGCGAAGGCAAGCAAGTTGGAGTTGGGACGCAAAGCCGCATTTCGGTGAGGACCAAATCAATCAACGGGGAAGAATCTTCGGAACGCCAACCATTCTGGCTCTTTTTTTATAACAGAAGGAGACCTTCCGATTTCTATTAATAGAAACCAAACTGTTTTCGTTACAGAGAACAAGAAAAAGAATGAAAGAAAACCACAAGAAACAAAAAAACAACTCTTTTTTTTACCATCTGTCCCCTGTCACATGAGCTGGGCGAAGCAACTCAGTACAAAGGAGATCAAAAGAAAAAATAGTAGACAAGCTACAGAGTTTATATCAACTTTTTATTAGATCCAGTCTTTAAAACTAGCAAAACCAAAACTCAGATTTAGTTCATTCTTCAGACCAGCTTAAGTGAACTTCTTATCCATTTCCTCATCATCACCCGTCAATCCTTGCAACCATGTCTTCACCCATGTCTAGAATTGTAGACTTCACACGCCACCCTGCCTAGCAAATTGATTCCCAACCAAAGAGCTTCTTTTGCCTCCTCCTTTGTTTGCAAAATTGCCCATTGCTTTAACCAAGAACAAACAACAAATATAAGATCAGTTGGATCATTAGGTATGACATTTTTAAAACACGCTGCATTGCGGGCTTTCCATACGACCCAGATCATTGCAGCAATTCTAGCCGTAACTAGTTTCCTAACCCTTGCACTGAAAGTATCCAACCAACTCCCGAAGAGATGCTCAACAGTTCGGGGAGAAGAAGTGAAACCAAAAGCAGTTTTTAGAGTATTCCAAATAAATCTAGCCAAAGGATAGTACATGAAGAGATGATCAATGTCCTCTGTATGACCATAAGATTGACATTTCTTATCCCCTTTCCAACATCTTTTCAGCTGATTATCGTTGGTCAAAATGCTCATCTTACCGAATAATTTTTTTTATTCTCAAAGGTATTTTAGTATTCCACAAGAACTTAAAAGGGAAATGAACATTGCACATTTTCAGAGCTTTGTAGAAAGAATTAACAGTAAATTGTCGAGTAGATGTTAATTTCCAAACAAGTTTATCATCCTCATTAACCAACTTAACCTTCTTACAAAACTTTTGCAAATTCTTCCATAATTCCAAAGTCAACCCCCCGAGAGCTCTCCCAACCCTAAAATATAAAATAGACCAACCTTTGTTAAAAAATCACAAACCACTGTTTTTTGCTGAGAGTCAGATTGTAAAGCCTAGGATACTTTTGAGCTAAAGTTATGTCTCCCAACTACACATTCTCCCAAAATCTAGTATTATCCCCATCATCAATTTTCTTCCTACAAAACTTACAGAAAATGTCTTTGATTGTCATCAGACTAGACCAAAAGAAAGAATCCCCTGGCTTGGCTATTATCTCATAAAGGGTTTTGGAACCTAAATATTTGTTTCTCAAAAAAAAATCTTGCCATAAACCTTTTCCATTTTCCTATTTCCATAACCATTTTCCTATAAAAGACACATTCATAATCCCTAAGTCCAACACCCCCAGTCCACCCAGATCTTTAGGCATACAAACCTTGGACCAACTAACCAAATGATACTTTCTAATCCCTTGATTAGATTGCCACAATAACCTTGCCCTAAAGAAATTCATTCTTTTTGCAACCCCTTTGGAAGTCTATAAAAAGATAACATATCAAGAGGAACATTACTCAAACAAGAATTACCAAGGGACAGTCTCCCCCTAATTGACAACATTTTCCCTTGCCAACAACCAAGTTTAGCTTCCATTTTTATCTTCAATATTTTTCCGGTCCTTGTTCTTAATTCTTTTTTTATCCACCATGGTCCCAAGATATTTAAAAGGCAATAAACCCGCCTCACAAGTCAAAATGGTACTATAATCAATCTGTTTATTCAAGGCCTCACCAAAACAATAAAGATCACTCTTATGGAAATTAACTTTTAGTCTTGACATCTGTTCAAACAAACGCAATATGAACTTGAGGTTTTTTGCACTCTCATAATCATCTCGCATAAGGAAGATGGTATCATCTGCATATTGCAAGATGACCAGACCATTTTCAACAAAATAAAGAACTAAACCTCTAATCAAACCATGTTGTTGAGCTCTTTTAATAAGTAAAAATAGGCATCAGCAATAATATCAAAAAGCAAAGGAAAAAGAGGATCACCTTGCCTCAAACCTGTGAGGACCCCCGGGGTTATTTTCGTAAAACCGAGGCCTTCCCGGTCTTATGGAAATAATTCTGGGCCTCAGGGAAATAAAATCCAACTTAACACCATTTAAGTATGAAGACCCGGCTGAACTTAGAGCATCGGACACCATGCATATCGCACCCCTACGAGTACTACATGATAGCCGATTCTCCAACAGCTCGAACCCACAACTAAACGAGTTAACTGGGATTCCAAAACAACAAGTATGTGTCTCATGTTGGCTCCCAAGATCAGCGACCAACACACGCATACCCTCATTCAACGTGAATCATAGTCATACAACATTCATACATTGACAATCCAAAAGTCATACAATATAGTAGTTAAGTCTAAAACTATTACAAAGCGGCAGACCAACCAAGTTCAAATAATAACATTAAGTAGCAGCGGAAGCAAGATAAATAAACCAAAAGGTCCAGCAAGTGTGCCCAAAACCCGAGGCAACTGACTGGGAGTTAAAAAAACAACACTATTCGTTAGCATCATGTAAATCGGCGCTAATGAACTCATCGAGTGTAATGTCATCCTCACCTGATTAAGCAGCAACTGGGTTAATTACAAATGTACTCGCAAGTCTTACACAAATTAAAATTTATATATGCTAGTGGTTGTCCAAAGAGAGGCTTTAGTTGCTTAGTTTTGCATAAATCGCAAAATTTTTCATCCGTAGACCATCTAGTTTGAAATTACCAATTTTGTAAACATTTGTTTAGTAAAAGAAGTACAAGTACTAGTGATAGATATATATATCAAACAATACCAAGTGGAAGCCCACTTTGATAAACTAAAATACATGAATATCCCATTCATGCCGAATACCAAGTCGTACCATGTCAAATTTTACTTAAGAATCTAACGATGACATCTCGAAAACCAAGTGGTCATTCGTAACCGTGGACACGGCTATTCGAATAGATTTATCCCTACAGGGGAGTACTACTTTACCCACATGACTTGACTAGCCCGTAAGCCTCCGGATAATAACACACTTCCTTAGGTATGTCAGCGGGGAAATATAGAGATTCGGTATTGTTTTGCAAGGAAGCCCTATTGAGATGAGTCCCCCTTGCAAGATGAACCCCAACTTAGTACAAGCTACTGATAGAGCTCGCTAAGCGGGCTCACAAGTTGTGTTGGAGATAATGATACAATGTAAAGAAAGAAAAAGAATGCCCCCATACACATTATAGAAAATTGCATCGAATCATACGAATAAATGATCGAACACAAATGTCCTCACACCACCTGGGACTTAACTCAATAAACCCCTCCCCTTACTTAATCGAACGGTACCCATATCACGTGTGTGGTAGTACATAGTTACTTGGAAGGACAGCCTATGGCTCGGTCATATGATCGCATAAGACAATCTGATACCGAAGTCTCGTGCACGAAAGCACCCACACTACCAACCACTTGTCCAGACCAAAAATCATTTGAAATTAGCAAAGCTTAACTCAAGAACCAAATACGAGGATCTGAACAAAAATATAGAAGATAAGATTGAAGTGTTTCCCATAATCGTCGGGATAATCCCGTCAATCGAACTAACACTTTCTCTAGACCCGCATGGCTAAGCATACCCATATATAATAGATATAGTATCACAAACATCTAACTTAAGAATATTTATAATGGGATTATCAAGGATAACCAGCAAGTGTAGGACATAACTAACTAACTCACAACATATTAATATACCAAAATAGCATGCAAGCAATTATCATTGCATTTCAAATTACTAGCTAAACAAAAACTAGGAGCAATATGATGCAAAAATAAATTTCAGATGATGCTTGCCTTGCTAAAAATCTATTTGTTCACTCTCGGTTGTGAATTATCGACTTGAGACAAATCAGAATCTATTGAAAGAACGACACCGAGTAAACACCAAGGAAAAGCCAAAAATGCTAAATGCTAAAAAATGCCTGAAATTTATACAGTAGTAAGATCATGATTTTAGATGAATTTAGGCATAAGAATTATATCATTTGGAGTTAGTGTTTGAGAGTTATAGCAGTTTGAAAATCATCATTCGGAAAAATGCTGGAAAAAATGATGTATGTTACTGTTTATCAAATTTTCATTATTTAGTAAAAATTTGTAGAATAGTGGTGGAGATAAAATTTATATGGAAGTAAATATAATAAAAAGGTATGATTAATAAAACTTGAATAATCTCATTTGGAGTTCATATGAATTTTCTATGAATTTTTGAAGTTAAGTGAATTTCTAGTGTAAAAATAATTCTTTATCGATTTTAATTCACACATCGAAATTTTCTGTAACATAAACATGATTAAAAATTATACCATGAGAAATTACATTAAAAATGCAAACCAAAAAATTGGTTTCACTCGGTTTGGAGTTAAAATGAATTAGTTATGATTTTTTGAAGTTCTTTGAATTTAAAGTGCAACAATAAATTATTTCGTAATTTCTAAAAGCATTTGGTACTTTTCATACCCGAAGCTACCTAGCCTCTGCCACTAACATGCGGGTCCATCGCATAGTGTCATTTTTTATTTAAATTCTGAATTAAATCGTTCTTACAGGTGGGACCCATTTGTCATTGGCTCAGTCCATCGCATAGTGCATGGACCGAGAGTCCATGAGTCTGGTCCACGGTCCACCGCTCAGTGCACTGTGCAGTTAATGTGCAGGACCCGTATGTCATAGATACATTAGCATTAATAGACCAATCATTAATGAAATTAATGAGTACTTAAAGCTAAACCAACCACAATTTACCCTTAAGCATTGTGCTACAGTGTCGGTCAGAATCCCGACAACGACCGAAACGCACTAGTTCATTGCCGGGCTTGCCGCTGGCAATGTGGTCCACACCGGCGTGAACCAAGGGCAGGGATGGGTCCCTAATAGCCGTGCGCACCTAATGGTACCGGTTGTGACCTCTACAGTGGTGTGTAACGACGGCAAGCCGGAGGAGGACGGAGGTGAACTTCAACCAAACATGCATGCAACAATAGAGCTCCGCATTGTTCAACTAAGCATGCGCATAAGCCTCTACGATGTATAGGGATGCTACCTGAGCGAGATGGGTGGTCGGGGATGGCCGGAGCAGGCTTGTCGTCGTTGATGTCGACGGCGACGATGAGGTCCAACGTGGAGAGGAGAACCTGAGCAAAGAGAATGGGGAATGGTTGTCGAAAAAGCTTAAGTGAAACTAGGAGATGGTGTGAAAATGAGGAATCGGTTAATGCTTTACTGAATCGGTGTCGGAGACGAAGGTTCGAGTTTTTGACCAAAAAAGGGGAACTTGGAAATTCGCAGGCTCCTGTCAAGCATTAGGGGAGTGAGTTGAGGGTAAAAGATGCTTATGCTATAGAACAAGAAGAAGCTCACCATAGTCAATGTTTGCACGGTGGTGTCCTTCGGTGCGCGCTCTGGAGCTGAGGATGGCGCGAAGGTGTTCCTGGAGCTACAAGCAATCCCAAGGCCGCGCATTAGCCAAAATGGACACGGTGATGAACGTAGAAGACAATGGACTCAGTGGCTTGAAGCTTACCTGAGCATAGAGCTAGCACGAGCTTCTTCTTCCTCAGCCCCGAGAGGAAGAATGAGGCGAAAGGAGGCGTGTGAGGGGGTTTCAGGCTCGGGCAATGACGGAGATGGAGGTAGCGTTAAACGGCAGAGGGCCAGGAGTGGTGGATGGATGCGGTGGATTGACATGACGTCGCGCTGCGTGGAAGCAACGTCTTTGCAATGAAGCGCTTTGAGCGCCCAACAGGAGATTGAAGACCGCCCTAACAAGTGGGCCCGTGTTGGCAGTGACACAACGTGGCATGGTCGGAGAGTGGCTCAAGACAAGTACATTTAGATGGCTGGGTCAAGTCGAGTGAAAACGATTTAGTTTGGTCGGGTTTGAGTCAAACGAGTCTAACAATGTTGTCTGGGTTTAAAACAATCTCCAACACATTGACTGGTGAGTTAAAAATAGAAAATAAAATCCTAAAATTCTAAAAATTTTCAAGGAGGTTCCTGAGATGACCTAGTATCCATATAAATTTTATAACCTCACTGTTAGTGATTTATTTGCTTCATTTTAGATCATTAAGCTGCAGGGCTTTTAGAACTTGGTTTGAATTTTTACAAGTTTGAAGTAGGTTCTAAAAATTTGGGGAAAATTATATTTATTTTGGATAAATATTTTAAGGTTTAAATAAATTATTTTCTAATGATGATCACAAGTATTTATTGTTGTTCTCTTTTGGAGCTTCATTTCGAGTCATATGTTTAACTTGATTTGAAATTTTACAAATGAAATAAATTATGCAAATGCTCCTGTAATGATATGCTTACTCATGTGATGCATCTTACTTTCATTTATTAAAAATTGGGATGTGAAAACCTGCCTCTACAAAGAATCTCAACCCGAGATTCCTAGTAGATTGAAGTTGGATTCTAACAAAATACATCATCTCATTGCCTTGATTTCCTTTAAAGATAGTGTTAAGATATATTTTAAGGTAACAAGGAGTTGCTATTACATTTTTCTTTCCATTGCTTTGTTTAACCTTTCCTTTCTTGATTCAAGGCACTTCAAACTTTCGAAAAAGGTCGGAATTTTGGTTCGATTCGTCCTCACGCTCCCAAGTTGCTTCATCTTCAAGATGGTTGTTCCAATCAACCTTCAAGAATTTTATGTTGCGATTGCGTCTTGCGCTCTCGCTTCTTCAAGAATGTGAATCGGATGCTCGATAAGAGAGATTGTGTTGCAAATCGAGGTCTTCTAGAGTGGTGGCTTTGTTGGGACTCAAGGCAATTCTTCGATTGTGAGACATGAAAAATATTATGCACATCTAAAAGTGATGGTGGAAGCTTCAACCGATAGGCCACCGATCCTCGCTTATCTAAAATTCAGAATAGACCGATGTAGCGAGGTGCCAACTTGCCTTTGACTTGAAAGCGGTGCGTTCCTTTCATCGGGGTGACCTTAAGGTAAACATGATCGCTCACCTCAAAGTTCAACTCGCGTCGACGACGGTCAAGATAGGACTTTAACGAGATTAAGCCAACCAAGTCGCCATGGATCATCTGAACTTGTTTTCTTGACTTCTTGTACCAAGTTTGGTCCAAAGAATGGTCGCTCTCTGGTCTCGGACCGTTCAACGGCATCCTACAAGATCTCCCATACATCGCCTCGAAGGTGACATCTCAGATGCTTGATTGGAAGCTATTATTATAGGATAATTTCGCATACGGCAAGCATTTCTCTCAGTTTTTGTTATAGGACAGCACACATGCTCGGAGAAGATCTTCTAATATTTTATTCACCCTCTCGGTTTGTCCTCACGTTTGAGGGTGGTAAGCGGTGCTAAACAATAGGTCCATCCCCATTGCTCGGTGGAGACATTTCCAGAAGTATGATGTAAAGTGAGCGCCTCGGTCTGAAACGATCACTTTCGGTACACCATGGAGACAAATAATTCTTGAGATGTATAGCTTTGCTAACTTGCTCCCATCGAAGGTGGTTTTGATAGAAATGAAATGGGCAATCTTCGTCAAACGATCGACAATCACCCATATGGCATCAGACCCCTTTTGAGTCTTTGGGAGACCTGTGATGAAATCCATCCCGACTTTCTCCTACTTCCACTTGGGAACGGGCAACGATTGGAGTGTGCCCGCTGGTTTCAAGTTCTCAGCTTTAACTATTTGGCAAACATCGCACTCGGTAACATATTGTGCTATTTGTTGTTTCATTCGGCTCCACCATAGCTTGATTTTTAGATCTTGATACATCTTGGTGCTCCCGGGATGTATGGAGAACTGATAGTTGTGGGCTTCCTTGAGGATTAACTCCCTCAACTTGCAATCAAATAGCACCACCAAATGGTTACCGAACCATATGATGCCTTGCTCGTCTTCGATGAAGCATTTGGCCTTGCCTTACTTCATATTCTCTCGGATTTGAGCCACCTCCTCATAGGTCCTCTGGGCTTCCTTGATCTGATCCTCTAATGTGCATTTCACACTTAGGTTAGCAAGGGAACCTTCTTCAATCATCTCGAGGGTCAGCCATTGTAATTCTGCACACAAACCTGCCGAAGTGGGTGCTACCGACAAGCAGTTGCATTGAGTTTTTTTGTGCTCAACGCATCGGCCACTATGTTGGATTTTCCTGGGTGGTAATGGAGTCCCATATTATAGTCTTTGATCAACTCGATCCACCTTCTTTGCCTCAAGTTTAGATCAGTTTGAGTGAAAATATATTTGAGGCTCTTATGATCGGTATAAACCTCGCAACGATTATCGATGAGGTAATGTTGCCAAATCTTCAGAGCATGAACTACAGCTGCTAGCTCTAAGTCATGCGTGGGATAAGTCACTTCGTGAGATCTCAATTGCCTCAATGCATACGGCACCACTCGGCCCTCTTGCATAAGCACACAACCGAACCCGTGGCGAGAAGCATCGTGGTATACGTCGAAGCTCTTGTGAATATCCGGCAGAATGAGCACGGGAGCTTCGGTCAGTCATTCTTTCAAGATCTGAAAATTTTCTTCACACTCCGCTGACCATTTGAACTTCTTCTCTTTCTTTAGAAGTTGGGTCATCGGTTTTGCAATTTTGGAGAAGTTCTTGATGAACCTGCGGTAGTAACCCGTAAGTCCGAGGAAACTTCTGATGTCGGTGATGATCTTGGGCTGTCCCTAATTCAGTACATCTTGCACTTTGCTTGGATCAACACATGACCCAAAAAGCTAACTTCTTGGAGACAAAACTTACACTTGCTGAATTTTGCATAAAGCTGATACTCATAGTTTCTCCAATACAAGCCACAAGTGTTGATCATGTTCTTCATCGGATTTGGAGTAGATGAGGATGTCGTCAATAAACACAACAACAAACTTGTCCAAATATTTCATGAACACCGAATTCATAAGGTTCATGAAGTATGCCGGAGCATTTGTCAGGCCGAAGGACATGACACTGTACTCGTACAAGCTGTAACAAGTGCTCCTGAAATTACTGATTTTCTAATTGATCATGTTGTTTCTGTTGATGCTCTATCTACAAGCCAGTTTGATTCCCTGGAACATTTTGATATCCGGCCTACTGATTTTGAGATTGGAACTGATGATGCTGATTCATATGTACATTTTGATATGACTGTTGTTGATTCTGACGATTCGGTTGAAATTGCTATCGAGGATTGAATCTGACACCACCACCTTGTTGAACTTTCCGAACTCCTTGACCTTGATGCTTCAAACCTTGAGGATTCCCTTGTTGGAATTGTTGATTATTACCAGCACGAACTCCACCTTGGACTGGCAAAAAATAACCATGGCTTGTCACTAAATTTTTATGTTGTTGTTGAGGACGACGCTCTTGCCATGGACCTCCCTCTCCTCCATTGTTTCCACCACCACCACCCTGTTGGAATTGTTGAGGACGACGATCCTCCCAAATACCACCACCTCCTAAACAACCACCAACACCACCCTGCAACTGCCCTTGTGTCCTTCCAGAGTCATCCCCTTGATCTCGTCGCATACGCCAACCAACGCCTTCCTCCACCATGCGAATTCCTTGAGTTGAAGGATTTAGAGCGATTCACGCAATCCGAGCAAAACCCCTCAAATCCCGTAAATCATTCCACCCCACCTCTTCCCTACACCTCCAACTCCAACTGAGGCCACTCCTCTAGCAACAAAACCGCACTCAACGATGGATCAATCATTTGAGGCGTAACTCGATGACATCCTCCACAAAAATTAACCCTAGGGAAAACCTCGTGCCGCCATAGATGTTGAACAAAAAGGAGCGAGATGGCAGCATGGATCAATTTGCGCTATAGAAACATCTGAATATGAGGCTAGGTCCAAATCACCATCATTCACATCTCCTGTCACATATCTAGGACACACGTGCGGTCGAGAAAAACAAGGAGAAAATTGGACAGCCACCTCCCAATCTCTCAAAAAATCTAGTAAAATCGGCCTAGTATTGACCTAAAAACTCACCTCCACCGTGGAGGGCTCGTTGGGCCCTCAGGGCCAAGGAGATAAACCCATCAGATCACCCCCGCTAGATCAGTTGCCAATTGCGGCAAGTGAAATCCCTGTCGTCTCGTCGACGGCACCGCTAGAGACACAGTGCACAACAACTTTCATCGACATAGGTTTTTGGTTTCACACCACCATTCTCGCTCCTAACTCCATGTACCATGTGTCGATCATCGCTTTTATTTTGGGTAAATTAAACTAGTCCTATCAAAACCACAACACAGAGAGGAAAAGGGTCATTTGCATGAACAATGGCGCCGCTTGGGGACGAAAGCATTTACGTGAAAAAATAGTTCAACTCTTGTATGATTTCAGAAAAAAAACCCTGTAATCCAAACAGGCAAGACTTGTACTAATTTTGGTGCATATGATGGAGCGCTTTCACGATCCAATACACTACTATGTGGCTAGTTTTTTAAGCGCTTGTCTTGACATCCCCGCTTATTTGGGCCTCACCAGCCCAACCCTTTCAAGCCCATATCGATTCAAAGCCAACGACCCGATGCTCGGTGGTGTTGTGTTCCATATCAAAGCAAGATCCCCGCCGAAAGGAAGAACATCTAGAAGGAATTTATTGATCACAAAAATAGCTTGATTGTATCATCGTGTTGATAAGATTGTCGGCAATCGCTCGCTATTGAACTGGAATATCAATATATTATGCACCTTAAATTCCTCTTATATTGTTTTTAAAGGATGTTAGACCTAAAAAAATAACTATCACAAGAGTGAAGTGTTTGTGGTAGGGGTGGACAAAGAGGAAGCTCAAGCTGTTGCCAATAAATTCAACTACAAGTTGGGGACTCTACCTTTGGTCTACTTGGGGATTCCAATTAGTGACCATGGCTTGGGGATGTTAGCCTTTGAGATGCTTCCTAACAAATTGACCAAAAGTTGGGACTGTTGGAAAAGTCAGTTCACTTCATCAAGGGAGTTTGATCTGACTAACTCATGTCTTAGCAGCTTACCTATTTACACCATGGACTTCTATAACCTTCAGTAGGGGTTGCATCAGAAGATGGATACTGTTAGATCAAAAAAAATTGGAGAAGGGTGAGTGACAAATTTAAATACCACATGGTGAAGTGGGATGCAGCATGTAGACCAAAAGAGTATGGTGGCTTGGGGTGTTGAATACAAGAGTAATGAACGCATGTCTGCCGGTAAATCGATCCGAAAATCCTTCAAAGCAAACCTGAGCTATGGTGGTTAATCCTTAAGGCTAAATATTTCACCAATGGGGACTTTTTCTCCGCCATTGCACATGGTGTTAGTGATAGTGATATGTCCTAGAGGCAATCACAGAGATGATCGACGCTTCTATGTTTATGAAATTATGAATAATATGTTACTTTGTCCCTTAAATGAAATATCATTTATATTGATTGACAAGTATGCGACTTGTTTGTGAAACTCTCTATTTATGTTTATGATGTCATTCTAAAGATCCATGATCTTACGTTATTATGTGAGACATTTATGATTTATAAATCAGCACATGTATTGATTGATGATCACGTTTCACGGATCATGAATATGAGATATCAAATCAATAATGTGGACATATGTTGGAGAACATAATGTTGCATTGATCCATCTTGAGACACTACGAGAATTGTTATATTTCTAAGTGTCATTGGTTGGTCTCATACATAATCTATGTGAGATCCTTAGACCTGAGATCGTCATTTTCCTACATGTGTAATAGTTTATTTAGGGGTTGGCAAACATTACTCCGTAAATAGGTAGTCATAAAGGTAGCATCTAGTGGCAACGACACATGTGCATCTCACTCTCAATCTCTCATTCAATTCCCATATCTCAAATTTACAAGTGTTGTTCTAGTGTTAATTTGTGATAGGTGAACTATGCCTTTTGAAATGTAGACCGTAGAGCATTCAAAAATGAAGAGGGAAGTCAGAGATTTAAAATCTTTGTGGGATAGAGTTAGATTGCAATTTTTCTTATTTATTTTGTAATTTCTCTAAATTATTTAAGATGTTGTATCTAGTACGAACAATTTGTACTTTATATTTTGCTATTGTGAACCGTTATATTTTACATTGATCAATATTTTTATAGCTTCAAACTCCAGAGTAGATCCCGGATTTGACATCGGTGGTAGTTGGGAAGTTCACCTTGTCTGCGCCCATGAACGCCAAGTCGAACCTACCCTTGTTGCCCACCGCTAGTCAAGTCAACCGTGGCTACATCATGATTCATGATCATCTCAACACTACGCGATTCGCCTAAATGAAACAAACCAAAATTTTAGGTTTTCAAAAATTTTGAAGCTTTTTGGTTTGAAATTCGAAACTTACGCAATTCGGCAGTTCTCAACCTCATTCCGCTTTCTACTTCGGGCCTTCCTGTTTTCTCTCAGCCGGAGGTGCCTTCTTCCTCGACCGCCTTCTCCTTTCTTCCTCTCGGTCGTCATCAACAAACGTCACCGCCCTCTACGTCATCGCCTCCTCCGCTGCTGCCGTCACCGGGCCACCTCGCTGTGCCACCTCCCCTCCGTCTTCAATGCATCGCGCGCCCCAAGCCGCCAAAGACCTAGCCGCTCCTGGCCCCATCGCCTGGCCGCCACCCTCCCCGCTCTCCAAAGGTGTGAGCTAGGCCACCGCGACGCCGCCCATGCGCGTGCCCATGCCTCCACCTCGCCCCCTGCCAGGTGTCATTTCCGCTCCATCGTCCACCTCACCGCATGCACACTGCTAGCGTCGCACCCCTACTGCTCCCACCGCCCTTGCTCCGGCTATAAAAGTCCGTCCGGAGCACACCTTCCTCTCCATCCCCCACCTCCGCACCTCCCCAACCTCCTCCCTCACCGGAGTCGGTCGGATTTCGAGCTCCCACCGCCGCCCCCATCCCCCATCGCAACCGTGCACCATAGCCGCCACAACCCACCACCCAAGAACCCTAGCCCATAAAAACCCTAGAGGTAAGAGAACTTACCTCGATGGAGCCTCCCCACGTCGCACCCCTTCGCTGCCGGCCGCCACCGCCACGAAAGCACCGCCGGTTCCCTTCGCCTCCCTCCCCTCCACGCAAGAGAGCCGAAGAGGCGAGGCCAATCCAAGTGGGCCGTTTGGGCCTTCGGGCCACCGAGCTGAGTGGGCTCAGCCCAATGGTTGTAGCCCACACTGTTCTTTAGCCATTATTGTTCAAAATCAGAAAACAGTAAAATGGACTACTGTTCCTAAATCTGAAAATACATTGTTCGTTAACCACAAACAGTAAACCCTAATTACTGTTCACAATCTTTTTCATGCATGAATAGTAACCTAGTACTATTCATCATTTGGCAATTTTCGTCCGAAACCCTAATTTGACACCTTATATCCATATCGACCGTTTCGAGCTCGTGAATTCATTTCTCAACTCCGCTCACCTCATCAAGCTCCCAATAAATCTTTTTAACTTTTTATATGATTCATTATCCTTTTACAATATTTTTGTTGTATTTGGAGCCAAATCTCAACTCTGTTCAGTCCAATTAAACATCGAATAAATACCCATCCTCCACATCGCCTTCCTTTAAGTTTCTTTTCGATTTATTTACTTGCATGTTGTTCCCAGCTCATCCCTTGTTGAGCCGGATTTTATTGGGTTTATTTTATTGTATTGTTTCTCGTTAGGGCACGATTTTGACAACCAGACTCTAGAAGACATCGAAAAAGACCAGTATCAATAGGACTTTGTGTAAGAAGGCAAGTCGCATTCCTTGATCATTTTGAGCCCATTTTTCATATATTTATATTATTACTTTCATTATTATATTTGTGTCAATTACTTTAATTATTCAAATAATACTTTTAAATGCCATGATAATTAGATAAATCCTATTACCCCACATACAAACCCACCTAGCACTTGTAGGCCATATTCACCTTGACAAACTTAAAATCCTTTGTAAACCATATCCACCTTGACAAGTCCACAAAAAATATTAGCTATATAAGTAGCTTTGTCACACAAATATGTATATTCCTGAAAAGCAGTATTGGCGGTTCGCTAATGGTTTTTGGTGGAGTTGAGGATTGTGTCCAGGAAGTTGGACAACCCAATAGACTGGTGTTCAAAGTGAGTCATCAGTAAGATCAAGCAGGTGGACAACCACGAGTTGGTGTTGGTCCATTTCCTCACTGGTGACAAGTAAGGACAAGAACCTTGTGCTAAAGTAACAGACACAGAAAACTGCTCAACCATATGTGTGGTCATTACTCCCTGGCTTAGTACATTGCTCTTCCTTTTGAATATCTACAGGATGTCAACTGCTCTCGTGTGTTAGAGCGTATGAATTAGGGTGAGACAGAGTGGATTCAGAGGGACACTTGTCGGTCTACACAACAGTATGGACCTCACCTCGTGAGTACGATTCCCATCGTTGGTCGGTGATCTCCCAAGGGTTGTACGGAGTAAGACCTATCGGGTAGAGACTAAAAAGGGTAGAGACTAAAAAGTGTTGAGCAGTGAAAAGGCTTTGTTATCTCAACTCAGTCGCACACTAAAGTGTTGCGTGTATATTGCATGACAGTATGAGCATGAGATATCTTATGGGTAAAGTTGGGCAACTCTACAGAGTGCATAATTAAAGGTATTCAATATGTCGTGCTTTCGATTAATAAAGTTGTGTTAATGGGTGATTCCAAAGTACATGAGGCATAAGTAGAGTTTTTGAGGTGGTAAATTGGTAATTGAGTTTGTTGAGAAACCCTGATGTTATTATTTATTATTGTTTTACCGTTTTAAATGTAAACTGCTTTAACTGCAAAATGCATCCACATATGACTGTTATGGTAAAACCTAACCATCCATTGAACTTCTTGCATATAATTATTTAGATTTTCTATGTGGCTTGTTGAGTACGGAAGTTGTACTCGTTCTAGCATAATCTGCAAAATCATCAACAAAGGAAACGTAGGAAAATGCAGATGATCTGGTTGAACAGGATTTTGGTAGACCCACGGATGGCAGCGACTACTGTTATTAGGTCTCGACCGCGCTCAAACGTGCCTGTGATTTGAAGTTCTTTTGTCTTATATTATATTAAATTTGGGCTTAGATGTCCGTGTCAGGGTAAAACTAGCTGTTAAGCCTTATTCTTGTGCAATAAAGTTTGGTTTTTGTTGTAATCGAAAGCTTGCTTGAGACACTGCTTACTTCGCAACTGCACATCCTAGTTAGTTGTGAAGAGTTTAAAGGTCCTAGATTTTAAAGGCATTACACAGAGACGCACACACAAACGCAGAGGAATAATTAATGTACCTCGGCTACCAGTTGATCCAACACCGGCAGCGCGAGCCCGACGCCAAAGTCGGTCTTGTGCGCCACGCCAGCCTTCTCGATCACAGGGCGATCCTATCTCGTCGTAGCTCTCACAGCTAACGTCGATGGCTACTATTTGCCGTCGAGCACAGAGATCAAGACAAGAGCATGCCATTGGGCACTGGCTGTGGGGGCGAGCGTCACAACAATACAAAGGATTCTTACAGGGTGTCGGGTCCTGTTTGACCGGCATGCTACATAGAGTTTTTTTAACTAATATAGCATGTTTTATGCACTCAATAGCAATGTAGCTCACTCTTCGTACCAAACACAAAAAAGACACCGCATTTGTGCGCTAGAGGGCCAGAGTCGCTGGCGGAGCAACACGTCACCATATCCATGCACCCGATGCACGGTGTCGGCGTGTCCGTCGCCTGTCACAAGATCGGCGCATCCGTGCACCCGCCAGCCAGTGCTGCTGCGCCCGCCCTACCCTCTCGGCGCGCGTGTTCGTGCCCTAGGCGCATGGAATCGGTGCATCTGTGTGCCCAAGGCACGGTGGCGCGTGTCGTTCCACTGATAACTCTAGTCCTCTAACGCACCGATCGGTGACTTTTTTGTATTTGGCACAAAGATAAAAGCTACATGCGTGGCAAACGCGCAAGGCGAATTTTTTTTAAAAAATAATATTTTTTAAAAGATAATTACAAAAATATATAGTCACCCTAAAAAATTACAAAAATGTGTCCCTGTCGCCAGTTCTCGCAACTCTGTTGGCGGCCCAGGTACCTATCGCCAGTTTAACTGGCGATAGGTTCCTATCGTCAGTTAAACTGGCGATATCTTCCTGTCGCCAGTTGAACTGGCGACAGGAAGACTGCAACCCTAATCCAATTTATCTACTTGTGATTTTCATAGATTTTAAATGGTACAAAAATTGTTAAACTTGCAATAACATTTTGTGATCGCCGTACATTGTTCTAGTGCGGTGAATTTTTGAAGAATTTTACGAGGAAGATTGAGGTATGAATGATTCGTAAGAAGGAAGTTAAGTGATATTGCGATGCGCCCTGGAATTCATACACTTGCTCATGTACATGCACTGCATATTATGTAAGGAAACAAATGTAAACTTGTCATTACTATCAAAACTACAATAAATCACATTGATATTACATAACATTCAACAAAACATGACAACACTTAATAAAAATAATAATTCAGAACATTGGCAATAACATATTACTACTATCTGTGCTTTCTCGTGGTCGCAGCCTCAACGTCCCCTATGTGGAATGTCTCGAGTTAGGTGACCGGATGAGGTTCCCGCGGCGACGTTCGGAGTGCCGATGTCTCTTTCGTCCTGATGATTTCTCGTGGGACATTTTTTGAAGGTGTGCCCAGACTCCCTGGAAATGGAGCATTTCTTCGTACGACGTCCGATTTCTGTTTCGTCCATGTCATTCCTGATGCGCCGTACCTGTCGCCGGTCAACCTTTCCCTTGAGCCTATCAATGTTCGCGGCCCAGATTAGTTGCTCCTAGGTCGGATGGCCAGTGAAATGGCCAACCACAGCATAACCATATATCTCCGCAGTCCAGGTTTGCATCACCGCCTCTTTGGTGAAATAGTCAGGAAGGTACTAACCTGGTATGTCAAGCGCCACCGAACATGCGGCTATAACATGGGAGCAGGTCTATCTGAAGAGGGGTTTGTTGCAAGTGCATGTGCAACTCATGCATGCATAGCATGCACTCGTGGGTGACTCTCTCGCGGTTCGTCCGCGGTGTCCTTTATCTCAGACATTATCTCAAGCTTAAGCTCCTTGTGCCCATCTTGAATACGGTGCATCTCACCCTTCTTGCTCTTCTCCTCTATGTACTTGGTGATCATGGTGGAGTAGAGTATTCTGTCATTTGCAATGACGAGCGACGCGTTGTTGCTTCTGTCAACAAAGTAGTTCGTTGTACCGCGGAGAATTTCCTCCACAATACCCACCAAAGAGAGGCACCTTGCGCGCAAGATGACCCGATTGTACACCTCGGCTAGATTAATTGTCATGACACCATATCAAGCACCATCGCTGTCATGTAGCAGCGACCACTTCTCCTGAGGCTCGTGCTCAATCTAGTCCGAGAAGCATCTCACCTGCGCCCCCGTCCTCCTCGTCAATCTGGGAGCATCTATGGGTAGCTGTGGCAATGCTTCGGGGGTGTGGTCAGCGCTTGGGGCGACCCTTCTCGCTGCCTCCCTTTTGTGCGTCTTGGTCCGCTCATCTAGAATCTTCCAGAGTGCTTCGAACTTCCGCTGCTGGTTCTAGTTACACAGCCGCTTGAACAGGTTCATCAAGTCTTTGTTGCAGAATTGCTTGTAGAAGTTTGCACCAAGTGCCTCATGCACCACCGCTCCGCAGATCCGCCATGGAAATGGCACGCTTCTTCCTTGTTGCGCTTAGGTTATCACACGCAGCAGACCTGCATGCCGATCATGTATGAGGCATACGTTGGGACGGTCTTGCACAACAGAAATCCTCATATTCTTCAGGAACCACAGCCAGTTGTCCGTGTTCTCGCTTTCAACGAAAGCGAATGCCACGGGAAGAACTTGATTGTTCCCATCCGTCGCTATTGCATCAAGATTCAGCCCTTGTACTTCCTAGTCAAGAATGTGCCATCTACACACAAGATTGACTACAGCGGTGCGTAATGCATTGATGCATGGACCAAACGCGAAGAATGCTCGCTGCAGTACCCCCTTATTGGCTCACTTCGGGTGCGTGGTGTCTTGAATGTCGATATGGGTGCCAGAATTTCTGTATTGTATGACTTGAAGTTGCCCGGGGAGGTTGTGGTAGAAATCCTCGAACGTGTCCCACCTTAATTCCAATGCTTTCTGTTTTGCCCTCCAAGCCTTGGCATAGCTGATTGTGTACTAGAACCTTGCCTCAATCGCCCGAATGATGGATCGTGGCTCAAAATCAAGATTATCCACGATCTCAATGTACATAAAGTTGGCGATGAAACCTGATGACAAGTTCCAGTGGGACTGCACAGACTCAGAAACGACGCATGTGTGAGGGACGACTATAGAACACTTCCAGTATGTGCCCCACTTAGGCTGAAATGCGTGCACACGCCAAGGACATCCCTGTATGCCGCACTTCACGTTGTAGAATCTTAGGGTAGACTTGACGACTTTGAATATGCGCCGCACCGATAAGGTCCAGAATTTGACCGTGTCTTGCACTGCCTCTTTGCATTTGTACATAGCTCCTAGCCTAACCTCACTCTGATCATACTCCCACTAAGACACGGGCCTTCGTTAATTGACGAGATTGTCGAACGGTATGTGTTCGGTCGGATGGAACCGCTTGTTGGTCCACATCATCTTCGCTCGCCGAACCTTCGATTTTTGTAATTTTATGGGGCGATTATATATTTGTAATTATCTTTAAAAATATTATTTTAAAAAAATCCGCGCGAGGCGTCGTTGGAAATGGATGATGCGCGACACGGAGACCATGCGCGGGCCCAAACGGCTCGATCGTACTCGAGGCAAGAGGTGCCGCGGCCCGCTCATCGCCCACGGAGCCGAGAGTGAACTAAACGGCCGCCTGCGGCCTGCCCAACTACTGTCTCGTGCGGTGCGGTACTGCTCGCACGCGGTTTTACCCATCTCATCTTGAAGTCACCACTGCGACAGTACGATGGTCCGATCTCCTCCTCTCGAGTGTCAACGCCGCCGCCGCCTCCCACCTAAGCGCCGGCGGCTGCCCTCCTCTCTACGATGCTGATTCTTTTTTAGACTCGACCGGAGGCTTAGGCTTTATTCATCAATTGAGAGAGTAGCTGGACAAAGCTATAAAAGGGTCACAGAACCAAAAAAAGGGTCACAGAACCTTTTGTTTGCACTAGATGCTTACTGGTACAACAACAAAAAACTCTGCAAATCCGCAATAACGAATAAGCAAGCACAGTACTATGGAAATTACTTTTACGAGGTTGATCTAGATGTATGATCACAAGACTGGGAAACATTTTCACGTGATTTTTTTTTTTTTGCGAGGGTGTGCCATAGAAGATTCTTTTCCCAAAATAATGTCCCAAAAGTACATTACATTGGACACCAGTGTAGTAAAAAGCTTATGTGTGCATCAGTACGAACGTGGCAACTATTGTTCATGGCCTTGGATGCCTGATGTACAATGAAAAGTTTTTTTAAAAATTGACTGATTTTTAAGAGAAATGAGCTAACTGATTTTAGCTGATCGGCACAGAAAATTGGTCATGTTGCGTAATCATGTACAGAAGACACACCATCATAGAAAAAGCTGCAAGAACGACCATAACGACAAGGAGGGGAGGAAAACTACGAGGTTGTTTGCTTGTACAATGAAAAGTTTTTTAAAATTGACTGATTTTAAGAGAAATGAGCTAACTGATTTTAGCTGATCGGCACAGAAAATTGGTCATGTTGCGTAATCATGTACAGAAGACACACCATCATAGAAAAAGCTGCAAGAACGACCATAACGACAAGGAGGGGGAGGAAAACTACGAGGCTGTTTGCTTTGGAGCCTGAGACGTTGCTGCCTGGCCGGGACCAGTTCCTGGAGGATGTCGCACGCTTGCTTGCTTGCTGCCTGGCAGGCTCCCTGGCTCAGGCGTAGGATTTGAGGGCCTGAAGCCAGGGGAGGTTGCCTGGAGAGGTTGCTTCATCCATACTGTTGATTGTTTGATCCAACGGTCTATTTTTTATTCACCAATTCCAGGCACAGATTTTCAACCAAACAACTCATCTTCAGATTTGCCTGACCAGACAAAAATCATCTACTTTTCAGACTGCATCCAGGCACCACTTTTTCCCAAACATAGAATCCAAGGCACCAACCAAACAAACCCTACATTTCCGGTTTCTTTACTCTGTTTTCTCTCGTCTTCCACTGCCTGGATCTCGAAGATCGGGTCCAAGAATTCCCGATCCCGAGAACCCCACCATGCGCTCCCACCAATCCCAAGAACTGTGTCTCGCGCTCTTCGATTAGTTCCGTGATCCCATCCAGCTTCCAAAGCCGCCGCCGTTGATGCCAATTGCGGTGGCCGGCATGGATTCCGGCGCCAACAGCGCCAACTCTGTCCGCGAGTCGTTTGCCGAGTCGCCGGCGCTGGCTTCCCCGCCGAGCCATCCGGCCGCCGCGGTCACCAAAGGCTGTGGTCTCCGCCGGTGGCGCCGTATCCCCCGCGAACACCACAACGAGAGCTCCCCCGCCGGCCCCGTTCCCGTCGCCGGCGCTGATGAGGACTTGGCGCAGCTCCACAAACGCCGTATCCCCCTCGCCGCCGACGGGCCTAAGGGGAAGCAAGACGCGGCCACCGAGGAGGAGAGCCCGGTCGCATCCGTCGAGTCCAGCTTCGCGCCACCGGAGGCTTCCCCGCCGCCGGCTCCGACTAAGCTGGAACCGGATCTTGGCTTCCTAATCGCCTCCGCTGGCTTCTCGGTGGGCGCCGGCGGCGCCGACTCGGACAACAGCGACGACCGAACCAGCAAGTCCTCCACCGCGCTCCCGCGCCACGATTTCTCGCTCGGCGGCTTTGGCCGCGAGCGCGACAGGGCGCGCTCCCGCGCCCCCCGCGCCGTTGCTCACAGCAAGAACCTCCGTGCTGCTCGCGCACGCGGCGCTGGTGCGCGCGCTCCCGCTGCAGCCACCTCCACGATGGAAGCGGAGAACTCGCGCTCCAGTGTGGAGTCGAACCTCCGCAGCTCAAGCGCGGCTCACGCACGCCAATCCAGTGCTGGCATCAGCAGCAATGGCGTTCACAAAGTACTGTACACTGATGGCGAGCACAGTGACGAGGAACCTCCAAGTGAGGAGGTGCGATCTGCAGCAGGAGGTTTCTATAAGGAGAATGGGAGTGTAACCGGGAGATTGGTAATGGGGAATGGTGATTCCGACGACAATGATCATGTCTTTGATGAAGGGATCATCGGCAAGTGTAAAAATGGAGGGATCCATTCAGGTCTTGATCCGTACATCGAATCGATTGCATTGCTTCAGTCAACACAAGAAGCACTTGAGAATGGTATTATCGAATTCCCCTTTAATTTAGCTTGATGCATGAACACACCAGTACTCCAAGCTCGTTCCATTTGATTGAAAATTGATCGTTAGTACTTGTTTGACATGAAGCCAGCATTTCATATCTGCTACTTGTTAGCTTAGAGAGTGAAGTTTAGAATCTCCAGATTACTACTAAATGTATTTGTTTGAGCTATTGCATTTTGATATTCATTCCTTCACTTTCCTACAGTGGCCTACTTAATTAGCTGGAAATAAATGAACAATTGTTGTATTGTAGTGAACTAAATAGAAGGGACAAGACATAATTGCATGGTGCTTACTAAATTTTTGACAAATTTATTTCATACTTGCCTCCATGCTTCTTTCATACCAAGTGGTGGTTAATTCAATAATAAAGCACTTTTGAATATCTCCCATGGAATACTTTGGCAAAGCTGGTATATAACTTAGCTCGCATTATGTGAGGACATCCTGCCTAAATGTTCTTTGCTGATATTTTATTCTATTTTAGTTGTATGATGAGCAAGTCAAGGTGATGGCATGCTTTTTTGAAAATGAAATACAGTATATATGACTTTTGCCATTTTGACATATCACAGCCTACAAACAGTTAATTGCGAGATGATCAATGGCTTAATTCAAATGCTTTGGCAATTAATTTGAATTAATGCTTTGGCAATTAATTACTGCCAATTGTTGACTTGCTCATTTTTTGAGAAAAAGACTTCTCTATTGAGTTCCGTATGTGCTGTGGCATTCAGTGTTTAAAATTACTTCATCTGAGAAGAAGTGACCTGCTTCATCTCCTAGTTCTAAGAAGCATTTGTTGTACTCTGCAAGTGTTTTTTCCAAGTAGTTTTTGTAAAAGCCGCTATAGCATAAAAAGTAAGAACATATGCTGGCCCTGCATGTTCTGAGAAGTTTCCTTAGTCCATTTCCTGTTATAAATTTGTGAGTGCTCTGTTGTCGTATCATTGCAGCATGGTCATAACACCACATCATATTTAATATGATCTGTTGAAAACATGAAATCTAAATATGATCTGTTGAAAACATGAAATCTTCTTTTGCCCCAGTCAAAGTATTTTTCCAATAACTATTTGCTTCTACATATTTTGCAGAGATCCAAAAGTTTGTGGAAATCGGGAAAGAAACCAGCGAAAATTCCACAACCAACTACAGTGAAAAACAATGGAGCAGTTCACCCAATCGTGAAAACTCTGCAGAAGAACTAAGTGGAAAGTTGAAGCATCTCGAGTCCAAGCTGGAAGAAGCTTCTGCGCTCATGCAATCTGATATTGATAAACTGCTTATGGAGAAGATGGAAGCAGAGATTCAATGCTTCATCCTGACAAGAGCTTCAGAAGCTTGGCAACCCCTGACCAAGGATCAAGGTACTCTTTATGAGATGCAGAAATCTCTGCCTGATGATCACAAACAGTTGGAAGCTAAGCTACGGCACACCGAGAACAGGGCAATGATGCTAGAGGAGATGGTGGCGAAACTAGAGGCGCAATGCAAAGAGCTCTCTAATACTTCAGAAGTCCTGAAATTGCAGGCTAGAACCAGCAGAGCTTCGCTGTTTTGTTCCATCCAGGTAGTTCTACTGTGCATCGCTGTAGGGACCTTCATCATGCGGTTCTTGCCCTATTCTTCAGAGTTTGTACCTACTTGAGGTTAGAAATTTCTCTGCCAATGAGCCTTTGCGTAGGCATTCTTGAAAAGTTATTTCTTGCAATTTATTAGGCATTGATCGCCTTATAAATTTTCAATTTGTAACACAAACTCGATTTTGCTAGTAATTGTTGGAATAATACATCATCTCTATTCCAATATATAACACGTAAAAGGTTGGACAATAGCAAATAACATCCTACACTATATACATATCTAACACCCCCCCCAAACTCATGGTGGATCAACAACACTGAGTTCAGAGAAGTAGAAGCTATGCTGAGCTTGAGTCTATGCCTTGGTGAAGAAATCTGCTAACTGAAGCTCCGAAGGCACATACTGAAGAGCAATAACTTGGTCTTACACCTGCGATCGCAAGTACAAAGCATCCACTCCAATGTGCTTGGTAAGCTCATGCTTCATGAGATCTCGAGCAATGCTGATCGCACTAGTACTATCTGATAAGAATAGAGTCGGTGCAAAAACACCAAAATCCGCAAGAAGCTACCGAAGCCAGGTGATCTCAGTTGTCAATAGTGCCATGGCTCTCAACTCAGCCTCAGCGCTCGAACGAGAAACTGCAGTCTGCTTCTTAGTGTTACAAGCAATCAAAGAGGAACCAAGGAACACACAATAGGCAAAAACTGGCGATCAGAATGATCGCTAGCCCAGGTTGCATCAGAGTACGCCTGAAGTTATAAAGAACTAGAGCGAGGAAAGTAAAGACGCTGGGTGATGGTTCCACGAAGATATTGAAGAACACGAAGAAGGTGACTGTAGTGAAGCTGAGTGGGAGCAAAGACAAATTGACTCAGGATGTGAACTAGATGAGAAATGTCAGGTCGAGTAATCCCAAAGTAGACAAGGCTCCCGACAATTTGGCGATAACGAGTGAGATCCTCAAGAGGCTCACCATCAGTACGCCAAAGGTGAATACCAAGCTCCATAGAAGTATCCACCACGTGATGATCAGTGAGACAAGCGCGAGTAAGGATATCCTGAATGTCTTTCTCCTGGGAGAGATAATAGACCTCGGGCGCAGAAGTGATCTCAATCCCAAGGAAGTAACGAAGAGGACCCAAATTAGACATCAAGAACTGCTCACTGAGACGCTCCTTCACAAAGGCAATGTACTGAGAGTTATCTTCGGTAATGATCATGTCATCCACACATAGAAGGATGAGCGTCCGACCCCGAGGAGAGGTGTGAACAAAGAGAGCAGGGTCGTGATCACTGGCGGAGAAGCCGACAGTAGTGACAACAGAGGAGAAGCAGTTAAACCAAGCACGGGGGGCTTGTTTGAGCCCATAGAGAGAACGACGAAGGCAACAAACCATACCATCAGGGACAGAATACATAGGGGACGACTGCATGTAAACCTCCTCACACAACTCGCTTTTGAGAAAAGCATTCTTAACATCCAACTAAGAGATGTGCCACTGTCGAACTGAGGCCATAACAAGAAGAGTGCGAACAGTAGTCATGTGAGCGACGGGAGCGAAAGTCTCATCGTAATCATGATCATACTCCTGCTGAAAACCACGCGCCACAAGACGAGCCTTTTAACGCTCAAGGGAACTATCCGAGCGGGTCTTGATTTTGTACACCCACTTACACGTGATAGGAGTAACACGCGCAGACAAGGGCACAAGATCCCAAGTGCTAGTACGCTCCAAAGCATCAATCTCCTCAGACATCATGAGCTACCACTCAGATGAGCAATGCCTCACAAGAGGTCGAGGCTTAGAAAGAGCAAGAGTCATGGGCTGAAGCCATAGCGCCAAAGTGCTCGACAGCAGTGACGATCACGAAGATTGTATCTGGGAGGAGAAGGCAGAATTGGACCCAGTAAGGATGGAGAAGAAGGATAGGGAACAGGGCCCTACAGAGATGGAGGCTCAAGAGGGGAAGTAGTAGGCTGAGGACGGCGAGGGTAGTGCAAGGGAAAAGGTGGAGCCTTAACAAAAGAGCGGGAAGGAAAATCCGGCGGAGGTGAAACATGTGGAGCCGGAGGAGAGGGGGCAGAGTAGATGGAGGATGAGGCGAAACAGTGGTGGAAAGCTGAAAGTCAGAAAAAATCAGAAAAGAGATTGACTCAACAAGAGAATCTGCGCTGACAGTAGGGGAACGAGGGTAGTAAGATCAGGACTCGTCAAAAGTGACATCCCGAGAAATCCTCATCCTACGCGCGATAAGGTCATAGCAACGATAACCCTTATGCTCAGGAATGTAGCTAAGGAAAACACACTCAATTGATTGAGTAGTCAGCTTGGTGCGCTCACGAGATGGAAGAAGAATGAAACAGACACAACCGAAACTACGAAGGTGATTGTACTCTGTAGCTTGACCAAAGAGACGCTCGACAGGAGTAGAACCCTGAAGAGTAGTGGAAGGCTACAAGTTGATGAGAAAAGTAGCAATAGAAACAGCCTCAGCCCAAAAGTGAGGGGGAACAAAAGAGGCAAGCATGAGAGCACGAGCGGTCTCAAGCAAGTGACGATGCTTATGCTCAGAGACCGTTCTGAGCGTGAGTACCAAGACAAGAATACTGGGGAAGAGTACCCTGCTCAGCAAGAAAGTGACGCAAAGCAGCAGAGAGATACTCACCAGCAGAGTCAGCACGAAACACACGAAGGCCAAATCAAATTGAGTGCGAACCATGGTGGCGAACATCTAGTAAATAGAGAGAACTTGACTGCGCTCGGACATGAAGTAGATCCAAGTATGACGAAAATAATCATAAATGAAAATCACATAATAGTGATGACCCCCTTTAGAAACGAAGGGAGCTGGACCCCAAAACATCAGAGTGAACAAGATCAAAAGAACAAGTAGAAATAGAACCACTAGAGGGATAGGGGAGCTGTAGCTGCTTGCCAAGCTTGCAACCCATACAATGTAAAGAGGTGTCCCCAGAAATAGACCCAAGAACACCACGACTGACTAAAGACGATAGACGCGAGCCACAGAGATGACTAAGACGATGGTGCCACTGAGCGAAGGAGGTAGTGGAGGACGCAGCAAGACCAGAGGTAGTGGTAGTGGTTAACTGGCTGGTGGAGACAGCGAAAGGAAGATGAAGCCAATCGAGCTCCCAAAGGCGCTGCGAATCACGACGCTGAGGGCACTATGCAGAGTCCCCGTGCGGCGGTCCTGAACACAACAAGAGTCAGAATGAAGAACAACACGACAGTTGAGATCAGTGATCTGACCAGTCGACATAAGCTGCATAGTAAGCTGAGGAACATGAAAGACTGCTGGAACATGAAAAGAAGAAGTGGAAAGTGGGCATCGGCCTGCAACAGGAAGAGATGTACCATCTGCAATCTGAACAGTGGAAGGAAAATATGTGGAACACATGGAAGGTGGGTAGAATCTGGTGTCATATGAAAAGAAGCACCAGAGTCCAAGATCCACAGAGACAAGATACCTGACGAGGGAGGAGGCAGCGGCAAGGAAGACTGTTGAGAAGCAAGAGCCAGACGAACGGAACCCGAGGAGTCTGAGGACGAGCCGACACCAAGATGCTGAAGTAGTGAGAGGAGCTGTTGTGTGGCGTCACTAGAGGAGCCATGGCGAAAAGCGCCAGCTCCTAAGTGAGAGGAACCTCCAGAGTCCTTCGGGGGACGTCCACCCCGACGACCCTGGTCCCTTCTCCACTTGTAGCAATCTTGATACATGTGGTCGTCACGCTGATAGTAGGTGCAGTGGAGACCCACAATAGAAGCAAAGAACTCACGGAGGAGCTGGGAGGATCACGGCTTCGGTCAAGAAAACCATGAAAAAGAGCAAGCGCCAAGGCATAAGACAGATCGTGATCTGGGCCATACCACGGTGATTTAGTCTCTCAAGACGCACACCGTGAGGGCCTCCACCGAGCTTGGGCGTGGGTGGCGAGTCAGGAGCTAAGCACACACAGTCTTGAACTCAGCCGAGGTGCGCCAGAAGTCGAGAGACAAGAAGTCTCTGGTGAGCTTGAGCAAAGACATAGCAGGACAGTCCGGCAGACATTCGGCCCCAAAGAGTCAAGCCGATGTCACACCTCGCATGCCTTCCGTAGAAGTCATCCACGGTCGACGAGTCAGCCAAGAGAATGCGCCTGGTGCACGACTGAGAGATACATAGCATCATTCGTCGGCTGGTAGTGAGCTCGGAGGCGTTCCCACATAAGCTGTGTCGTCGGCAGCTCCGCCACATCCATGGAGATGGTCACGGGCATGCTAAACACCAGGATGGCGGTAGCACGAGCCTCGCCTCCCGCGGCGCTTGTAGGCGTCAGCAGACCGGTAGAGCCTGTGGCCTCTTCTAGTGCAAAGATTGGCGGCCTCGAGCGACTCGATTCGCACCAAAGAAAGAGAAAGGCAAAATCTGGGCCAGAGGGCGAGGCGAGCACAGGTGCTCGCCGGTGAGATGACCCCAGAGACGCTGGCTGTTGAGGTAGATCCTCAGGTGAACGACCCACTCCCGGAAGTTCGTCCCATCGAACCGAACTGGGGGAGCGGGATGGCGAAGGAACCTCTAGTAAAAGACATCAGCCTCTGTTTTTTTTTACCAGAGAAGCCAGAGCAGGGAGAAGCTGGAGCTAAAAGCCGCTGGCTCCGAGTAGATTGGTGGAGCCAACGAGAACCCGAAGCCGCCGGCTCCACCAAAACAAAATAAAGCAAAGAGCTAGTGCTCTACTTCGGTTTGGTGTGGAGAAACTAGCGCGTGAAGGAGCCGGCGGAGAAGGTGCTGGCGCTGAAGGCGTGCAACTCGACCAGATCCGAGGGAGGCAGTGCTCGACTAGAGAAGGCTGACGTGGATCCGGTCTTTGAGGCGTGAACAGACGCCACGTGATCCGGTGGGAGGTCGGGCGCAGAAAGCGACGCCTACCGAGTTGAGGAGGCTAAGGCCGGGTGGAGGACAATGACGTGGCAACTACTGGCATTGTTGGTCAAGGAGGTAGGGTTTCTATGGCTCTGATACCATGTTAGAATAATGCATCATCTCTATTCCAATGGACCAAAGGCCAATATATAACATGTACAAGGTTGGACAATAGCAAATAACACCCTACACTATATACATATTTAACAGTAATCACTTCATTACTTTATCAATGGAAATTGGAAATGGAATTTCAACATCCCAGTGTTCATGCTGGCATCTTCTCTGCTGCTTTATTTGTTCTTTGCAAGTCATGAAGTTGTATAATATAAACTGGTCTATGCCACACATACTGAAAATAACTGAAGACACGGACACAGAGAAAGATCGAATTGATAAATTCATGTGGCTGCAACGCACATGGCTAGAAAGACCGTGGCGGGGCCTTCCTGCGCCGGCTAACTCCACGGAGCCTGCTATGTTTCACGCTTCAACTACCGTCCAATTGGGCAATGGCGAACAGGCCTTATTCTGGTCTGATCGGTGGCTCCTAGACGGAAGCATTCCTTCCCTTGCGCCATCGCTAGTAAATTCAGCTCCGATTGCAATCAGAAAAAAGCGAATGGTCGCTCAAGCTCTTTCGAACAGAACGGCGCGACCGGATGCAGATGTCATTTCGGAGTTTCTTTTGTTGTCGGATCTGCTACAGTCGGTCTGCACAACATAGGGGCAGAAAGACGTTGTTCACTGGCGTTGGGAACACTCGGCCATATCAGCCTACAAGGCATTCTTCCTAGGATCCCAAGGCTTTGCTTGTGCTGACCCAATCCGACGATCTTGGCCCCTTCGAAGTGTAAATTCTTCATGTGGCTTGCAATCTGTCGGCGTTGCTGGACAGCTGACTGCCTTCAACGTCATGGCCCGCAAAAGAAATGTAGTTGCGTTTTCTGTCTTTCCTCCCAGGAATCGCTAAACCACCTCCTTGTTGGGTGCGTAGTTACAGGCCTAATTTGGTCTCGGTTCCTTTTCAGTCCGCACCTTGGTCCCCCCCCCCCTCCCCCCGCCGACCTATCTATCTAGTATCGTGGATGATATGGAAAGAGCGGAATTCCATAGTGTTCAACAATGAGGTCATCTCTTCTGATCAACTGCTTCAAAAGATTACAAACGAATTCTGCCGTTGGCGCATGGCTGGAGCTCGTGGCTTGGAGGCATCTCCACATTCAGAGTAGTTCCCATGGTCCACAGGGGGGGTGAACTAGGGCTCCCCTTCGCAGGTCGTTCGTTGCGTGCCGCGTGGGTTGATATTGTGTTTTGGTTTTCTTTCTTCTCCTGTTGGCTATCTCCGCTTCGAGCTCTGTCGTTCAAACTCTGTATGGTTACTCTTCGTCTCTTAATGGAATGAAACGCAATTCTTTTGAGCGAAAAATAAATTCATCTGGCCAAATATATACACGCGCTTGCACTACTTGTCCAAATTAATTAATCTTTCACCATCTCACATACATCATCACGTAGAACCAAGCATGACAGATTACAAGATCCAGCTAGCTCGAGATCAGAAGAAGTTGGGGTCGTATCCGTTGCTGCATGTGGCGAGGATGTAGTAGGCGACGATGTGGCCGAGGGAGCCCCAGGCGAGGACGTCGACGAGGTTGAAGCCGACGGGGTCGTTGGACTTGAGCAAGCCGGCGTACTCCTTGGCGCGCTCGTCGCCGGCCTCGAAGTGCGTCTTGCCGTTCTGCGCGGGCACCTGCTTGGCCACGTTCTCCCGCTGGAAGTTGAAGAAGACGAAGCGGCCCAGGAAGAGCGACAGCCCCGTGCTGAGGCTGATCACCACCGACGGGTTCAGCTCCGCCCGCGCCGCGACGGACCGCCTCGCCGGCGAGGCCCGGAACGAGACTGAGGAGCGCGCCCGCGGGGACGGCGCCAGGCGGAGCCCGGCCACGGTCGGCGGGGACAGCACAGCGGCGGTCGAGGTGGCCATGGCTTGCTCACTGCGTTCTTGGAGCTTCAAGTCTTGCGAGTGTTGTTGATCTAGGCAGCTACGTGTTGTTTGTTAATGGAGTTGGGTATATAGGGGAGTGGTGGCGTGGAAGATATGGTGGGAGCGCGGGAATGCGAGGTTAGTGGTGGACGGGAGGAGGATCTCATGGTGTCCCCGTGGAGTGTGGCGATTGGAGGATGCTGGATAAGGTTTCTAAGCCATTCATAACTTTCTCAGTTTTCCTCTTCAGTGGTGTATCTCACTGTCTTGTGCCTTTGGATTGTTACCAGGTTGGTCAGGAAGTCAAGAGGGAATGCAGTGGATGTGAAAATTAGCAACTTTGCATCCAGGAGTTTAAAGTTTAAACTTGAAACATGTGTTTTTTTACAAGTTGAGTTTAACTTTACCTTGTTCAGATCAGATTAAACAAGCAATTCAGTGTGACACATTTTAATTTGAGATTTCAGGATTATTATTTTCGAATGTTTTGTTGTGCTGAGAGAAAACCCACCGAAAAGGTACTAGGCCCCATTTGGGACACGGGAATTCATACTGAAATTGAACTGTTTCATGTGAAATTCTTGCGTTCCAAACGATGCAGTAATCTGTTTAACAAAAGAGAATGAATTGCATGTGTAAATTAGCAGTCTATTGAGCTTACTTTTTCCGGAAAGCACCGGAGTCCAAAATCTCAAGCCCTTGTGACAACAGCATGGATTCATACATTTCAAGAAATTTTACCATCCCACAAAAAGCTAAAAGAACAGGTTAATTCGTTAATTACCGCCCCGTGCAGAATTCCGATATCCATATATGACTGCAAACTCATGATTGCAGCAGCAAGTGGTACAGAAGCACAGTTGGTTACAAATACAAGGCTCTCTGACCATAACGATCAGCCGTCCAGCTCTGATCAAGACAGTAGCATGGACACAGACAAGCCAGCGACGCCAGCCACGACGACGGCCACTGAGGCGGCGACGACGGTGGTGGAGGCGGCGCTGGAGACCTGCTGGCCGGGCTGTACCTGCGGGGTGTCCTCGGGGCAGGCGAGGCCGTCGTTGCCCTCTTTGCAGGTGTTGGCGAAGAGGCCCGGCGGGTACTTGCCGTAGAGGTTGATGTAGCTGAACATGGTGGTGGCGCAGTTGGTGGTGACGTCGTTGATGTAGGTGGTGTACGGACACGCGAAGTCCTTGAGCGCCGCGCAGCACAGCGACGGCGGGTACAGGGGCCCCTTGCACCGGCTCGTGATCACCGTGTAGTTCGCGCCCTCGAAGCTCACCGGGCAATCTGCCGCGAAACGAGCCGAAAACCCGTATCAGGCAACGACTACACATGCGCAAGCTGATGCATGCTCAAACCAGATGGTACGGATCAAGAGTATGTGGATGCAGATAGATCAAGAGATGCAGGGAGGGCATGGACGGGGCAATCACGAAGATTTGCTACCTTTCTTGGCCTGCAGCAAGCTCCGGCCGGTGGTGTCGTGCGCGAGCAGCGCGTCATCTGCATCCACACGGCAAGAACACGCCCGTCAAACCAACCGAGAATCCAAAACCGGATCACATTTCAAGATAAAAAGTATCACGCTTATCATCAACGCCGTAACGGGGACCGTGACCGACTTGAGATGAATCCGGCGGCGGCGAAACCGACGATGGCGGCTAGCACGGCCGCGCGCAGCGCCACGCCTCTGTCCAGGCCCATTCTCGGCCACGACGCTCTGCCTCCTCCCTGACCGAACGAACCTTCTTCCCAGGCCGCCTCTGCCGGTCTCCGGGGTAATGGAAGAGGGAGAGGGAGAGGGTGGCAATGGGCGTAGGAGACGGTGGGGAAAGGTTAATTGGCGCGGTGGCACGTGCGGTGGGTGGAGAGGCGACGCGAGGGAGACGGACGCGGAGGCGGGCAGAGGCTGGCGCCGGCGCGCGCGGCCGAGTCAAATGGGAGGGGAGCGTTTAAAAATAGGTGGTGGTTTGGACGGTTAGAAATGCCTACCTATCTTTGTTATCTTTGCAACTCATGCCACATAAAAATAGGACTAATTCAGCTTTAAAAAAGAGAGAGGACTAATTAGTTCAATCAACATAGCTGTGTTGTCTAGCTAGACAGGGCTCGAGGGCCACTAGTGCAGGACTGCAGTTTAAATTGGTTTATACATTTTCTTTTCCCGGACTTGATCTTGTGATCTTTCTATGGCTAAGTCTTTAAGACAGCTGAACTACAATCTTAATGAAAAGAAAAAAAAAAGACAAAGCACACATTGACATGAACGAGAGAGAACGAGAGAGAGCATCAGCAGCATTTCTCAATGGAGCCTTGTTGTACTTTTATCGCATCAAAAGCAGCATTTACATGGAGAATAGCAGCAGAAAAGCTAGGGGCCGTGCCCTTTCAGCCATGGAGTCATGCGCGGAGATTACAGAAGTCACAAGGTGACAACATATTCTCCTTTCAACCTCCAATGCGAGACCGCGAGGTTGCTGACAAAAGCAGCACTGACCTTAGGCGCGGTGCTATGCAATGTTCAATGAGGCACAGAAGGAGATTCGGGCTAACAACTACAAAAAGGGATTGGCAATGGCATGCTGCAACGCAGCAAAAGCCAGCAACAGAGCAGAGTGATCTTTTCTGTGTACGGGGCTGAAGAAGTCGAGTCAAAAAATGGAGCAGGCAGCTTCAATCTATGCGGTTAATCCAGGCCGCATGCAGTGTGAGAATAATCCTCATCTTATGAACAGAACAATCTCCTCTGCAGAAGCAATCACAATGACGTATAGTTCAGTGTCGGCAGATCATCAGATAACTTACATTCACATGCCTACACACAGAAACACAAGTTTTTGAGCGACTTACCCTGACACTAGACGACTGGTACTCCAGAGCTTCCAAAGCCTCCGCCATTTCCATCTGCTTCACCACGGCTACGTGCAGCACCTAATGGGAAATGCAGTAGGGAGTTAGAACTGTAAGAGAAATGTTAGGTATGGTTCCATGTTGTCTGGTCGATTGAATAAGTCTAAAGACAAGGTTTGGTGACCATGAATCCATGGAGGAACACCAGTGGAAAAACACAGGAGGGGAACAGGGAAGCCTGCTGAAAAAATTATACTACTAAAAGAAGCTAGAAAATAACAAATCATTCATCAAGGGGATCCAGATCCTCGCAAAGGCAGAGGGGAACAGGATAAGGTATAGGAGGTATGTTGGTCTACCAAACAGTGGGGAAAACGTAAAACGGAAATGTTTGTTCTTCTGAACCATTTGCCATTTTAAAATGCCCACAAGGCCTCATAATCATACAATGCATGTAACTAGACATTATTATTATTATACTCTGATAGCCCTTCTTATGCGCAATAGCCTCAGATCGGATCAGAGTTTGTGAGAAACAGCATGAGCATGCACGGTATCAAGAACGAAATAGATGAATCTCGTAGAGAGAACAAAATAACGGCGACGAAATAATCACAACGAGAGAAAAATTTGGCGAAACCGACCGTAAATTCCTTAAGCACAACCACAAAAAAAAAAAAGAGATTGTCACTTTCTCAAAACCCTCTTGAATTTTTTAGGACTGTCGGATCCTTGCCATATATAAGAATCTAATATTAAAGAATAACCTACCCTTGAATCCTCTCGTGTATCTCTTGCTTTGTATGAGTTGGTTTGTGGATTGTATTCTCCATGATCACTCTCATGACTTTACATTAGGATCCTCTAGTTCTCCAAAAAGAAGTAGAAATCTTAATCCTGTTAGGATTCATACAGAAATCCTTATAGCACACTTCTCCAAGTGTTAGTTGATTAGGATATGAGTCACCCATATTTAACACATATCATTGTTGAGAAAGAGGGTGAGCACAAACAAAGTAGGAATGAAAACAAAACAAAAGCATGGGGACTTGGAATATGACATTTTGCCTAGGAAATGTGCTTTTGAGTGTTCTAACATTTATGGCATATAGTAATACACAACATACAAAATTGCATAATAAATTACTGCGCAAAACAACTTACTCTTTTCATCCTCTCTAGGTCAGCCTCAATGGATTTTATCCTGTCGAAAGACTGCAACAATAGATGCTCTTTCTCCTTTGGCATATCTGGCGGTTTGCTCTCGAGATGACTGCATAATGACTCGAGCTTTTCAAGACGTTGTAAACAAGCACTCATGTCATCTTCTCTTACAGTTAGAGGCAGTGGTTGCTCTGCTGCAGTACAAGGATGGGCATTCACTAGCATTCTTTCTTGTCTACAGGCAAAAGGGCGGAAGAAGGATGATATCCTCATCAAGGCTGTGGCTACTCCTCTAACAAGATTCTCCAAAGTCCTTCCAGCCGGTGTACCATGCAAACTAAGGGCAATGTTCCCTGCCAACAATTAAAGAGGAACAAAAATTTGCAAACAAAGTAAATAATCATCAGCTGTAGTTACTAGTTAGTGACTATAACTAAATGTATGGTAAAAGAACACGGAGGAAGAAAAGACAATTTCTGATAAGAATTCTTTACTGTGAGAAGTCATTTGAACAAAATAGAGAATTTTACTGTTCCAAAGCTGAAACTATAGTGACAAGCAACTATATTTTTTGATGCCACAGAACCTATTCGGAAAAAGAAGAGGTACCTAAATTATGTAGCCATCCGATTGTGGAAGAATGTTTCTGATGGGTCAGTAGTTGGGGCACCATTTCTGAATATTGTTGTACACTCTGAGAAGATTGGGGAGTTATATCTGGGAGACCCTTCCTGTCACAAAACTCGCAACTACAGAAAGTTGAAGAATATGACCCCTTAACCTAAGACAAGCATTTGATACAAAAATCAGCTCAAGAAGGTATCAAGGATAATTCAAGATATTAGAGCAACTCGAGACAAATAAAACCAAGCTTATCCGTTGAGGCAAAGGATGATTTAACAGAATAAATAAGCACAAAACTTACTTCTTCACGAACTGGAGTAAGGAAACTGTAGTCAGTATTTCTCTGAACAACTGATAAAACAAAATCATCAACATCTGACTCCAATTCAGCATTTGATGCGTCACTAATCATGCCCTGCTACCAAAAGAAATAATAGCATAAATTTCGGCAAGCACTCAGCAGCAATCACCTTTTTGGAATTTTGAAGAGTTTAAGGAAAATGAAATTTCAGAACCTTGCCTTTAGTTTTTCTGCCCTAAGGGAAGAGCCACTTCTTTCTTCCCCATCAGAAACTTGCTTGATTTCCCTCATACTACCACTTCCCATACTGTGTATCAACTACAAAATGGAACTTTCGTGTTAGTTTGCGTTTTAGACAGACGTTCATGTGTAGAACGCTAGAAATATCATGTTCAAAGTGAACATTATTCCTGTCACGGAAATGATTGGTAGATATTATTCCTGTAGTTTTGATGGACAAACTCAAAGATGTATTGCGAAAGCATGAGCATATAAAACAGATATGTTTGCAGAATCAAAACATTTAGAGGTACCTTCAAAATAGCAGGATCATTCCATGGCCCTTTGTTAGAACCAAGGCAACCACCCTTGTCGCTGCATGTGCATGAACCACCAAGAAACTCTGGCAATTCACTGTGAAAAGACAAACATTTCCCAGACATGGTAAGCACAAAAAACGTACCTGAATAAATATACAGAGACAAAGAATTTAAATGAAAATATTGCTAGCCACAATAAGTTGACACCAACCTTGAGTCAATGACTTCAAGAAGTCTGCTCTGGTAGTTCGAACCAAGAACCTAAACAGCAGAACAGTTCTTTTTGCTATTATAGCGAACATTGTTACGGAACATGAACCTTCTTAGATGATCAGTCATGGAGCTTACATGAATCTTGGAAGAAGTTTTTGGGTCAAGAAATCCCTTCACACTGTTCCAGATCAGCTTGAACCCGCTGCCCGCATTCACGACAAACATTTGATGTAGCGTCTGCAAATTCATTTACACTTAGAAAGGCTACTCAACCAAAACCACACTTGTCACACCACATCCATTGATATGTGAAATTACCTCAGGATAGTAGTCACTGTCTATTTTCTGCATACGATGAACAAGCTCCCTTGCCGTCTTCGAGAAATTCTTTAACCCCTGAAACAACAGCAACAGATAGGGAAAAAAAAAGGCAAATCAAACAGTACAGAAAACACACACACACACAAACAAACATCAATGTTTGAGCCCAGTCATTTGCATACCACACCATGGACATCCAAGATGGTCGTTGTGGAATCAATGTGCCTCTTGGATGCCAATGTGCAGGCAGGGAACCGCTCCCTAAAAGCCCTCTCGAACTCCTGCACATGGTACTTGATGTACCGGTCCACCGAGGTGATCTGCATGAGCTTGTTTGGATCAACCTTGCCGAGCCTCTCGATGTACACCGGCTGACCTTCCCGATCAACGCCGTGGTAGCCCTGAGGGTAGTACCGGAGCACATCGTCGAGCTCATCGAACTCAAACTCCTAACCACATAAATCCAAAAGATCATCAAGAACAAACCAATCAAACAGATACTACATCTTATCAAATTATACGGCACTCTGAATTCAGATCACCTCCAAGATTGTGTCAGCTCCAAACTCTTTCCTCCATCTCAGCATCTCTGCCCACATTTGCACCGCCTTCTCGGAGTCGAACTTCCTGGCCTTCAGAAACCTGCATTTTACCACAAGCAAACAAGACGGAGTTATTAGCAAACGTCAAAGAAGAAACTGTTACAAAAGAGGAGCTTCTCTCTCTCTCTCTCTTTCTCTCTCTTTCTCACCTTAGCATCATGTGGTAGTCGTCGTGCTTGTCGGGGAGGAGGCCGTGCGCGGCCAGGCGGTCGCGGAACGCGGCGACGGCGCGCTCCTCCTCGGCGTCGCGGATGTCCTCGATGGAGATGGCCGCCGGGAAGCGGAAGTAGACGCGCCGCCTGCCGCGCTTCCGGAGCGCGTGGATGGCCTTCCGCCGCAGCGATCCAATCTTCCGGCGGCGCCGGTCGTCCTCGGAGTTGGGGTCGCACACCGATATCTCGTGGTCCTCGACATGGCTCACTGCAGAGCGGCGCAATCCGTTACAGAAAAAAAAACGCAAGAAAGATTTCAAGTTTAGTGCCAACAACTGCTTTCTTACCTGACATTGTCGCGTGCCTGTATCAAATTTGGGGTTCTTGGTCGGCTTCAGAGCTCCAGTTCAAATGTCCAATCTTGTAGGCTTAACTCTCATCCAAAGAATCAGCAAATGACACCACATTTATGGATATTGGATCCTAGGAACACCCAAAGAAAAAGAGACAAGAACTGATAGAAACAGCTCAACTCACCCAAAAATGAACACGAAAACAATTACACAAAGCTCTCCTTAGTACTATCTCAGTCCTTCGCTAGGACTAGGACATAACCATGAAAACAAAATGGTAAGCCAAACGCCGAAAGATTGGCGAAAAATTACACTTTTGAATCCACTCCGCACGATCTTGGTGCTGACTGAGTGTTATGCCCTCTTCTGTTTGCTGCTGCGGTTTGGTGACTGCCAAGTCTGGAAGAGCAGCGGCCGCTGATCAAAACACTTCTTTATATGTCCTGTATTCTTACTTGGGGTGGTAGGTACGTTCTCGTATATTTTTACTGTTTCGAGAGAAAGACTCGTGGCACTGGTGAGTTGTTATTTACCACCTCCATTCCTCACCTTTTAATTTGGTAGGACCTTCTCATCCTTTAATTTAGTAGGATCCTTCCGTGGATAAATATGTATGCATGTAGATAAATATGTATGCAGCCATAAGTTATTTGAAGGATATTCTATAGATAATTAAATTATTTATACTTATAGCTTATGATAAGATTATACATGACTTGTTGATTAGAAATAAATTATATATGAAACCTTCATTTGTAGGATAATTATCTTATATATATTGATTTTCTAAGTTAATAATTTATATCATGTTTATTTAATAACTGCTGTAACACGCAGACACTCCGCTAGTATTATATACTAGTCGGTGGGCCTATTTCTGTATCACTTCGGAATCTGTACTAGAAAATGTCTCTTTTGCTCAAAACGATGCCACATTTCTTTCAGACACGAGGTCAAAGTATGAATCCTAAACATAATGTCAGAATTCTTTAGGACTCAGTCAAGCTTGCAGTGAATCAAAATCGTTCCATTTCACTCAAACAACAAATGTGTATATAGTTTAGCCCACAATATCGACATAGCCGCCTTAGGACTTATGATTAATTACTCGTTTTTCATTGCAGTGCATGTTTAGTGAATGAGAAATTTTACGGTACATTCTACTGGTAGTATATAGTGGTAGTATGAATCAAATATGACTATTAATTGTTAAGGGTGTAATAGAATTTTCTTTGTATTTATAATTTTTGCGAGGGTATTATGGACTTTTCAACTAGGGTTGAAAATATTACCCTTGTGGTATGTGATCTTCACATAGCCAATTACAATTGTATTCTTTTTTAGATTATACTACTCATACTGTAAAGTGTAGTATAACAAAATCATAACTAATCTAAACTATTAGATCAAAAGATTAGATGACTCATATTAAATTAAGTGCACCATAGAAGAGCTCTAGTGAATAAGCCAAACATGAATTTCTCACCTCTCAACAAGTCATTAAGTGGACGTTACTCTTGGAATTTGTTCAGACTTCTGAGACAAAATACTAGAATTGAAAGTGTGGATCGAACTCAAAATATATGAAAGTCCCCAAATGCGACGACCAAACTCCATATAGTATTTTGAGGAGTTTTTAGTTTTTTTTTCCACTACAGCTCTTATTTCCATTATAGTATTAGTAATCCAAAAAAAAGTTACAGGACTCATTTTCTCAATATGAAAACGGAAAATGGATTGTCAGGTACAAGGTATGCCTCTCATCTCTCCTAACTAAACTTGGTAGTTCGTACATTCTTCTTCAGTTAAGCATTATATTTTTTTTCCAATACTAAAACTTGGAATTTCGCACAAAATGAATCTACCAGCGAGATCTTCTCACTCTCACATGTCTTCGGTCTCAACTCTCCGAGACACATTTTCCGGTCAACAGAACAGACAAGCTAGAACCTCTAAAAAAAATACCGAAGCACAGTGTAAGATTTTTTTTTTAAAAAAAGAGGCAATTATTTTGTCTCTGTTTGAAACAATATAGCTAATCTAGCATATTGCGTCTAAAATAACAAAAATATTGCCCTCATCGTGCTTTCCGTATGCGAAACCCCACCTACTACAATCCCTGTATGCGGCAGGCCACCTAGCGCGCTCATAGTCAACGGCAGGTCCGTGCTTGCCTGCGGTGCCCACGTGTGCATACCATCCTGCTGCGGATCGAACCAGCCACACACTGGGTCGCGGTAGGTGTGGTTTTGTTAGACTATATGGCTAGGTCTAGTATATTTTAGATGATGAATAATTGACAATGTTATTTACTGATATTATTTGAGATGTGTGGACTTATGTCAGTCAAGTTGGAAAGAACTTATGCCGGGAAAATATGTTGTTTTGGTCTTGGCATGTGTAGAGTAGCTCGGAGGCGATCGTGGTCTACGGCGGTGACCGAGAGATGGCTTGGTGCGAAGTCATGGTTTAGAGAGTCGAGAATGCTGGAAGAGACGGTCGGGCTCGAGTTGGAGCACGTGGAGATCAAAGATGGATGATACGTATTGGAGCTACGGAGGTGCGGTCCGAAGGCTACGACACGTGATAATTTTGGGGTGTCCAAAATTAGAAAGCTGAGAGAAATTGGTAAATCTTTGTTTGTTGGGATTTGATTGTATTACGTGATCATGTGTATAAGGTTATGTACTTGGATGGGATTAGGATCTCAGTAGAAGATGTTTTGGTGGGCCCACGTATTAGGGCTAGGACTATTGCAGTTGTAGGGTTATCTCTAGAACAAAACGGCGTGGATGCGGCGGCTGTGTGTTTGTGGCAGACGTGGTTTTTGCCGAGCATGACATGAAGCAGAGGGTTGTTGTTGGTTGATGGATGTGACGCTACACGTTTTGAGTCGTTACGTGAGTTGTGCTCTTCTAGTCATTTCTTGTTCATGGTTGGATACTAGCACGTGAGATTTTAGGGAGGTGTTGAAGGGCTCACGGCGGTTGGTCAAGGGCTTGGATTGAGGTGCATGCGGCTGTGTCCTGCGGTGGCGAGGGATTTGTGCTAGTCCACGGTGGCTGGGCTAGGCCGACGTGAGTGGCTAGCGATGGCTTGCTTGCGGCTGTGCTTGTGGCAGTGCTGTGAGATGCTTATTTGATCTGTGCTGAAGAGAAAGTAGCAAGAAAAAGAGATTGGGTGCGAAAAATCTTACACAATCATTCACCCCCCCCCTCTAATTGTCATTAATGATTCTACAACTGGTATCAGAGCGGGTTGCTATGGCGTCAAAGAGGTATGTGAATCATCCCCCATGCTAGATGGTACTGATTTTGCTTTTTGGAAGTGTCGTATGCAGGCTTATATTGAGGCTCAAGGTAATGATGTTTGGAATAAGGTTTCTAGACCTTATGAGGTTTCTGTTACTATTACTGATCTAAATAAAACAGATGTTGATTTAAATGCTCAAGCTCGTAACTTAACTCACTGTTTCAAGAGATTTCTCGCAAAGAATTCGATCGTGTAGGTCATATTAATTCTACCCACTTAATATGGAAAACTCTTTGCGATTATCATGAAGGAACCACTAAAATTAAGAAAATACGTAAAAATCTTTATCAAAAAGAATATTCTAATTTTGCTATGAAGCCTGGCGAAGCTATTGATGATCTTTTTGCTTGGTTTGAAAAAATATTGAGTAATTTGTGCGGTGTTAAAGTTATTCCTACCGATGAAGATAATGCAACTAAAATTTTAAGATCTTTTGGTTCTGAGTGGTTGATGGTTGTCACAACTATCAATCAAACTATTGATCTAAATACTTTAACCATAGATGATCTTTTCTCTAGATTGAAAACCTATGAGATGGAAGCTTTGCCATCTAAGATTGATAAACCTTCATCTTTAGCACTTGTGACTAACCCCGTGCAGACTGCTTTGTCGAGTTCTTTTCTTGTGTCTGCTTTGTCTTCTTTTCAGAGGAACAATTCGAACAGCTCCCTGAAGAGAATTTGGTGTTGATCTCTTCACAAGCATACGAGGCACTCAACAACATGAGAATGAGAAAGAGAGGTGGTGTGTCAAGTTTGATCAAGTGCTATGCGTGTAGCGAGTCAGGTCACATTAAAATGGAGTGTTCCAAGCTCAAGGGATAGATGATCAAGGAAGACAAGAATTATCACCGTTGGCCATCCAAGAACAACAACATCAAGGGTGACAATTTCCATCGGAAATTAGTTGAAAAGTTTCTTTCGACTATCGAGCATCTTGATCTGAGTGATGTGGAATATGAGAGTTGCGATGACGACGTCCACGACAATGATGATGCTAAAGGTAAGAAGAAGAACAACGACAACTTCACGGGCATGTGCTTCATGGCAAGAAACGACAACGATGACGACGATGACAGTGATCCTAATGAGGTAAGACCATCATATGATGAGCTTGAAGATGGTTTGATTAAATTTGCTATTGAATTAAAAAGAACAAAAAAGAAACTGAAAGAAAATAATTGTCTTATTGAAAGCTTAACTTCTGAAATTGATAGACTTAGAGCTTCTATTCCTGATGATGAATCTTGTGAGTCTTGTCAAGTTTTACACTCTGAGTTGGAGACTGCTGAAACAATTAATGCGTCAACCTTGGTTCAACTTAAGGATGTAACTACTAAACTTGATGAACTAAGATTGGCACATGATTCTTGTGATGAAAAGTTAAAACTTGTAAATAATGAAATTGAAAAACTCAAGTTTAGTTCTCCTACATGTTTAGAGTCAAGTATTTCAAATGTTCAATCTAAAACTTACTCTAATTGTGAATTGCTCGAAGCTAGACTTAATTCTTCTCAGGAATCTATTAAACAAATGTTTTATCATAAGACACTTTCTTGCACTAATTATCCTAAGCTTATCGCAAGATAGAAGCACTGACTAGACAACTTAATGTTTTTGCTGAAAAAGATACATTGATTCAGTCTAGGAACCTTGTGAATGAACTAGTTAAATGCACAACTTGTCCAACTTTAGCTAAAGAAGATGAGTACCTTAAGGGCACCTTAGAGAGATTTTCTTTTGACAAGGAAATTTTGAATATAATTCTAGACAAGTCAAAACTGAGTATCAAAAATACTGGTCTAGGATTTAATACTGCTAATTATGCCAAGAATAATCCACCTAAGATAGTTAAGATCATTAGAAGTGGGCTAATTGAAACAAAAAGTGAGCCTCATAAAACTGTGTTTAAATCTGAAGGTTTTGTGCAAATCTCTTCTGCTAATGTTGTAGGTGCTAGCTCATCATCTCAAAGGAATTCTAATTATGTTAAATTTCATTGCACCTATTGTGGTAGAGATGGGCACTTGCATGAATTTTGCTTTAGGTGTGTTAAGAAAGAGAAAAAGAAAAAGAAAAGATTGAATGCCTTAAGACAAAAACGTGCAACCTTTTTTGTTGTCCCTAGAACTAATTCGAAAGCTAGGATTTTAGAGGACTTTCATGATGGCTTTAAATCTGTTTCACGTACTGGTTTGGGATTTAATTCACATAATTCACGTTTTGATCATGCACGCACACGTGGTTCTGGTTCTAGTTTTGTTGTTGTTCCTTCATATCGTGTATCTCAGTATTGGATTTCTAGATTTTATTTGCAGAGTGAGTTGGGGGTGTGTCATCCAATGGGATTATCCTGAGGGGGAGTTTGTTGTTTAAAACTTCAGAAGTTTTGTTTATTATACTTGTCAAACAATTCATCAAGTCCAAGCCATTGAAATCAAATGAGGTTTAGAGCTCTCGTTATCATATTTACTCATGTGCTGTGTAGCTTTGATCATGACTGGTTTTAATTACTTTGCCACATTTGAACTAAAGCATGACATGGCAGAATACTTTGACTAGATTGATTATAGTTATTACTTTGCGATGTTCATCGAAAAGGATTAGCTTGATTGTGAGTCTTATTTTAAATCTTGGCTATGAAGCTCATATGTTTCTTATTGCAATCTTTTTATGTTCACTCAATTTGGCATGTTATATATATATATATATATATATATATATGATGCGAACGATACAATTGAAAAGATATATGCTTTAAGCATGTCATGTGTGTGTGTGTGTGTGTAAGAAAGTATGCTTCAAATGAAAAGAAGTAAAAAAATGCCCAAACGAAAAGAAGTATATTCAAGCATGCAACCACTGAAAAGAAATATGCTTCAAGCATGCCACCATTGAAAAGAAGTATGCTACAAGCATGCCACATGCTTAAAAATAGAGTGTGGAGCAATAGGTTGTTATATGAGACTGCTAGCTCGTCTAGATTTAGAGTTTGCTTCACTTTTAGGCTTTGACTTTTCATTGTGATATCTCATTGTGCTCCTTATAATCGGTTTAGTCATTGTTGAGATGCATGTCATTAATTTAAATTGCTTAATCATTCTAAAGACTTGTTTTAACATTGCTATATGGTATATGACTTTATATGATCTAGATAACTCTATTAAGAAAGATGGCTTGATTAATTTACTAAATCAATGCAAAGTGACTTGGATAATCTACAAAGCTTCTTGATTTTTACTCTCCTTACTCCTTTGTTTTAGAATTATTCTTTCTCTGCAGTTCTTGATGTTTACATTGCCAAAGGGGGAGAAAAATGGGAGAAATTTGCTTCCCTTGTGTTGAGGGGGAGTTTTTCAGCTCCTTGTGTTGAGGAGGAGTTTTTCACTGTGGTTTTGAAGTGTTTGCTTTATAGCTTTGAAACCTTCTTCACTGTGGTTTTGAAGTGTTTGCTTTGCAGCTTTAAAACCTTCTTTTTTCGCAAATTTCTTTTCTTTCAAAAATTCAACTCACTATTTTGAAGTGTTGTCAATGTATTCATCAAGGGGGAGATTGTTAGACTATGTGGCTAGGTCTAGTATATTTTAGGTGATGAATAATTGACAATGTTATTTACTGATGTTATTTGAGATGTGTGAACTTATATCGGTCAAGTTGGAAAGAACTTATGCCGAGAAAATATGTTATTTTGGTCTTTGCATGTGTAGGGTAACTAGGAGGCGATCGTGGTCTACAGCGGTGACCGAGAGATGGCTTGGTGCGAATTCATCGTCTAGAGGGTAGAGAATGCTGGAGGAGACGGTCGGGCTCGAGTTAGGGTGCATGGAGATCAAAGATGGATGATGCGTGTTGGAGCTACGGAGGTGCGGTCCGGAGGCTATAACACGTGATAATTTTGGGGTGTCCAAAATTGGAAAGCTGAGAGAAATTGGTAAATCTTTGTTTGTTGGGATTTGATTGTATTACGTGACCATGTGTATAAGGTTACGTACTTGGATGGGATTAGGATCTCGGTAGGAGATGTTTTGGTGGGCCCACGTATTAGGGCTAGGACTATTGCAGCTGTAGGGTTATCTCTAGAACAAAACGGCGTGGGTGCGGCGGCTATGTGTTTGTGGCGGTTGTGGTTTTTGCCGAGCGTGGCATGAAGCAGATGGTTGTTGTCGGTTGATGGATGTGACACTACATGTTTTGAGTCATTACGTGAGTTGTGCTCGTCTAGTCGTTTCTTGTTCATGGTTGGGTACTAATACACGAGATTTTAGGGAGGTGTTGAAGGCCTCACGACGACTAGTCAAGGGCTTGGATTGAGGTGCATGCGGCTGTGTCTTGTGGCGGCGAGGGATTTGTGCTAGTTCACGGCGGCTGTGCTAAGCCGACGTGAGTTGCTAGTGGCGGCTTGCTTGCGGCTGTGCTTGTGGCAGTGCTGTGAGATGCTTATTTGATCTGTGCTGAAGAAGTAGCAAGAAAAGGAGATTGGGTGCGAAAAATCTTACACAATCATTCACCCCCCCCTCTCTGATTGTCATTAACGATTCTACAGGTTTCGAGCACACGGAGCGAGGTAGGAACTAGGAAGGGTGCTGCGTATAGGGAGCGCAGTGAGAGGGTTAGATTTGCTATTCCAAAAACTCGTGCAGGTGAGCAATAGTGATGCTCTTGTGCTTCTCGAAATTTTTGCATTTCTGGCGCTGTAATCTTCTTTATTTTCAAAAGTAGCCCCCTTCCGCCATAATTAGCACATCCGCCTCTGACAGATCTTCCTATCATGATCCGGGCGGCAGCGACTGCCTCGACATTGGGTGCAAGAGCACCGCTTGACCCAGGGGTGGCAAGTGGCCTGCCCCCGGTGGCGGGCGCAGCAGGTGGCTACCCCTGCCCCGGGCACGACAGCCAACCCCCATGCGCACCGAAAGCTATTTTGGCTACTTGCGCTTTGCATTTTTTTTGTTTCTTAATGTCGCGTCATCGTCACGTCGCTTCACATCGTGTCTCGTCAATGTCTTTCACTGTTTTCGTTTTCTTGCTATATAAGCGAACGCGCGGCCGATGATTTCTCATAAGGCGCAGCTTGCGTTGCGATTAGATTAGCTAAACAAATTGCGTTGCGATTAGATTAGCTAAACAAATTCGATCACTGTTGGGACCCCGGGTACTCAACCCCCGGGACCCTCTGTGCACACTGAACCAGTCCCAAGATCACAAGCTGGCTCGCACAGTTTTCAACATGGATGTAATCAAAACCGAGCGATAAGCTTAAGATAAGGCAGACAAAATAACTTATATTAACAGAGGACCTTATGGTCAAGATTGTTTACAGAGGTTGCCACCACGGGCTTACAAAATAAAAATGACAACAGGAACACTTGCAGCGGAACAACAAAAGCGCGCAGAGCCATCCGGCAAGCCCACAGGCTGTTGAGTGGAGGACGTCCCCTAGAAGGCTGGGTCTTCAAAGAGGTCTATGCATCCTTGGTCTTCTTCTGCCATTGCTCAAATAGAGGGCTTAAAGCCGTGAGTACATTGAATGTACTCTACAAGCCGCAGGGAACAAGTATGCAAATAATATTTATGCAAGGCTTGACAATGAGAGCTGTAGGGTTAGTTTGTAGAAAAGCAGTATTTGACAGTGAATAGCATAAGTAGATTGCAAAGCTCAAGTTGAAAGAGTAATATATGAGTAACAGTTCTTTTGAAGGAGGTCGTGATCACTTGCTCACTCCTAGGACCACTCCCACGCCCAGGTCGCACCAACGACCAGGACGTCCGAGGCATCAACCGCGACCACCCAGGGCCACTCTAGAGCTCCCACGATCACCCCAGAGCACCAACCCTAGAGCACCCAGGACCACTCTAGAGCACCCACAACCACCTTTGAGATAAACTACCCCTTGTGCAATTTCACCAGGCATTGTCCATAACCGGGGACATGACTATTCGAATAGATTTACACTCTGCAAAGGTTGTATAGCTTTACCCACAATTCACGACCTCTCTAGTTAGTTGGGTTCCCGTCGAAACCCCTGCACACTTTTGAAGGTGAGCAGTCTGGAGAGCGTGAGAAGGCCTTTACAAAGCTCTGATCTAGCTCGATTCTGTCCGCTAAGGTTTCGCTTCCATTGGGCTAACCACCCTCCGGTTTTAAGCCCCCTCTTGCGCCAAGTGTGAATGTGTAACCCAGGCTCAATTCCACCACAACAAAACCAAACCAAACCATTGCTAATTAGTTGGCCCAGACCACCCCATAAATGATCTTGTGGTTGCACGGTAGACCCGGATCAATGGAACACAAGGTTAAGTCCTTAGACCACTCACGCGAGACAACCTCATCCCAATGTGCATATAGCACCCCCTTTACTACACGATTACTCGCCCGAGTGAGAAAACAATTTGGGTTTAACCCGGCCAAAAGACCCCCCTAGTCCTGGCACAACAAGTTTTACAACAGTGGCATCGCACCACGATCGACACAACTGTGGCTAACCACCACAGTTGCTTAACAGTGGCAACCCACCACAATTACATAGTTCAATTAGTCAAGTTTATCAACATTGATTCATGATTCTCGAGACCAGCGCAACTAAAGCAGGGCTAAGCATAAATACGCTCCTAGGTTGGTAATACCAATACAAGACCAACTAAGAATACCCATACTATGGTGTCCAAGGGGAACATGTCAACATGTCAAGCACAATCATTCAAGGAGGCATACTGTCAAGTAGGAATTTAGCTACTGCCTAAACCATTTCTATACAAATAGCCATGCAAGTTGATATAAAACAATTTAGTTTTTTGAAAGCTAGGTACAACATGATCAAAGGTCTGCGACTTGCCTTCGTTGAAGACGGGCGAGGCTTCGGTAGTGGTCGCTGGATCCAGATACTTCTCCACGAAGTCGGAATCTACACGTTCGAAAAGAACCAAATAAACAAAACAACTCAAGCAAAGAACTAAAGAGAACTTAAACCAAAACCAAAAGGCAGGAGGTCCCAACGAGAAAGAGGTCCAAGCAAAAGAGGGTGGTCTTTACAAAAGAACCAAGAGTGTGGTCTTTGCAAAAAGACCAAGAGGCGGTCATGATCTAGAGGTGATCATGGCTGAGAGGGTGGTCTTTGCAAAAAGACCAAGAGGTCATCATGATCGAGAGGTGATCATGGCCGAGAGGGTGGTCTTTGCAAAAAGACCAAGAGGTCGTCATGATCGAGAGGTGATCATGGCCAAGAGTGTGGTCTTTGCAAAAAGACCAAGAGGCGGTCATGATCGAGAGGTGATCATGGCCGAGAGGGTGGTCTTTGCAAAAAGACCAAGAGGCGGTCATGATTGAGAGGTGATCATGGCCGGGAGGGTGGTCTTTGCAAAAAGACTAAGAGGCGGTCATGATCGAGAGGTGATCATGGCTGAGAGGGCGGTCTTTGCAAAAAGACCAAGAAGGCTACGACTTCTCAATGTAGTCATAGAAGGGATACAACTACTTGAAGTGGTCGTAAGAACAAAGAAGGAGAACAAAGCGCGGGCAACTCACCGAGACAAGGAGAGGTGTTGGAGGAGGTCGCAAAAGAACTCCGACGGAGATCGAAGGCGATGTGAACTCCAACAGGGCCCTTCAACGGCGAGAAGGTAGAAGATGACGCAGCCTCCAACTGGCTTCCTTGACGGTAAAGCTGTTGAAGATGACACGGCTCCAATCGCTTAGGCAAAATCGAAGCACGGAGATAAATGAGCTAGAGGAAAAGAGAGTGGTGTTGGGAAGCTGAGGGGGAAACAAGAGGTCAAAAGGGACTCCTTGGAGTTTTATTTATAGGGGAAGGAAAGAGAAATTGGGCTACAAGATGTAGCGCCGAAAGCAATGATGAAGTATACTGCTGTAAAGTGAGGAAAGGTCAGAGAGGGCAGGTAGGGAAAAGAGTCAAGAGGAGAAAATGATTACAGTGGAAGCAGCATTTAATGCGACCCATCCACATTCAATGTGACATAGCAGCATTTAATGCGGTGCAGCAGCATTTAATGCGTGAATAGACTGCGCCAGAAGTGAAGTGACGAGAAAAAGGTGAGTAGGGGATTGGCAGGTGGGACCAGTCAAAACCAAGGGGAGGTCCTAAGGAGGTCATGACCGCAAAGGTGGTTTTTGCAAAAAAGACCAGGAGGTCCTGAGGACAAGGACGTCCTGAGGAGGTCATGACCACAAATGTGGTCTTTGCAAAAAGACCAGGAGGTCCTGACGGTCAAGATGAATCAAGGGGAGGTCTTGATGGTCAAGATGAATCAAGGGGATGTTTTGAGACAGCGAGAAAAGGCACGATGGAGCGGGAGCTGTCAGATTCCGATCGGACGGAGCAAAATGATAAGAACGTTCGGACCGTCCGAACGCTTCACCAAATCAGGCCGTCCAAGCTCGATCGGATGATTCAACAAGGATTGGACGTTCGAACTGAGCGGGAGATCTGAACAGACACGAGGGAAAAATCCGAAAAAGCAAGAGGGAGATCCAAATGAACACAGTGAGGTCCAAATGAACACAGGGAGGAAGATGGTCAAACGAGAGAGATCCAAAAGGGAGGAATTCAACCCAAATTTGAATTTTGGAATTCAAGGATATTTGAAACATAAACTCGAGCTTAGAATGCCTCGGGAGTGGTGGTCCAAACGAGAAGGAGATCCAGACCAACAGGAAGGAGGTCTGGACTTAAGAGAAGTCCAAACAGAAGGCACAAGGGGAGGTCCAAGGAGAAGTCAATAGAGGTCTGAACTAAAAGGAGGTCCAAACACTAAGGAGGTCTGAAGAGGAAAAGCTAGGCCAGGGAAAAACTCAGGATGAAACAGAGAAGGAGAACTAGAAGCCAGCGAACACCAACACTCAAGATAAACCAGATAAGGATAATTGAAGTTTGATTAATTCAAGTTAAATCTACAAATTTCCAAAATTCCAAGTTAAGCTTGAGCAAATCAATAAAACCGAATGGTTCCTTTTTGGTTTTGAAAACTGACAAAAACTCTAGGACAAACGGGACGTTACAATCACTCATCCACGGTATTTAATATTTTGTTATTGCATTTTTAGCGTTAAGTACATACTTAATAATGCACGTGCATTATATCAGTCACAACTGTTACATGCATAATTACTGTATTGTACCACCTAAATGAATTTGCTAATTGTGAGTTGTTCTCTATTTGCAGCAAAGGCACGTACTCTACCACCCCTACTTGAGGAGGCATGGGACACCCAGCATCGCTGTCACGCTTGGATCGGTGGCGATGGGCTACCAACTCTGGTGACACGGGGACCGAGGGAGACCTGGCCGTTGGACGACCGGTATGTTTGGATGCTTCATCAATCTGGGCTAATTGTGTTCGCCCGCATGCTGAACATTTGGTAGAACCTCCTGATTGACGCCTCCATTCTTTCCGCCCTGGTTGATCATTGGCGGCCAGAGACCCACATGTTCCACTTTCGGTGGGGGGAGATGACCGTGACGCTAGAGGACGTCAGCTTCATTACCGGCCTGCCGTTGCGAGGCCGTGCAGTTGTTCCTCCTTTGAGGTCACTGAATTGGAAGACGTGTCTCGACCATCGCTTTGGGCAGCCTATCCCCGAGAGGTCTAAGGGCGTTCCACAGATGCCTTCGTGAAGGACACGGCGCCCAACGGCTTGAGCTTGCTATGCCACCAAGAAGCGTCGTACTGGAGGACAACTTGTCATCTGGAGTTCTCCCACATGGTTGAGCCCTACAACCCGCAACGGGTGATGAGGCGATTCACCGCATCAGAGATCCCCGCCCGAGCGACCGCTTGCGAGGCGTGTCCACTTGTAAGTACGTTACATTGCTTAATATTATAGGTTCATTACTCATATGTTATGTCAGTAGCATAATTTATTTATTTTGTTCCACCATCAAGCAGACGAAGAAGGGCCGCAAGCGATGAGTGGCATCCGACGCAGCAGCCGTGGATAGATGCACGGCAATCTGCCACTGATTGCATTTTCCAGGAGGAACGACCTTACGATGCAGGGACTTACGACACGTACTTAGAGTGGTACGTACGACACACGCAAGTGAGATTGACCGGAGCCCCCCGACCCGACATGCAGATCCTAGCCACGCTGAACGCTTGGGCTTGAAATTTCGACCCACACCGCTGAAAGACGCCGTGATTTATTCGAGACGTTGAGCACGTAGCAAATAAAACACCCTCGGAAATAGGGTTAACTAACAAAAATTTGTTTGTTCGGTAACCATGCAGCTGGATCGTTTGCAGAGCGTTGTGGAGCGCGGCCACCGGGAAATCGAACGGGGTACGAACAACACAGTTGAACGTCTTTATGCGGTCGTGAAGACTCTTGTTGATGACATTAAGCACGTCGTTCACAGCATGAGCTGTGGAAGGCCCACCGATGTCAACTTGAGGCATCGGACGGAGCATCGAACAGAGTATCGTCGCGCACCCTCACCCCCTCCATCTTCCCGTCCAAGCGAGTCGACCCAGCAGCGCAGCGTCGGCGGACAATCGTCCGCGCAGTTGCCACATAGGGACTCTACGCGGATGCCGTTGTCGTTACGGAGTTACTCTACACTGATTCTGTCGTCGTCACAGAGGGAGTCTATGCTGATGCCGTCATCGTCATGGAGGCAGGAAGGGGCCATTCTAGAGAGCACGGACGTGCAACCCGGAACCGCAGAGGTTATACCAAATTCTCCCGCCGAGCCCCACGCTCTCAGACAATTTCAAATAGATGATACAGCCCCATGGTATTAGTCCGGCTACACGCCGTACCCCGAGCAATTCACCCCGCAAGGTCAGCCGTACCCCGAGCAGTTCACCAGTTCACCCCGCAAGCTCAGCCGAGTTGGTGTCCTTCCACGGATCCTACTGCTTGGATCACCGAGATGTTCTCAACACCACTCCCGCAGGTGATCCACCCCAGTACAACGACACGGTGGTTGAGGAGCCCCGCTATGACCTGCGGCAGAACCCACAGTCACCCGAGAGGCTAACATTCTCGCAGGAACAGATTCGTTGGAGACCTATGACAGGAACACGACGTGGAAGGCCACTACAGGGTCCTATGGCCGAGAGCAGTGAACACCAGCGTGAGCAGTAGTAAGATTAGAAGTTTAAGCATGTTGTAACTTGTACTTAAGTTAGTGATTTATAATCCAAACAGAGTGTGGTAATGGTGTTGTAATTGGACACTTGTACTTCGTTACCTATCTCAGTAGAATAATTTTATTCTCATTCATCAAGGACTGCGATGCATAGATAAAAGTGGACAGTACAACCTCATTACAACTGATGTTCTACTTGGCAAGAATAACATATAATAGAAGAAAGACCGCAAAACTAACTATCTTAACTAATTTCTGAAGTATCTTCTTAACTCTTTCCATCCTCTCATCCAGTCTTTTAAGTCTGTTCTCTTCATTTAGCATTGGTTGATCGGACGCTCGAGCCACTGGATGAATTGCAGCAACACCACGGGAGTCTTTTTGCAAGGCAGCAATTTGCATTGCAATATCTTGAACCACTGGGATAGCTTCATCAGCCCACTGCTAGCTTCATCAGCCCACTGCCAAAGCCAATATGTTGTGTTCTACAAAAGAATTGCAGCTTCAAATGAAAGTAAGAAAACATGGTATTTGCAATGGAATTCATTCGTGCTGATTTTGCACAAGTTACCGTAAGATTTGAATACTTCATGAACACTCGGGACGGATTCGTTGGCGTATGAGAGGTGAACACATTCGCAGGATCCCTGCAACGAGGGCAAACCAGGTGTTGCCATAGTGATTCTAATTGTCTGCTCACTCGAAAGTTAGATGAGGCTGAAGACATCCCGTTTTACACTAGAAGAAAGGAGAAGAGGAAGAGAAGAGTGAGGTGAGTGACAGCCAAAGCATCCATATATAGCGTTGGGAGCACGAAGGGGCCACTGTGTGGAAAGGAGGATGTGACCACATAGTGTGGAAAGCAGGATGTGGCCACTCTCTAGAAAGCAGGACGTGACCACTCTCTAAAAAGCAAGACGTGACAACTGTCTGGAAAACAGGACGTGACAACTCTCTGGAAAGTAGGACACGACTACTTTCTGGAAAGCACGACGTGACCCAAGCGAGGCAGATATCCGTACTTATAAATCGATAATAATAACTTGAAGCGGTAATAACATCTTGTTACATCGTAGAAAGCAGTGCAGGTTACAACGCAAATCACTACAACACTCACATCGCTACGACTAACATGACTCAATACACTGGATAGCTTACATATGCTAAGTGGCGCCAGAGGAGGAAGAAGGTCTATTTGGGCAGTTTCTGAATGAGTGTCCATGAGTCTTGCATAGCCTACACCTCATTGGTCTTGGCCGATCTCCACGCTGGCTCGTATCCATGTCGTTGCGGATGCGCCTTGACTGACGCCTCTTACGGCTTGGATGCCGCAGTGCTTTCATTCGGTGACCACTTCACTACTCCCGGCCATAGGTCCCTGTAGTGGCCTTCTACGCCGTAGGAGTTGAACTCCCCATTCTAGGTATCATACAGGTGACGTATGTCGTAGTACTCCAGCATATACATGCTACAAGATTGGTGAAATACAACACATGCAGCATATACGTGGGAGCAAGGCTTGTGCAGGAGTAGAGGCTTGTTGTAGGTGCAAACTGCCACATCGCCTATGGTGCTTGTCCCGCAGGCGGATCTTGAATTTCCTCCTCACGCCATCCATTGTGTGAGCTACATGGGATCGAGCCTTGGTAATCTTCCTCTCCATGTAGGCAAGGGTAATCTCCGAGTACTGCTTCCCTTCGTCCAAATGCTGCTTGGCCATCATTGCCCGATTGACGAAGTAACCGACCGTGCGGTTCCATGTCTCATCGACAAGAGCGATGATGGGCAGGGCACGGACCCCTTTCAACACACCGTTGTAGACCTCGGACATGTTGGTTGTCATGATGCCGCACCGAGCACCATAGGTGTCGTGAAGAAGGGACCATTTCTCATAGTCGGGGGCATGCACATTCATCCACTCAGCGAACTCGTTTTGCGGTGTGCCTGGCTCAGAACCTCTACTTGCACGCTCGATTTCGATCTCAAGCTCCCGCCACACGGCATCGAACTTGCGCTTCTGGTTCTGCAGGCAGAGCTTCTTGAACTTCTTCACGAGGTCCTTGCTCCGAAAGCGCGTGTGGAAGTTGGCGGCTAGATGCCGCATGCACCAACGTGTGCGCATGTCGTTCCATTGGAACGGCGGGCTTGTACCGTGCTGCATGGTGTGCAGTGCGGATAGAAACCTGGCATGACGGTGGGTTATGATGCACACATTCGGCTGGTCCCTTACAACATATTACTTTATGTTGGCTAGGAACCACAGTCAACTATCAGTGTTCTCATTCTCCACAATTGCAAAGGCAACTAGAAGCAACTGGTCGTTGCCATCAGCGACAATAGCGGTGAGAATGGTGCCCTTGTACTTCCCGCAAAGGAATGTACCGTCCATAGTCAGGACAGGACGGTAGTGAGAGAAGCCCTAGACTGCTGGGCTAAATGCCCAGAAGACTCGATCAAGGATTAGGGAATGTAGGATGTTCGATGGGTGGGACTTGTCCACCCTATTGATGCATGTCCCCGGATTAGCATCCGCAATTTGCTTCAGCATTCTGAGGACTAGGTCGTACGCCTCCTTGTAGGTACCGTACAACCCTTCGAGGACCTTCCGCTTCGCCCGCCAGACCTTACTGTAGCTAACGGCATACCCTATTGTATTCATTATGTAAGACATCAGGACCTTCGGCGAAATGGTCAAATCGATGACAACTACATGGCTTATGATGCTCGCGATGTAGCCCGAGGTCACATTCATATGCATTTGCAATGGCTCCTCAAGCTCACATGTGTGATCTGTCACGACTGTGATGCGGAAGGCCATTCCCGCCAAGCAGCGAGTGACTGGTTGAGACGCAACGTGGCGACGACGTGACGGCGCCCCCCAGAGGGTGCAGGTCACCTACCGCGCCTGACAGAGGGGGCAGGTCCCTACCTCGCCTAGCATAGAGGGCAGGTCCCTACTGCGCCCCACACCGAGGGCAACTCTGCCTGCGACGTGACCCAAAGAAGCAGCTTTGTGCGGAAACGATGCTACGTGGCCCCAAGATTTGTCGTACACAGACAACGAGTGACTGGTCGAGACGCAACGTGACAACGACGTGACGGCGCCCCCTAGAGGGTGCAGGTCACCTACCGCGCCTAGCAGAGGGGGCATGTCCTTACCGTGCCTAGCACAGGGAGTAGACAGCGAGTGACTCGATGAGACGCAACGTGACCGAACAGACATGACTGCAAAGAAAGACGTGACAACACTCTGCAAAGCAGGACGTGACCCGACGACTTCTACCTCCTCAGCTTTTCAGACCGAAAAGACAGGACTCTGCATGAAATTAACCACACCATGCCAACCCTGTGGCTTATAAAAGGAGGTGGATGATATCTGGGAGAGAACACTATACAACCAAACCCAACACTACACCAGAGCTTGCTTCACTACGTCGAGATGGACAACATGCAGAAGAAGCAATGGGATGAGATCCGCGAACTAGCAAGGGCTGCTGGGGAGCGGGACGACCAAGCGAGGGCTGCTGCGGCCCGAGTCGAACAAGAGATGCTTGCCAGGCTGGCAGCTCTCCGCAATGAGGCCCCCTGTAGCAGCAGCGTCTTTCGGAACGTTCCATCCGAGTGTTCGCCGCAACACCCGCCAGAGGGGGAGACACCACCCCTCTATTAGTGCAGGGACCCATGCAAGTTCTTCAAGTCCAAGCACCGGATTAGCCTGGGCATGCGTTACTGGGGTTGCGCGGACTACTCCAGTGACTATCCCGACCGACGTTGGGACACGAGCAGCTATTAGCAGCCGGTAAAGACCAGTTAGAGTCTGTTCCTGTACTATTTCTCTTTCAAAGTACGCACTAACAACCTCTCCCGTCTACTTGTAGTCCCTGGATCCGCTATGTGGCTACCGCAAGTGGATCGACCAAGAGATCCACCCACATGACCAGTGGTCTCTCGACTTCGACGAGTGGAATGACAAGAGAGCCCACGAGATCCGGGAGGAGGAACGCCACACCGACGAGCAAAACGAGCTCATACGTCGGGAGACGAAAGCTCATCTCGAGGTGTGCAGGCGCAGGGAGCGCGAGGCTCGCGAGAGGGGAGCGTGAGAGAAAGAGGGAAATGGTGGCCAAGGCCAAAGAGGCCGGTGAGGAGTTCAACGCCGAGCTAGTAAGGAAGGGAAAATGGCCCTGGTCCACGTAGTAGGTCGGACCATTCTGTACAAGTCCCCCGTCAAAGGTCGAATTTATTTCCATTCCAAAAAGGCGCATATGTATCGTAGGAGTACTTCTGTTTGTTGCATCGTGTTGAAACTGATGTTTCTTATGCTCGTAACCAAACCCTATGCGCCATGTTATTCCTAGCTTCATTGTAAAGTCTATTTTCATTCGCAACATCAAATCTTCTCGTTTTTTCGCATTTGATTCTTCCGTGTTATTCCCTAGCGCATCGTAATATCACTTACCTTCCTATTTACGACTCAATACTATCTCAATCATTCTCACAAAATTCTTCAGAAATTTAGCGCACTACAACAATATACGACGATCACAAAATGTTATTGCGAGTCTGACAAATTTCGTACCCTTGATATTCTACAAAAATAACAAACAGACCAATCAACCTTGTCACTAAACTTTTATTTAAAAAAATAAATACCATCATACAATAAGATTTGCTAAATGTAATACATACGAAATGCAATATCTATTATAACACAATTATTCCAATCGGATTTGTTGAATAGGATAGCTAATACCTAAAATCGCCTAGTGGTTGGGCGACTTAGTCAAGTCGCTCCACTAAAGGGCGACGCTAATGCATGTCGCTCGGTGGTTGGGCGAATTTCGGTTCATAAAGTACAAATAAAATAAATATTTTCTATTTTATTGGATTAATTAAAGCTTAATTGCGAAATTCCAGAAAACAAAAAACATTTTTAATGAATAAAATAAACTTCGTCGAAATTTCGTAATTTTTTTTAAAATTTTTGATTTTTTTTAAAATTCTCGAAATTTAAATCAGCAATTTACCACGCCTGGGGTGGGGCCACCACCGCCGCCGCCGAGGTAGGCCGCCGCTGCCGCGCTTAGCCAAGGTGTCGCCGATCGCCCGAGAATCATGATGAGAGGAACTGCAGAGGTCAGATATACTAATTATAGCAGAAGGGAGCTATTTTTGAAAATAAAGAAGATTACAGGGCAAATGGAAAATTTTCTGATCGGCCGCACTCGCACTAGCTATACTATCCAACTCGGCCGTGAGGCCCGAGCCGGCGGTGCTTTCCGAGGAGAGCGCGCGCGCGACGCCAGCGGCAAGTAGCGGCCACACGCACCTTCGTACTACGGTTTGAGCCCGCTTCGGCCGATGCGGCACGGTGTCAGGCACGCTGGCACGACCGGTACAAAACTACAAATCCACTTACTTGTAACTAATATAGTAGTAGCTATGTAGATCTGGACCCTGTTCATCGTATTAGACTCAGATTTCATATACGTGCGTAGGTTTTGGGAGATGGGGTTTAAGTAGGGTATGGACTGGCTCTGCCACTGTTCGTGCCTGCATCAAACAGTATATGTAACTTATGCTGTATTGTTTTTTGTTGCCAGAATTTCGAGCCAAACAACGTACTGGAGCTAACAAGACTACTAAAAGTAAGCTCGATTAGAATGCAAAAGCACTTAAATATATAGCGTTTGATCAAACGTACAATTAAACTTATCTAACTTTGACTAATAATATATGAAAAACTATTTAGATTGATCATGAGTGAATAGTATCATTAGATTTGTCATGATAAATATTTTCATAATATAATAATATAATAATTTTTTACTAATAAAATTATATAAAAAGTAATAGTTAAAGTTATATACCTCGTGTATTTAAGAACTGAGGGAGTATATGATAGGACCAAGCAGAGCTGCTCATGTCTCACTCATGGCTTGTTGCCGGTTGGGTAACAGGAACCGGACCTAGCTCTCTACCCGTCGGCGTCGACGGGCCACGCGCGTGGCGTGCTGTCATTTGGCCGTCGAAAGACCGAGTATCTCGGCTGGTGAGCTTCGATCTTTTCAGGCCCGTAGACAGGAGAGCAGGGAAGCTTTTCTCGTTGCTCTTCTGTTCTGTGCGCTCCTTTCCTTGGTTGTCATCTTGCATACGGATCCATATGCCCGAGTCTCGCCACCCATTCCTGGCGGTACGAAAGGGAGTCACAGTTTCAGCATTTGCAGTCTCCCCGATCTCCAGCGGTCCAAGGTTGACACTTGATACCATACAACAAAGTCCTCTCTAAGCTAGGACTTGAGCTCCATTGTTACATTTTTTTTTCCAGAATGGTGATTAAGCTTTATTGATCATCAGCATGATTAGAATATCAAAAGGTAATTAAGTAGGGGTGATCTTCGGTACACTTTTTGAAGGAACGTTTGCGAATTTTAAAGCAAAATAGTCCATATTAGGTGGGTCAAATCTGCATTAACCTTAAAAAATGAGTAAAATTTGTAAAACCTTAGGTTTTGAGACAAAGGTAACGCAAAATCCCATATTTTACAAAAAAGAAAAATCAAGGACTCGAGGTTTTGGGTCAGAATTTTCAAAGAAAATCACAGGTACACCACCTGACCGTCCACTTTTCTGCAGGATTTGTGCAAGATGCCGGTACGTAATAAAAAACATGGTATTTTCGACCATATACACACATAGGTGGACCCCGCAATACAACCATATACGCCTATCTCTTCTCTCATTCTCACCCTCCATGGGCGTGAGTTCTAGCGACGGTGACACCGACGACCAAGGAGGAGCAGGGCCGGCAACCGGTTACACAGCGGCATGGCTGGGCGTACTGTGGCCGCCGCCAATGTGTGTATATACTTGAAAATACTATGTATTGGATGACCCAGATGGTGTATATGGTGTTTTTAAAAATATTTTGCCCTAAAATCTAGGGTTTCTTGAAATTTTTTTCTAAAACCTAGGGTTTGATGGGTGTTATCTTTGCCCGAGGTTTTATAAAATTTACTATAAAAGAATAGATCATATCAAATATTTGCCCTACTTAATATTATACACACACACACACAGATTTGCCCCACCTAATATTAACAGTATTAACAAGTTACTTCAGTACCCTGTAGGCCGAAAGTCTTGAGTGTCTGATGCTTTATTGTGCGCGTGCGTCTACCTCATGAAGTCCGCTTTGGGTGTAAGAACTCCGTAATGAGAATTACCTGAAGCTCCCAACACAAGTCGAAGAACAGGGCGGATGTACACTTATTGATGTACAGTGGTAGACAGTGAAATTCTTTCATTCCGAGCATGATTAGATCAAGGGGCTGTTTGGGACGGTTTTAGCTTCGGCTCTTCATCCGAAATAGCCGGAATCCATTCCAAATGAGACGTTTTTTTCCACCGGTTTTTCGGAAACTAGAAGCCACGTTTAACGTGGTAAAGCCAAAAGCCAAAAGCCACTTCCCACTACCTCTTCCGACTTTGCCCCTCCACTTGCGAGTTATTTACCCAATTTTGCCACGGAACAAAACCCTCTTCCCCGGCCTCCTCCCGAACCCTAACCCTAGCACCGCCCGCCCCGCGTCCTCCTCCTTCCTCCCTCTTCCCACGCCTCCTCCCTCATCCTCTCTCCTGCGCCGCCGCCCCCAATCCTCCCCCGTCCTCCTCTCTCTCCTCAGACCGCCCGTCCTCCTCCTCCTAGCCGCACCACCCCAACCGGATCTGCAAGTCGCCTCCAACCCCCGAGCACCTGGCCGCGCCGCCGCCCACTAGATCTGTGCGCTCCCACCAGATCCGGGCCATCCTCCTCCGACGAGCGCGGAGGCCCATGCCGCCTATCTCCTCCGCAGCCCGCCCTTCACCACCCCCTCCTCCTCCCTCCCCTGGTTTCTTGAGTTGTTTAGATAGAATTTTTGTTATCTGCATAGGACATTGTTTGACTTGCCAGTTTGTAAACAAATGAGGCCGAGCTTGTCGGTGTGAAATTATGTTGTAGAAACGTGGTTGGTCCAAAATTTGTTGTTTTTGGTTGGGTCATAGTTCTTGATTTTGTTGATCGTGGAGAGGGCAGGGGCAGCTTAGGATTGATATTTTCTCTCAACGTTTTGAATGTCATAGAAATTGATTAACTCACTAGTCATTATCCATTCCAGTTTCCTTTTAGACTGTCATGTTAATTGAAACTAGCATCGGGTGAGCTTCTGATTTTTTTTTTTCATTTTGATCAAATGATGATTTAGATGGTTTTGGAATGTTAAGAGTGAGGTAGACCTTTTCTAGCATTTGTAGCTGAAAACTACTAGTTGTCTTTGCAAATTATTGTTAGTGTATGAATCATTGAAATTATCCTCCTTTTAATGCATGGGGAGTTTCTATTATGTTCAATTGTTCATGAGTGTTCAGCGTTGATACTTGGTACTTTTATGGATCATAAATATATAAGATATTTTAGTTGTGCTTCAAGTTCTTTGTTAGTGCATTAACTGTTATGTCAAACTGTCTTGCTATTCTACTGCTATGTAAATTTTGCTATATCCATTAATTTGCATCATTTTGAACATAATGTAACACGTTGATGGACTGCACATCTTTCGCGCGTGTGAAATTGGAACAACTGAAATCTTATTAACTAGTACTTGTTATTGTATAAGTATAAGGTATAACTATAAGGTGGGTACATAGGGCCACATTAAGAACTACTAATTTATTTGGTGCTTATTTCTGTGTTACTAATGGAATGGTTTTCTTTCCTTCTAAATTCAACCATTTTGGATTACATAATTATGATCTGCACAGCATCAGTCTCCATGCACTTTTAGATATTCTTACAAGTGCAGATTTGGCCTGCTTTGAACATCTATTGTTCGAATCAGTAGTTTTTTTTTCACCCTTGGGCCATACTGAAGAAATCATTCTGCAATCTGGAGTTTCAACCTTTTTGTAGCATTTTAGAATTCAAAAGTATTTGCTCGCAGCGATGCTGTTTATGCCGGTGAAAGACCTATGGTATGCAATTAAGATGAGATGTCAGTGCTGCTGTCAAAGTAGCTTCTAGTAAGCATGTAATTTTGTCATACCAATTGGATCAAATGCTTTGGTTAGGCTGCTATAGAAATGTTGGCATTTTGATATTGAACACTCATTTTATGATCTTTCAATTAGTGAATATGACCAGCCATACTTGAACAGTTCTTTGTAGGTAGATAGTGTTTGATGTGTTCTCATCTAGACAAATGTTATATGATAATTTGTATTGCTTTTTAGTTGAATTAAACTGATTATGATCTTGCCCCTGTTAGGTTTGATTGAAACTGCTAACCGGAACTTAAAGGACATCTCGACTGCATAAGGTAGCTACAAAAAAAGTCAAGGTTCCTAAGCCATCAGATCCCTCATCTCAAAGCTCTCCGGAAGAAGTGGCACCTGAGATGTCAAATGAGAATGTTTCGAACCACATGAGATGCCAACCCTAGCCCTTGTCGGCCTTTTTAATTTATTTAATTTTATTTTTCCTGTTATTTATGTATTAATTGTTTATTGGATTAAATGTTTATTGTTATTTGCGGTAATTTCCTTAATTGTTGTAATTGTGGTCTATGTCGTTAATTGCAGTTAATTTTGTTAATTATCGTTAATTTGCGTTAATTGCGGTCTATTGCGTTAAATATCGTTAATTGCGACCAATTTCTTTAATTCTTGTTAAATTACATTAATTATGGTCTGTTGCGTTAAATATCGTTAATTGTTGTTAGTTGCGGTCTATTGCATTAAATGTCGTTAATTGCTGTCAATTTCCTTAATTATCGTTAATTTGCGTTAATTGCAGTCGATTGCGTTAAATATCGTTATTTGTCGTTAATTGCGGTCTATTGTGTTAAATGTCGTTAATTGCGGTCAATTTCGTTAATTGTCATTAATTGCGATCAATTGCGTTAATTGTTGTTAATTGCGGTGGTTGTCGCTAATTGCGGTGGTTGTCGTTAATTGCCATCAGTTGCATTAATCGACGTTAAATATCGTTAATTATCGTCAATTGCTTTAGTTGTCGCTAAACGACATCGTACAAGTCATCATTTGCCTTAAGGGCATTTCAGACATTTCCTATCTCAGAAGCTATAGTCAGCATACCTAAAAACCAGACAGTGAAACAGTAAATCTCTTAGCTTATCCGTTCAGACGTATAGCCGTTCAGCCATGCTAAAACCCGTTTTTTAGAAAAGTTGCAGCTACGCCAAACTGCTCCGTTTAACTGATCCTAGCATGTGTGCCACCGTTCCAGTTTTTACCGCTTTAACCAGCTTGTCTTTCCACGTACTGTTCCCTGTCGGTCGGTCTCGCCCACCCTGTATATCGTGTCGCACACATCACGGCACAGCAACATACATGCATAGGCTCGCCTCGGCCTCAGCTGCATCTGCATGGACGCACGTACGACGTCGACACATATTATATACGCATCGGCTGCCGCGCCTAATTGATTGGTGTGCCCGATGACCTCCTCGCCCGGTCGCAGCAGTAACCTGTATAGTACTCGTGTACCTGCTGCTCCTGCTTGCAGCTGCAGGCTGCACCTATAGCTAGCTGTGCAGGCTTAGCAGCACTGTAGCTAAAGAGATACTATATACGGAGGATCCATTTCCTTCGTACACCGAGCGAGCACAACAACGGCTTTTTTAACTGTCTGTATGTTTGTCGGTGTGCAGTATAAAATGATATGTACAGTTGTACGGATGATTGTTGTCGCCATATATCATATATAGATAAGATTGAAGACTATAATGAGTTATTTTTATGTTACGTATATATATAACACTATAAACTGTATAGACAATGTGGATATATCAGTGAAACAGTCGTCTATAAGAGCATTATAGACTATCTATTACATATTAGACAATTTTATTTTTTCTCATTCACATCATTAAAAATCTCACATGCAAAAATTATAACCCCGTGATGTTATCTTATTGTGCATGCCCTGATACTACGTGTAACTGACGGCTCGTGATGCCTTTTCGCCCTATATCTCGTGATGCTCAGCTAGTACGTACGTTCCCCTGAACGGTGGGCCTTCCATGTCAACGAGCACTGGCCGAGTGGGCCACCCCAGACTGTGTAGTGTACAGTGTGTACTTGCTGCGAATACTAGTTGGCTTTGGTTGGACGGGGCTGAGGAAGAGATAGACGGAACAGCAAGAACCAAACACGCGTGGCCCACCGGTCAGCTGGTGACCGGCGCCCACGTCGCCTCCATGATTAGCTCGTGATTGGACGTTGCGTTGCATGTTACAGCTGCATGCGTCGCCGTGTCGGCATGCACGCATCGATCAGTGTCTAGCTAGCTAGCTCGGTCGATCGACCAGTCCGGTCGGAGCAACAGCACGCTGGTATTTCCTTACAAAAGACAGCATGCATGCATGCAGCTGGTACGTGCCACGTAGAAGTAAGTAGCCTGCTAGTTCCGGATTAGCTCGCGTCTCTCTCGTGGGACGGCCTGATGGTTAATGAGTTTTTGACTTATTTAGGACTTGTTCGGTTGATTTTTTGGACTCTTTGTTTGGATATTATACCTGCCTGTGAGTTATCTGGTATTGTATGCTAAATTGCCCGATCAAGCATGTGTGAAAGATGATACAGTGTTTGGTTGATGTCCTAGTTCTATGCCTGAGTAGATAAAATAGACAGGCAGTGTTTGGTTGGTGCCTGGACAAGTTTGAAGTTCAAAAGAAGCATTTAATTGAAGTTTCAGAAGACACATCAAATAAATTGTGGACTCAATCAGACTATCCAATTTCAGACAAGTTTGACAGTCTAAATGCCTTTCACATCAGAAGGAGCGATCGGGAGCACGGGGAAAGGGAGAGCCAGGCAACACGGTTAGAGAAGCTAGGCGTTTATTTTGGGCGCCTGGATCCTGGCAGGCAACTCTAGCCAGGCCAAAATCCCCAGATATCCAACCAAATGAACCCTTGGCAGACTCCTGGCAATGCCCCGACCAGGCCAGGTAGTACCAGGACACGAAGCAAACAAGCCCTTAGTCTCCTTCTGAAATGAAGTAGCAAAATTAGACATTTTCACGTTCGAAATGACAAAAACAACATCTCTACTGTCAGTGACGTACGTAGGACAAAAATAGAGGGGTGCTCATGGAAGAAAGCTAATATGATAAAACCGTACCAATCATACATAATACATTTGAATGCCTAATGCAATCCAAATTCATACATAACTAAACAAGATACAAAACGAAAATGTAAAATACACTTAAGATAGTACCTGGCTAATGAACATAACAGTCTAAATACCTATAAATACGTGCGAGTAGCAATTTGTAGAACAACAGTAGCTAAATTAGTGAGACAATTAGAAAATTGTGACTAATTATAAACATTGAAATGAAATGGAATGGAACATACTGCAAAATCGCTAGCTATGACTAGGAGCAGGAGACAAGTCCATTCTATGAGATTTCATCTGTTGAAAACGATCCATGCTAATTTGCCGCGGAAAGTCACGTGCCCTACTCTCAGACCACGACAAGCGACATGCCGCACTCCTAAGTCACGACAGGCGACCTACCGCGCTCATAGTCCGCAGCAGGTGGCCGCTCACAATCCTGCAGCGGATTGGGAGTACGGCAGGTGGGCTGCCGCGGGCTAGGAGCGTGGTAGGCCGGTTACTGTGGTATGGAAGCAAGGTATATGTCTTTCCGCGGCAAATTAGCACGATAGGAGTGTCGTTTTTGTCATTTAAAAACAATGGGCTAGTTTTTCTACTGCAAATACCATTCCCGCCAAAGAATGGATGGTTAATTGGTTCTCCTATCGATCGCATGGGAACGAGCAGGAGTGTGCAGGGCTAGCTGTTTTATTGCTACTGCCTGCATATATAGTGTATCATATATGGCCATATGGGTCGTACTCCATCGTACGTACCTGCATTTATTGTTACGTAAGTCCGGAGGAGAGGAAAGCACACCGGCCGGCCGGCCGGCAAGGCAGCATGCATGGCGGACATGCATGTGGGCAGTGTGAGCACGCACGGCCGCACATGGAGTTACTAATTGACATTTGCGTACTACCCTACTCCTACTAGATTTACTGGCCTCAGAATGTTTTTCACATCGGATTCCATATGCAAGTGGCACGTACGGGGCATATATGCATGTGCAGGCTTGCCAGCCATCGCATGCAGTGACGTCACAGCCCATCGCAGTGCATGCATGCAGAGAAGATGGCCACACATGGCACAGCCACATGACGGCCCGGCCGGCCTTAACTACGGCTGAAGACTTACATTTTGTAGGGGAGGGAGGATGAGGGGCATTTCGTAACCACTACTATCTCGATCGCCGTCGGCCCCGCCGGCCGCGCGTACGTCGCCTTGCTCGCAGTATTGTTCACCTACTGTTCTTACATGTCCCACCGGCTGCAGGCCTGCAGCGCTGCAGGTCTGGGAGATCTCGCTGCCTCTAGCTGCCCATGCCGCAGAGCTAAGATTGGTTGCTCTTAAATTTATCGTTGCCAAGCAGCAACAGGAGCTAGTATTAAATTTGCGATTCTGTACGTACACGCTGTGGTTAATTTGTTTAATTAACTAGGAATAAATCCATTTGATGCCGTACTTTTATGAAAGTCTAAGTTTCAACAGGGGAGAAGGGGAGTGCTACGGAGAGCTCGCTGCGGTGCTCGGGAGAAGAAAGGAGGTGCTCGAGGACAGGGCGTGGCTGGCCATGGGTAGGCCTCGGCCTGGCCGGTTGGAGCTTGAACTTATTTTCGGAAATATAGAGGCTCAGCATAAATTTTTAATAGTATTCACGTGATATTTTTTATCTAGGTATCGGGCCGTTGCTCTGGAAGCCCGAGGCTTAGCTGCACTACTGCTCGAGGAGGAAGAAGAAAAGAAAGGAGGAAAGGAAATAAAAAATAGATTTTTTTTTGTTGACTCAGCTGTGCATGTGACGGTGACGCCATGACGGTTGAGAGGGGTCCAATATCCGCTTTTATATTTCATGGTTGATTTTCAAATTTTCGCAATAGTTCAGAGATCAAATAGACTTATTCCAATTAACTACTGAGCCAAACTCTGTATGTACCGTTACTGTACCCCCTTCATCATGCAGCATATATGTAGGAAAATTAGCGCATGCAACAAGATCAATCTGTTTGGGCAAGCTGATGGAGGAGCTGTGTTTGGCGACCGGCATGAAAGGTGGCCAGTCCATGTATGTATCGCTTCCAACTATCTGTACATCCTCATATGCTTACTTCTTCTTCTTCTTTTCTTCGAAGAAACAGGCAGAAGGCAACAAAAGTACACTAGGCCCGAAGGCCTGGAAAAGAGGCTTAAAGTTTTAATTACACATGACTTAATTACTCCAAACATTTTGCAGACCAAAGTTTGCCTTCGTCCCTAATCTTTGCGGACAAGTCCAGGGGGAAGTCAATCTGTTGTTAAAATTTTTGGCATTGCGTTATTTCCAGATTTCCCAAGTGGTCAGAATGACCGCCGTGGCCATCGCCCTTCTTGGGAGGTGTCCCACGCTGTTTACTTTCGACCACCAATCCCCAATGTTGTGGCTGGGGCAGTGTGATGTCTTTAGCGGTTCACAGCCAAACCAGTCTGCTATCCTATTCCAAACTCGTCAAGTGTACATACACTCAGAGAAGAGGTGCAAGGCTGATTCCAAAGATTGCCTGCAGAGGGGGTCTGTAGAGGGGGTAGGCGCCTTAGTTGGGCCAACCCCGCGCTTGCAGTCTGTCAGAGGTCTAGAGATGGTTTTGGATGGCTAGCCAAGCGAAAAGCTTGCGTGGGGGCGAGCTTTTCCAAATTAATTTTTTGTACGCCGTTGTCGTTGATCCGAGGAATTACAACACGTAAGTGGACTGCGATGTGTAAGAGCCCTCCATAGTTAGTTTCCAAGTGATCTCATTTGCGGAAGTTGGGTCCAGGATTATTTGGTTTAATCTTCCCTATAGCTGTAAGCATTAGTGGACAAATTGAGATGTACCCTCCTGAATGTTTATGTCCTTCACCCAACGGTTGTCCTGCAGCGACGCACTTACTGTCATGTTTTTTCTTGTCGAAGGTTGAAAGATCTCCGAAACGATGTCTTTGGAGCGGCACCCTCCAGCCACGATGAGGTCCAGAACTTGGTTGTTTCCCCATTGCCAATCTTGATTGTGGTAGCTGCCGCAAAGAGGCGCCTATCGGTGTCGTCGCACGGTATATCCATACCTACCCAAGGTTTGTGGTCGGCCTTCCATTCTTGCCAGAGCCACAGTAGCCTGAGGGCTCTTGTGAAATTTGTGAGATCGAGGACTCCTAGTCCTCCGAGGTTTGTTGGTCGGCACACCCTATTCCAATTGACTTTGCATTTTCCTCCTATTATCATGTCTGCGCTAGACCAAAGGAACCGCCACCTAGCACGGTTCAAGGCCCGAAGTATGGCTTTCGGCACTTTTAAGGCCTTGAGGGAATAGATTGGGGTGGAGGTGAGCACCGATTTCATGAGAGTGATGTGACCAGCTGGTGTCAGAAGTCTGCCTTGCTAGCTCACCAACTTGCTTCTTGCTTCTTGCTTTGTCCAGTAGGGGCTAAAAATCCACCCTCCTTGGTCTTTTGCGGGTAAGGGGTAGGCCCAGGTATTTGATAGGGAAACTTGAACATATTACAGGGAGCTCTTGTAGGAGCACGTCGAGGTTGATGTGATCACAACTTATAGGCACGATCGTGCTTTTGTGGAGATTGGTCTTTAGGCCCGAAACACTACCGAAATTTTTGAGAATATGGGTTGTTGTTGTGAACTTGTGATGCTTACTTCTAAGTTTTGAAGTTGTGTGAAAATCTCCAGCTCTAGAAGGCATCGATCGAGTTACTTGCGGAGACTAGAGTTTGGAGCTTAACTTGGATCGAAACAAAGACCGTCTCCAAATTGAGTCTTGGAGGCAAACTATTACGGCGACATATCTCCTACACAAGCCCATATCTATGCACATATGCACATGGCTCATCTTGTCCATCCATTTCGGTTCGTGCGGCCGAGATTCGGGCTCCCCTCCCACTTGCGGCGTTTTGCGAAAACACCCCACACATGTCGCTTTCCTCTCATTTCTTCTCCTCCCCAGCACATGCCGCTTTCCTCTCCCTTCCTTCTCCTCCCCAACACGTCCCGCCGCTCCGCCAAGTAGGGTTCGGCCCCTGCGCCGCTTCCCCTCCCCAGCACAGCACCTCTGCGCCGAGCCCCTACACCACCCCTCTGCGCCGAGCCCTCGAGCCCTTGCCCTGGTGCCGCCCCTGCACCGACGTCGCCCCTGCCCCGACGCGAGCGTGAGCGAGGCGATTTTGCATCCCCCCGCACGAGACCTTCTTGCTTCCTTCGCCCCACACACCATTCACATCGCGCATTTGCCACCCACTCGTCACCTTCCCGAGCTAGGGTTCGCCCCCCTTCGCCACCCCTCCCCTCCACCGGCGCCCTACGTCACGCCTCGCCAGCCCTCGTCGCCCCTTCGGTTTGATATTTGAATTGTAAATTTTGACTCTGAATTCAAGCTTTCACGGTGTATGAAGGTGTGTGATTGAATCTGAGAATTTGGTATGATTGAATCATTTTTTGTATCATTGTAACTAATGTTTTATCTGAAATGTTATCTCAATTATCTCAATTCTATTTGTCTGAAATCTGTAATATGAATTGTTGTCTGAAATGTTGTGTGAAATCTGAATTGCCGACAGTATATGTTCTTAGGCATCAATGGGCATATTCATGTGACAAACCCAAGAGGGAGCTGGGCTACAGTCCGAGAAACTGAACTGAAGGTCTATCGAAGATGCGATCTTATGGCTCAAGAATGACAAACTGATCAAATTTTAGCATTTTACCCATTGTATTACTCACGTCTGCTACATTTCACGCTTCATGTACACTAAAATGATTTTTTGGATGTACTAGCAACTTTGAGATGTATATATTTGCTATGGCGGCCATGGCATATTGTTGTATCATATTAGTAAGAAGTTGAGATGTTATTGTAATACTAATTCCATGCAATGAAGGAAGAAATAATGTTATTTTCAGATGAATGATGGTTAATTTGATTCTGTACGAGAATTCCAAATGTTGTAAGAGAATTCCAAATGATGGAAGCATGTACCTCAAACCTTATGCCTTTTGCTTTTATGAATGGATGAATGGAACATTACCTTGGTCAGGATGGACAAGAAAACTTTTGCAAACACTAATGAACAATATCAGGATGTAAGAATCAAAATGGGATATTACATACATCATGGAGCTCATACATTCCTGAAGCTCATACATTCACAGATATGCTGCCACCATGACGGCTACAACCAAGAAAAATAATGCCGAGCCAGCCAAAACAATTTGTTACACAAGGCATTCTCTTAATTGAGTCATCTTTTCCTTTTTGTGAAAAACAATGCAGAACATTTCATCCAGTCATCTTTACTCTTTGCATCAACAATTGACCAAACCTTCAAAAAATTCAGCTTCTAGTGCTAAATTACAAAGCAGATTACAACTTCTAGTTCTGAATTACAGAGCCTTCAGCTTCTAGTACTGAATTATAGAGCAAATGACAACTTCTAGTTCTAGATGTGAGTTCTGGATGCAGCATTTCTTGAGTTATGTAGCATGTTTATCTCTGAATATGCGCCTCACTGCCCTTATCTAGAGTCATGCATTCGGCAAGCAGTAGTTTTTATTGCTACCCATATCCTGCCACATAAAAAGCACTCCATTCATTCAACCAAATAATCTCAAGTTACAACTATTCCATTATGACAACTGTAGCCATGACATTTAGACATTCCAGCTTGTACAACATGCATCAATCATGCTTTTGTATTGAAAATGTAGCCATGACATTCAGTTTCTGCCAGACACATTTCAGCTCCCAAAATACACAATAAATTTTCTTTATTGCTTTAGCCTAATCTGTTCCAATACTATTCTGGATTTTAGTAAAAAAAATCCAAAGATTTCTTTTTAATTGGACAGGGTGATGTAAAGTTGTCGACCTCATCCACTGGCATATTTTTGCACCCAAGTATAAGTGCAGTTTAAGTAAACTAGTTGAAAGAACATGCCTTTAGGAACACTGGACCTAAACAAATGACCATATTACCATGTTACATGTCCATAACATTCAAATATTACATGTCCAGAACATTCAGATATTACATGTCCAGACATTCAAATATTACAAGTCTGAAGCTCTAACATGTCCAACATTGAAACATTACATGTCCATACAACATTCAGCCACCTCCTTTGCAGCCACCGCCTCCTTAGCCACCCCCTGCTTCTCCCAACAAGGGCATGGCACAAGCTGAAGCCCCCCACAAGGCCCTAACGCGGACGACTCAGATTGCAACACTTTCTTCTACTCCATGACTGTCAACACATCAAAACAAAAATGATCATCTTCCATTTCCTCCATACGTCTGCACGCGAAAACAAAAATGAACAATCCACAATTGCAGTGCTACGGGCGGCACAATCCATTGACAACTACATGGGGAGGGGGGCACTCGGGCGTGGCGCAGGCGCAAGGGGACTAAGGGGACTCGGCGCAAGGGAAGGGGGGTTGCTTACTATTGGACCGAAACGGCGACTAGAGGGGGTGAATAGGAGCACGATTACTTTCTCTCCTAGATCGGATTCAACACGTTTTCACTCCAATAGCTATAGAAACTATGAAGATCAAAGTACAAGCACAGCGGAAGACTTGTATGGAATCCAATCGAAACCCCGAAACAAAACAACCAAAATTACCAAAAACTCAATTCACCATGAGTTCGGTGGTCAGACCTCTCAGCCTAGTGGTCTGACCGCTCCATGGGGCGGTCTGACCTCTCAAATGGGCGGTCTGACCTCCAGCCTGATGAACAGTGAAATCAGCCCAACTTCCAAAACTCAAATCGATCTAACTTTTGATCCGTGACTCCAAACCTTACCAAATTTGAGAAACACCTTCTCTAAGATATTAGCAACCTATTCCAATCAAGGATCGCAGAGATCCATGCCAAAGTTTCTATCTTTTTTAGTTTGAACGATTGGTGCTCCAAAACCGAGTCAAAATCAAAATATGATCTAAAGACTTGCTCGTGGGTGATTGATGATCAAGATGATCCTAGATGAGTTCCCACATGTCACAGCAAGTTATATCAAGGCAAGAAACCAAGCAAAAACTCGTGGATCAAAGGACTCAAAATCATCAAATAGAGAGAAGGAAAGCAAATAGACTCATCCTGAGGAAACTTTCCTTGGATTGATTTTGATACGGTATTGGTTTATAGCTACTCCATCAAGGAGGACAAAGACTCAATACATGAGCATGAAATCAAATCCAACTCTCTAGAACCCTAACCTCCAACTATCCTCTCACTAAGCAAACTAGGGTTTCAAAATAGATGAAAGGGTTAAGGGGGTGTAGTCACCACCCTTCTCTATTTATAGTGGAGGCTTAGACCTTCTAGAAGATTGAACCCTAATGGGCTCCCGTTAAGCCCACACACAAACGGGTCACATACGCACGCATTTTAAAGTGCTGTCTTCATCTCCTCTTGACCTAATCCGCTTCTCCTTACGCCATTTTGCGCCGCGGGTTGGCAAAAGGTCACCAAGGCGGTATTTGGTAAAATTACCAAAATACCCCTTTCTCGAAGACCGAGTTCAATCTTTGTGAAGCACTTCCATGCTTCGTCACGTGTAGGTTGATCCAGCGAATCTCATCATGTCAGCAAGTCTCTCCCACCTGGCTCCAACCGAAACCACCATGGCACTTGCACCGACCCCCGTGCCGGTTGATCCAACCCGTCGCACCGAACTGCCCGTTCGGTCACCTTTGCCCCTCATGTGCCATGCTTGACTCCATTGACCTCACCCGACATCCCCGATCGTTTTGGACCTCAGCTCTCCAAGCCTAGTCCCGATCATCCTCGTCGTTGACCTCTAAGCAACCTGCACAACAATAGACAAAGAAATCGATTCCGGGAACAAGTTCTTCACAACTTGACCCACGTTAGTCAAAACATGCATCATGCAATACATATACACTGAAACCCATGAACTTGACTTAACCCAACACTCATTGCCACCGATTGACCGATGAATAGAACAAAATCGGTCAGACCGCCATTCAATGGCGGATCGACCGCAGATTACATTCGGTTTGATCACCATTGGCGGTCGACCGCAATACGCCTAATATTTGGTCCGACCAAGACTTGTTCGACAACATTTTAACCTTTGACGAAAACTCATGTTTCGACAAACCGTTTACGACATTGCCAATTGTAGCATCATCCTAAGATCGTGGACATATTCCCATGATATCCACAATCTCCCCCTTGATGAACGCATTGGCAATTTCCCACAAAAGCAAATTTTGAGGTTTGAAAAGTAAAAACTCGACGTTTTCGCACAAAGGCACAACTTGGTCCAAATGCAAGAGAAAGCAATGGAAATGATCAAGTTGGCTTCAGAATAGCATAGGCAAGTGAGATAAGGCAAAAGAAAGCGAGAAAGCTTCATTTTCCATAAAAGAGTCAAAATCTCACTAAAGGTCTATATGAAAGAACAATTGTTCAAATTGACCTTTGATCATTGTGAGGTTGCAAGAATTGCAATTCAAGTTCAGAAATAGCAATAAGACCATAAGAATGCAAATAAAATACTCCCCCTCACTATGATCCTCATTTTTCCGAAAATCTCAAATTCTCCAAATAGCTCCCCCTTTTTAACATTTTTGTTACATCTTCTCCCCCTTTGACAATGGAGTCATCAAGGAATTACGTCTTCCTCTCGTCCAGAGATAACAAATGCAGAATGAGGAAAAAACATAAGAAGGAGCATGCATGAAATGCAATAGAGTGGCTTCATTTTTATATTTTCCAATTTTTTATTACAAGAAGCTTTAGACATTACCCAAAAGAACAAGCTAGCATTTCTAATATTGCACAAACAACACATCAAGCCTAACAGCGCTAGCAAAATCATGATAAGACATATATATCAAAGCTAAGCTAGAAAGCTTAATGTAAAGCAATGAATTGTAACAATTTAAGCAAAGCTTCAAATATAGAAAGTTCATCAACAGGGATCCTAAAATGATACTGGCCATGTCAAAATATTAATGTGAGATCAAAAAGCTAACAATGACCACATTAAGAGATAAACAGGTCATGAATTGAATCATTTTGCTTAATTTTCTCAAACACCAATTTTTCAACAATTTTTCATTTGCAATGAATATTGAAGTTGACTAATGGTCTAACTTAGTGAAGAAGATCCTGGACTAGGAGCCATCCACAAACTCTTTCTAAGCTTCGACCAAAAGTTGATTAAAGGTATATCTTAGTGAAGAAGATCCTGGACTAGGAGCTATCCACAAACTCTTCCTAAGCTTCTACCAGGGCGACAAATCTTGAGGTTCATGTCAATTTTGACAAGCAGTCCCCATGAGATTGTCTGGATCATCAAACTATCTCCAAGTTCATGTCTTTGACAAGCAGTCTCATGAGAGTAGTTTGGCACATTTTAAGCACATGACAATCTTTAAATTTGAGTTTTCATTTTTCACAAGAGCAGTTTTAGATTCTTAAAAGAACAAGAAGCTCAAGTAGTGATCAATTCTAGATTCAAGAGCTAACAAAGCAATTTTGACAGGGCCAATGTCACAAAAGGAGCCGATCATGCTGCGGTACTCACGTTGATCCACTGCTTCTCCTTCCTCATCTGGATCCAAAGCAGTAGAAGTCACCATGGGAGTGGCGATCGGCTTGCAGTCACCCATCTCGAAGCGCTTGAGCAGATCCTTGGTGTACTTCGTCTGATGGATGAAGATCCCTTCCTTGGATTGGCAAAACGGTTCATGATGAGATGCGTAATTACTCGATTTGGAGTACCGAGTCGAATAATTACGAGATAATGGTAAACAATTTTGGCGCAAAATTTCGTGAATTTTATGACGAGTTGAGTACCAAGTTATGTTATGCTTCGTGGCCCATCCCCAAAGCAATAGAGCAATCGAGCGTGCAAATGGCCAAATAATGAGAGGAATTAAGACCGAGTCTTGACGACTCATCAAGCACTCGGGGTTTGGGTACAAGAATTACCCTCGTATTATGGGCGATTAAATGCGACTACTAGTCGAACTCTGGTGAAACACCATTTTTTGGTTTTGGTCTTTGAAGCCATGCTTCCTCGGAACTAAAGATCTGATCAACACGAGTTGAAACTTTCAAAGACTCAACCAGAACAACTTCGAGCGGATGACATTAATCTACTCGAAGAAAGGAGAAACCAGCCTTAATCCGTTCGGCGGTCTACCAACAAGCCTGCTTGCAGATACTACGATCGTAAGGTCAACCTCGCATGACCTTCTTGTCAGAGGTGACTTGGTATTGAGGCACTACCAATCCAAGTCTAATCGAAATAAACTTTCTCCCAAGTGGGAAGGTCCTTACACAGTGGTCGAAGTTACTCGGCGGTCGATCGATTGGCAATGGAAGATGGCCAGGTTCTCGCAAATTCTTGGAACATCGACCAGTTACGCAAGTTTTATGTGTAACCAACCATTCAGACAATAAAGACTCAGATTCTTTCTACTTCTATTGTCTTACTTTTGAGTAATGCTTTCATAATCTTTCGACTACATTCCAAATACCCAGTTTTCTTTACACTGGTCGAAAGGAAGGCAACATCACCTAGTCGAAGTCTCTCCTCTCTACACGTGGTCCTGCCCACTAGAAGGAACTTCATAGTGTCAACTCGTTACTCACTTTTGCCGTCAATACAAAGAGCTCGGGTTCTTTTTGGTCGAAATATTTTTAAAGCCAGCTTTTTTCTCCTTAGATTATTTCTTCAGTTCTTTTGAGAAGTATTCTAAGCAGAGTGCACTTTCTTAGATTTATTCAACTGCCTTTGGTGTATTCGATCCGTCTCAACTAAGTCTAAGGAAGAAACACATCTAGTCGAAGTCTCTCCTCTCTACACGTGGTCCTGCCCACTAGAAGGAACTTCCTAGCATTGTTCAGTTTCCTACTTTTGCTACCAGGACAGACTTATCAAGTCCACCAAGGAAGGGTGAACGAATTTTTTGAAGTCCTCTAGACGTTTTCTTAACTCAAGTTGCTGTTCTCAATTTGATTAATCTAGTCGGAGATGGTAACATCACCTAGTCGAAGACTTTCCTCTCTGCACGTGGTCCTGCCCACTAGAAGGAACTTCCTAGTGTCAATTTGTTCCCACTTTTTCGACCAGTGCATGACAATCATGACCAAAAACTACAAGTTAACCAAACATCTATGTTTTCAGAAACCCTTTTTAACACTATTTACTTAGTTTGTCTAAACAAACTAAGCAAATAGTCGGGGGCTAGGATAAAGTTATTAACCTGACTTCAATTCTTAGTCTTTCTTTCGTTAATTATCTTTTGGGTTACTAACTACTCGACAAAGATGGTTTGCAGGAAACAAGATGGATTACATAATACATCAACAAAAGCTTGTTTTTCACAGGTTTTTTACAAACTACTCTGAAGAGGGAGAGCCCAGTCGCATCTCCTCCGAGACCTTCCTGCCAACGGCTTGCATTTCTTCTATAAGACGACTTGCTTCTGCCTCAGGGCAGTCGAAGTCGACTTCAATTGGCTGTACATTAAGGTTGGGGTCATGAGCTTTAAGTTTTGCCAATGCATAGCTTACTGCACCTTCGACCGCCTCCTTAATTGACTCAGCTTGGTTGGCCTTCAGAGTGGTCACCAGTTCTTGCAAAGTCCCGACTTGTTCCCCAATAGTACTTATGTGAGCAGCTATTGTATCATCTTGAGGAGTTTTTCCCTCACTACATAGCTCACCAAGTATATTGTTCAGGAGCATGATGTTGTCTTGAAGATTAATCTTCATCAACTTCATCTCCTGTTGGTTACGAGTCAAAGCCTCGCGGAGTTGTTTATTTTCGACCACTTGCTCTGGAAAGAATAAGACTGATCAAGCAAAAATAAACTCCTAGAGGAGAAAACAAAAATAATCACAGGTAAAAGCATTCCTTACCTACTAGTCGAGAATCTAACTTCTTGATTTCTTCATTATGGGAAGCAATGGTCTCAGCATGCCGCTTCTCCCATAATTTGATGTCCTTTGCATTTTCCCTAGCAATGTGGCCGGTCTCTTCAAGGATCTGGATTTTTCCTAATCCTAGTTTGAGCCTTCCCAATTCGAACTCAATTTCTAAAAAGAAATGGGAGTTAGAAAAGGAAAGAACTTCAGAAGAACTACTGAGTAAAGAATTGCTTACACCTTTCGCGAGATCTCGACCTCTCAATTTCTTGATCTTTACCTTTGGCTATACGAGAAATCTCGTGAATAACCAAAGTTTTATCTTTGACTTCATTTTGAAGCTTTCTCATGTCACCTTCTTTTTTTGAAAAGAAGCAAGAGTTAGATAAAGATCAACAACATAGGCAGTCTTAAGTTCAGCACTTACTGTCTAGCTCTTCTGCATTTTCTGATTCTTGAGTTAGCCTCTTGAAGCTTCTTCAAGAGGTCTCAACCCTTTCCCTAGTTTTTGGACTCCTCTTTTTCATAATCGGCGAGTCGGCCAGGTCTTTTCATCGCTATTTAACCTATAAAGGTTAAAAGTAGATATGAACACTATTTAACTAGTCGTAAGTCTTTCTACGACTAGCACCCAGTCGTGAGTTTTTCCACGACAAGCCTCATAGGCACTGTATAAATAGTCAAACTCTAAAACGACTACGAATAACAGTGACTTACCACCTCTCTGCCTGTTCGCAGAGTTCCGCTTTTTCCTGTCGTAGCTCTATGAGTTGTCGGTGATATTCAACAAATGGCAATTTGTTCGAGCTTTACGCAAAAAGAAAGACAGTGAGAAGTAAGGGAAGGCCACATATATAAGTATCTTTAAATACTTACATTCATGGTCGACCGAGCAAACATCGAGTAAACTAACAATGGACTCTTCAGCTCGTCTATCTTCGCGACTTGATCCCACCAAACCTTCTCAAGACGCTCATTGTCAAAAGTTTCCCCTCTATTGGGAATATCTTTGGGATGAGGGACTCGATCGCGAGATCTAAAAGCTGAAGACCCTACGATGGAAGCAGGTCCAAAGAAATCAGCACAGAAGTTAAAATATTGCTCGTCTTCTGATTCTGTAATTGCAGTTTCTTTTTGGGTACCGGGAGGAACGTCTTCAACGACTTCCTTTCCAGCACGGTGGTCAGGTACATCACCACCTTGGCCAGAGGCTTCTACGGCTGCCTCTGCTGTCTCCACGACCACCTCAGTGGTCGCAGCTACTACCTCAGTAGTTGTAGCTACTACCTCAGTGGTTGTGGTAACTACTTCAGGAGCCACGACTTCCTCCACTACCCAGGTTGTGGATGATCCTTCGACCACTTCCGCTGTCATCTCTCCAACCGCTGGAGAGGCGGCAATGGGCTTCTCGATAGAAGTATCCTCGGGGGCTGAAGGAGTTGGGCTAAAATCAACAAAAGGAAAGCAAGTCAGGTTGTGAAAAGCGAAAGGTAAATGCTGTTCTTACACTTTAGTTTGTTTCACATACCTCTGCATCCTGGACCTGACCAGGAACTTAGGAGTTATCTTCCCGACGGAAGATTTCTTCGACTTCTTTTCTATGACCATGTCTGGTCGGAGTTCAAGTTGAAGAATGAGCTCAGCCACAACCACGTCTGGTCGTGGATTTTGAACAGGAACCATCTCTCTGGTCTCGACTTTACGGATGGCGAGATCGGTCTCGACAGCTCCAAGAGCGGCGCTACCCTCAATTGTAGGCTCTTTGGATCAAGCATTGTCCTTTACAAAAGACATAAAGTCCTTCCAGTTCTCCTTTTCTAGTTGCTTGACAAAACTAGGAGTGGCGGCGTGAAAGTTTTCTTGTCATAATAAAAAGGTATCTTGGCCTTGCGGGCTTTACGCCTAAGAAGTTCTTCAGCCTCCTCAGCTTCAGCTGCTTCAACCTCGGCTTCTGTTGCAACCGTGTCTGTCGCAAACTTTGCCGAGGATCTGGTCGAAATAAAGGAACTCGAGCTTGCTCCTCCATTGTCGGCGACTTTTGTTAGTCGACGCTTTTTAGTCGGAGGAGCTGAGCCCTTGTCCATTATCATCCCTGCACCGATGGTTATCAGTTCGACCTCTGCGTCGTTCTGACGGTTTTCCATACCTACTTTCTGTAAAGAAAAACAGAAAAAGAAGAATCACTGACCGGTCGTAAGATTTTCTACGACCAGTATCCAGTCGTAAGCTTTTCTACGACAATTACCTAGTCGTAAGTTCTTTCTACGACTATGAAGTCCTAAGGATAGAATCAACTTTTGATTACTTTTAGGCGCTCCATCTTTTCCTCTGCGGATAAAATCGCAAGGATTTGAGGAACTACCACTCTAAGTGGCAGAGACTTCTCACAAACGAGTTTGACTCGAACGTCAATCTCTGCCTGTGAAAGATCTGTGTAAAACAGATAAAGATATTCATTAGACAATTTTGAAGAAGACCAAACCGAGAGCTAAGTCAGAAATCCACTTACTCTCCTCGTAGTCCCTGGTCGGGTCTTTTGGCCCCGTGTACCTCCACATAGGAGGTACTCGTTTCTTCAAAGGGCTAATTCGACGTGTGATAAAATCCTTCACCACATGCCATCCGGTCAACCCCTCCTCTCTCAAGTCCTTTATGGCTTGAATATAGGGGGCAATCCGGCTGATATCCTTGGGAGTCGAATCCCATGAAGATTTCTTTTCGGCAGCCTTCCCCTCGAAAGTAAGGCTGTCTTCTTGGGTGATTTTCCAGTAAAACCACCTCTTCCTCCATCCCGGCCACGAAGATTTAGTAAACATCTGAATATACTCCTTCGACTTCCCGTCATGGAGCTTCAGACCACAACTTCCAGCTATTCCAGTTTGTCGAGCCATTCCATAGAAATATTGAAAGAGCTCAAGGTCATTGGAATTCGTGTATGCCTCACACAGATACACAAATACACTTAGCATTGTGATGGAATTAGGACCAAGGTTCACCAATTCCACCCCAAAATGCTCGAGTACAAGTGTGAGAAAGGGGTGAGTAGGCAATTGAAGGCCACACTCACAATATGCACGGAAGGCGGATTTGCCGATCTCCCCGGACGGCCAATCTTGTCGAGGCCAGTAAACCACTTCACGAGAATTTTCTCTGGAATCTTCCCGACGTCGACTAGGGCTTGAATCTTCACCGCATCCATCTCCGACTCAGCCCACTCAGAAACTTTCCCGGCCATTTCTTTCAGAAAGGGGGGATTTTCGATTGGATTGGCAGCGAAGAAGGCACGATTGAGTTGGTGGCAGAGAAGACAAGAACTTGATGAACAGCGGGAGCGATTTGGTGAAAAGTATAAATCCAAGTTTTACCCCTGGTAAGTATTTATAACCGTGTGCCTTGGGCTGAAGGCATGGCATTCCGAAGGTTGCCACCGCTTCGGGAACCGCTCTAACGGACAGACTTGCGGGAGTCGTTTGTGATTCTCTAACTTGTCCGTTCAAGAAAATCAAGTTCGTTTTTACACCTCAAGCAAAATTACTTTCTTGGTCAGATCTTTTTGAACAAATGAAATATTAATCGGAAAGGTTTTTCTTTCGATCACCATACTACGACCACCTCATGATCGTAGGAGTTTTCTACGGCTATTTGATAGTCGTAAGCAACCTTCTTGACCAAGCATATTTCTGGTCAAAGTAGTGCATAAATGTCGAAGAGCTTTACCTTCGACCACATTTCTACAACCCTCTGGTGGCCGTAAGACCATCTATGACTCCTTCACCAAGTAAGTTAATTTCACTTGAAGCTAGGGGGCTAGATGACGAGGATCTAATAATCCTCATTTTATCTTTTATCTATAATTCTTATTATAAGTAAATATGTTGTCATATGGTCCCTGGGTATACCCCTTAAGTTTACAAGGGAGAAACCTACTAGATGGTCGTAAGTTCTTCTACGACCACCCCCATAGTCGTAAGTCTTGCTACGACTACCTTATGGTCATAAGTTCTTTTACGATCACTACCCAGTCGTAAGTTATTCCACGACTACCTCATAGTCGTAAGTCTTGCTACGACTACCTTATGGTCGTAAGTTCTTCTATGACCAGGTCAGCTACGACCACCTTATGATCAATAAAACCTACAGGAGAGTGGGTCCAATTGATTAAGGAATCCAAACAGTCAACATACGCTGATATTATTGGAAATAATATCCCATCATCTCTAACAAGTAACTGCCAGGCGGCATAAAGGAGTTACCATCCCGATAATTACTGCAAACGTGCGTCCGTTACTGGATTGAATGAGGCATCTCTTTAGTAGGGGAAAATGGCTATTCCTTCACGACTATATAAATGCAACGGTCAGAGAGGAAAAGGGGGACAGGGCGATCGAGGCGTACACACACGCTATCGAGGGCTATCAGGAAGACAAGTGCTATCATCTGTAATAGTCTTAGTTTTTCTCCTGATTGTTCAGAATACACTCAATACCATACACACACAGGAGTAGGGTTGTTATTCTCTCCGGAGAAGGCCTGAACCTGTATAAAAATACCCGTGTCAATCTCTCTGTGTGATTCTATTCTAGGAGACCCCCCGAATCAAACAATCTTTACGTAAGATCGGTTCTAAAACACCGACAGATAGCTTCAAAACATGATTAGGGTGCTTGAAATTCTCAAAGCCAGAGGGTTGCCTAACATACACTTCCTCCTCTATAAAACCATTCAGAAAGGTACTTTTAACGTCCATTTGATGCAACCTAAAACCTTTAGATGCAGCAAATACAAGCAGAATACGAATGGCTTCTAGTCTAGCAACAGGAGCAAAGGTCTCATCAAAATCTAACCCCTCAACCTGGCTAAAACCCTGAGCTACCAACCTAGCCTTGTTTTTAACCACAGAACCATCCTCATTTTGTTTATTTTTGAACAACCAATGGGTTCCTATCACATTATGACCACTAGGAGGTTCTACAAGGTTCCAGACTTTGTTTCTTTCAAAATTCTCTAACTCCTCATGCATAGTATTGACCCAGCTAGAATCAGATAAAACATGTGATATATCGCGGGGTTCAAAAGAAGCTACGAATGCATAATGAGAGAAGAGACTCGAATCATGATACCTGGAGTGAGCGACTCGCTCATGAAGATTGCCAATCATCTGATCCAGAGGGTGTTACTTTTGAATGTGCAGTGGAGTGCCTGGAGGAGATAGCGTCTCCTCAACCTCCGCAGGTACTACTGATGAAGACGATGCAGGAGGTGCCTCAATTGGAGGTGAATCAGTCATAGCAGGTTCTGGAGCTTGGACAAGAGCATCAGCAATAGGTGGAAGAGCAATATCAACTTCATCATCATCTTCTTCTACAAAAATGCTCTCGGTCTCCTGTGAATCACCTGAAATGTCGGATCTAGCTCCAGGGCTAGTCTCATCAAAAGTGACATTGCATGTCTCCTGGACAATGTTAGTTTCAACATTAAAAACCCGAAAACCCCTCGAATGAGCAGGATAACCCAGAAATAAACTATCACAAGTCCTTGATTCAAATTTATCTAGGTTTCCTGTCCTGAGAATAAAACACTTTGATCCAAAGTCTCGAAAGTGAGAGACAGAGGGTTTTCTACCAAATCGAAGGTCATAAGAAGTCTTGCCCAAAGACGGTTTCAAGAAGACACGGTTTGAAATATGGCAAGTTGTAGCAATAGCTTCGGCCCAAAACCTCCTCGGTGTGCTATACTCATCTAGCAACATCCTAGCCATCTCGACTAAGGTTACATTCTTCCTTTCCTAGCGCCATTTTGTTAAGGGGCGTGTGGAGAAGAGAAGCGATGCTCAATCTTGCGCTCGGCAAAAAGAGGCAAAAGAAGCATTCTTGAAATCCGTTCCATTGTCACTACAGATCGCCCTCAAGGCACCAGGAAGTTCAGAAGCCAAACGAAGAACAAGATCATGATAGTGATCAAAAGCCTCATCCTTCGAAGCAAGAAAGAACACCCAAGAGTATCTCAAAAAATCATCAACTATGACAAGGATATACCATTTGTCACCGATTGACCGAACCCTAGCAGGACCAACAGGATCCATGTGAAGCAATTGTCCTGGTCCGTCAGTCATGACCATAGTCAATGAAGGGTGTGAGACGGTAACTTGCTTGCCATGCCTACAGGGCGCACATACAGCATCCTTAACAGCTTTAAGTTTAAGCAAAGCTCTCATGAGATCAAGGCCACTAACTCGCGTCAGATGATTAAAACCAATGTGCCCTAAATGTTGGTGCCAAAGCCAGATATAAGAAGATGCAATTAAACATTTGAGAGATCCAGCAAGAGATTCAGAAAAAATAGCTCCAAAAATTCTACCAACTCTAGAAATCCCAAAAACAAGCTCACCGACAGAATCAAGCACACAGCAGGCATTTTTCTTAAAACGAGTTTCGTAGCCATCATCAAGAAGCTGCGAAATAGAAAGCAAGTTGTACCTTAGCTTGTCCACAAGAATGACATCCTTTAGGATGAATCTGTCATTCACCCTGATCGATCCCATTCCTTCAATTCGCCCTTGTGTATCATTTGGAAAGGTGATGAAGTCATCAGCCGTCGACCGCGTGAAGGAAGTGAACCATCTAGAGTCTCCGGTCATGTGGCGTGAACACCGGAGTCAACGAGCCATGTGTTCTTCCTCCGTCCGCGGCGATCCTAAAAATCAAGGCACAAAAGATCGATATGTCTCAATACTAGGGTTAGTTAGACATGACTTGGGAACCTAGTACTGAGACACATGTCTGCGAGTAGTATGCAAAGCAGAAGTGCTATCCTTGATTTTATTTGAAATTCTGTTATGAGCAATGGTTACACAAACATGAGAAGCATCCTGCCTAGGAACATTATGATGATGAGCATGTGAAACAAATCCTAGTCCAGGTTTCTTCCTTTCTAAATGACCATGTCTCATAAAAGCTCTAGGTTGATTAGATGAAATTCTAGCAATATTTTTCTTAGCGTTTTCAACCTACGCCAACAGAACTCAACCAAATGCCCATTCTTCTTGCAATAGGTGCAATGGTATTTGGTACCACTGGGAGAAGCACCTTTTGACTCAAAAGAAGGTTGGATAAAACCTGGAGATTTGAAAATTATTTTTGCAGGTTGGGTTGTGAATTCAACTAAGCCATTTTCCAAGACCTGAATGACATTAGGCTTGGATTTGTCCTGGGCAGAGTTGTATCCTAACCCTTGCTTCTTATAAGGAGTTTTAGACGTATCCAGAATCATGTTTAACTGTTTCTTACCTTTAGAGAATTTTTCTAATGTGTCCTTAAGGTAAGCATTTTCTTTTCCAAAGTTAGCATATGAATCACAAGTCTTGGCCTTAATGGCTCTAGCATGTTTCTCCTTAAGATGAGCAACTTCAAGCTTATAAGCTGCACATGAGGCACACGGTGTAGACTCAATTGTGTCCTTAAGCTTAGCATATTTAGCTCTAACTGCTTCTAGAATGTCTTTAACTTCTTGTTCACGTTCTAAGCAGAAAGAACAAAAGCTAGATTTAACATTACTAGAGGCATCCAACTTACTAGACTCTAAGCATTTTTCACAGGGAGCAGATTTAACATCAATTAGCCCAGTCCTAGCATTTTCAAGTTGGTGCAAAGTAATGTCATGAGTAGATTGCAGTTTAGCAAATTTAGAATGTAGAGCATGGCAAGATGAACATTCATCAAATTCAAGAGTCTTAGCATTTACAAGTTCTAAAGTCAAATTATCTACTTGTGACTCTAAGTCCTTGTTCCTAGCCATGGTAAACTCTAAGGCCTTATCCTGACTCATGAGTTGCTCAAACATGGTGTCACATCTAGCAGAAAGAACATCATAGGAAGGAGGCACCTCATCATTGTCATCGGCGTCGACGGAGTCGGCCATGAAGCACATGCCGGTGAAATCGTTGGCCTTCCCTTTCTTGTCTTGAGGGAGCTCCTCCTCCTTATCCTCCTCGCTCTCGGAGTCCACATCGCTAATGGATTGCTCTCCGAAAGCGGCAAGGACTCGATGAGCAGCCTTCATGAGCTTGGCAGCATCATACTTGGGCTTGCTCCCCTGAGGCTTCTTCCAGGCAGGCTTCTCATCCTTGCGATTGCCCTTACCTTTTAGCTTGGGGCAGTTTGCCCGGATATGATATAGCTCTCCACACTCATAGCACGTCACAGAGCCACCTCTCTTCTTATTTCTAACATTGTTATAGGCCCGTGTGACTTTCTTGGCTAAAAGAGCTAAATCAGCCTCAAGAAGACTCTCAAACTCTTCTTCTTGAATTGCAGGTAAACACGTAAGAGAAAATCTAGAAGAAGACTCAGAAGAACCATCAGAAATTATTTTCAGAGGATCAGCTACCAAAGCCATGTTATCCTTCTTAGGAAGACTGCCTCTCTTGATCTCATGAGTCTTTGAGCTTGCTATAAAGCAGCTCCAAAGTGAGACTAGAGAGATCGACGTTCTCCTCAATGGTAGTAGCCTTCATCTCCCACTCCTTGGTGTTGATTGTAGCCAAGAGGTGGGCGGCATTCTCAGATTGAGAGTACTCAATGTCAACAGCTCTCATCTGATTCATCACTTTGTTAAAGCGAGTAAAAACGTCATCGATGCTCTCGCGAGAACACATCTCGAATTTGTTATACTCTCGCTTGTAGACCGTTTGGCGCACTTACTTGATTTGGGACGATCCCTCATGGTAAGTTTCGAGGGTGTGCCAAATCTCATGTGCGGTCTTACGGTTGCAAATCCTATCATATTCCTATCTACCAAGCCCAGCATATAAGAGATTCTTTGCCTTATGGTTGTTTGCCAAGAGGGCTGCTGAAGCCGGCGAAGCAACCTCGGGCAAAACGAGCAGAGCTCGAATAACCTCCCATATAGCTTGTCCTTAGCTTTGAAGGAAGAACTCGCATGCGATTCTTCTAATAGGCATAGTCGAGCCCATCGAAGATATGCGGCTTGGTCGAGTACTTATCCATCGTCAAGTTCAGTAACCGGTTAAGGTCAAGATTGAACTAACCGGGCTTTGATACCACTTGTTGGACCGAAACGGCGACTAGAAGGGGGGGGGTGAATAGGAGCACGATCACTCTTTCTCCTAGATCGGATTCAACACGTTTTCACTCCAATAGCTATGGAAGCTATGAAGATCAAAGTACAAGAACAGCAGAAGACTTATATTGAATCCAATCGAAACCCCGAACCAAAACAACCAAAATGACCAAAAACTCAATTCACCATGAGTTGGGTGGTCAAACCTCTCAGCCTAGCGGTCTGACCGCTCCATGGGGCGGTTTGACCTCTCAAATGGGCGGTCTGACCTCCAGCCTGATGAACAGTGAAATCAGCCCGAACTTCCAAAACTTAAATCGATCTAACTTTTGATCCGTGACTCCAAACCTTACCAAACTTGAGACACACCTTCTCTAAGATATTAGCAACCTATTTCAATCAAGGATCGCAGAGATCCATGCCAAAGTTCCTATCTTTTTTAGTTTGAACGAAGGGTGCTCTAAAACCGAGTCAAAATCGAAATATGATCTAAAGACTTGCTCGTGGGTGATTGATGATCAAGATGATCCTAGATAGGTTCCCACATATCACATCAAGTTAGATCAGGGCAAGAAACCAAGCAAAAACTCGTGGATCAAAGAAGGACTCAAAATCATCAAATAGAGAGAAGGAAAGCAAATAGTCTCATCTTGAGGAAACTTTCCTTGGATTGATTTTGATACGGTATTGGTTTATAGCTACTCCATCAAGGAGGACAAAGACTCAATACATGAGCACGAAATCAAATCCAACTCTCTAGAACCCTAACCTCCAACTATCCTCTCCCTAAGCAAACTAGGGTTTCAAAACAAATGAAATGGTTAAGGGGGTGCAGCCATCACCCTTCTCTATTTATAGTGGAGGCTTAGACCTTCTAGAAAATTGAACCCTAATGGGCTCCCGTTAAGCCCACACACAAACGGGTCACACACGCACGTATTTTAAAGCGTCGTCTTCATCTCCTCTTGAGCTAATCTGCTTCTCCTTGTGCCATCTTGCGCCGCGGGTTGGCAAAAGGTCACCAAGATGGTATTTAGTAAAATTACCAAAATACCCCTTCTCGATCTTTTTCGAAGACCGAGTCCAATCTTCGTGAAGCACTTCCATGCTTCGCCACGTGTAGGTTGATCTAGCGGCTCTCATCATGTCGGCAAGTCTCTCCCATCCGGCTCCCACCGAAACCACCAAGGCACTTGCACTGACCCCCGCGCCGCTTGATCCAACCCGTCGCACCGAACTGCCCGTTCGGTCACATTTGTCCATCTTGCGCCATGCTTGACTCCATTGACCTCATTCGGCATCCCCGATTGTTCTGGACATCAGCTCTCCAAGCCTAGTCCCGATCATCCTCGCCGTTGACCTCCAAGCAACCTGCACAACAATAGACAAAGAAATCGATTCCGGAAACAAGTTCTTCACAACTTGACCCACGTTAGTCAAAATATGCATCATGCAACACATATGCACTGAAACCCATGAACTTGACATAACCCAACACTCATTGCCACTGATTGGCCGATGAACAGAACAAAATCGGTCGATTTGTCATTCAATGGCGGTTTGACGCGGTTTACATGCGGTCGGCCATTGGCGGTCGACCGCTACTAACGCCACCGATCGACCGCACTTGCCTGACAACATTTTAACCTTTGACGAAAACTCATGTTTCAACAAACCGTTAATGACATTGCCAATTGTAATATCATCCCAAGATCGTGCATATATCCCCATGATATCCACACTTACCTCACACAAGGCCTCACCGTGGCTCAGCTTGGTGCGGGATTGGGAAGCGGGAGGTGCGGGGATGTAGTCGCAGGAAGCAGAGGTGGGAGGCGTGGGGCCGCCGCCGCAGGGGGAGGCGTGGGGGCAAAGTCGCAGGGGGATGCGCGGGGGCGGCGACGCTGGGGGAGCTGTAGGAGCCGGTGGTGCAACCCTAGCTCGTGGGGTGGAGAAGGAGGGGGATCAAACGTAGGAAGACCGAGCAGGTGCGGGGGGCGAAGGAAGAAGGAGTCTCGCGTGGGGCCGCGGGGGGTTTTCGCAAAGCTTGAGTGGGAGCTGAGGGGGAAATCTCGGCCGTGGATTTGGGAGGGAGGGGCTCGGATCGTCCATGTGCATATGTCCACCAAACCACCCTTGTGCACAGGATATGTTGCCAACTATTACTATCGGCATGATGCGCCACTGCACCCACATCGCTATTTGGCAGTGGCAGACTAGCAGTACATAGGAAAGGAAAAGGTGGTGGCCTTGGCTTGGCTCGCACAACACTTTGCTCGATCTGCATGGACTAGGCCACGGCTACGCTAAACAAAGCCAGTGTTTCATTCTGATGGGATTTCCTTTCTCTAGATGTTGAGTCGAACTTGGCTTACCAGGACATGAGCGATTTGACTCATTTCTCAACCACGTTTTTGTTTGGGCTGTCTTTCGACTTTCGAGAGGCACACTACTACACAAGGCCGAGGCCCATGGGTAAGGAGGGTACAACAATTTTCAGATTCCATGGGTGTTTATTTGCCTGCATAAGTCTTGGCTCAAATATGGAGATACAGGGAATGATTGTTTGGTTTATTACACGTTGGTTTGGGCCTGGCTTGAGCGATGCAAGATTCCCTCCCGAGCTAGGCCCGAGTGGAACAGCCGAATCGACCTTCGCTCCCGAGCTAGGCCCGAGTGGAACAGCCGAATCGACCTTCGCTCCCGAGCCAGGCCCGAGCAATGCAGGCGCGTGGCCACGCGGGTGCACGCAGGATGTGCAAGTTGTGCAGTCACGAATTGGGTCACCCTCCTCGCGGCCATCCTCATCATAGTCCCCGTACTCCACTTCCTATTGGTGTAGAGCAACGGGGGAGCAGACCATCTCGACATCTGGGGCACCCGACGCTCTGTGCCCTCGTCGTCGTCTTCCTTGCGTGGATTGATCCCCCCACGTCCATCCCGAATCCTAGGGTTTGGATCTCGAATCCGACCGGATTCGATCGGATTGATAGGGCTAGGAGCCGTGGGGAGGTGGGACTAGAGAGTGGGTATGGCGGGGAGGAAGCGGAAGGTGGACGCGGTGTGGGAGATGGACAGTGGCGGACCCAAAAATAAATTTTAGCTATGACAGAATTGACCGCGTGGACCAAGAGTATTACCCACAAGCAAAGCAATTCATACATAAACTATATTATAACACTAATAAGAGTATATGACATTAAATGGAATCAACAACTACAATCCGCATGCAAACATTTGAAACTATATTCAACAGCTTACGCTTTGTGCAGCGGTTCTACTAGCACGGTACTGCCTCTGAACAGTGCTAAAATATCTCTTCAACCATTTCTAGCAAATCAAATAATCGACCATTCAAAATCTTGAAGCAAAAAATCACAATTCAGCATCTATTATTCTATTTGAGACAACCATAAATTAGAATTGAGAGACCTTACTGTTAGAATTAGACTTGGACCGATGCTTGCAGCTTGCCCTTGTTGCTGAGGTCACTACAACACAAAAGCCCTGTAGAGACGCCTATTTTATGGGTTAAATACGTTTTCAATCATCTCTATAGCGTCATAGAGTCGTTTTTGTAAAGCGTCTCTAGAGCATCTCCCCACGTACCGTGCCAAAGATCACAGAGACGTATTGTTAAGTGCGTCTACAGTGATATGAGTCGTTTAGATTGCGTCTCTACAAGCTTGGAGACGCTTTCATATTTGCATTTTCATATCGTCTCTACTCTCCCTAGTGATGCTTTATTGCGTGCCAATAAACATAGATACACATTCATAGACGTATTTGGATTGAGCTAGAGACGTCCATTTTTATTTTGTTCTGTAGAAATATTTTATTGCTGGTTCAACTACAATGATTCAGAGGATATAGTATCACATATTTTCATAAGAAGTTTCAGATCTTTGGTAAAGCCATTTCAAATGTAGAATTACATTGTCCATATATAAAAAAACCAGAAGAAAAAAACATAGACACTCTGTTGCGGACTGAATCGAGTTAACAACTGAATCTAGCATCCACATACAAAGGTGTAAGCAGGCCCAAGAAAAAATTTAGTACAAATCACGCATCTGCGACGACCTTGACTCCTCGGACCAAGGTAATGATACCTTTGTGCTCACGAGAACAATGATGGAATCTTCTGACTCTAGAGGATGCTAGAATTTATAAAGACCTCAATTTTGAATATCAAGTTCCCTTTCTCCACGTCTTCAGTCATTTCAAGGTACTCTGTTGGAATTGCAAGAACCTAAATCAGAAACATCATATCATTAATATCAAATTATCAATCCAAAGTTCCAACCCTGATGTTAGTATCTATATGGCAAAAGTCTATAGCATACATAGTAGTGGATCAAAGGTGGACCAATTTATGTTAAGTGTTCATAAATTACACGTTTTTACAGTGTGTTCTGGTGTAACCATGTTTTTTAAATGTCCGTCAGCAAAGGGTGACAAATTGCAGTGCCCTGTAGCCAATTTTCCCTAAATAGAATGGACCAAATGGTTTTGCATATGAATATAATGTTTTCTTAAACACGGGCATTTAAACATGTGGACAATTGGAAACATATGGATGGTAAATTGTGCATTTTTAAAGAAAGAGTGAGAGTGAGTATGGTTATCTACCAGAACTCAAAAGGTACTACTGTATGTGTGCTAACCTTCCATGGACAGCAAGAGCCGGAACACCAGTCTTCTCAATCCGGCGTGCCAACTCCACAGTGTCTGGCGTGTGTTAGGAAGAGCGGATTTTACATGTCCTTTGTTGTGTCCAAGTTCCTCCATAATGTGGTCAAAATCTACGATGCAATTTGCATATCCTGAATAAGTGCAGTGAATTTCCACAGTATGAAAATAGTAAAACAAAACAATAAGAACATGTACATCATGTATAAGCTCAGGTTTGGAGAGTAAAGCGGCACCCATTCCACCACTGAGAGAGAATGACTTTGGACAACCCATGTTGATATCTATAGTAGTGACATCATTACACGGTCATGATGAAAACTATAATTAAAGAAAAGATGCAAAGCGGGAAAGGTTAAAATAGTTAATCCAATGCCTTGATGAGATCAAACAACCCTAGTAACCCACCGCACTTTAAGTTAGTTTACTTGAATTTGGATATTAAATAATTTGAAACAAAATTACACAATCTGAAAGCGACTTTAAGTGCCCTCATGGCATCGATGTGCCCATTTGGAATACGACCTTGTCCCTTTCTTGTGGGCAAGTCCGGAACACTACATTATCAGTCCCTCTCTCCACAAAATCGGTAGTCCCGAGAGATTCTGGCCAACATTGAACATCATGATTAGCATGAGTGGAATGATACCACACAAATCCAACAAATTTGGACAATAGTGGACAACATACAAAACAAATAAATGAAATCCTATAGGTGTTAAAACTTAAAAGGTTCTCCAGCCTCCTAAGTAAAATCAAGAAGTTCACTTCATAAAGCATCTAATTGTACACTTGTAAAGTTATCCAAACTTTTGTTTTCTTATATCTTCAATACCAACCCTTTACCATCCAATAATCATTTAAGATAAATATTTCGAATCACCTACTTGAAATGCAACAGTATTGGAGTAAAGTTATCTGCAATACTATGATATGCAAGATCTTAACAGAAATTTATGAGTACAACATAATTGTTCATACAGAGGTGACAGTAGTGAGATCATAATAAAATATTAAATGTCACTTGAACTAAAAGACCATTTGTAACACGTTCACACTTCAAAAATGTATGATCTATTATTTCTTCTCCGTAAGTAATATCAGCACCATATTCAGTAGCCAGTAGCCTAAACGGCAGAGTGCCCTGCAAAAGTAATTAACAAAATAAGGTAGATAATACATACAACTATGTATTCAGATGTTGAGCAAATCCTCTCAAGAAAATATCTTCAAGCTGTAAAGGATGACTACTATGTATTCAGCAATCCCAGCATAGGAACTCATTGGTATCTATCTATCTCAAAAATAGACAGTAATGCCGCATAATTTACTAACAGAAATTATATGCTCAAGGACTTATTTAGAAGCAGAAATACATGACAACAATATAAAGTTCTATGTTATTAGAATTGACAAAAAGTAGTGCTAACTACATTCAATAAAGTGATGTTTGGCCCTTACAACACTACAATAGCTTGTAATACACGGACCATGATTTATTCATTCCTTCATTAGGCGGCGGCAATATACAACCAGTAATCTCAGCTTTTATGAGTCACGGCATGAGAAAAGCAAAATTGATCAATCAAATAAACCAACAGCCTTGATACCACAGCTCCTGACGCTACTGCTCTCAAATTATGACATGTCCAGCCATCAACAGCTTCCAGTTGCAATACGAACAGCAACAATGGCATCAATCGGGGGACCATTATACTAATTAGGGTTCTAATTCAAGTGCCACATTATTGATACAAATAATCAGCAGATCTCGCAACTAAGGCACGTAAGAATTAAGAAGCGAAAAATTAGCTCACTGATCGAGCATCAAGCTACTTATTCACTTCTGAATAAGGCGTTAGCAACTACGCATGGCATATTATTTACTAGATCACATTGTATGTCTATATTCACCTTAGACTTATTGAGCTCATTGAGAAGGAGATTTTCACCGATCGAACATCAAGCTACTTATTCACTTCTGAATAAGCCCGCATTGGCCGCATCGCTCACGGCCCCGCACTCACAATTGTTATCCTCCCCTCTAAGCTGAAGGCGAAGTAGTGCGGGAACTCGACGAGCTTAGCGGCGGGGTCCCTCCCCATGCGGTTGACGGGAACTAGAGCTTGGGCGTGAGGTAGGTATCGATCCTGTAGGAGAGGATGGCGGGGGCGCGGCGAAGGAAGGCTTGACGGAAGGTCGGGAGCCAGTTGCGTCATGAAGAATAAGAGCTTGGGAGGAAGGTCGATCGGCGGAGAAGGCGAGGAGCATGGCGGTGAGAGGAGGGTCTCAATGAAAGAGACACCGGTGGAGAAGTGCAACACGGGGTTGAGGGTGTCGGGAACGGAGGCCGCGAGGAGGCGCGGGGACCGGACGACGGCAGCGCGGAGGAGCGGGGGTGAGAGCGGCGCGGCAGAGGAGAGGAAGTCGAGAGGCTCGTCGGGAGGGGAGGTGAGCAGGGACGGGAAGGTCGAGAAGATGTGAGCGGCGTCTCGGGCGGAGAGGCCGTGGGAGAGGAGGAGGCGGAGGGAGGAATGGAGAAGCGGCAGCGACGCGGAGCGAAGCGTGGGGTGGAGGGCGAGGAGAGGGAATGGGTCAAGGAGGAGGAGCAGGGAGGTGAGAGCATGACGAGATTTGAGTGGAGTGGTGAGGCTAACTGCTGAGTTGAGTGGGGTTAGTGTTTGCTAAATGGGTTGGGCTCTAAATGTTGGGACGTATTCTAAACGTCTCGAGAAACATCTTTATGTGCTACCTGATTCTGGGTATAGAGATGCAATAAAAGCGTCTAAATAAAAACGTTCCTAGTAGACTATTTTGTTGTAGTGCCGGCGCCAACCTGTAGGCTGTAGGAACTCACACCTTAGGCCGCAACCGCCGCCGCAGGTACTTTCCTCAATTCATAAAGATTGAATTAGTCTCAGGAGAGCTCGAAGCCTCTAATTAAGTTTAAACCTGGCCAGTCTGCATAAAAACTGCACTTTTGACTCATATTCCCAATTCGCACCTCCTCCCCAACAGCAAAAGTTGCGACCAAATTGAAGGGGGTTTGGGAGTGGGAGGGGCAGAAAGCAGAGGACGCTCACCATGCGGTCGTTGATGATTTTGGCTCCCTCGACAGCGGCTTGGCTAGCTTCGTGGGCGATGGCGTCAGCATAACCCAGAATGGCGCGACGACAACATCGTGAGATCACCACGGCGATGGCGAGGCCTTGCTCCATCGATCGCCTCGCTCGTTCCTGCATCCATGCTAGGGTTCACCGTCGCCCCGCATCCGAGCTGTCGAGCTCTTGCTCACGATCTGGCCATCTGGTCTGGGCAACTATAGGCCAAGGGCATGCATAATGCATTAGCTCGTGCCTCTAGGGCCTTTGTGGCCATGGGCCTTCCTTAGTAGCTGTAACGTCCCAAAATTTAGCTTTTCTAAAAATCTTTTGAGTAGTTTAGGTTCCTGGAAAATTTCACCAATTTTATTTAAATTAATAAAGCTTAATTGGGAATTTCCTAAATTAAAATATTTAATTTGACTAATCTAAACATCAATTAAATAAAAACCTTTGTTATGTGGCTTCCTTGTGTTCCAAGAAATTTTCTGGTATTTTCTGAGATTTTTCTGAATTTGTTTACTATTTTATTTGATCTCTTTGATTTTTGGGATTTTTTTATTGATTAATATTTTTAAAATTTTACTTTAAAGTTAACCCCAGCGCACTTTATTTTCAATTCTGACCTCTTTGGTCACACCACCACCCGTGGCGTGACAAAACAACGCTGTCACACTGAGACATGCTCTTGTCACGCTACCACCCATGACGTGACAATGTTGTTTGGTCATGCTATGGGTGGTGATGTGACCAAAAATACTATTTAGCAGACTTATCCTACGGCGTGACAGCGTTGTTTTGTCACGTCACAGGTGGTGGCGTGACCAAAGGGGTCAGAAATGAAAATAAAATACGTCGGGTTAACTTTAAAATGAAAATTTTAAAGGGGTTAATTAATAAAAAAAAGTTCTCACGTATCCCAACCGAACTCATTGCCAGCCAAACGGGAGAGTTCAGTACGTATTCGTTTCCAACTCAAATCTTCCAAATTTGATATCTTCCTCTACGATGCATATAAAAGCGAACCGTTTACGCCTAAGCATTCGTCTTGATCTCCTCTTCCAATTCCCTGAATTGGTTTCCCCCAAATCAATATATTTTTGTCGCTATCTGGAGAATACCGAGCTCTACCCAAAGGTCTTCTCCGGTGAGTTGCGCCTTCTTCTGATGTCCGCCAGCCGAACCGTCTGCGGCGTTGGCTTCACGTCGTCGCCCTCTATATCATGGTTCCATCCACTTCACCCAAAGATCACCGGAGCCATGTCAAACTGTAAAGCCGAAACATGTTCATCGCATTGTTCACTTCCTCGGTGAGTTTTTCCAAAATCCGATTGCACTATCACATCCGGCTTGTCATTTCCTTTTCGTTTTGCCCCTTCTTCGATGTCGCATCGCTTCCGTCCGCCGTCTACGCCGTGCATGCACCGTGCGTTTCTTCCTGTTTGCATTTCATGCTTGATGTGTGATCCTTCTTCTCTGCCTTTCTCTAATGTCTTGCATGCAGGCCAATATATCTCTGTCACTTTGTGCCATGCAAGTTCCAACTCAATCGGCCAAAGCCCTGTTCTCTGTTGGTTCCTCCTGCTAGTCAATCTCTACGTTAATATCTCTCTATCACTTTGTGCTTCACGCTGTTGTCTCGTTTGGTTAGTTCTCCTGCTACCTCTAACATGCAGGTCTTAATTGATGAAGCACCAAATCAATGCTATCTTAGTCATGATCAATTTGAACAAACTTCTTGACTCTTCTTTGTCTTCGGCAGCAGCTCTATGCACCATCCTCTGTTCATTTCTATCTTCTTTGCTGTTATCTGTTGACCCGTTCTCCTCTGTTGATTCCCTTCCTTTCTTACCTGCGGCCCCAAGTGAAGCTTCATGTTTTCTTATCTTAGCTGTTGCTTCGTTCCTGTGATTCGTTTCCTGTTAGTCCTCCTGCCTCTCTAACATACATGCATCTCCTAATTGCTCAAGTACCAAATCAATGCCAGTGCCATCTCCTGCGCCAAAAACCAAGCGAAACCTTTGCTCCTTCTTATGCTGTCTTCTTTGCTCTGTTGGCCCTGTCATTCTCCCTACAGGTCATATTATCCATCTAAAACAACAGAGCACATCCTCTTGCACATTAGTCCCACATGCAAGTCATTGTTTAATTCTCTCTCTTACATGTAGACCCCACATGTCATCCACCCGAATTAAAACCCTAGATTAGTTCTCTCTCTTACATGCGGGTCACTCACACCAGTCAACCTTCGGTCAAACCCTAGTTCATGAGCTTGGTCCATCTTGGACTAGCATATCTCTGTGGACTTGGTCCATAGACCAGTGGCCCACATGTCAATCCCTAACCCTATTTTCGGGAATTGATTTAATTCTTGAAAAGTCTTTTTTATCTTGGTCCCACGTGTCGCTCTCTCTACCTTATTTCTGGAATTATTTTAATTCTAGAAATTCATAAATCTAGTGGGTTCCACCTATCATCTACTCACCCTTTTCCAGAATTTCCGAAATAATTTAATTGAGGAATATTCTGTGGGTCCCAATTGTCATTCTGTCTCTATATCTTGTTCTCTCTCCAGTACCTTGGCCCACATGTCATCCAATAACTTTATCTCTCCCTCACTTACGAGTGGACCCCACTTGTAAGTATTTAATTCTTTTTATTTTATTTAATCCGAAGGAATATTCTCTGAATATTATTTTCTCTCTCAATTTCATCATTTCTTGTGATTCTTCCGAGAGCCATATCTTTTGCATCCGAATTCCGATTGAGTTCATTCAAATTTCTGAATTAATCTAAATTCAAGATCTATTTATCTGAGATTTTTATTTAATTTTTGGAGTTTGTTTGCTCTCTATTATTTATTTATTTGGTTTATTTGCTTGTTTGCGAGTAGACGTTGATACTTCGAGAAGTTCTGATCAAGAAGGAACTGAAGATCAAGGAAGTAGAAGATTAAAGATAAAATAAGATCATCATTGTTATAGCAAGGCAAGTCATATATTTGATCATATTGAATCCCAGTTTTCAAAGTTATATTGATTCAAATTATTGCATTTACTTTAAGTACTTATTTAAATGCTTTTGGGTTTAGTTATTAATCCAATTTGTTATAACCACCTTGTCTATTGTTATGTCATAATCTTTTGTCACCCTAGATTGGTTTATTTAGTTGGTATTATCGTAGCACCAACGTGGGTTGGTTAGATACGATTAGTTTTCTTAGCCATGCCACGAGTCATCATTTCATGTAAGTTGCTATTACAAACTTGACTAAGTGATTATGGAACTAAGTGATAAAACTGTGTGTACTATGTGCTATTACTCGTTGCACTGCTACAAAACATGCAATAGCAGACGCCTCATTACAGACGGTTCAAAAGGAAAAATGCGTGTTAAATCTATCGGGACGAGCATAGCCTATCACGAGGCGATTCTTATTATGAACCGTCGTGATCGCCTATCCTGAGCGGTTTTTAATAGAACCGTCTATGATCATTCCTGAGCGGTTCTATTAAAAACCGTGCGTGATAATCACCGTTACTACGCAGCGGTTTGTAACTAGAATTATGCGTGAATGATCACGAGCGGTTCTATTAAAAACCGTGCTGTGATAATCACTGTTATGATGGACGGTTCTTGAGAACAACCGTTTGTGAATTAACACAGACGGTTCTAGTTACAAACCATCTGTGATAGTTATATATCACAGACGGTTCTTAACAAGAATCGTCTCTGATTGTTGGGTGGGAAACGCAAATTTGGACATAATGGGCGGGCTGCCGAAACTCGCTTTATATAACCTTGCGCCTCTACCGTCTCTCCTCCTCACACCTTGCGCCCCGACCTCCCTCGAGCTTGTCGCCCACAACCTCCTCCAACTCGCCCTGGCCTCATCGTCACCGGCCTCCTCCGAACCGTCGCCCCCCGGCCTCCTCCGAACCGTCGCCCCCAGCCTCCTCCACCTCGCCCCGGCCTCGTCGTCACTGGCCTCCCACGACCTCATCGCCCTCGGCATCCTCCACTTCGTCGCCCCAGCCTCCCATGACCTCACTCTCTCTACTCCCCCCTTTGCTCTGTGATGTGGATTACTGAGAGCTAGTCTTAGTGCTCTGTAAATGGATTGAGTTGATGTTACTATGATGTGGGTGATGCTGTGGTTTATTGTTGGAGGCTCTCTGTGCATGTGTAGTTCATGTTGAGTTATTTGGTTTGGGCAAAAATATAGATGGTAGATTCATTTGCGAGGCTCAGGAGACTTCAGACAAAGTGAAACCCCCCAAAAAAAAGGTCGTTTAGGGCCTCAAAATAGCCTCCGACGTTTTAGTAGTCGTTTTCGGTTTTTTTTTTTGCAACAGAAAAGGCTATCACAGACGGTTCTAAACAAGAACCGTCTGTGAAAACTCATCACAGACGGTTCTGAACAAGAATCGTCTATGAAAATGTCATCACAGACGGTTCTGAATAAGAACCGTCTATGATAATTATCACGAGCGGTTCTTGTTGAGCAACCGCGTGATGATTTTCCTGAGCGGTTCAAAAACCGTCTGTGATGACCTCATATCATCATAGATTCAGACGGTTCAGAAGCCGTCTGTGATGACGGTTCCGAACCGTCTGTGATGAGGTTTTTCCTAGTAGTGTTGATGGCATATGTTGCACTTAACCAACAGGGTGGGAAAGGATTTAGACAGAGGCAAGTGGTACTATGTATTGTTATGGTGGATCTGTGTGCATGGGTTAAAAATCTGTGTGCATAGGGATTTGTAGTAAATTAGAAGTCTTGCCTTGGTCAATTAAGAACTTAACTTTGTGCGCCATTGAACTGAGCCTTACTGTACGACCACATGCCTAGTATGGGACAGGCCTAACTTAGTAAGTTATGGAATCTTGACATTGCTACTCAGGTTGTAGGTTAGACTGCGTTGATTGGATGGAGGTGTGCTACCAAGTAGTTACATCACGGGGAGGTTCGCTGTGTCCCTGTCCAATGGTGTGTGTCGTACCTATCGCTGTGTATGGCTTGGTATGACGGTTTGTAAGCACACTAGGAGTATCAATGCTTGAGATGAAGTTTCTGAAAGGTTTTGTTGTGATTAGCTTCGTACAAGTTGATTGCATCTTGTGGGTAAAGTGTACAAACTCTGTAGAGTGTTAAATCAATCTATTCAAATAGCGCGTCATGATCATGGACATGCTTTCGGGATTTCACACGAGGGGTAGATTTTCATAAAACCTTGGGAAGGGATAGCTGTGTGATCTAAGTCATATGGCTGTGTGAATAACTTGTTTAGGCTATGTGTCTTTGTGAACTAAAACTGTTAAATTATTATTGTCTATTTTTTTTGAACTATACTTTCAATCTATTATTCATATTCAAATTGCAAATGTTGCATTTCTGCAAAAGAACCACAGAAGCCATTTCTTTGGAATAAGCCTGCATCTATACATTGCATTCTGTGGTGTGACTTGCGAGTACGATTGTGTACTCATGCTTGCTATAATCAATCAACAGAAGTGAATGAATCATCAGTCAACAAGGTCTACTTCAAGGATCGTGGAGAACTAGGCCGCGCTACCCCAGCCGATTGCCTGTGGGCGTATGGATGGGATTCACTGAAGTTATTCCATTATATTCCACTGCAGCTTAATTAAGCTATTCGCCTTCTAAGGCATTAATTATAAGCTTTGACCTTAAGGTCTTTACTCTGATATTTATTGTTATTTGCCTATTTATTCGTCATCTTTGTATATGGAAATGATATTTCACTAATGTTGCCACTGTGTGCACTAGCGTGATCATGGACTTGTGCATTATACACAGAGGGTCCAGAATTGCATTTTTGGGTCCCGACAGTAGTGAAGCTCACCATCGGTTGAAACAGCCCATAAAGTTTGGATCTTCAATTCAGACTTCAAAAACCTCCTAGCGCTGTGATCGTCTTCTCTGGTGTCGACCTAAGGTCTTGGGGCTTGGGCGCTCGGCAGAGGAGTGGGGTTCCCGGCCGGCGGTAGCTCTGGCGAACGCTAGAGCTCGCCAGAATGGTGGGTATGCCTTGGCCTGGCTAGGTTTAGCTTGGATGACTCATACGGGCTAGGCTAGGGGCATGCAGGCAACCAAAAATAGCACAGCTTTTTCTCCGGTGTGACGCTTAATCGAGCTCTGATACAGGGAGGGTGCAAGAAAAGATGAGTATGTTGCTGCTTGTTCTACATTATGTTAGGGACGTCTCCCCCTGAGATCTGGTTTTCAACAATAATTGAAGGTCCCCATGTTATCCAAAGACTCGTTGAGTCGTTGCCATGATTTGGGAGCGATTCTGTGAATGCTGCTTGGTACGACATCAATGCAAATAGTTTCAACATAAAATATAACAATCTTAGCCAGTAAAAAAACATATTACCCCAACATGTCACGCCACCATTGCTTGGCTTGGCTTGTGTCACACCGTCAACCCGTCAAGACACCTGGCTGAGCTCCATTATGGTCCGCGTCACGCCTCTGGCATTGTGTTTGTCTTACGTGCAGAAGATCAGTTAAATCAAATGCTTCTAAATCCTTAGTTCAGGTCCAATGCCGCTTTACCACTGTCTTGATTAGGAAGGGATTCTAGCACGAAGAAAGTCGTTGCTTGCTGTCCTAGGCATTTTGCCCAAGCAGCAACTCATAAGGCTTCAATGCAAACTTCTGTTTCTCCTGGACATCTTGTAGGCAAGATTCGTTCAATTCATTAGCAATAAACTTTGTGTTGTTCATAGGGAACATTGACGGAAAACAATCACAAAACAACAATATCTATCAAAGAATAAAATTGTACAAAGGAATTGCTTACTTGAACTGAAGCATTACGTACTTGATAGCTTTGCTGTGCAAGGCGTAATGGAGCTGGAGTATTAGTGTCTCATCTATCTCTTCTTCGCAAGGCGCGTGCTAGCACTATCTCGCACCATCGGGGGCTAGGCAACCGTGCTGGCCACCAAGGGTTGGGACCACATCAAGATGGCCTCATTGATGCTAAGAACTGGGGATTCACCCAGTGATGGAGCTATTCCTGGGAGGCAAAGGTAGATGAAAGGTCTAGGGGTGGCGCTAATAGGAAGGGAAGACGAGCTGTTGGGATTTGTTCCAGAGAAGGGGGCGTCGCGACGAGGAAAGCGACGGAGGCTGCACGATTAGAAGTAGTGAAATAGGAGGAATTTCCAAAGAGAAGGGGTCACGAGGGATCCACACGTCAGCATGCCATTTCTCGAGGGGCTAAGGGTTGGGACTTGCGAGGATTTAAGGGGGATGCGAAGAATGCATCACTCACCACCACTAGGTTTTTTTTAAGTAGTTAAGATAAAAAGAATGATTTGGTGGTGGTGGTAAGTCTGTCATCCACCTGCCCACCTCTTAAGTTGGTGGGATCTTTTGTGGATAAATATGCGCATAAGTTACTTGAAGGATTTTCTGTGGATAATTAGATTATCTGTGCATGTGGCTTGTTGATTGGATGCAAATTATGTATAAACTTTTATTTATAGGGATAAGTACCTTATTCATATTGGTTTTCTAACTTTATAACTTATATTATATTTATTTGAAATCCGTTGCAATGCACGGGCTCTAGGCTATCTAGAAAAAACGTGAATCAAAGTGTTTGTGCAATTTCTACATTCTAAAAAGGTCTCAAGGAAGGAAATTTTTTGTGTGTGCAAGAAACAGATCGATTTCTTCAAAATTCCTGCAGAATTGTTGTCTTGCTACCAGTGCCAAGTAGCGTGAATGTTGTCAAGTTCTTTTTAGTAAATTCATGCGAATGTTCCGGCGGACGAACACCATCGAGTGATCTCCCAATCCGGTGAGCGATATCGATGTCTATTCATATCATATCGTGTTGTAGCTCCTTATAGACTCGTACCCCCAAATTTATTTTGTTTTCATTCACGTAGTGTGACGAATCAGCTATTTTGTTGTCTGGATTTGGCCATATTCTCTGCCTTCTTTCATCATCATCGGTCACCATTAGTCCAATCCCTTCATGCAGGAGCACCCCCTTGTTGTCTCCATCATTTTTGACACTGTTGGAAATATGGACAATATTTTAATTCCAGATTTTATTATGAGGCAAATATCACATAAAACTAGAAATGCATAAAGCAATACTAACAACAGACAACTCACTGCACTTCTAAACATACACAATAATAGAATTATAACATAATAGTTTGGTTGCACAACCAACTTACAGTCGGGCGTGATGAAGAACAAGAAGCAGCATAGACTCGAAGCAATGCAGAACGTAGATGAAGCAGTGCAACGAGTGGCCTTGCAGATGTGCTACCCAGAAACCTTATTGTCGCCTCGTACATGTAAACTCTGCGACAATGGTTCAGAGAAACCTGCTCACCCTCCTTCCTGGTGCACGCCGAGGATAAGGGATGGTTTAGTTCGACAACACAACTCTCTAGGACAGTAGAACAGAGAGCAAAAAGAAGAAAATGGAAGTGAATCAATCCTCCTTAGGTCTGGACGTCTCCAGATCTTTTAAAGGTCGAGACAATTACTCTCCAGTAACAGCATAATAAAGCACATATTAAACCACTAGAAACTGCTAATTCAAAACCAATTAATGGTAATTAAGCAGTGTTTATCATATCCTTATTACACATTGCTATAAAGCAGGAGGTAGCCCTCGGCTTCCGCATCCCAACCGCACTCGCCACCGCTCAGATCCTCAACCCTAGCCACTGGAATCGCTTGGAGAAGAAAAGCCGCCACCAAAAACTCCATCGCTGTCTTCTGCCGCTGTCAATGAGCCCTAGGCCTCATTGTCACCACCGTCGGCATCGCAAGGGTCTAATCTACACTGCTGTCACCTTAACGTCGCCAGAGTGCCGCTCTGGCCCCTTTGCCGTCGAGCCCGATCCTTAGCCCTCACTTAGATCTCGCCGCCGGTCACTTCCGTCCACCTCCAGTCGCCGTGTGTGCACCGTTGAGTTCGCCAGAGCACCAACTACCTAATGCGCGTCACCTTTAACTCCATCGTGGCCCAAAACGTCGGTGGCTATTGGAACCTAATCCACACCACCGTTGAGATAACGTGGAGGCCAGGTGTCTGCCATGTGTCCGCTATGTTAGTGCCACCTCAGCTCCACGCACACGTGTCCTTCACGTCAGCGCCACATCAGCACCCACCCGCAAGCGCATTAGAAACAGTCCACGTGGACTTGGTCCACGGTAAACCTAGCCTTTGACATGTAGACCCCACATGTCAGGTTCACTGTTCCATAGACCCATGAGCCGTAGACCGTGAGCCAAACCCATGGAACCAGTCCATAGACCAAGGGTCCCACTTGTCAGCCTCCATTCCCTATTTTCTGGATTTTCTTTTAATTCTGAAATTCATTACTGACATCACGCTGATGTAACAATTCAGAATTTCCTTTAGAAAGAAAATTCTAAAAATTTGAAATAGTGTTTTCTTTATCTTTTTCTTAAATTTAAATCTTCCAAGAGCTCGTTCTTCCTCATACGAACTACGATTGAACCCATTAAAGTTTGTAAATTCATCTAAATTCAAGCCCTACCTTCATGAGATTTTTATTTAATTTTTGGAGTTTATTTGTTACTCTATTTTGTAATTATTTTGGGTTTTCACTTTCGTTTGTGATTAGACGTTGATACTTCGGGAGTTTTCTAGGAAGGAGGAGTTGATCAAGCTCAAGACCATTACCAAGAATTGTTTCAAGGCATGTTGTACCTTTGACCATGTTGAACCCAGTTTTTTTCAAAATTACTTTGATTCAAACTATTGCATGCTATTTCAAATATTAAATTCTTAAATGTTTTGTGATTAGCTATACACTTATTTGATTATATCCACATTGCTCATTGTATTACCTTGATATTTTGGTCACCCTAGTTGGATAATTACTAGTTGGTATTATCATAGCTCCCGCGTGGGTTGGTTAGATACGAATAGCCTGCTTAGCCATGCAACAGGTTATTGATATTATTTTGAGTTGCAAAACTAAACTTGACTAAGAGAATATGGAATACTTTACGAAAAGCTATGTGTGTGGTATGTTGTTACTCGTTGATGGCATGTGTTGCACTTAACCAATAGGGTGGGAAAAGATTTAGACCGAGGCAAGTGGATGGAATTATGACATAACCACCTGTAGCTGTGATCTCATCTGCATTAGAGATCCAATTTGAATCACTATATCCTTCTAATACAGATGGATACCAGTATAGTGAATTCCATATGAGGTTGTGCCTCTCAAGTAGCGCAACACTCTCTCAAGTGCCTCCCAGTGATCGTCTCCTAGGTCAGAAGTAAACCGACTTAATTTGCTCACAGCAAATGATATGTTAGGTCTTGTGGCACCAGATAGATACATAAGTGACCCAATAATTTGTGAATATCACAATTGATCCTTTCGAAGCTTAACACATGCATCATAAGGAGTTGGAAAAATCTTACAGTTCCTAAAGCCGAACAGACTCAATATTTTCTCAGCATAATGGGATTGGTTTAATGTGATCCCATCCTCCTTTTTTATCAATTTAATATTTAGAATAACATCCGCCTCTCCTAAGTCTTTCATATCAAAGAATCTAGATAAGAAAGATTTGACCTCATCAATAACAACAGTGTTTGTCCCAAATATAAGTATGTCATCGATATACAAACACAAAATCACTCCTTGACCCCCACCATAACGATAATATACACACTTATCTACCTCATTTATAGCAAAACCAACAGATGTTAAGGTTTTATCAAACTTATTGTGTCATTGTTTAAGTGCTTTCTTTAGGCCATACAAGGATTTGATTAATTTGCATACCTTATTTTCGTGACCAGAAATCATAAAACCATCCGGTTACTCCATATAGATTTCTTACTCCAACTCTCCATTAAGGAAAGTTGTCTTTACATCCATTTGATGGATGTGTAGACTATGTAAAGCAACTAATGCAGTGAGCACTCGAATGGTGGTTAATCTGGCAACAAGAGAGTAAGTATCAAAATAATCTTCACCTTCTTTCTAGGTATAACCCTTGACCACAAGTCCTGCCTTATACTTATCAATAGTATCGTCATGCCTCATTCTGTTTTTAAAGATCCACTTGCATCCAACATGTTTGCACCCGCTAGGAGGATGAGTGCTCTCCCAAGTCCCGTTAGCCATGATGGAATCCATCTCGCTATGGACTGTCTCTTTCAACACTCAGCATCAGGTAATGCATAAACCTTTGAAAGAGTTTTTGGCACATCATCCACGAGGTAAGCAATAAAGTCTTCGCTAAAGGTTTTCACAACCCTTTGTCGCTTGCTCCTGCGGGGAGCCTCTTCAACTAAATTGTTATATTCCTCAGGAATATCGTAGACCGGTGGTATATCACTTATTGTTTCAGAGATAGTTGTAGGTTCAAAATTACTATTATTCATAGTTTGATTATCTTCAGTTCGAGAAGTACTGCCTGCGATTCTCATAGGATAAATATCCTCAAAAAATAAAGCTTCTCTTGACTCCATTATTGTGTTAGCAATAATCTCAGGAATTTTTTATTTTACTACTAAAAATCTATAGATTGTGTTGTTATGAGCATATCCCAGTAAGACACAATCAACTGTTATAGGTCCAAACTTTCTCTTTTTCTGCAATTGTATATTGACTTTTTCCAAACACTCCTAAGTTCGCAGAAAATTAACATTGGGTTTTCTCCCCTTCCATTACTCATACAGAGTAATCTCACACATTTTAGTGATTACTCTGTTTAGGATGAAAGTTCTATCAATATAGCTTCCCCCCACCACATCTTAGGAATACCGGCACTCTCCAACATGGCATTCACCAAGTCTGTTAGTGTCTGGTTTTTCCTCTCAGCTACCCCATTTGATTGAGGTGAGTATGGTGGTAACTTCATGGACCATTCCATGTTCAGAACAGAATTAGGAGAATTCATGAGAGATATACTCCCCTCCATGATCAGACCTTAGTCTTTTAATTTTATTTTCTAGTTGGTTCTCAACATCGGCCTTATAAATTTTAAAGTAATTTGAAGCTTTAAATTTTGTTTTTAGTAGATACATATGATAATATCGTGGTGCATCATCAATAAGAGTTAGAAAATATATTTTGCCTCTTTTTGTCAACAATCCATTCATTTCACACAAGTCGGAATGGACAAAATCTAATGGTGCCAAGTTCTTTTCCTCCTATAACCCCTTAAAGGGTTTTCGAGATTGTTTTGCTTTCACACAAGTTTGACATTTTGGAATTAAATCTAATATGAACATTCGAGCAATACTATCAAAACCAATATTACGGAAATGAGAATGTCATATATTGGCCTCACATTTATTCAAACCAGTTGCAATATTCAGACTATAACAATACTCTAAAGTACTTATGCGGGACAAGCCTCCGCTCTCATAGCCTTTACCAACAAAGTTACCAAACTTAGATATTACAACTTTATTTGACTCAAATACTAGGTTGTAACCATCCCTGCGTAGAAGAGAACTACTAACGAGGTTCTTGTTTATTGTTGGTACATTCTGCGTATTCTTCAAGTGGACAATCTTCCCTGAAGTAAGCCTCAGATCCACCGTGCTAACACCAAGAATAAAAGCATATGACCTGTTCCCTATTAGGACGGAGCAAGCACCGACTACCTGATAAGAAGAAAACAAGGAAATATCAGAACATATGTGAACATTACCTCCAGTATCAACCCACCAATCAGTGGATTCAGGTGAATTACCATACCCTCCTATTGAGGTCTCGCCTATGATCACGTAGACAACATTTTTGTTTGGTTGTTCAGCATAATTGTTCTTGCGAAAACGACAGTCCTTTGCCATATGACTGTTTTTTCCACACACAAAGCAGGTGATGTTCCTCATGTCCTTCTTATCAGTTTTCTTCTTAAAGCTAGTTGTCTTATTTGGTTTAAAGCCTTTGTTTTTCTTGCTATATCTTTTCTTTATTACATTTGCATTGATCTGACTGTTCAGACTAGAAGTGCTTGGTGCATCTTTTTCTCTTGCCTTTTCTTTCACGTCAAGGGCAGCAATGAGATCCTTAATATATATCGCTTCCCTCTTGTGCTTTAAGCTAGTGGCAAAATCTCGTCATGAAGGAGGAAGTTTGGCAACAATGCCCACAGCCACAAACTTAGGAGACAAAATGCAACCCAAATGCACAATCTCGTTGACCAGTAGTTGAATCTCATGAGCCTGTGCAACTATCGACTTAGCATCATTCATGCTGTAGTCGAAGAATTGCCCACACATGTAGAGCCAGCGAACAGCCTCAGCTTCTGCATATTTGTGCTCTAATGCATCCTATAACTCTATGGCGAAGTCTATGTACACATCATAGAGCTAATCTACCAGTATGGTCAGCATGAATCCAAGGGTTGTGTTGTTATCTGTGTCGAACCGCATAGTCTGTTCAATCATAAATAGATACTGTGGATGGATCACCCACCACAGACCCAAAGACATGAGCCAAAACTTGAGCCTTGTCTGCCATCTACGAAAGTTCTGACCAGAAAACCTCTCATGTTTCATAGCATCAGAAGCATCAGTCATTGCTGAATCACAAAATGTCCACAATAAGGTTTTTGGATTGTTGGAAATATGAAGAATATTTTAATTCCAAATTTTATTATAAGACAAAGATCACATAAAACTAGAGATACATAAAGCAATACTAACAACAAGCAACTTATTGCACTTCTAAACATATACAATAATAGGAGTATAATAGAATAGTTTGGTTGCATAACCAACTTACAGTCAGGTACTCGGGTGTGATGAAGAACAGGAAGTAGCGTAGACTCGAAGCAGTGCAGATCGTAGATGAAGCAGCGCAACGCAGCGAGCGGACACGCAGATACACTGCCTAGAAACCTTATTGTCGCCCCGTGCAGGTGAACTCTGCAACAATGGTTCGGAGATACCCACTCACCCTCCTTCTCAATGCACGCCGAGAAGAAGGGGTGGCTTGGTTCGACAACACAACTCTCCAGCACAGTAGAACAGAGAGGAAGAAGAAGAAAATGGGAGTGAATCAATCCTCCTCAGGTCTGGACGTCTCTAGATCTTTTAAATGTCGAGACAATTACTCTCTAGTAACTGCATAATAATGCGCATATTAAACCATTGGTAACTGCTAATTCAAAACCAATTAATGGTAATTAAGCAGTGTTTATTAGATCTTGATTACACACTGGTCTACAACTTCGACCACTGGTCCACAACTTCGACCAGTTTATTTCAACCGCATTATTTTGACCACACTAGTCTAGGGGTGAAAACGGATCGGATAGTTTCCGACCGATCCGGACGGAAACGGATTCGGATTCTCTCGGATCGGATTTTTCTCGGATAATTTTCGGATCGGAAACGAATTCGGATTTTTTTGTCAGAAACGGAAACGAATACGGTAGGCATGTTATCCGGCGGATCACGGATCTGAATCTGGATTATCCGGATAAGGCGAAGTCGGATTTCAGCCCAAAAGATGATTTTGGCCCAAAAAGAAAATTAGATTTTAATTCATTTAGAATTTGAGAAAATGCAACAAATCAAATAGCCTTTTAGAAAATAGAAAATATAGTTAAAAATTATAGAAAAATCACAGAAATTCCTTTAATTATTTTGAACTTAATAAAATTAATTCCAACTTAAAGTTGGTTCTTATTTTTGCACATAAATTATTTTTAATTCCTAAAAATAGGAACAAACCTTTTTAAAATTCAAGAAATTAATTAAATTTTCCTTTTTCACTTTAAATCCAATAAAATCCCAGAAAACCCAATAAGTTTTATTTTTGACATTAAAACTAAACTAGGAAATTAAATAATTGACTTTATTTGATTATTTTTTTCTTTTTAACCAAGAAAACTCTTTTAAATCTCAGAAAATCCAATAAAATAATAACTTTATTAATTTTATTTTTGTAACATACTTTAGGATGTTACAGTCATTTACGTATAGATTAACCATCCAGCCTGATCAATGTTAGTGTGAACTAAGTTTTATGTATGTGATGAACGAAGTGTGAATGCGTGATGATTTGTGACTTTGTGAGTTACGACTTATGAGCTAAATATGGTAAACTAAGTGTTATATTTGTGATGAACTAGTTAATGCAGCTTGCTAATGCCAATATTATGTTTGGTTACTGAAAATATGAACAATTCATGAATGTTTGCATCAAATAAACTAGTTATATGTTTTCGATAATTTTTTATATACAATTTAAGGGGTTTTTATGTTCCGAAAAATATCCGCGACCGTATTCGTTTCGATTCGTATTCGCTCCGTATTCATATTCGATATTATTTGTATCCGTATTCGTATCCGGGATATTCGTATTCGTATATGGATCCGGGACAAAATGTGAAAACAAATATGGTAGAGCCATTATCCGTCCGTATCCGATCCGTTTTCACCCCTACACTAGTCTATGGACCCGATCGCTATTTTTCGACCACTGTGTTTCGACTACTTTATTTCGACCACAGTGTTTAGACAACTTTATTTCAACCACAGTGGTCTATGGATTCGACGACTATTTTTCGATCACTGTGTTTCGACCACTTTATTTCGACCACTATGTTTCGACCACTTTATTTCGACCACAGTGTTCGACCACTTTATTCCGACCACACTGGTGTATGGCTTCGACCACATTATTTCGACCACAGTGTTTCGACCACTTTATTTTAGCTCCTGTGTTTTGACCACTCTGGTCTATGGCTTCGACTACACTAGTTTGACCAGTTTAAAAAGAGAGAGAAATGTATGGTTAGCAAAAGAAAGGTGAACTAGGTTCACGACATGTTCACAGTCGCGCGTAGCAAGTCACAAGTGACGCGATTGACATGCAAATATACGTGCACGTGTGCGTACGTGCATGTGTGTGACTTTAGCTATAGTTCTCCTCATGTCACCCCATATCATGTATCACATGTTTCAAGAGATGACAATGACTCCACCTTATAAACTGCTCTCCCACCACTTGGCTAGGCACTATGGGACTAAATCATGCATGCTTTGAAATTTAGGAATGAATGGGTCTATACACTTATGGACCCAATTCTAACAGACATGCTCACTTTTACCTCCCGAGCTTCAAGTTGTTGCTGCCACGAGCACCCGACGCCCACGCTATTGTTTGTCGCCACAGGAACGTCTCTAGTGTATCTCTCTGTGGACCACTGCCAACAACGGATTCTCCTCGCCTCCCTTGCTCTGTTTTGGTCCTTCCTAGAGCTTCACCTCCCCTCGCTCTTCGCCCACCTACGCTTGGGTTGAGAAAGAGGAGAGGAGGAAGAGACAAGAGGAGAAAGAAGAGAGGGGAAGAACGTGAATGCGCGGTGGAAATCATAAGATTGAATGACAGGTGGGACCAGCCTAAAGAAAAGGAAAAGAAAGAAAGACTAAGGGTAGAATGGTTATTTTGTACTCTTGGATTGTAAACGGATAGTAAATGTGACGGTGATTAGTATTTTCTAAAACTTTTTGTGTTTGCGATGACATCGGTAAGTCCATCTTCTTTACAATGGTATTTTGCAACTCCGCAAAGATTGCAATAGAACAAAGCAAATTTACTCTCTCTTTTTTCTGTATTGGTCATTTCGTGGTCAAATAATCAACCGATTGATATTTTTGGACGGGCACTGTGGGTACGTAGAACTTAGAAGACAAAACGATCAAGTAAACAAGCACAAGCATCCTTTATTTCAACAATCAGACATCACTCTGGAGAGCACATAGAGTGGAACAAACGACAATACAGCTGCGACTAATGCACACGTTACACAGGCGCATAGTAATTTTGCATCACGATACGAACACGGAGTCGGGAGCACGTACTTAATTAACCCGAGGGGCTCTTCACGTTCTTGGCCGAGAGCACCTGCGCATTGGGCACGGCGTGGCAGACCGCCGCGTAGCCGGGCTTCACGCCGAGCAGCCGGAAGGCAGCGTGCTCCGTGTCCCACTGGGACGTGTCGGTGTGGCACACGGCGGCCGCGGTCATCACCGCGTTGTCCCCGCGATCGCCTGCCACGTCCACTACGTACGCCCTCGCCGGGCCGGTAGGGCGGCACCCGTACGCGGCGCTGGGGCCGGCCTCGCCGCGGCACACGACGAAGCTGGACCCCTCGACCGCCCTCACAGCGCGGACGGTGTACAGCCGCAGCGGAGCCAATGCCGCCGGCGCCTCGGCGGCTCGCTGGAAGCTGCGGAAGGGCAGGCTCTCCCCGACGCGCACCGCGTCCTCGAGGAAGAACACCGCCGACGACGACGCGAAGTTACTGTCGTCGGTGGCGGCGGCGTCCCGGATGCCGGGGTGGCTCAATACCTTCGAAGAGGGGGCGGCCACGGCTTCGCTCCGAGGCAAGGCCCTGTAGTCATCGTAGTTGAAGTTCATGGGAGGCACCGGCGCTGATGGGCCGTCGTCGTTGGCCTCGATCACACCGTTTGGAACGGTGGTCTCTGCATACGTGCAGCTAGGTATGTGAGAGAGGCCCTTCCATTTATAGTAAGATGGTCATCAAATTATGTTCTTTTTCGTTGATTTTGTAAGCACCAGGGTGGAGGAGCTCGAGGATGGCGTCCGGCATGGGAGCGTCGGGCAGGACGGCGCGCCAGAAGGCCTCGGCCGGCGACGTCCGAGCAGCGAAGGTCAGCCGCCCAGGTTGAACCTGAGGATCAATAAACAACAACGCATCGATAATCTGTGTGACAAAATTGAATTGAATTCGTGTATGAAGTCTGAGCCATGGCTCTCTTTTGCACCGTGAGAACCGTGGCGGTGATGGCTAGAGCGAGGAGGCACCCCATGGGAGTTGCACGGAGAAGAAGAGGTCGAGCCAAGCAAATTAAACCCTTGCGCCTTGAGGACTTGCTCCGTGTATGGAAACAAGAGCCAGCGCGTGAAATTTATAGAGGGCGCAACGAGATGCATAACTGCATTGTGATCAAAGGATGGGCACAACTTACCACAGAGTTAAACAGTTTGCTTTTGTGCTAACACACTTGAGGCTGGCCTGCACAAAATATAATCGACCAGCATCCGCGCTAGCAAATGGGAACGATGACAATGACATGAAACGCACAGTGTTGGGAGTTGGGACTAGCTTGGGAATGTATTCTTGGCCGGGGCATCGCATGGCTGAGAGCGACAGGAAACAGATCGACGCCTGCTCTCTCCACGCCGTCGCTGAGACGATCGGAATATAATATTGGTGACGATCGCCGTGAGGTAATATATCTCGTTCTCATGTGTCAGTCAGGTAGATGCCAAGCTCTGGATTTCGAGCGCCTTCCATTTTCTCTGCACAGGCAACAATGCTTGCCCCGTTTGTTCGACAAACGGATCAGTAAATAATCATGAAACCCATAGCAATGTGCCACCCGGATCAGTGGCGGACGCACGCACCATGGGGGAGGCGAGAGGGCTGGAGCACCGACTCCGCTCGCCGCAATCTTGGTACCTTCTAAGTACCTTTAACATTATTTGCATGACAAATTTAGTTAATTTTGTTCTTAGAATTGCTACCTGTGTATATTTCTGGGTTTTCGAAACGTACTATCCATCAGTATTAAGGTAAAACATTTAATGTATTTCTTATTTTAGCTTTGTTCCTCATAATCTATGTATAAATTTGGATTACACATAACATTTAAATATGTATTGGCTAGCTCATCTTATGATAACTTTATCCCACTAGCACTCTCTCTAGCGCCACTAACCCAGATGGATGATATCAGGAAGCCCATAGCAGAAATAATCAGGAAGCCCACACATAACCGGTGCGGCCAGGGAAGCGATTCTGTCAGTCTGTCACGGTTGTATCATTGTTTGCTCGCTGGCATGCAAGCCCATCGTTGCATCGTGTGCGCTTCGGACGGAGGCCACGGTTTCTGCTGAGACTAGTATACGACAGACCACGCCTAACATTAATTCATTGTAACAACATGAAACATTGACCATTTCACATCACTCATGTGATACATAAGCACAGCAATAGAAGAGAAACATGAGGAAACAAAGGTGAAGCCAATTCTTTTATCTGGGTTAATGATTTGCCATGCGGCCTTTTGAGTTTTGATACGCGCACAATACATGGATTCTGGGTGATCAAAGAAACATCGCACGGTCAAGCATGGCTTGCCAACTCAAACGAGATCAGACTTGTTGCAAAACTAAGATGATGCCTAGTTACCTACATCTCCGTTTCAGGTGTTCGTATTTCAAAAATGTTTTCGGCAAAATAACTGGCAATTTTCTTTTGAGCACGAACATGACCTCAGTTGCACAATTCTATCCAAAGAATTCAGAACTAAAAAAAAATACCGCTACCGCCTAATAAGATATCATAGGAAACTAGAGTTTTTAGCTTAAATGACATTGTTCTGAAGTGAAATAGCAAAAATATCGCCTCACAAGCGAATTGGCAAAATCACCTGTGCCGCGCTCAAAAGCTACAGCAGGGGCCTACCACGCACCCACGTTACTTTTGCCGTTTGGTGGGCGCACGGCAAGTTGGCTCCCGCCGAATGGAAGCTCGTCACATGGCCTACCGCACGGTAAGCCTCTTGGCGTGGCTTTTGAGCGCAGCACATGTGTCATTCTTGCCAATTTGTTCATAAATATGCTATTTTTGCTATTTCGTCGAGCAACAGTGTCATTTTAGCCAAAAACTCAGGAAACTATAGCTAGATGACATCAAATTTTCAGGCAACTATATTGGTATCTGAATTTAAAAATAAAATTTATCCAATAAGTGAACTAGCGAATGATAACAAGACCCCCCAAGGCCATGAGCTGGAGGTGCGGCTCAAGGCCCCCGAGGGTACCAAGTACGCCTTTGGGAGGGCCCCAAAGGGCACACGAAGGCCACTAGGAGGCCCGCGTGGGTCGACAACCGGAGGCACAGCTGGGGGCCTCCCCGAGGGTACCAGGCATACCTTCGGGGAGGCTTCGGAGGGGGGTGGGGGCGAAGGCTTCCGAAGGATCACCGAGCACTATGGGCCCAGGAGTCAGAATATCCTCGAGGCCACCTCGGGGGTGCCAAAGGGTGTCCGGGGCTCCTCGGCTCCAGGCACACCTTGCACGGTGCGAAGGGCGGAGAGCACCAGTGGACCGAGCGTACCAGTTGGATGGACCAAGACCAGGGAGGTCCACCATAAGCCGAAGGGTATACATAGGGGAAGGAAAAGCCCCTACAACCCCTATAGACATAGGGCATTTTTGGGGGCAGATGTGTAATCTCATGTACCATATCGGAAGGCTATAAATAGCTGCCTCCCTCATGTAATAAACAAGGCCTTTTTGGGAGACAATTAATACATGCTTACTTCTCTTGGCAACCAGTCCCCATCGAGGATTCCCTAGTTCCCCTCGTAGCAACCGGGGGTCCCCTTTTTATACTATATATTCCTCTTTGATACGACAGTTGGCGCCATCCATTTGGGATCGGCAAGAGAGTCCGCAACCTGACCTTGCAAGCACCAAAGATGGCCCTCGGAAGGTCACCCAAGGTCTCGATCATTTGGCTGCAGCTTGGCGGCTCGACTCTGAAGTACCACGAGAGTCAAGCGAAGTAGGACCTTCGTGGCTGGGGCCACGGAGAGGAAGCCAACAACTCCATGCACGGGGACATCGTCAGAAGCAACACCCGTCCCATCGAGGCATCTCTCCCAGAGAACCATCAGGCAGACCCGCCCCCCAGGAGCCGTGGGCGTGACCCGAGAGGCTTACAAAGCCCTCCAACAGGAGCTGGCGGACACCCGCTGGGAAATGCTGAGCCTTCGACAACAGGCAGCGGCACCCCTCGCAGCCCCGCCCCAGCTCGTGGTCCTCACGCAAGGGCAAACCGCTAGAGGAGGGGAGGACGCCCCTTCGGCACCTACAGTCGCACCCCTGGTGCCACTGCTCAGTGGGGACCTGAACTTCCCATTGAGCGCAGGACTGGAGACGGCCTGCTGGCCTCCGGGCTTCAAAATACCGGACATCGGGCCATTCGAGGGAAGCCCGGACCCCTTGAAAATTCCTCTGGGTGTACGAAACCACCATCGAGTCAGTCAGAGGAGATGACACTACCAAGGCAAAAAAAGGCATTGCCCTCACTATCGGGGGCGTGGTGTTGACTTGGTTCTTCATCATCCCCACCGGTCCATATACACATGGGAGCAGTTGCAGGACCTTGTGCACAACAACCTCAAAGGAAACTAAGCCGAACCAAAAGGCGCGGGGCACTTGTTCGCAATAAAGCAAGGCCCGGGCGAATCCCTACATAGCTTCTTCAAGAAGTTCGCGGAAGTGAAGTGCCAAGTAAGGGGGCCAATGAAACCACCGTTATAAATGCGGCCACTGCGAACTTCAAAAAGGCTCCCTGTGGCCCTATCAGAAAGGTTGGCTCGCAGACCCATCTGCACCATAGCAGAGCTTTTTGACAAGATGGAGGAATACACCCGGGCGTTGGAATACAACACTCAAAGGGCAGAGTTCCAAGCGTTGGCCGTCCCGGCACCACCACCGAGTGATTCGCCCAAGAAGAAGGAACATTTGGCTACCACCGTAGGAGCGGCTACCAAACCACGGGCCAACAACTACCGCCGGAAGGGGCGGAGCGTGTACCATGTGGATAGTGGACAACCCCCCAAAGGGGGGATGCGAGGGGGTCGAGGAGGTCGTAGCCGGGGTCGAGGCCGCGTGCGTAATGGGGGACGATAATCGGACACTCGGACCAATGCTGGAGGTCACCGCTATTTTGCGACCGCCACGGCGGGGGATCACACGCAACCAGAGACTGCCGCACCATCACGGCCATGCAAGACTACATGAGCTGCGACCAGTGACCAAATTTATGAAGGCGGGCGAAGGTCGGCAGCGGTATGCCTTTCTGCCACGAGGCCCGATTGAGGGGGACCACGGGGAGCACCATCAAAAGATAATAAACATGATCACCGGGGGTCCTTGCTCGGCATGATATCAAAGAAACAGCAGCGCACATACGCCCAACAGATACACCACGTCGCGATGTACCCTGCTACAAGCCGACCTTGCTACACCGAGATAATGATCACCTTCGGTCTCGAAGATGCCAGAGGCCGGTACTTCTCTCATCAGGACCCTCTTGTCATCTCTGTTAGCATCGCATGCTTCGAGGTCAGACGCGTCCTTGTGGATGGGGGAAGCTCCACATACCTACTTTTTGCGAATGCTTTTGACAAGATGATGATCCCTAGGGATCGCTCATCATTCCTGGGTACACCCCTGGTAGGCTTCGGTGGAAGACCTGTGTTGGCCTTGGGCCAAATTGACCGGGTCATCATGTTCAGTAACGACTTCGTGTCGCGGACCAAGGTCGTCACATTCGACGTCATCTAGATGCCCTACCAGTACAACGCCATCCTCGGTCGCGCCACGCTAAATACCTTCGGTGTAGTTGCGCACCACAACTAAATGTACATGAAGATCCCCGCGCTCGAGGGCATAATTATGGTTCGTGGGGACCAGGACCTAGCAAGGCAAACCGAGCTCGAGACAATCATACCTACCCACCACGTCTACACGGTCAAAGTAAACGCAAACACCCGCGCAGACATCCCTTCCGCAAAATGGGCACCGAAGGCCAAACCAAAGGGGCGGCTCCGAAGGGTCCCCCCCTGAGAGAAGCCTCCCTAGAGGAGACGGTGGCCCTCGGAGCAGACCTCCAGACGAAGGCACATGAAGCCATTCTCGAGGTGCTTCGTAGCAACATGGACATCTTCGCATGGGCCTCGAGGACATTCCCAGGGTGGCCCGGGAAATCATCGAGCAACACCTAACCATCAAAAGTGAGGCCTCCCCCAAGAAACAAAAACTACGTCGCATGTTAGTAGAGCGGCTGGAGGCGGCCAAGAAAGAAATAGCCAAGCTACCAAAGGCAGGGGTCATTCGAGAGATTAAGCACTCCAAATGCCTGGCCAACCCTGTTCTGGTACAGAAGAACACTGACAAATGACGCTTGTGCATCGACTTCACCAACCTCAACAAAGCATCCCTGAAGGATGATTTCCCCCTACCCTGCATCGACCAACTCGTGAACGCCACCTCGGGTTGTGAGCTGATGAGCTTCCTCGAAGCCTACTCCAGCTATCATTATATATTCATGGCCAAGGAGGACGAATTGAAGACCACCTTCATCACCCCCATCGGCACCTATTGCTTCACCAGGATGCCCTTCGGCCTCAAGAACGGCGGGGCGATCTTCAACCGGCTCATTAGAAAGGTACGAGCCAAGCAACTCAGTCGTAATGTCGAGGCATACATCGATGACATCATGGTCAAGAGCGCGCTCGCAAGCTCCCACACAACAGACTTGTAGGAAACCTTCGCCAGCCTCCGATCGGAGGGAGTCAAGCTAAACTCGAAAAAATGTGCATTCGGTGTAAAGGCGGGCAAGCTCTTAGGATTCCTCGTGTCCGAAAGAGGCATCGAGGCCAACCCTGAGAAAATAAAAGTCATCCAAGAAATGGAGCAACCCCCTCCCCCCCACACACAGCGCCTGAGAGGTGCAAAGGCTAACGGGGTGCGTCGCAATGCTTAATCGATTCTTATCCCGCTTCGCAAAGCGGACCTTGCCCCTTTTCAAGATGCTCCGGGGAGCAGAGCCGTTCTGATGGACGGAGGACTGCCATAGGTCATTCGAAGAGCTTAAACAATACCTCGCCTAATTGCCAAGCCTAGTCAGCCTGAAGCCCATTAGAAATCTGCTGTTGTACCTCGCTCCTGCCTCCTCAGCAGTGAGTGTGGTCCTCGTCCAAGAGCACAATGGACAACGCCCTGTGTACTACGTATCGGAGGCCTGCAAAGAGCCAAGGTCAGATACACAGAGCTAGAAAATCTGACATATGCCCTACTCACGGCTTCGCACAAGCTACGACACTACTTCCTAGCACAAGCCATCACGGTCCCGATATCTTACCCTCTCGCACTGATGCTGTGAAACAAGGACCCTTCGGGCCGAATAGGCAAGTGGGCCATAGAGCTGGCGCCCTTCGAACTTACCTTCGCTGCGCGCACGACCATCAAATCATATGCCCTTGCCAACTTCATTACCGAATGGACTCCCCAATTCGAGAAGTAACCCCCAAACCAGGTCGAGGCCCCATGGATAATTTACACCGACGGCTCTTGGTGCACCACGGAGGCAGGAGTGGCGGCGATCCTGGTCTCCCCAGATGGGCGAAGTGTGTTGCACACCGCCCGTCTTGACTTCCCAACAACAAACAACATCTCTGAATACGAAGCACTGCTGCTGTGCCTCCACAAGGCCAAGGCTTTGGGGGCCTAGCGCATAATCATCAAAGGCGACTCTCGCCTTATGGTGGGTCACTTCAACAAATCGTTCACAGCTAGAGACCTTGAGATGGCTAGATACCTGGCCACGGCCCGCGAGGCAGCGAAGCACTTTCTCGGCATCACCATTCAAACCATCCCAAGGGGAAACAATGAGGCAGCCGACAAGCTTGCAAAACTTGCTAGCTCCGCCGAACGTCCTCCGCCAAACATCTCCTACGAGGTTATACATGCACCCTCAGCTGCACCCAAAGCCCAAGAGGTTGTGCCCGAAGCACAAGTAGCGGTGCGTAAATCAAACCTCGTACTTTCTGTCAACAAAGCCGACTGGAGGGACGACATCGCCAAATACTTAACAGGTGAAGAGCCCGTAGACCCCGCCGAAGCAAAGCGCCTCCAGCACTGCGCCCGAAACTACCGCATCATAAATGAATTACTATACAAAGGGGGCATTTGCGCTCCCCTGTTGTAGTGCGTATAGTAGGAAGAGGGCCAATCCATCCTACAGGACATCCATGAGGGACCCTACGGCACATACCAAGCACCCCGGGCCTTGTTGAAAGGGCCTTCTGACAAGGTTTATACTGGTCGACAGTGTTGCGTGATGCGCAAATCTTTGTCCAGCACTGCCAGGGATGCCAATGGGCTGGCCACAGCCCAAGGGCACCAGCGGTTCCGCTACAACCCCTACCCCCGGTCTGGCCCTTCGCGCGGTGGGGGCTCAACATCATTGGCTCATTCTCGGCGGACGAAGGCAACCTTCACTTCACCTTTGTCGCCATTGAATACTTATCGAGATGGATAGAGGTGGGGCCTATACAAAAAATCACCGTCGTAATAGCCCAACAGTTCGTATGGAAAAACATCATCTGCAGAAACGGGGTGTCGAGCAACATCGTCACCGACAATGGCACCAAATTTGATTCTACACGCTTCAAAGCATTCTGCGAAGGCCTAGGAACAAACATATGCTTCGCAACAGTAGGGCACCCCGAGTCCAACGGAGCGGTTGAGCGAGCCAATGGCAACCTACTGGTCGGGCTAATGAAGTGCCTCGTTGGCATGCCGAAGGGCCTTTGGCCTGAAGAGCTCCTCAAAGCTTTGTGGGTGCTCCACACCTCACCCACCCGGGCCACGCGATTCTCACCATTCAAACTCCTCTTTGGCAACGAAGCAATGACCCTAGGAGAACTCGCGAGAAAATTCCTCCGCGCAAGGCCAGATCATGAGCCCACAGACCGGGAGGTCTCCCTGAGCCTCCTCAAAGAAAATTGCGTACAAGCCATAACAACCATGGCAAGATATGCAGCAGGCATCGCGGCGGCATACAACAAGAAGGTCAGGCTCCGCCCGCTAGCGCCAGGTGACATGGTCCACAAACGCGTCGTGAATCCCGCAACCATGGGCAAGTTGGGTTCCAAATGGGAATGGTCATACATCATCACCCGCGCAACAAGGGCGAGCTCCTACTACATCGCAACACCGGAGAGACAACAATTGGACCACACGTGGAACGCCAAAAGCCTCCGCAAGTTTTATCCTTAGGGTCGCTCAACTGTAAAAACCCGGCTGCGCCCGAGCAATCGCTTCACAGCCTCATTCGATCAACGTGGCACAGCGGGGCGATTGTTTTTCTGAGTTAGCGCCTTCGGCGTGCCTTGCCTAGTTTACTACTCTATAGTTTTGAGTGCCATCCGCATCGTGACTATTGTTGTTTTCTATTTTTCACATTACTTTGCATATGTGATGTGCTAGTAGAATTTTTAAATTGTGTTGATTTGATTGACTCTAGCACTGGAATATATTTCTTAGTAATGTTGTGGGGTCGGATTAAAGCTCGATGAGGAATTGGGTCATTGTGATAATTGAATACGACAATTGGATATAAATTGGTCTTGAGCTAGAAGTTAACTTGTTGTTTTTCTATTGTGTCATGTTATTCATGCTCTTCTGATCACTCTGGTTCATTCGGTTGATGTTGTCTGGTCACTTTGCTCCATTTTGTTGGTAGCTTCGGTTCATTGTGGTTCACTGTGATTTTTGTTCGGTCACTATTTATACTCCTGCCAATTGAAATATTGTGTGAGTGGTTCAATTGCATGTTGGCAGTGAACTCTTAACTGAAGATTTGTTTTAAAGTGATTGATTAGACAAAGCAAGATTAAATTTAAAAGCTCAAGGCCTAATTTATTTCAGAATAATTGTCATATTTTTTTGTGATAGATTTTTTACCCAAGTGGCGAGGAGGCCAAGATTATATCTTGAGTAGCCCGACATCTGAGAGCGATATATAAACATTCCAAATCTGAAAATTATGCTGATTTTGTATATTTTGAGTATATTATCTTGTTTAATTGACATGAAGAAATTACATGTTTATATGTCATTTTTTGTTATTTATATGCTGCTAGAAATATGTTTTAATTATGATAATTATTGTAGGAATTATATCTGACTATTTGTCCTTTAATTGTGGGATGCTTTCGTGGAAGCATCTTACTATGTGCTGCTGCTTCTTTCTAGTCCACATTTTGGCATGTTTGGGACCGTAGCACCACTAGTAGGCTCAATGGATGAGAATTTTTTTAGCAGAAAGTTGTCTTTGGTGGCGATGTAGCTTTTCCAAGATGTCCCTCTCATTGTTATTGTGTAAGGATTCCCTTGTGGTGCGTATTTGACCATGTGATTGATGATCAACTTGGTTTTTAACACCACCATGAAATGTTTTGCATAGCCCATAAGGTCATGTACAATAGGTTTACATCAGTTGTCTATAATCTCTGTCACGTTGGATTTAAACTAATATGGATGAAAAAGAATAAATAGAGAGAAATGTGTTGTCCACAATCCTGTAGCCGACTGTAACACCAGAACCAAGAAAAACATTAAAATATTATGTGTTGTTTACAATCCTGTAACCGACTGTATCACCACAACCCATTTTATGAGCTGTCTTTAATGTTGTCTACAGATGACATGAAGAGTTGCTATAGACAGCAACTGTCTGTACCATTGTACATACTAAGTCATTAAGAGAGAGAAGTGACCGTTTAGAGATTTTATGTTGACAATTGACAATAGACAGCAACAACTATGGTTTCCTCGTAGTTTTGGAGAATGGTTATTGATGGCATCTCTGAACAATTGTCTTTATAAAGGGGAAAAAGCGATATTGATTAAAAAAATAAAGATATTTGTGCCTAGTAATTTGTAGTTGATTATTACAGCAATGATGCTTTTTATGTGGAGCCTGCCAATCGACATATCTATTAATATACTAAAGATGGGAGGAATGCCAGCTCCCCACGCCCTCTACGTCACCCGAAAAAGCCGGAGCGTCAGATCGTTGGCCGGACGCACCAGATCGGCTTGAGTGGAGGTGGAAAGCGACATCGCAAGCCTAATGCCACCCGTCTCCCTCAGTCTCTCTCCCCCCTTTCCTCGGCCGCCGCCCCCTAGGTCTTCCGTCACACACCACCGCTCCTTTCCCTCTTCCTCTCCCACCGGCCGCTCGCTCCGTCTCCCTCCCCCTTTCCTCTGCCGCCGCCCCCTAGGTCTTCCTCCCCAGTGTCAGGACCCTCTCGGGATACACCCGGAGAGATCTCCCAGGACCACCTAGGGAGGTCCAACAGGACGACCCGCAGGTCTAGGAGGTCCTCCGAGAACACCCTGAGAGGAGGTCCTCTAGGACCACCCAGGAGATCTCAAAGACCTCTTGGAGGTCCTAGCCTCTGCGCACTGAGCTAGTCCCAAGATCACTAGCTAGCTCGCATAGATCAACACAGGTGCAATCACAACCACACGACAAGTAATAAGATGAAGCAGACAAATTAACTTATATTAAACAAGGACCTTATAGTCAAGGTTGTTTACAGAGGTCGCCACCAAGGGCTTACAAAAACCGACAATGAGAACTTGCAATGAACACAAAGCGCACGAGGCCATCAGAAGCAAGCCCACAGGCTGTCGAGTGGAGGACGTCTCCTAGAAGGCTGGATCATCAACGAACTCCTCCTCGAAGAGGTCTGAGCACCCTTGATCTTCTTCTGCCATTGCTCAAACAGAGGGCTTAAAGCCATGAGTACATTTGAATGTACTCAGCAAATCGTAGGGAACAAATATGCACATAATAATCATGCAATGGCTTGGCCAAGGAGAGCTGTAAGGTTAGTTTGCAGAAAAGCTATATTTAACGGTAAATAGCATAAGTAGATTAAAAAAAGCTCAAGTTAAAAGCATAATACATAGATATATTTGTTTTCAAAGGAGGTCGTGAGCACCAACTCACTCCCAAGACCACACGTGGAAGGCCGGCGCACCCGACCAGGTGACCTCCCATGACCTCTGCAGGGGCACCGACTCCAGAGCTTACACGATCACCCCAGAGCACCAACTCTGGAGCTCCCAAGACCACATTTTGAGAAAGCTACCCTTCATGCATTCATTCCAGGCAGTGTCCATAACCAAGGACTTGGCTATTCGAATAGATTTTTCACTCTGCAGAGGTGTACAACTTTACCCACAATTCACGATCTCTCTAGCGGGTCGGGTTCCCGAAAAACCTTTGCTCACTTCCGAAGGTGAGCAGTCTAGAAAGCATGACAAGGCCTGTACAAAGCTCTGATCTGACTTGGTTCTGCCCGCTAAAGTTTCGCTTTCGTTGGGCTGCAAACCCCCCGGATTCGTGCCTCCTCTTGTGCCAAGTGTGAATCAGCACACACTTCCACCACAATAGAACCAGACCAAACCATTGCTAATTATTTAGCCTAGACTACCCCCATAAAATGGTCTTGTGGTTGCACGGTGGACCCGGAGCAATGAAATATAAAGTTAAGTCCTTAGACTACCCAGGCGAGACAACCTCATCCCAATGTGCGTATAGCACCCCCTTTACTGCACGATCACTCGCTCGAGTGAGAAAGCATTTTGGGTTTACCCAGCCAAAAGACCACCCTGGTCTTGGCACAACAAATTTTACAAGAGCGGCATCGCACCATGATCTATACAGCCGCGGCATCAACACCACAACTGCTCAATAGTGGCACCAACCACAGTTCCATAGTTCGATTAGTCAAGTTTATTAACAATAAGATTCATGATTCTCAGAACCAACGCATCTAAAGCAATGCTAAGCATAAATACGCTCCTATGTTGGCAATATCAATACAAGACCAACTAAGAATACCCATTCTAAGGTGTCCAAGGGGAACATGTCAACATGTCGAGTTCAACCATTCAAGGAGGCATTCTATCAACTAGGAAATAGCTACTGCCCAAACCATTTTTATACAAATAGCCATGCATGGTAAGGTAAAACAATATACTTTTGAAATGCTAGGTTCAACATGATCAAAGGTCTGCGACTTGCCTTCGTTGAAGAGTGGCGAGGCTTCGGTAGAGGTCGCTGGATCCAGGTACTCCTCCACGAAGTCGGAATCTACACGTTCGGAAAGAACCAAATAAGCAAAACAACTTGAGCAAAGAACTAAGGAGATCTTAAACCAAAAACCAGAAAGCAGGAGGTCCCAACTGGGGAGGAGGTCCAACGAGAAGGGAGGTTCAAGCAAAAGAGGGTGGTCTTTGCAAAAGAACTGAGAGGGTGGTCTTTGCAAAAAGGCCAAGAGGTGGTCACGATCGGGAAGTGATCATGGCCGAGAGGGTGGTCTTTGCAAAAGATCAAATGGTGGTCTTTACAAAAAGACCAGGAGGTGGTCAAGATCGAGAGGAGAGTCTTGACCCAAGAGAGATCTTGACAAAAAGAAGTCCAAGCGAAACAAGAAATAGAATGAGGAATCTCACCGGAACAAGGCGAGATGCTGGAGGAGGTCGCAGAAGAACTCCGACAGAGATCGAAGGCGACGCGAATCTCCAGCAGGGCCCTTCAACGGCGAGGAGGACGAAGACACCAACTAGCTCTGTTGATGGCGAAGCTGTTGAAGACGACGCGGCTCCAATCGCTCAAGCGAAATCGAAGCACGGAGAAAAACGAGCCAGAGGAAGAAAAGGTGGTGTTGGGAAGCTGAGGGAGAAAAAGATGTCAAAAGGGGCTCCCTAGAGCTTTATTTATAGGGGAAGGAAAGATAAACTGGGCTACAAGATGTAGCGCCGAAAGCCATGATGAAGTACTGTTGAAAAGTGAGGAATGGTCAGAGGGGCAGGTAGGAAAAGGAGGCAAGAGGAGAAATGATTATAGTGGAAGCAGCATTTAATGCGACCCATCCACGTTCAAAGTGACAAAGCAGCATTTAGTGCGGTGCAGACTACGCCAGAAGTGAAGTGGCGGGAAAAAGGTGAGAAGGGGACTGGCAAGTGGGACCAGTCAAAACTAAGGGGAGGTCGTGACCGCAAAGGTGGTCTTTGCAAAAAGACCACGGGGAGGTCCCGACCAAAGGAGGTCACGGCAAAACGACAAAAGAGAGGGGGTCACCGCAAAATGACAAAAAGAGGAGGTCGCGGCCAAGGAGAACGTTGCAACCCGCAAGAGTGGTCTTTGCAAAAAGACCACGAGGAGGTGGTCTTTACAAAAAGACCACAAGTACGGGGAGGTCCAAACAAGGGGAGGTCTGGACCCTCAGATCCAAACGAAAGGAGGTCTCAACTGTCAAGATCTAACAAGGGGGAGATCTTGACGGTCAAGATCTTACAAGGGGAGGAGCGATAGCGAGGAAAACGCGAGGAAGGCTAGGGTCGTCAGATCTCGATCGGACAGAGCAAAGTGATTGGGCCATCCAACACCGATCGGATGACTAAAAAGGGGGGTGGGAGGTTCGGACCGGCCGAACGTGCCAACAAGATCAAGCCATCCAACACAAATTGGACGGTACAAAAGCGATTGAGGTCTGGATCAAGTGGAAGGCTCGAACGGACGTAAGGGAGGTCCAAACGAACACAAGGGAGGTCCAAGTGAACACAAGGAGGTCCCAAAAAGAGAGAACTTCAAACCCGAATTTGAATATTGGAATTCAAGGATATTTGAAACACAAACCCGAGCTTAGAACGCCTCGGGTGGTCGTGACCCAAAAGGGGAGGTCAAAACCGAAGAAAGGTTCAAACAGAGAAGGAGGTCTGGAGAGGACGAGGGAGGTCTAGAGAGGTCTGAGCGAATAGAAAGAGGGAAAAAAATGCCAGAGCTCAAGCAACTCCAAATAAACCAAGACTTTCTCATTAGTTGAAGTTCGATTAATTCATATTAAATCTCCAAGATTCCGAAATCTTCAAGTTAAGCTTGGGCGATTCAACAAAGCCGAATGGTTCCTTTTTTGTTTTGAAAACTTGCAAGAACTCTGGACAAACGGGACGTTACACCTAGCCGCCCCGGTGCCCCCCAATCGCCGCCACTCTCTTACTCTTTCTCCCCCGAGCAGCTGCCGCTCGCTCCGTCTTCCCCCTTTCTCTGTCGCCGCCCCCTCGGTCGCCCTCCCCAGCCGGCTCGGTGCCCCCCAGTCGCCGCCGTTCCCTCACCCTTCCTCACCCGCCGCTCGCGGCCTCTGAAGCAGGGACGACGAATGGCGCACCCGGTGGTGGCGGGGACGATGATGGCACCCAACATGGTGAGGTGGTGCTCTTGCCTAGGGCAGCAGCTCCTCCCCAACTTCTCATGGTTGTTCGGTCCCTGCTCATCACCGCTCCCCATCATGCTCCTCCCTAACCGATTGATTGCAGCTACAACACACGCCTCCACCCCGCTACATCAGCCTGGCCCTGCTCCCCCGCGCCTCCCTGGGCCTTGGCCCGCCTGCACCTCCCTGCGGTTGCTCCGGCTCACGTGCCTCCCTACTCTGGCTCAGCCAGCGTGTCCTGCGGCCGCCGGCACCGCTTCGCCCGATTTCTGCTTCCCAGTAGCATTTTCCCTTTTTTTAATTTAGTTCGAATTTTCGTGTTGATTGTTTCACTGATTTGGTTTATGTTTGTGGGCGTTCATTCATGCATGTTGATGAATGGAGGTGGGTTACTACCGGTGGTGCTGTCGCGTCGCCTGAGGTAACTACTACCCTCCCTCCACTCTCTACCCCCTGCTCTGCGATGTGGATGATGCTACTGTGAGTTCTCTGTGCATGGCTTTAGCTTACATGAGGGTTTAATGGCAAAAATATGGGGGAAATGGTGACTGTCGAATGTGTTCTGTGGGCATGGTTGATTCCAGTGGTGTGGTTCCTATTTTCCTCCCTTCCCTTCTGTTATAGCCATTCCTGATATTGACGTCACGCGCGTCTCCGCTCCGTAAGATTGCAATGTCGTTGGCTCCTTTTTTTGTCGGTTGTCAGTTGTGGGCGGCGATCATGCTTCAGTTTTCATATTTCTGGTTCATTAACCTGATACTGCAAGCTTTTGCTAATTGTGCGCCAAAACTGTTTAAGGAATGGCAATTATTCCATACATGTTGCCAAAAAGGTTAGTTCTGACAAGCTCAGTCGGTTAGGTCTATCCTATGTTAGTAGAGAGCCCGCCTTGTGTTGAACTATCTAAATCCATGATCATACATGATAGGTTCATGTATCACGTTGTTTGTATATCTCATTTGGGAAAATCAGGTTGCGTACATTACCATACATAATCGTCGAGTAAATTTCACAAAACTATACAAATGTTGTGAAAACTAAGATAAAACTGCACCTTTAAGGATCGATTCTCACAAAATTGTGTTTGTTTTCCACCGAACCTACCCCTACATGAAGCTTGTATTGTGGGAAGTAAGCCATATGTCTTGATTTAAGCTTTTAGTTGTCGATTCGCAGAAGCGAGGTCATGTATTTGTGAAATTTGTTTGGTGAGAGCTCAATTGTTCGTATGCACATACATTGCTCTTGTGATTTCCTCATTTATGTGCTCCATCCATTTATGTACTCGATTTCCATGAAAATAGTGAGTTTCATGCTGTTTAGTTGTGCTTCAATACACACGTGTAGCCCTTTAATTGAGTTTACATTTCTACTATGTTATTTTTAGTTCATTGTTATTCATTTACTTTGAAAGTGAGGTTATTCCTGGTGCAACAGAAATTGGAATGAGGATCTGCTATGCTCTTGAAACATATCATGTGGACGATCCATACGTGTTCGGGTTTTGGAAGGTTCCAAATATTAGTTCTTTCCTATCTTTGGGTTTCGGCAATTGCGAAGCCACGGAGATCTTCTTTGCTATCATTTGTTGGTCCATCAGTATAGTTAGAATGGAAGCTTACTTCTCGTCAAGAAATCACGATTACAAGTGTTGTTTTTGTTGGAATGCTGATAGGAGCTTACTCTTGGGATGTGGTTTCAGACAACTATGGAAGGAGGCGGGTCCATTTTGTACATCATATACTTCTTGCACAAATTAGACATGACCATTTCTCTCTCGGTGATGTTTAGCATAGGGTTACCAAAACTGGTTCCCAAACCGGTGTTCATTGGGTGGTAGTCTTGATTCCATGTTGTACACAGTTACCAATGATAACTGTTTAGAAGCGGCAAAGGTCTCATGTAATAGCCAAGTTTTGACATTTCTATGTTAGTTTGAGAAAAAACCTTGAAACCATTCTCAAAATTTCTGTTCATGAAATAATGATTTATAATTGTATCTTTTTATTCTAGATCCTAGAATAATTACAAGTGGGGAAAATAGGATATTATTTAAAGTTAATGCAAACATTACGATTTTATTCTTGTTTACTGACATACAAACTCTTACATTACATTCCATTTGGATTTTATAGGAGGGGTTTCTCTTTACTACCATTGTAGCGAGTGGATTTGGATTCTGAGTGCTTTTGCTCCTAACTATTGGTTGTTGATTTCACTAAGATTTTTAGTTGGTATTGGCTTGGGAGGAGGACTCATGCTTGGATCGGTGGATCACTCTGTGCACTTCAAATCGTTTACGAACTCATAATACTTGAAATCGGTATGACATCATGTTCGCTTTCACATTTCTATTGGATTAAATATTCTAAATTTCTCTTCGTCTTATTACAGTTCTAGGACTAGCTATTATTTGCTCTCATTATGAAGCGTAATAGACTTCACGGTCCAAGCCGTACACAAGAAAGATGCCGCTGTATGTGCATGCCAGAATATTAATTCGTTTTCATGTGTTGCTTTGAAATGTAGCTTAGGTTTGATGTGATAACATCTAATTACTCTAGAAGCTACTTTCATCATACCTTTTATAGTACGCATACACACACTTGCTATCATATTTTTACTCCACTCAACACCGCAGGAAAAAAACCCTGATGCTATGCGTTAGACGGGATACAGACGGGGCGCAACGGAGCGCGCCTATCGTCCTAGTTGACATGATTTCTAGTCGCATATCACTTCATGACATTTCCTTGCCCCTTTTCTCGACCATGGAGCAGCCTTGTCCCCATCATTGTGTCACCCCCATCTAATAGTATTTGAACTATTCCGTTCCAAACAATCCAAGTATATTTGAATCATAAATAGTAATTTATTTGGCGTAGTTGTGAAGTATAATTATAATTTTACATATAATACAAAATGCAATTGTTCTAATGATTTGGTAGTATTAAACTCGGCATAGCTTTCTTTCAAGGTAAAATTTGAGCAAAGTTAAATCGTTTCCTTCCTGCTTTGGCTTTTCTCAATCCATGATTGTGGAGTGAGACTAATATTACTTGATGAACTCGATGTGACATGCTGATGAGGAATATGCCCAAGAGATCATTCAATGATACATTGACTAATTAACTACGACTAATTAATTGCGAGTAATTAACTATGGCTAATTAACTACACAATTAATAAAGAAAATACATACGAAAAAAAAACTTGTTCCTCATGTCAAACTTTTTGTACTAATACGACCGCCAATGACTACTCTAAACAATCCTTAATCGTCGGCGAAATCAGAACTCTCTTCTCTCTGTCTCTCTTCGTGGAGCAAGGCTGAGAATGAGAGAGCGAGAATGAGAGTGAGAGCTCTCTCACAGTTGAGCCGGGTTTTATATCCGCGCAACACAGAAATTATATCGACAACCCTGGTGCACACCAATGCCCCCGTAGGCGCAAGTGTATAAACGAAGACACCGCACATAGCTCACAGTCCTGGTGCACACCGATGCCCCCCAAAAGCACGAGTGTATAAACAAATACACCGTGCATGGCTCATAGCCCCAGTGTGCACCGATGCTTCCCGTAGGCACGAGTGTATAAACGAAGACACAGCGCAAGGCTCACAGCCCCAGTGCACATCTATACCCTCCGCAGGCACGAGTCAATAAACAGACACCGCACATGGCTCTTAGCCCTGATGCACACCGATCCGATGCCCTCTGCGGGCATGAGTGTATAAACACAGACATCGTGCCTAGCCCCGAGCACTGAGATCCCCCCTAGGGGGGGGGCGACGCTAGGCTCCGCCTCCCCCTCGCAAAAGTTAGGGCTCCCCTGGAGACCTATTTTAAAAAGTATGGGGAACGGCGCAAAGCATTGCCTCCCTCCTCGCAAAAAAGCTAGAGCTCCCCCGGGGCCCTATCTAAAAAAGTATAGGGGGACGGTGCTAGGCTTCGCCTCCCCCCTCGCACAAAAAAAAAGTTAAGGCTCCCCCAGAGCCCTATCTAAAAAAGTATAGAGAACGGCGCTAGGCTTCATCTTCCCCCTTGCAAAAAAAAAGCTAGGGCTCCCCCAGAACCCTGTCTAAGAGAGTATGGGGGTGGCACTAGGCTTCGCGTCCCCGCCTCGCAAGAAAAAGGTTAGGGCTCTCCAGAGTCCTATCTATAAAAGTATGGAGGACGACGCTAGGCTTCGCTACCCCCTTGCAACCCCCCCCCCGGCACAAAAAAAGTTAGGGCTCCCTCGGAACCCTATCTAAAAAAGTACGGGGCCGACGCTAAGCTTCGCCTCCCCTCTTGCAAAAAAAAAAAGCAAGCTAGGGCTCCCTTGAAATCCTATCTAAAAAAGTATGGGGCCGGCACTAGGCTTTACCTCCCCCCCTGGCAAAAAAGCAAGCTAGGGCTCCCTCGGAGCCCCATCTAAAAAATATGGGGGACAGCGCTAGGCTTCGCCTCCCCCTTGCAAAAAGTAAAGAACTTCCCTGGAGTCCTATTTAGATGAAAAACGAAAACGGATGGTCAAACAACACGGAACACACATATATACTGACAAAGTGGGCTTTATTCGTCACAACAAACAAACAAAGTACATACAATGGAGGCTTGCCTCAGGAAAAAGGAGATCAATCAGCCACAACATACAAGGCATACGTAAATACAAGGTACACACAATCGACGACTACGATGCGTCAGCGTACAACACATCAAGGCGCAGCAGCCACTCCCGTAGTTCCTCATCAGAGGACCCGGTCTCCATGAACTTCAGGAGGTCCCTTTCCACATTCCTACTGCACACCACCTCAAATGGTGCTTCACGGGTTGGGGCCGGAGCCAGAGCCGTAGATTCGGCGCACGAGGCCGAGGGGCCTTCCTTGGGTGTCCTCGCTGCTCCTAGAAGTGAGCGATCTCGTCACGTGCCACGGCAGTGTTGCGTTGGCAAAACAACCCGAACTCCTCCATGGTCCCACCCAGGCTCGCCAAGCGCTAACGCTGCCACTTTGCGCCATGGTACACAACGCCTTGATAGCACACCTGTAGCGGCCAAACAGAGTGAAGGCAATGCTCCCCGTCAGCTCGCGCCGAGGGGTAGTTACCTTTGTCATGCGCCCCTCGGACGACATAAATCCTTGGCCAGAAGTACATCGAAGCAGTGGCAAATCAACTTGCGCAAACCACGAGTTCAAAACGCATAACCGCAAAGCACAACAAACGAACCACACCAAACTTCACAAACTACCAATTTTTCAAACATCTTTTTCATTCAAAAGTGGAGGTCATTACAAAAAGGGGAGAGCTAAATCGCTAAGACCTAGTTACAAGAATCTAAAGGACTCAGGCCGCTCGAAGCAAGCGAAGGGTTACACCTTGTCTCCGATGGTGGCCCCCCGCTCACCGGTCTCCTGGTCGTCCGCCGGGGCCTTGCCCTTCTTCTTCTGGGCTTGCACCACCCGGAGGTAGTCCATCGCCGCATCGCGGCCGCGCATCGCCCAGAAGTCCTAGACGAAGATGTTGTTCGCTTTACATGTGTAACGAACCTTAGTTCATTACGAGGTAAACACTGCCAGGAAGAAGACTGGACGGCGTCGGCTCGGTGGGATGAGAGATTAGACTATAGACTGGGATGATAGAACCTTGAGAGGGAGACTAGATTAATTCTTCTTGCTTGCTTGATAATGGATACATGCTATCCCTTTTATAGGGACGACCCGACTTCACCTCTAAGAAACAATCTCTATTTCTATGGAAACTTATCTCTATTAGATGGAATACATCTCTAAGGAAGTAAATCCAACTAATAAGGAACCTAACTATTCTATCTCTATTTCCTAACTACTAATGCACCCGTGGGCCCCGGCGTGAATAGTGCGTGGTGCTACATTACCGTGTGTACTGTTCGCGTGTGAACAATACCGTCACGTGAACAGTAACGGGTTATGGGGTAAACACCGCTAGGAAGAAGACCGGACGGCGTCGGCTTGGTGGGATGAGAGATTAGACTATAGATTGGGATGATAGAACCTTGAGAGGGAGACTAGATTAATTCTTCTTGCTTGCTTGATAATGGATACATGCTATCCCTTTTATAGGGATGACCCGACTTCACCTCTAAGAAACAATCTCTATTTCTATGGAAACTTATCTCTATTAGATGGAATACATCTCTAAGGAAGTAAATCCAACTAATAAGGAAACTAACTATTCTATCTCTATTTCCTAACTACTAATGCACCCGTGGGCCCCGGTGTGAATAGTGTGCGGTGCTACAATACCGTGTGTACTGTTCATGCGTGAACAATACCGTCACGTGAACAGTAACGAGTAGCGAGGGTGTCCACATGTCCGCACTCGGCCTTTTGCAAGGAAGCAAAGGCCGTCACCCAAGCCACCTTCGCGCAATGGTCCCCGTACGCCCAGGCCGCTGGTAGGCACACCTCCCCAGTGCGGCAGAGATGCCCGAGGGTGATGTCCATCTCCCCCACGGTGTGCCGCTGCAGGGGAGGCAGGGCACCGAGCTCCACCATCGCGTCCTCCAAGGCCTCCATGGCCTCCCAGGTCACGAGCACCACAGAATGCGAAAGCTCCCGCTCCGCTTGAATCTTCGTCTCGAGGTCGGCCCGGACGCCTCGAAGCGTTCGCACCTCCTCTTGCAAGCCGAGACGCTCCCCTTCTAGCTCCACCACCCTGGCCTCCAGGGCTTTTGCCTTGTCAGCAAGGGCCTCACGCTCTGCGGTCAAAGACTCGCTTCACGCATGCTCCGAGTCAACCCATTTCTAGATTTCGTCAAAGCCACACAAGACGTCGCCTCGAGCGCGCGTGATAGCATCAGGGTCTGCATGAAGCGCAGCGTCACACATAAAAAATAAAACAAAACACGCACCTTCGTGGCGTTCACCTCGACGGACCGAAACATCGCCTTAAGGGACATGTTTCGGAAGAGATCCCACACGTAAGACAGAGTAGCTAAGCGAGCAACCACCTCGCATACCCCCGCAGCACCAACGCTAACATTGAAGTCTGTGTGGCAAAGTGGGCCCAGATCAGCGGTGGCCGCGACGACCGAAGCGGCAGCCTGTGAAGGCGCTGTCTCAAAGCTCCTCGAGGCGGAGCAACCCCCGCCAGGCCTCTCCTCCTTGTCGCTTAGCACTGCGAGGCAGGTAATACAAAATAAAAAAGGGAATACCTACCAATCGCATCGCAAACCGAAGTGGGAGGCACAACCCGGGAGTCGTCAGAGCCCCCACCAAAAATGTGCGATGAGGTGCTGCTGGCCGAGGACTCCTCGAGGGGCAAGCCTTCTATCCCAAATGAGCTCACCACCCTCTCCCCACCCTCCACGACAGCATGCCCCGCCGCCCTTGGCACAATGCTCGTCGCGGGGGACACACCACGATCTCCCGAAGACGGGCTGCTCGATCGAGCGTGATCCACCTGCTCCGGAGTTCCTTGGGCCACCCTCTTCACTGACCTCTTCGCCACATCCACCGTCGCGCAGGAGGGGCCGCTCGTGCTGCCATACCCAACAGAGAGTAGGGCCTCATGGCGATTGGCCGCACGACGTCGCACTCGTTAAGCACGCAGGCTCTTTTCCTTCTCCCCTCGTCCAGGTCCGGGCGCTTCGCAAGACGGACCGTCGGGTCCGCATACGCGCGGTTCAGACAAGGCTCCCTCACAACCAACCCACGCTTCGCGTGCTCTTCATCGGTATAGGGGCCCAAGAGCTACTCCGCAGCACGAGCGACCTCATCGATAGGCACAACCGCAGTGACACCGGCACGCTCCGTTAAAAAAACAAAAGGAACAAAATAAAAATGCATATACAAAAGTTCAGGGCAAAGACCAAAACCATTGCGACCTGCTCTAGCCCTACGCCAGGGGCCAGACCCCGAGGGCGCAGAACTCCTCCACAAGGTCCCACGTAGAGAGCATCCTCGTGGCACTTAGAAGCAGGTGGAGGAAAGCCTCCTCCCGCGAGGTGAGCGTGATCTCCGGGGCGGTGGTAAGCTCAATCAGCCCTCCGCCAGAGTGGAGGTCGTCGCCTGCCGGAGAAGCGTGGTAAAACCACCTCCAGGTCCAATCGGTGTCCCAACGATTCTGCGCCATTGGAGCAAGCACGTACATCTGGCACCGTGCCTTCGGTTGGAAGTTGACACTACTGAAGTTTAGCGTTTCGTCAGTGTTCTTCTTCGACTGACACCGCCCATCGTGTAGATACTCGAACATGCTCCCTTCCCCGCTCATCCCCGCGGATCGCATAATCCACTCGGATACGGTGAGCTTCATGAGGGAGTTGGGCGTCAGCTGCGCCAACTCTAACCGGTGCAGCCGCAGGACCCGCACGACCAGATCCCCGCATAGAATCTGGAGGCCAGCGTCGAAGAAGGCAACGAAGACCACAGCCTCATCCGGCCGAGGCGCCGGTACCGTCTTCGCCCCTGGGACCCGCACCTTCGCGAAGCTCTTCAACTTCCTCTCGCCCACAAGGGCCCGGAGAACCCGCTCCGTCAAGGTCGACTGGCCGAGGTCGCTAGTGCACACCACATTGCCGCCTCCCTCTTTATCGCGCTTCGTCATCCGGAAGCTCCGAAGGACACAACACCCAAACCTCGAAGATCAGACAGCCCCAAACAACAGAATGAACAAAATTGCGAAGGCAGGAAGCTAGGATTTTCACGCGCGAGATAAGGAAAGGGTTGGAGGGTTACCCCCTTTTATATACGCACCAGGACCACAAGGAGACAACGCAGGGAAGCCGAAGAGCTACAGGCTAGTTATCCGGTGACATGTGCCACACGCACAACATCCCCCTCAAACGGTCGCATGGTTCAAGGGGGTGCCATGACTGCCAACCAACGGCATTATGGCACATGACAACCAACAGCGGCCCACACGGTTGGAAGGAGCGCTATCACTGCTAACCACCGGCATCATGGTGTGCGGTACCCAACGCGCCATCATACTAGCGGGAGCGGCCCATGCTTCGTGGGAGGGCTCACACAAAGCATGCTTCGCTAGGCCGAAGGGGACGGTGTACCTGGATCCTCTGGGAAAAGGGTGTGGTTCAACCATGACGAAACAAGACCTTGACCGCGAGGGGCTTGTCGTAGGGGAGGCCCCAACGACTCGACGAAGACCGTAAGCCCCCCCTCCCCCAAGGCCATGAGCCGAAGGTGTGGCAGGGCCCCGGGGTACCAAAGCACGCCGAGGGGCCGAAGAGGGCACGCGAAGCCACCAGAGGTTCGGGTGGTGGGACGGCCAGTGGAGCGCTTGCTGGGGCCACCCAAGGGTACAGAGCATACCTTCGGGGAGGCTTCGGAGGCGGTGTGAATGCTTCCGAATGACCATCAAGCACTATGGACCCAGAAGTCAAGAGATCTCCAGGGCCACCTCGGGGGTGCCGAAAGGTTTCCGCGGCCCCTCGGCCCTAGGGACACCCCGCATGGTGCAAAGGGTGAAGAGCACCGGTGGACCGAGTGTACCAGCGGATGGACCAAGACCAAGGATGTCCATCATAAGCCAAAGGCTACGCGTGGGGAAAGGAAAAACCCCTGCAGTCCCTATAGGTGTAGGGCCTTTTTAAGGGTAGGTATGTAATCTCATGTACCCTATCGTAAGGCTATAAATAGTCGCATCCCCCATATAATAAACAAGATATTTTTAGAAGACAAATAATACACATTTACTTCTCTCGGTAACCTGTCCCCCTTTGAAGATCTCCTAGTTTCTCTTGTAGCAACTAGATATTCCTTTTTATACTGTCTAGTTCTCCATGCCACGACACGAGCTAAAATCAAAAGTTTTCCCAAACCAAACAGAAGTACCATCGAGTGCTCGTGCCGGTGGATTATCCAAAATAGCCATGTCTCTGTCTAATATAAGCATGGCGAACATACCATTGATAAAGGTAACCAATGATGTCTTCGAGCATCACAGGGCACAGTTCTACGATTTGAATTGAGTCAATTGACCACCACTGTATGATAGTGACATCTCCAACTTAAAAGTCTCAACTATCACCAAACCCAACCAGTAAAACGGTATGACAATGCAAGATGTGTACTTCCCATGCATGTTTATAATACCGATCGTTCTTTATGGGTAATTGCGACATTACAATAATTTGGTGGGAAAGGACACATGTTACACTAATTTAGTGGGAAAACACGTACCTGTGAGTACTTGTGAGGGATTCAGTGGCTCATAGGTCACAGAGGATCTACGGACAAATCCTATTTATAAAAATAGCACTGTTGACATACAGTGACCGTACACTAATAGCTTATGCGCCACCATATGGTGTTGGCGTACGGTCCTGTCACACCGACACATGTCCACGACACAAATTGGTCCAATTCTTATTATGCAAATTGGTTATGTATCACCGAGGGGCACGGGACACGTGGCGGCACACGGACCGTTAGCGCACGATCATCATACGCCAATATCACGTGACAGCGCAGGAGTCGTTGGTGCACGGCCAACGGTACCATTTTTGTAAATACAGTTTGCCCGTAGTCAAGCCAAAAACTCTGCGCATGACGTCAATGGACTTGAGTCTAAATTTTTAACTCTGAAAAAACAGAATCCTGGAGAAATACATACATATCTATTTCCAGGTCTATAAATATCCGATGCAGCCTCCAATTATTTGCATTCCTTATGTCCAAGGAATGCATAACAAAAATTTCAAACAGCCTGCAAATCTAGATAAACTAATGACCCTTTGATAAATAGGTCAGTCATCGAAGCTGCAGAACTGATCAAAGTGATGTAGTGTATTATACATAGCATATGAGAAACGATACTTCGAAATTTTGATTTTCAGTGTCTAACAATAAACTATGATTGAAAACAATCATGCGAGAACAACAAAATAATCATCACGAACCAAAAAACTATCAGACAATCGCATCAATATGAAGCAAGAACTAATGGCAATTAAGTATGCTCACTCAGTTTATCGAAAGTTTCCCCAATTTGGCTTCAAAGGCTTAACAAAAACAAGCCTTTCTTGACAGCATACATGTGAGAACCTTATTATTTTCCGAGAACATTACATGTGAGAATCTTGCATCCTAGTGCATAGATCGCAATTCAAAACACACCACTGTCATCAGTCATAACACAACCAAATTCTACTCACAGCATTGCACAGCAAAAACAAAGAACCGAAATTGCGTAGATACACGACGGCCAACCGCATAATAATTATCGGATTACACCATCCGACGAGTTAGACATGCACTACCAACGCAATCATACGGCCTCCCCCATAACAACAATCTTACCCGGATACTAGAACCAAACAGCTCAATTCTTAAGCTCGAGGGAGGGCCATAAATGATCAACACATCTTATTACGCGGCTACAACATCAGCAGCAACAAAGACAGTCACAAAACAACACACCCTCCGCTTAGATATGCTCAAAAGGTTACGATGATACATTACTGCTGGGGGACATAGTAGTAGGCCAGCGGGTCGGTGGCGGGCACGCCAGCGGCGGGGCGGGGGATCCCGGCCGCCGCCGCAGCCGCGTCGGCGTCCTTGGCGTCGTCGCGGGGCACGATGTCTACGAGGAAGTCGAAGACCTCGGTGCGGGCGATGGCGGCGGCAATGTCGGACTTCTGAAGCGTGCGGCGCTTGTTCTCCTCGGCGTGCGCCCAGCCGCGGTGGGTGAGCTCGAGGATGAACATCTCGCAGGCGCGGGCGAAGACGACGGGGGCCTCGGCGGCGATCATGCGGACGTCCTCGTCGGCCTTCATGATCTTCTTGATGCGGGCGAGCGGGAGGTTGTGGTTCTTGAAGTCGGTGGTCGCCTCGATCTCGCGGTACTGCTCCGCCCAGAACATCTGCAACTGCTGCTGCGCCGCAGCCGCCTGCTGGGCCGCGGCGGCGGCGGGCGGCGCGTAGAGCTGCGGGGCGTATGCGGCCGCGCCCGCCACGGCCGGGGCAGGGTACGCCCCGGCGGGAACCCGACGGGGGCGCCGATGACGGGCGGTGGCGGTGGGGTGCTAGATTTGGTGGGATCCATGGATTTGGGGGAGTTAGGGTTGTGGGGAGGGAGGAGGGGATTGCGGGAGGAAGGGGATGGTGCTTTTCAGCTGGTTTTGGTGTTGGATTTGTTGCTGTTATTATCTCCTGCTATGAGAAATGGTGGAAAAAATTAGATATATGTCATCGAAGTGTACAGTTTTAAAATATACCGTTGAAGAGTTTCTTCGTTGAAATATGTGATTGAAGAGTGGAAATGTTCAGAGATGTACCATTTACATCATTTTTATATGTATTCAAGCCTCATATTTGACTATGTATTTTCGGATGGACAAAAATACCCCCACTTGTCATGTCCATTATTTCCGACTAGACCTAGTCTTAACATCTATAGTCATAACTTGTTATAATTTTTGGCCGTATTGACACTCTTCCGGCACATTTTAGCGAAAATGGCTCCCTCCCCCCTCCTAATTTGCAAAAATGGCCTCCTGGACCGCACGACCATTGTGCGGACAACTATTGGACCAACACATACCCAATTCCGCACGGCCTCTGTGCAGATTAGCAAAATCGCCACCACTATGCGGTGGCGCTAAAACAAGACGGCACCATGCGGTGGAGCTAAACTGCAAGACGCCACCGCCGGCGGTGCTTCCCTTTTCCACCACACCGTTGTTGTCCCCCCTTGCCCGCACCGCTGCTCCGAACATCTGTTGCCCCGTCGTTGCTGTCCCCCCTTGTCCGTAGTGCCGCGCCTCGACAACGCCTCTGGAATTCCCAGCACTAACGCAGCGGCTCTCCCTTCACTCGGCTAAAAATACCGAACTCTCGCAGTCGCTCATTGCTCATCTTAATTTCGTTTCGCCTCTCGTTCTCGCGCTCGTCGCTAAGAACTCGGAGAATGTAACATAATTAATCGAGGTACATGTGATAATACCCCATCTTCCTTCATCCCGATTGCAATAAACCCGTATGTGTATCATGTAATGCGTGCAACACTTGAAATGTCATCAGTTTTACGTATGAAAAGTTACATTGCAACTCCATTGGAAATATCGACACTCCTTGTTCTATGTTTCCATGTGGATATAGCGCAGCAGTACACACATAATATACAACATATGTATACAAATATAACAAAACAAAATCGCATAACACAGGATACAATATAGCTCACTTGTCTGAGCTACTACTCTCTACTTGCTGCGTCTGCGTCCACGTGTGTGTCCTTTTTTCGCGTCGAGCATGTCCCGTGGGATACGTTAGCTGGTCTGAAGAGCGCGTGTCGGATCGGAGGGAGTATAGAGATCGTTGAGTCTGTTGAGTGGGCGGAGGTGCACCAGTAAGTTGAGTGGGAGGAAGTTGAGTCTGGTAAGCACCGATGTCGTTCTGCTGAGACATGCCGAACTGGGGGCCACCTGCAATCAAGTCATGAACGAGGGACAGTATAATCCACTCCCAAATTGTCTGCCCCCAAGGTGCGATGTCTGCAACTCCGGTCGTGCGGAGGAGCATTGGCCTTGAACGTACGGTGTGGCAGCGACTCCGGAGGAGCTCTGCCCTGCGTACGGTACTCTATACTGGTCAACGTATGACAGGAGTGAGTGCCCTGGTCCAAACCTTGGCACTGTGTACTGCTCCCTGGCACGAGCTGGGAGGCCCGTATCCTCATAAGTGAACGTAAACTAACCGTCACCCACACAGTCAACTGAAGGCTACAAGACGGAATGATATTAGTCAAAATAAACACTCTGGACGTAAACTAAGAATCTCGTACCCCCCAGATGTGCAGTGCAGATGACCAAGGGGGAGCGCTAGTCTATGTATGGGGTGCAACGGTAGAAGTAATGCATCCCGATGGACCTACGACAGGAGAACGACATGATGTTAGCGGAACGTAAAGCATAACAAAAAAATAAAACGTAGATTTGTGCATAACTTACCTCCCCGTCGACCTAGCCCGCGAATGACCTAGTGGGTGAGCACGGTCCCCCCACTTGGTGCTCGATGCGCAGGACGTCGTCCGTCGAACGACCGCAGCTCATGTTCTTTATTATGTTGTTCGACTCTGCAAAGATGTACTTCAAAGTGCTCAAGAGTCTCATAGATTATGCGGGCTACGGATGGCGATCTTCGATGCGCTTATGGCTGTGCGCCGCTCCAACGAAAGTGACATACAAAACAGGTTCAGTAACGAAGAGTACAAATATCATCAATGAAACGATCAAAGGTTGTAAGTGTCTTATGGTGTCGTCACGTCGCGAAGTGTTGTGACGATCGAACAAGTGGCGGAGGCTCTCCTGGTGCGTCACCTGCTCCGGACACTCTGTTGGAGGAAGGGTGAGTCTGGCGCATGACCGTGGTACGTACCACTTCAGGTACTCACCGTACGTCCGAATGTCATACGGACGCTGCTCCTATAAGACCTCCAAGTGTGTCGTCTCTGTCCATGCCATAATCCACTCATGCTGGACTGCTTGCCAGTCCTCAGCATGCCTTCCTGTCCTTGATTGCATGCATTTCCGGAAGCATTGATGTTAGAAAAGAAGGCATAAGAAGTGTAAATATTACTCGGATGAAATTTGACTCACAGGCGGACGGCTCGCTGTAAGACCCTGTCGTCCGGAGGGGGTACGACCTGATACAAACCAAACTATCGCATTACCGGTTACGGCTCATAAAGCTCCACCATATATGCAAACACCAGATGGCAGGTCGTCGCCCATAACCCGGCGTCCTAGGTGCATTACACAGACAACCTATGTGACGCTACCGTGTGCACAAAATCTAGAGTCCATGTAGCTTAGTTGATGTCATTGACATGCAACAACTCGAATTCGTTGTGGAACAACGAGTAGCACCTCCCCAGTCTGTCCTTGGCCTAGCGTAGACGGGCAGCAATCCATTGGAAGCCCATAGTGAGCCTGCCTATCGGGTTGTCCAACTCAGGGTACGGGTGCACTGCTCTCTCGAAGGCCGACTGCACCAACAAAGAAGTGCTCTCAACTCCACAGCTGCAGGAGCACATAGCGGATAGTCAGGTTCGGGCTAGCACCGATGCCGCGCCATGAAGCGTCACACAACCCCCGGTACATGGCGCAAAGGACGGTTGATCTCCAGCTGTACTGAGGCGTCGCCTTAGCCTCCGCATCAGCCAAAGACTCAGTGACGCGAACGAGGCTGGGGTAGCACCAATCACCCTATGTGGTTGAAAACAGAACCCAACCAAAGAGCTGAAGAAGGTAAGTAACGAGGTGCGTCCTAACGACCTCGTCAGGTGCATCTTGCAGGCATTGACTGAAATACCTCAGCTAAGTCCGAGGTACACCACGTGCACGCTCCGGGACAGGTATACCAAACCAATGCCCCAGCCTGGCCTTCTAGTCCATCGGCGGACGCCCTGGAGCAAGTGCCTCACCCCAGATCGGGAGACCGGTCAAGAATGAGGCATCCTACAGAGTGACAGTCATCTCACCCCACCAAAAGTGAAAGGTGTGCGTCTCGGGTCTCTGGCCTCCACCTGTCAACAAGTGCCGACAGTAGACTGACGTCTAGGGTGAACCGGTGTCCGAAGGAGAGTAGCCTTGCAAGTGGCAACATGCTCGTGTCCCAGAGGATTGGGATGTAGCGACCGTCCAACTCCTAGTAATCCCTCTTCGACCGAAGCAGCAAGGGCGGAGGGCCATCTGCGTCACTGGCGATCCATAGCTTGCACTGGTGGTTCTCATCGTAGAAGGGTTCCAAAAGCTCTGGTAGAGACATGGCTTGCAATAGATGGAATAGATGGTGGTCGTGTGGTTTTGGTGCCACCACATGGTGGCCGTGTGGTTTTTGTTAATCCGCACGGTGGCCGTGCAAAATTGGGTACATGTCAGCCCAATAGTTGTTTGCACGGTGGCCGTGCGATCAAGGAGGCCATTGTTGCAAATACGGGGGAAGAGAACCATTTTCGCTATAATGTGTCGGAACAGTGTCAATACGACCAAAAATTCTAACTTATTATGTACACCATGCTATCTTCATAATATTGAATCACACAAAATCGAGGTGGGGAATGGATTTGGGACCGAACAAACTGGGTCCAGTCGGTAGTAATGGACATGGTAGGTGGGGGCATTTTCGTCCATACGAAAATACATAGTCAAGTACGTGGTCTGAATACGTATAAAAATGATGTAAATGGTACATAATAGCATATCTCCAAACATGACCACTCTTCAATAACATATTTCAAAGAAAAAAATTCTTCAGTTACATATTTTAAAATTGTGTACTCTGCGATGATATATATCTAATTTTTTCGTATTAAATTTGGGCGACCTGTTCAATTCTTCAGATGCATATTTTAAAATTGTGTCGTTTGCGATGACATATATCTAATTTTTCCGTATTAAATTTGGGCGACCTATTCGCGCTTCCCACTTCACAAATGGTAGGATCGGTGTCATTTCCATCTCACCACACAGACTTCACCTCGCTCCGAGTAAAAAGGTCGTGGCACTCGCTAAATCTGACCAACTAGACTCAACTCTTTGCACACGTTGGACCAGGATTAGGCTAAGTTCAGCTTGTACTAACTGTTTGATGTGTTATAGTGTATTTATTAGGATTTGATTATGTGATCTTAAACTACGCTAATAAGCTGAATCAATATCAGCTACATCTTCGTTTAAACAAATTGCATGATATGTACATCATCCGATCGCGGACCAATGGTCTTGATGGACATGGCGGGAAAATAGTTTTTTTTATAAATATTTTCACTAAATCCCTTTCTAAAATTTATTTTTACTAGAGCGAGGTACTAGTTCGTCATCACTTTTGTGATTTGGCTAATCGCAAATTTGACCGCAGCCAAAGCCAATGCCACATCCATACATATTCCACAGTCCACACTTCACACTCTTCCCAGTTCCAACACGGACATTCGTACACTTTTCGTGCATAGGCTGCTAATGGATGGAAATAAATTCTATAGGGCACCGTCCACATGAAACCCCTCCCTCCGCACCGTTAGATCTCTCCCCTGCTGCTACAGTATTGCTGCAGTGCAGATAAACGGTGAGATCGAAGGGGCCTCACGGTGGCGGAGTCCCAGAGAATTTGCTTCTGCGCCGGGTGTCGCAGTCACAGTATACTGCCACACGTTTTAAGGGCATGTTTGGTTCGGGACCTGAGATCTGTGCCTGAGAAAAAGTGGTGCCTGAGAGTAGCCTGAGAAATAGATGATTTTTGCCTGGTCAGGTAAGCCTAGAGATGTAGTGTTTGGTTGATAATACGTGCCTGGAGATAGAAAAGAGAGAGAAACAACTAAAAGAGAGAAGAGAAAGCTGCCTGGCAGGCAAGTCTGCTAGGCGTTCATTTTTCTCGCCTAGGAACCAGGCCAGCATCCAAACGCGCGTCAGGCAATCATCCGACAGTAGCTTCCCCCCAGGCAAATGCTTCAGGACTCAAACCAAACACCCCCTAAGACTCCGTTGGCGATTTACTCCAGCTGCCTGATCCAGCGTATGCTTGTGTGAGCAAGTTAGCTCGTTCCGAGCACCAACTCCCGTCAAACTCCTGCAAATTGTCCACTTGAAAAAGATATTTGTGCAATTGTGCTCCACAGCTATAAGCAGCAGTAGAAAAAAACATATGAAATTCTGAACTTATCTCTCTGCACGAAATAACACAACCACCTTTTTTTTTCTTTTCAGGTAATTAATTTTGCAGCTTAAAGCACTGACCAAGTAAGAAACGGAACATCAGGAAATTTAATTTACACATGACCAAGAGGTGGGGAGGGAGGTGGGCGGCGAGAAGCTTAATTGTTGCAGCCAAACCAGGATTGAACACACGCTCCCTCTTATTGTCTTCACAAAGCGGAGCTCATCTGGCCATCTCCTCAAAGCAACACAAAACTTAGCTAAAGGCTAAAGGCTAAAGCCTCACAACATCACAGTATGAACATGCTTACACAAGTTACTAGCACGTACGTACGACTAATCCACGCAGGAGCCGCACAGCCCGTACCCGCCGCTGCACCCCGGTCCGGTGCTGTCGCAGAGCCCGGCCGCAACGATGAACACCGGGCTGCCGCGGCTGCCGCGGCTGCCCCGGCGCCCCGGCCTCCCACCGCCCGCGTCGTCCTTGTCGTGGCTGTCGTCCACGCACGTGAAGATGATCCACGACACGACGGACAGCCCCCGGCCACGCTCAGGAATTCCACGGGCGCGGCAGCCATTCCGGACAGATATGACGAAGTTTTGTGAAGTGTGGTACCACGGGTCCGCTGGGGAAATGCGGTAGAAATGTAGAATCATTTCCGCGTCCAGTCTGTCTTTGAGCGGTCGCGTGCAGCCGGAGTAAGCATATACATTTGCATTTGCGTCCTCGGCTGGAAGTTAACGCTGCCAAAATTTAGCGTCTCGCCCGTGCTCTTCTTCTTTTTCTTCTTCGGTTGACAGTGTCCATCGTGAAGGTAGGCAAAGAGACGCCCTTCGCCGCTGGTCCCCGTAGATCGAAGGATCCACTCGAAGACACCCAACTTCACAATGGAGTTTGACGTCAACCGTGCCAACTCCACCCCGTGTAGTTGGAGCACTTCGGAGACCATCCACCCGGTATAGTTGGAGCACTTCAGAGACCAGCCCAACGCATGGGAGTCGTAGCACGACGTCAAGAAAGGCGACGAAGACAGACTAGTCCAGCCGCGGCGCCGGCACCGTCTCCTGCCCTGGAGCCCGTACCTTTGCAAGGCTCTCTAGTTTCCCCTTGTTAACGAGGGACCGGAGAACCAGGTCAGTCACAGTTGATGTGTCGAGATCACTCGTGTACTACATTTCTCACACGCCCTCCTTGCTCCGCTTCGTCATAGCCAGAGCACCACGTATAACCCTCGAAGCAAAGCAAGCGCCGCACAACCAGAGGCAAAGTGACGGGCTTTTCGCGGCAAACAGCTAAGGCATGAAGCACAGCTAAGGGGGACCCCGTATTTGTACTCGCCAAAGCCACATCAAAACAAAGCGGGGGAATCGAGGAGCCACGACCTAGTCACCGCATGACACATAGCACCCGCAACAGCATTTATAGCGCACGGTACCTAATCACTACGCGCGCCCCTGAAGGGGCGCCATCAAAGCAAACCGGCTTGACCAGGGCACAGGGCCCAACGGCGGCGCGTGGGAACCAAAGGGGCGCCATCAAAACCTGCTACATCGACCCCAATGTCGGCGATGTAACGGGGAGCATATGCTTCGCCAGACCGAAGGGGGTGGTGTGTCTGTACCCTCGAGGAAAAGGCACAGTTCTCAGCCATGATAAAGCAAGACCTCAATCGCAAGGGGCTTGTCGTATGGACGGCCCACCGGCCCCACGACCAAGCGAACACCACAAACACCGCTTGAGAAGGGGCCCAAATAGAAGGGGCGTTGATTCTAAAAGTTGGCAAATGTGTTTTGTAACTTGTTGAGAATATTGCATTTAACCCTTGTTTGCATCGCTCATCAATTGGCAAATGTGTTTTACAATTGACTTTGTTTTGAAAGCCAACTAAGCTTTTCTTAGAAAAGTCAGTATTACTGATGTTCTCTTGCCGGTACTACCGCACAGCGGTAAGACCGGAAAGGTGGTGCGATACTACCACAACCCGGTTGGACCGAACCTTAGTTGGCGGTGCGTGTTTTCCAAAGTGACACCTTTTGGAGCTTGGTTGCTCACTTGAGAAGCAGTAGTACCGGAGTTCATGTGGTGGAACTACCACGTAGCGGTATGACCGCAAATCCTTTAGCGGAACTACCGTTGAACGTTCGAACCGTCCGATCATATGATTCGATCGTGCGGTCATAACTAGTGGTCTGAACGTTCAAACAAATCTGAGTGGTCGCACTTGTGAAGCGGTAGTACCAAAGTCTTTTTGTGGAACTACCGCGTCACGGTATGACCGCTTTGCTTTAGCGGAACTACCGCAACCCGATCTTTCCGTTTATTTGTTAGCGGTACGATATTTCCAGTAAGGACCAGTTTTGGACCACAAGTGGAAGCGGTCATACCGCCCTTGTGGATCGGAATTACCAGCGAGCGGAACTACCACATGATCGTTGGCGGTAGTATCGCACCATATTTTCAACAGCTAGTTCAGAGGCTTTTATAGCCATTACTGTGCAGTTGGTTGAAGTGCGGTAGTACCGGCCAATGAACGGTGGTACTATCGCTCGTGCTGATTTTTTCAGCATCTTTCTTTCAACGGCTAGTTTTTATGTATAGACTATAAATAACCACCTTGGCCGGTTGTGGGAATGGGAGCTGGTGCTATATTCATTCCTTTGAGCAAAGAGCAAGCCATCTACACTCTTATGTACATGTGTTGCACTTAGTGAGCTTAGAGAGCAAACCCTAAGTACATGTGTTGCATTAGGTAATATTTATATGATCAATATTTCATTTCCATTTGGATAAGTAATATATTTTCCCTTGTGATTTCACCTTATTTCATGCATAGTACAAAAGGGGGAGAATTCTTTAAGCTCTAAATTTCTTAGTGATATGCATGGATATTGTTAAAAAGCTTAAATTCTTAACTTATGTCGATTTATATCCAAATGTTGCTATTAATAAAGGATTTGTCATCAATTACCAAAAAGGGTGAGATTGGAGAATCTAGACCTGCTATTATGAGTTAATAGAGTATTTTGGTTATTAATGACAAATCTATTTGTGAGACTAACACTTCTATTTGTTAAACCTATTGTTTAGTCTCAGTTGGATAAAAAGGTGAAAATCATGATGGTATGCATTCGACATCATATTCCAATATCTTGTTGCATTCTTTGGATCTAAAATATAGGTTGAACTCCACTAAAAGTCTAACTTGAATATGTGCATATGTTTTTATTACACATTCGTGTATGCACACATTTAGGGAGAGTTCACTTTATGTTTTGTGGTTTCATTAGTGTTGATCCATATTTCTTTATCCACATATATTTGGGATCTCTACATTGAAACATATCCTTGATTATATAAAACTTGTGTAGTTCATATATACTCATATTTATCTACATTCAATTATTTGCATTTGTGATGGTTGTCATCAATTACCAAAGAGGGAAAGATTGAAGTATCTTGTCCCAACATTTTCCATGAGTTGGATGAATGTAACATCCTAATTTTTTGCTCTTTTTGAAAATTTTCAAAATTTAAAAATAACCATTTGATTTCATTAAATTGCTAAAGCTTAACTTGAAATTTAGAAATCAAAAGCAATTTAATATGAATTAATCAAACTTCAATTAATTCAAAAGTTGGTTTATCTAAGTTTTCTGCATTTTATTGGATTTAAAAGTCAAAATTATTATTTTAAGTATTTTTGGAATTTAGAAATGGTTTTTCCTTTTGTCCCTCAGCTAAAACTATTTTATTTGCAAAATTAAAAGATAAAGTGAAGCTAAAAATATTTTTATTAAGTTCTAAATAATTCTAGGGACTTCTATGTATTTTCCAAGAATTTTTGGGCTATCTTAGATATTTTCTAAAAACCTTTTTGCTTTGTTTCTATTTCTGAAAATCAAAAACTCATTTTAAAACCCACCTCCGGCCTTTGGGCCGAATTCTATCCTTCGGCCCATCTCTTCTCCCTCGCGCGGCCTAGTCGCCCGGCCCTTTTCCGCGCACGTAGCCTAGCCGGCTCCCGCCCCTCCCTCTCTTTCTTGTTGGGACCCCACCCGTCGGCCAGTATGACTGTTCACAAATCTTCCCCATGGTCCTTAAATCGCATCGCTTCACGCCTGCGCCGTGCGCGCAAATCCCACTGGCTCACCCATCTCTTCGCCCCGTCTTCTCGTGCCAGGTCTCGTCCCGCGTTCTTTGCCCTGGATTCCCGCCGACGCCGCAGTCCCGTCGCCACCCCAATTTCCCGCTCCCTGCTCGTTTTTCCGCCGACGCCGCCGTCCCGTCACTGCCCCGATTTCCCACTTCTCACCTCCCGTTGCTCGCCTCCCCCTCCGCACTACAAAGCACCGCGCCCGGCTCCATCTTCCTCTTCCCTTTCCCTCCCATTTTCTCCCTCTGTCCCACCATTTCTCTCTCTCCCGGAGCTCTGCGCCACCTCGAAGCTCCACCGCCACCTTCCTTCTCACCAGCGCCCCCACTCCGGCTGCCCCTCTCCGGTACAGCGCATGCCGCTCACCACCGAAGGCCCCACGCTCCTCGCCGCCCCTCTTTGCCTCTCCGAGCTCGCCGGAGAAGCCCGATCGTGTGTGCCGCCGCTATGTCTGTGTACGTGGCAGCGCCACGTGGCGACACGTCATGGCCAGTCGGCACAAATGCCTACGTGGCAGTCCATGTAGCGCCCGCGTGGCTTTTCCGGATTTTTCCATGGAAAATTAAATCCAGCCGAAATCTTTTCTCCAGGGCTGACGTCAGTAGTCACTTTAAAACCAGATTTCCTTTATAAAAATAAATCAGAAAATCTAGAAAAACCCTGATTTTATCATTTCATGTGTTGTTCAAACTTCCGAATGCCATAACTTCTTCATTCGAACTCTGATTCGAGTGATTCAAATTTCTAAATTCATATAAATTCATTATCTTGCTGTTAGTGCTTATTTGGTGTTTATTTGGATTTTATTTGGTATTATTTTATTTATTTGGCTTTGTTCGCGCGTATAGATTCCTGCGTTTCGGAAGAATTCATGGACTCGGCTATCGAAGCATCTCAACTCTTCAACGAAGGTAAGTCGTAGACCTTTGATCATGTCATACCCAATTATAAAACTATATTGTTTGATATAAACATGCATGGCTAATTGTATAAAAATGGTTCGGGAATAGTTAATTACTAATTGCCATTATGCCTCCTTGATAAATTGAGAATGACATGAACCCTTGAATGACATAAATCCTTAGACACCATAGGATGGTTAATTATTAGTTGGATATTATTATACTACCAACTTGTGTGCGTATTATGCTTAGTCATACTTAGTCACGATGGGATTCATGATCACATACTCAAAGAATGATTGAATTTGACTAAGCGATATATGGAATCATGGTGAAACCACTGTTGATAAAATTTGTTGTGCCATGGCAAGGGCTGCCATTTGGCCTGGTTGAACTGAAAATGATTTCATACTCAGGCGAATGAACGTGTGGTAAAGGGGGAGAATTTTGGGATGTGGTTGCCTCGCCTGAGTAGTCACTAAGGACTTAATTATGTGCGCCATTGATCTGAGCCATACTGTATAACCACATGTCAAGGTTGGGGTGGACCTGGCCAACTAATTAGCAATGTTTTGGGTTGGTTCTGTCTTGGTGGTGTGAACTCCGAGTTTACGGAGGGATTCACATGGTGCAAGAGGGGGTCCAGAATGGCGAAACCTTAGCGGGCAGAACTAAGTCAAAACAGAGCTTTGTAAAAGCCTTGTGATAATCACTTAGTCACACACCTTCGGAAGCGTGAAATGCTTGACATTAAAAGATGATTATCTCTTGTGGGTCAAGCTGTACAACCTCTGTAGAGTGTAAAACTATTCGAATAGCCGTGTCCCGGTTATGAACAATGCCTAGTGATTTCACACGAGGGGTAGATCTTATCAAAAATATTGGAATGGTTTGGTTAGAATGGTTGGGAAGTGAATGGGGTGTTCACTAGTTGTTTCAAAAGAACTTGTCTACTTGTGTATTTAATCTTTTAAAGTTATGCTTTTAATGTATGTACTGTATTTACTGTCAATACTGCTTTCTGCAAAAATAACCATAAAGCTATCCTTGTAAAGCCTTAAATGAATAATATTTGTATACATTTCCCTACGACTTGCTGAGTACTTTATGTACTTACGGCTATACACCATTTGTTGATCAGTCGCCGAGTAAGAACCAAAGACCATTGAGTTCTACGAGGAAGACTACTACGAAGACTTTGCGAACTAGGTCGTGTCCTCCACTCGATTGCCTGTGGGTACATCGGATGGCCACCACGAGATATTTTGTTCACCGCTGCAAGTTATCCTTCGTTGTTAAGCCCTGCGTGGCAAACTTTGTAAGACTTGACTATGAGGTCTTTTTGCTACTAAGTAATATTAATTTTTCTGTTTCATCTATAGTTTGTTGTATGGATATGATTACATCAATGTTGCAACTGTGTGAGCTAGCTACTGATCTGGGACTAGTTCAGAATACACAGAGGGTCTCGAGGTTGCATACTCGGGGTCCTGACAATGAATAGGTTATGTTCCATGATGATGGATACTTTGGATGACATCATGAGTTGATCATCATCAAGTCAAGACTCGGGATGAAGGAAATCATCATGTGTTGATGATGTTCAAGTCAAGATCCCGAAGTGAAGAAGATCATCATGTGTTGATGATATTGAACTCAACATCTTGGAGTAAAGGATGCATCATGTGTTGATGCGTATCAAGATCTCGAAGAAAATGAAATCATCATGTGTTGATGATGCTCAAGAAGAGGAGATGGTCATGAGTTGATTATCAAGTCAAAAGAAGACCCCATCATGTGTTGATGGAGATCAAGTGAAAGAATGTACCATGGGTTGATGCATATTCAAGTCAAGAACTTGAAGTAAAGGAGATCATTATGTGTTGATGATTATCAAATTCAAGAACCCAGACTTGAAGTGAAGATGTGCCTCATCAAACGTCAAGAGGATGCTCAAGGTAAAGGTATGACTAGCTAAGGCTAAGGATGTGTTCCTAATATTTTACCGGTCTTGGTGTTTGGTTAAAAGATCGGATTGCTAGTATAGGTTGTCGTACTATTAAGAGGGGTCTTGACTAGTAGCTTGAGTTAATCATGTATTGATAGCTCGTTGTGCTTGCTCTAGCTCTCGTTAGCATGTTGCCAATATTTGCAAATGTGTTTTGCAAATAGTCGGAGCTCATGCATAATCCTTGTAGCATGTGACTTTAGTTTGCGAATGCGTTTTGTGAATGGTTTAAGTCCATGTACCTTATTCCTTGTGGCGTTGATTCTAAAAGTTGGCAAATGTATTTTACAACTTGTTGAGAATCTTGCCTTTAACCCTTGTTTGCATCGCTCATCAATTTGCAAATGTGTTTTGCAATTGAGTTTGTTTTGAAAGCCAACTAAGCTTTTCTTAGAAAAGTCAGTATTACCGGTGTTCTCTTACCGGTACTACCGCACAGCGGTAAGACCAGGAAGGTGGTGTGGTACTACCGCAACCCGGTCGGACCGAACCATAGTTGGCGGTGCGTGTTTTCTAGAGTGACACCTTTTGGAGCTTGGTTGCTCCCTTGAGAAGCGGTAGTATCGGAGTTCATGTGGCGGAACTACCGGTAGTGGTATGACCGCAAATCCTTTGGTGGAACTACCGTTGAACGTTCGGACCGTCCGAACGTATGATTCGATCGTGCGGTCATAATGAGTGGTCCGAATGTTCAAACAAATCTAAGCGGTCGCACTTGTGAAGCGGTAGTACCGGAGTCTTTATGTGGAACTACCGCGTCATGGTATGACCGCTTTGCTTTAGCGGAACTACCGCAGCCCGGTCTTTCCGTTTATTTGTTAGCGGTACGATGTTTCCACTAAGGACCAGTTTTGGACCTCAAGTGGAAGTGGTCATATCGCCCTTGTGGATCGGAATGACCGGCGAGTGGAACTACCGCATGATCGTTAGCGGCAGTACCACGCCGTATTTTCAACGGCTAGTTCAGAGGCTTTTATAGCCGTTACTGTGCAGTCGGTTGAAGTGCGGTAGTACCGACCGATGAACAACGGTACTACTGCTCGTGCTGATTTTTTTTCATCATCTTTCCTCCAACGGCTAGTTTTTGTGTGTGGGCTATAAATACCCACCTTGGCCGGTTGTGGGAATGGGAGCTGGTACTATATTCATTCCTTTGAGAAAAGAGCAAGCCCTTTATACTCTTATGTATATGTGTTGCACTTAGTGAGCTTAGAGAGCAAACTCCAAGTGCATGTGTTGCATTTGGATTGTGTATCCACTTGAGTTTAGACACTTGATTTTTTCAAGTGAGCATCTTCGACTTGTTACTCTTGGTGTTTGCCGACACCTAGACGGCTTGGAGAAGTTGCATCGGTGATCTTCTCAAAGAAGGTTGTGAGAAGGCCCGAGCGGTTGTGAGTGGTTTGATGCTCGCCATCTCCGGGGTGGAGGAAGAGCAACCCCGAGTGGATCGAGGTGTTGGTTCGTGTTGGAGCCGGTCCAAGTGGTTGGACTTACCTCGAAGGTGTTTGGTTTAATTTCTGGAGCTGGTCCAATTAGTTTGGGCTTACCTCAACGTGGATTAGGGGAGACTGGCAAGTCTCCGAACACCACAGTAAAACATCATTGTGTCATTATGGTTTGTTCTCTTGTGTTTTACTTTGTAAAATTTACATTCCTTATATTAAATTGTTTACATATCTTTGTATGATCACTATCATTATCAATAGTATTATGTTGTTAGTGCACTTAATACAGACTAGTTGATTTAGGCTTTAATTGTGCAAAACTGTATTGTTGTTAGCTTTCGCATTAGAAATCGGTTTTAACCAAATAAGTTTTTAAAACCGCCTATTCACCCCCCTCTAGTCGGCCTCCTCGATCTTACACCTGTTGGGATAGATCTGTAATCTCATGTACCCTGCGGAAAGAATATAAATAGCCACCTCCCCATGTAGAAAAGGGACTTGATTTTTGGGAAAAGTAATACATTACTCCTGACAATCAATCCCCTCTCCGAGGATACCCTGGTCCCTCACGTAGACACTGGGGTCCCCTTTCTTCTACTGTCTGGTCATTTTTGCTACGGCGTACAAAAATCCTAGAACACCAAAGCTGGAATTGTCGTGCGATCTGCTACAGATCACATGCATCGAAAGCTCATATAACAACAAAAATTCACAATAGATAAAAAGATCCCAGGGTTGCCCATGGGTCATTGAGAACCGAACAAAGATCAAATAAGAGACGATCATTCCCGTTTTCGCTTTGAATCACCACAAGGCGCGATCTTTTCACAAAAGTTCACAAGAAGATTCACATATTTCCAATCAATTCACTAAAGAGCCGGTCATTCCTAATCAAAACAAGGAGAGAGAAAATACCACGATTACGTGATCAAGAAAGCACTTTTGCAACCAATTCACCTCCGTGCACGATCTTTCGTACCCAGAAGCCCACATCTTTTGGATCACAAAGTTCATAGATCTAACCCAATGAAAGGGAAGGAGAGGAAACAGAGATTAGATCGGGACGGAAGACTTCACCCGGTGAAGAGGTTGTCGACGTAGGTGATGAGCATCTTGAGCGCAGTGTGGATGTCACCACGCAGCCCGCGCTCCATCTCGGACACCATGGCATCCGAGTTGATCCGCAGCAGCACAGTCGACGTCGTCAGCTTCTGTTCCACCATGGTGCAGGTGAGGCTAGGGCGATTTGTCGCGAGGGGGGCATCAAAGAGGAGTAGGGGGTGGATCGTCCCGCGCACGGTAAACCCCAATCTTTATTAGTTAAGATTACTAGAAACAATTTCATGTGTATGTGTTGTTCTGATCCTTTATTTTGGTCTGGACCCAGTATGTTTAGTATAGAGTGTCATCAGAGGCGAAGCTGGCCACAGGCCAATCGCCCAGCTCCGCCCCTGAGCGTCATCGTTGGCTGAGTCATGTCGTGGGAGGATTTTGTTCCTGAAATATACAATATATCTCCACATGGCCTCCACGAGGCCCCTCACCAGAGCTGTTCGATCCCCACCCCCCCCTCCCCTCCTCCTCACACATGTGTGCTACAGTGATATCTCACTGATCTAACGGTGGTGGGGAGGGCCCAGAAAATTTCTCCTACCAAGCAATCGTGGCCCCTTTCATATAGGGGAATTTGACGTTGCAGTCGTGATAATTTTCGGGTGAAATGATGGTGACCGAGCGCGGATTACTTAGGAATATAGGAATAGGGATACTAATCAAGCAGTACTGCATCGCTACTCGAACTGGAATGAATTTTGTGACAAAGCAGTGGTCTTTGGTCAGCAAATTTCTCACGGAGTGCGAGGAAGCAAATTAAGGCTCGTTGGCATCAGGCGTACGTACTTTCTCGTGCTAGTCCTTGTGTTTGACTACTGCCGTTTTGACAGTTTCGCTCGTGAGATGAAGTGAACTTGGCAAAACTGGAGCTTTGATGACGGAGGGCAAAGTCGAGCCCGAGGAGGAGAAAATTGAAGGATCGATTTGACAAAATCAGTTACGGTTTGTACATGCATCGACAGCCAAAACGCAACACCTGCAATTGAAACTTAACATTAGCATTCTGTCTTGCTGCGTAATCTGCTGACCGAGTAAATAAAAATTTCTTGCAAATTACGATCATTGTGAATGAAGTCGAGTACGCTTGTGAGGATGAACCTTAGGTAAAATTTCACCTACTAAACTGCTTTTGCCATGTGGCTTTTGCTGTGGTCAGAGCCTCAGAGATCAACCTTGCACATTCAAAATATGTTGGCTGTATGTAAGGAACAGCCAGCTGAATGCTGATGATCTTATCTTCAGAGATTCGTGTTGGGATGCGCGTACGGGTGCATGCGACGTTTTAAACTAGTATCAATATATGTTATGTACCACTTGTTACACGATACCACTACCCCTTAGTCAAAACGAATACTTCTCCTCGCAAAAAAAAAAGGCAAATACTTCAGACGATTGATCTTTGAAGTTTCAGCTCAACAGGTTGACTAGAACTGTTTACATTGAGTGAAACTGACGACATTGCCGGGAACGGAATTGATTATGACTATGAATTACAGCTGAGTGAATCTGATGACTTTGTTGGGAATCGAATTGACTAGGGCTGTTTAAAATTGAGTGAATTCGATCCTCAAGATTAACTCATAACGGAGGGAGTAACACACAAGAGGGTCCATGGTATTCTAGTAGGTGATATTGTTGGACTGTATACTAGCTAGCAAGTAGCCACTCGTATAAGAGCAAACCAACGATAATGTTTATACTTATAAAGGGTTCTTCAGCCTTCCAATAACCCTATGCATCAAACTCTTACTACATTCAGCAGAGAATCTAACCGTTTCTTCTTTTTTTCTTCTGATAACCCAAGATGCGAATATTACTACTAATTTTTTGCCACAATATATTTGCGAAGGCACATAAGTTGTCACACAAAAATTGTTGCAGCCAAACCAGGATTGAACACACGCTCCCTCTTATTGTCTTCACAAAGGGGAGCTCATCTAACCATCTCCTCAAAGCAACACAAAACTTAGCTGAAGGCTAAAGCCTCACGACATCACAATATGAACATGCTTACACAAGTCTCTAGCACGTACGTACGACTAATCCACGCAGGAGCCGCACGGCCCGTACCCGCCGCTGCACCCCGGTCCGGTGCCGTCGCAGAGCCCGGCCGCGCCGATGAACACCGGGCTGCCGCGGCTGCCCCGGCGCCCCCGCCTCCTCCCGCGCGCGTCGTCCGTGTCGTGGCTGTCGTCCACGCACGTGAAGATGATCCACGACACGACGGACAGCCACAGGATGACGACGCAGTAGAGCGCCTCCCCGCCGAGGCCCCCCCCGGCCGCGCTCAGGAACTCCACGGGCGCGGCAGCCATTCCGGACAGATATGACGAGTTTTGTATGTATCTAGTGTGAACTGTGGCACTACAGATCCGCGGGACCGCGGCGCCGGCTTTATAGCCCCGTGCGCCGCGCGCGGGAGAGGTTGGGTTGGGTTTGGGTTGGAGTGGCGTGACGCGACGTCCAAGCGCACCGTACGTCCGCGGTAGCGTGCGGACGGTGGGGAGACGGTGCTGTCACGGGCAGAAACGAGCGGCTTTTGCTTAGCGCGGAGGAGTTGGTTCGGCTCGGCTCGGCTCAGCCGCCACCTGTGGGCGGGCGTGACCTCGGCCAGTGGGCGCGGTGGAACCGGTCCATTCCGAAGGACGCTACGTCACTGACCTACGTATCCTATTGGCTTCGATCATACAACTCCATTTTTTGTGGTAATTACAGTAACAAATCCGTGTGTTTGTGTTGTTCTGATTCTTTATTTTGGCCTGGACTTAGTATGTTTAGTATGGAGGGGCGCGGCTGGCCACAGGCTAATCGCCCAGCTCCGCCTCTGCGTCATTGACTTATTGTTGGCCGAGTCAAGTCGTCGGAGGATTTCGTTCCTCAAATAACATGGTAGTACAATATATCATGTGGACATAGCATGGCAAACGCAGGTACCAAATATTCCTACCAAGTAATCGACCTAAGCAATCGTGGTCCCTTTCAGAAAGGGGGAATTTGACGTTGCTGTCATGCTAATTTTCGGGTGAAATGATGGTGACCGAGCGCGGATTACTTAGCAGTTAAGGAATAGGTATACTAATCAAGTAGTACTGCATCACTACTCGAACTGCAATGAATTTTGTGACAAAGCAGTGGTCACTGGTCAGCAAATTTGTCACGGAGTGCGAGGAAGCAAATTATGGCTCGTTGGCATCAGGCGTACGTACTTTCTCGTGCTAGTCCTTGTGTTTGACTACTGCCGTTTTCACAGTTTCGCTCCTGAGATGAAGTGGACTTGGCAAAACCGGAGCTTTGATGACGGAGGGCAAGGTCAAGCCCGAGGAGGAGAAAAATGAAGGATCGGTTTGACAAAATCAGTTAAGGTTTGTACATGCATCGACAGCCAAAACGCAAAACTTGCAATTGAAACGAAAAATTGAGGCTTTGACCAGCCGCTACCCCCCATGCCATGACGACTCCTTAGGCGACCGGTGTGTCCCCACCAAAATCAACGGCGGTGCTACTCCGGCACCGACGGCTACATCACTAACACCACCCCCCCCCCAGCGATGAGCACCCCATAAGCCCCCCCCCCTCCCAAACCCTCCGCCCGCCTTTCCTTCCTCGCCCTCCTCCTCCGTGCCGCTACTAAGCACCTCTCGCCCCACCGCCTCCTCTCCCGATCTTCACCGCCCCATCTACCACCTCACGCCCTCCCGGAACTAATCCCCCCACTTTCACCTCAGACCTCTGCCAGGCCAAACCAGATCGATCTGCCCTTGCGATCGGCCCACCATCGCTCCAATCGGGCTCCATGCACCCTCAGCTTCGAAGCTCCGGTGGAAGCAACCCCAAGCTTCGCCCCGCCAGCCTTGGCACCCTCCAGCTACGGCTCCCCCAAGCTTTCGATTGTTTCGATTGATGCACAACACCAGACATTGAAGGCACCAACCTTTCTGCAAATACTACAGCGCCAAGACCCTCTGAGGGGAACCAAATTTACTGCGCCTGCCTGTCCTAACACTCATCCACCGAACAACATTCAAGTGCCACATAGCTCCCTTAAAGCTGCTGATGTAGCTCGACGTGCACCATCCCATCGAAGCTTACTTGAGCAAGCTACGTATCCACAAGTCAGAGAAGGCATGGCCACGCCCAACCTCAAAGCCGTTCGGCCCGGCGCAGCAGAGGGGTGGCAGGAAGTTAAGCGACCACGCTAGTGGCGTGCAGCTAGACGGTGACCCACTCCGCACCTTGGCTTAGCTTCCTCAACCTCCTTCCTCAGTAAATCCGAAGGAAGATGTTTTCGCTGCCTCTCGCGTGACCACAAAGTCTCCAGTTGCCGTGATCCTATTCGGTGTTACCTTTGCTTCACCTTAGGCCACCGGGCAAGAGAGTGTCGACGCAGGCAAAAGCAATCCCGCCCACCTTCGTCGCTGAAGTAGGCTACCCCAAAGACACCTTCACCACTGCAGCAGGCTCCCCCAAAGTCTCAGGACCCAAACATGACGTTCCTGGGCGTGCCTAACACCCGGCCAGAAGAAGACTACTGCATCGTCAATGGTTACCCCCAGCTTGACCAAGCCCGCCAGGACTGGGAGGCCACCGCGCAAGTGGCTTGGGTGTTGCGTGGCGACGCAAGCGCCGACGACAGAGTGGTGGCGGACGTGGTTCGGCGCCGCTTTGGCCTGTGCCATGAGGATGTCACAGTCTCCCTCCATCATCCGGAGACCTACCTCCTCATGTTCGGTAGCAAGCATACAAGGGACAGAGTGCGGGTCGTGAAGAAATTCCACCATGAGGCTCTCGAGATTCACGTGCGACCCTGGAGGTCCGTGAGTCAGCCTTCAGCGCGGCGATGTTCTTCCACGTCAGACTCTGTCTAGAAGGGCTTTCGGTGTTCGCCTGAACACCGGACATTATGGAGCGCATCGTTGGCAGGAAATGCTCACTGCACACCATCGAAGGAGTCTCGGCGAGCCGAGAGGACATGAGGACCCTCAACCTTTGGGCCTAGACGTCCAACCTGAGCTCTATTCCAATGGTGGCCTAGATCACCTTCACACAACAAGGTGACGATCCTAGTCGGCCAGAAGCGAGCTCCCGCCTCCCGGACAAATGGAGGCGAGGGCTCACCCACCGAGTGATCATTCATCTCGACTACATTGAGGACCACACCGCTGCGCCACTCGACGACTTCCTCTTGGCGGCGGACACTGTCCCCTACGAGCCTATCACAACCCGTCTACCATGGAACCTGGGGGCTGTAGATGGCACACCAGAATCCAAAGAGGGGCCGAGTCACATTCCCACACAACCGATGAGGCAGGAAGAGGAGGCAGAGGAAAACCCCACAGCCGAAGCTCCCCGCGATCCCTGCGGCCAACGTCGTCCCCCTCGACACAGGGTCTATGACGACCACCCCCCACCATGACCCGGAGGTGCAAGGACGACGACGATAGTGGTGACAACAATGGCCGCCACAACCACAACAGCCACAGAAGCTATAGAAGCTCTGCCACGTCAGTCAAGTTGTGCCTGGGCTCGAGCCGAGATAGCGACCAGCTAACATGGAGAAATTTAATGGGTCTCAAAATCCCATCGAGTTTCTTCAGATTTACACGACCGCTGTCCGAGCAGCAAGAGGAGGAGAGCGCGTCATGGCGAACTACCTTCCAACTGTGCTTGAAGGGTCCACTCTGTCGACGATTGAATCGCCGATCTTATGAAAATAAAAGGAGGAAAATGACGTAGAGTATCCTGGAAGAGAATGGGGGCTGCTCTTTATTAATATGAACTGGGTTTACAAGACTTGACTAGGGACTATCTCCAATTACACTAAATGTATTGAATACTACTGCTTCGGCTTCTGTGTTGCCTTCTGTTGTTCGCTGTTGTGTGTGCCTGTCTCTCCTCGTCTTCTGCGTTTCACCATTAAATAACTCCCGAAGAGGCGGCAGTTACTCCTGGAGAAGACGTCCCTGATGAAACGCTACAACTAGTCGGAGGTTTAAGGTAGTTAACAATGTGCTAACTGCATTGCGGTTAAGTATTTGTGAGACACTTAACCGTAAGGTGGTTTATAGTCAGAGTCTTGTATATCATCGTAAGGTATGGAACGTTTCGCACGTGTTCCATTCATCATACGGTTAAGGATGCCTGTTCATAGCATTTCCGAGCAGCTACCTGGTCGGAACCTAATCCGACCAGGGTACCCATCGTGTAACCTCTGGAATCCTTACGACCAGTGAGGTCGTTAGCCTTAGGGGTTACGACCATGAAGACATATGGTCTTTTATATATTTAAATTAATACATAGAGGTTTTAATCCTCGTCAGCTAGCCCCCGAACTTTAAATGAACAGGACGTGTGAACGCCTTCTCCCGATGAATTCGTATTGGGCAAACCACCATTTAATGTCGTGACATCCAAGGTGGTTTGTGTTCATTTTAAAGTTGAGAACTTGCCTTGGGAACTGAAGAGTTTCTCGTCTGTTAGGCTTAAAAAGAAGCTTTTTGTTCGGACTTTTATGGATAACCTCCGATCGTAATTTGAAAGACCCGAGGCTATAAAATCCCCATCGCTAAACCTTTTGGATTATTTATGCTTCCAGATCCCCTTTTCTGATCTCTTTTACCTAGACAAAAAATCTTCGTCCTTCTTTTCTTGTTCTTCCGACCACAAAAATCTCCTGCAAGTTTTACTCATCCTCAAGGGTTTTCATCATGTCGGAGCAAATCACCAAGTGGTTGCCGTCGGATTTGAGCAAGAAAAAGCTTGAAGCTTTGGAGAAGATTGGGATGCTTCCGGACAAGAATTTGATCAGATGGAGATCGGCATTTGGAGAGCATTTCCCAAGTCGCGAAGATGAGGAAATTCCTGTTTTCCTCGCCTACATCGAATGTGGGCCGAGATTGCTTGCATACACAAATTCCTTCTCCGTGTTCTTGAATTCTACGGGGTGGAATTGGTGAATTTGGCTCCAAATTCCATCGCCAATATCAGCATCTTCACATATTTGTGTGAAGCATACCTGGGATTGCCTCCGAGTTTGAGACTCTTCAGGTATTTCTACCGTATGGTAATGGGGAAAACCACGGATACTCCCGGGAAATGTACATTGCGTCTTCACGACAGGAAGGCCAATGAGTACATCCATATGTACTCGAAGTCCTCGTGGTCGTCATGGAAGAAGAACTGGTTCTATATGACGGTTACGAGGGATGATGGCCTCTATTTCGCCGGGATGAGAGCAACTGAAAATCCCAAATGGAGAAAAACCGTGAAGAAGACAGGAGTGGTCGGGCGATGGGCGGATGCCATCTACGACCTGCGAGTCAAGGGCTTGACCTCTTGGCACGTGGTGAGGGATTTCACTAAGCGCCAAATTAGCCCATTAAAGCTTCGGACTCACTCCCTGATTTGGTCCATTGGTCGTGATGAAGCTATCTCAGAAGGTGGTAAGTCTTTGAGATAACTCCGACCAGTATTTTCATTTGATTAATGTACTACCTTAAAGCATGTTCATGTCTTATTTTCTCTCTTCTTTTGAAGCTCTTTCCCCTGAGGAAATTAGAGAAAGGATCAGCCGATCTGTCTGCAGGAGCCTGGAGAAAAATTTGGATTCACGAGATCTTGGCCATAGCCCCTACTGAAGAGAGAACAACAAGGCTTAAGGTAAAAAATCTCTTTTATCATGCATATATATATTCTCCGATCAGATTTTTGATCATGCTCGCTTTTAGTCGTAGTCGGGTTGCGAATCACACAAACTGGTGAGGCTAAACATCCCACCGTTGTTCCAACCGATTCGTGCCCAGATGCACTAGAAGAGGATGAATCTCCCGAGGTAACAGAACATTTCATAAGAATATATATATGTAATTTAGATAACAGATTTCATCACCTAACCAAATTCATTTGTTGGTTTAGGTGGAGAAGGCTGAAGGCCACCGGTGCGCGACTACGGAGGTTGCCGACCCCAGCATCGCCGTTGATTTAACGGACGGTTATTCTTGGAACAAGCGGTATGGAGGCTAGTGAAACCACCCCGCTCGACCAGATGATCAAGGACGTAACTTTTGACAAGCTGATCGAGAACATCGCTTCCGACATTCTGTTGGATAATGCAACAGACTTGGCCAATCCTGCCGGTTCGGAACCGGCAAGGTCAGAAGAAAAGAAAAGGAAAGGCGACGGTACAGATTTTACTCTTCCGCGTTTCAGAGTCAAATCTCGGAAATTAACTAGGTATGCTGAAATGACAGTGGTCGTATAAGCGCATACCTTTAATAATTTCTTGATGATTTGATGCCTCTCTCTTTTTTAACTTCCCTTATTTTCTTGGTATAGGTCCTCTGGCGTTCCGGTCGCTTCCGACCAGATTCCTTCTAAGGACCAGGTACTTGAAGAGGTCCATGAGCAAACCACTTCCCAGGATAAAGTTCCTAAGGAAAGGGTGGTCGGAGAAGCCCCCAAGCAGGCGTCAAGGCCAACAGCTGAGTTGGAACCATTGGTGGTTCTAACTCCTTCCGCGGAGGTAGATGCCCCTAAAGGCCCTCAAGAAGTTCCGACCATTGTTGGTAATTCTCCTCAACCTGACAAGTTCCCTTTTCGCCCCCGATTCATCGAGGATAAGGAGCTTGACGAGGCATGGGGAAAGATATCGGACCATCAAATCAAAATGCATCCTGATTCCATATTTGGCGGATATAACGATTTGGCGATCCGGGTAAGTATCTACGACCAGTTTCATAATCTCTCCTAAAAAGTCTTTTAAAGAGAATTTTTAAAGAGAAAAATGCTATTTGAACAGCATATGGTCGAGAACTTTGCTGTGGTCGGAGGACTGACCCAGCGGATTAAAGATTTGGAGCAAAAACACTCCGAATTAGAAAGTAAGAACTTTCCCCTTAGCCTTTTTCTTTCTTCAATGCTTCGCCCTTTGCTAATTATTCTCCCTTATCGTATTTGATAGATTTGGAGAAAATAAAAGAAGAGATCCTGGCTGAGAAAGCCAAGACAGCTCTGCTTGAAGAAGAGATCAAAGCTAAAGACCGGTCGATCGCTGAAGCTACGACCAGCAAGGAAGATCTTAACAAGAAAATCGAAGGTAATAGGTCGTAAACTTGACTTATTATTTCCCTCCAATTATTTTTGTGTTTATCACCTGTTTTACTCTTGTAGAGCAAAAACAAGTTTTAAACAGAGCAGAAAAGACTCTGAAATTTGAGCAAGACAAGGAGGCAGCTCTTGTTCAAAGCTTAGACGAAAAGACTGTATTTTTGAACAAGATGATCTTTGATATGGGATCAGGATCAAGCCTGCCTACCTTAAGAGATCCAGTAGAGAAAATGAACTACTTTGGTCAACTTCTAGAGGATCTTAATACTCTACTCAAGACTACTCGGAAGAACTATGCCCAGGCCATGAAAACAGGCATTGCTAGTGGAGTTAGTTTTGCTTTAGCAAAACTGAAAGCTTCCGACCCCTCCATTGATTTCCAAGTTATTGAAGATGAGTTCAACTGCCCACCTGAGGAGGCAACCAAGTTCATGGAAGAACTCAAGCCACTCGGAGATAAAGTAGTAGAGGAGATGGAGGTGGGATCCCCATCAAGCAAAGAATTAGTGCAGGAATATTTCTAGAGTAGACTCCTGCAAAAAGTGTAAAAATATTGAATATGTGTAAAACTTACCTTCCATATCATTAACAATGCCTTTGTTTTATCCTGTTTGACTCTCTCTTTTTTAAAAAAAATTCTCACACACCTCCTAGCTCGAACGCTTTATAGTAGAAGAACTTTACTATACAAGCAAGTAGCCAAGAAAGAGAATAAAAGTCGAAACCATCATTTTGAAGGTATGTGCCGATATGAAGTCAAAAGCGATCGTAGTAATACTAGGAAATCATTGTGGTGGAACCGATTTTATGACTTCGCTTAGTTATAGATCCTTGTTTGTCATGATCGAAATACCAATCAAAAGTTATACATGGCCGGATAAAAGACCTTGTTGTTTGACATAAGAAGAAATACAAAAATGAATGCAGCAAATTATAAGTGAACTTTGTTTATATCTATTATCCTAAAGTCTGGTCGGAAGGAATGCTTAGATCTGAAATCATATATCATATTTCGCGAAACGTGTTCAGACTCTCTATCCGACTGGTAGCGAGGATCGTAAGAAAAGAACCGTCGCTAGGAAGCTCCTTCCAGTGGGCAGGACCACGTGCGAAAAAGGAGAGACTTCGACTAGGAGGCTTTCCGTGTCCCGACCAGTAGCCAGACAAGAGCGGAGCAGAATCTTGAAATAATGAAATATAACCTTCATAATCTTAGGCATATCGTTCAGTATGGAAAGTTATTTGTACGATGCTCTGATTACTCATATATTTCCTTAAGAAAAGAATGTGGTCGCGCGTGGTAAAATGCTCACGACTAGGACCAATACGGCGTATGACTTAGAAGTCGTTGCCAGAGAGTAATAGAGATCCTTAGAAAGGATATCGGAGAGAAAATTGTCTGCTCTGACCAGTTGAAATTAACAATCATGAACGACCAGCCTATAGGTATATATATATATAAGCAATGTTACTTATTATTTTTTAGAGAATAAATGAATTTATTGAAATTGAAAGAAAGTAAACAATAATTAAACATAGAACTTACGCAATTGATCAATGTTCCAAGAATTTGACAAAATTTGCCCGTCAAACATAGCCAACAGACGGAACACGGTCGGGTAACCGACCCACGGTAAGGACCTTCCCACTTGGGGAAAGTTTATTGCGATTTGCTCGGCTCGAATTTTTCGAGAACGGATCACCTACAAGAAGGCGTGAGGTTGCACCTTCGACTATGGTACCTTCGCATGGCTTGTTAATAGGCGCCGATCGTATAAGGGCTTGATTTCGCCGTTCTTCAAGGAAATCGGCGTCGCCGAAGTCTTCGTTCATTACGATCGTTTTGTGAAAGCGATCAATTCGAAAGCGAGCCAATTTTGAGTTTTGGAGGAAGCATGGCTTTAGCCCCGTAAACCAAAAAGAATGATGTTTCACGGTCGCACGATCGGTCGCGGGTTCGAACAGCCCATAATACAAACGGGAGTTCTTGAACCCAAGCTCCTGACCGTTTGATTAACTGGTCGAATACTCGGCGTTTGATCCCTTGCATAATGATACCATTGGCTCGCTCAACTGCTCCGTTGCTCTGCGGATGAGCAACAGAAGCAAAATGAACTTTTACACCAAGTTCATCGCAGAATTCTTGAAATTGATTGCTAGTGAACTGGGCGCCATTATCTGTGATTATACGACTAGGTACACCAAATCGTGTGATCACATTTTTCATTAGGAATCTCTTAGCGGCCTCAGTTGTTATTTTAACAACCGGCTCGGCCTCGATCCATTTTGTAAACGTGTCAATCATGACGAAAAGGAATTCGAAGCCCCCGGGTGCTCTTGGGAAAGGTCCCAGAATGTTCAGTCCCTAGGTTGCAAAAGGCCAAGAAAGAGGAATTGTTTGTAAGGCTTGTGCCGGCTGATGTACTTGTCTGCTATGAAACTGACATTGTAGGCACTTCGTCACAAGTTCTTTTGCATCATGAAGGGCGGTTGGCAAGAGTATCCTTGCTGAAGGCTTTACCTGACCGAGTTCTCAGAGGAATGATGTGCTCCTGAGACTCCTTCATGGATTTGGTTAGCAACTCAATGCCATCCGTTTGAGATATGCATCTCATCAACACTCCATGAGATCCTCGTTTGTACAAGGTACGTTCGATTAGAGTGTATGATTTGGTTTTTCGTGCTATACGATCAGCATCTACATCATCTTAGGAATTATGTCATTTGAAGATAATTGTAGATCGATGTCATCCAATCTCTACCTTGATCGTGTGGCGCCAACCGTCAATGACACGTGGAGCATCCATGTTCCTTTGATTGGTTTGTTCGACCAGAAGAATCATGTATGTTCTCGGAAGGCTCGACTACCGAGGGTGAATCGAGTTGCTCGAGAAGAACTCCGGGTGGGACGGTTGACCTCGTGGAGGCCATCCGTGCCAACTGGTCTGCTAGAAAGTTTTCTTTTCTAGGAATATGTTGGATCTGAAAACCGAAGAAGTGCTTTTCGAGTTTTCGTACTACCGCCAGATAAGATGACATCTTGGTACTTGAGCATTGATACTCTTTCCCTACTTGATTATTTGCCGGTTGAGAATCGCCTTTCACTAATAATGCGAATCCCTAGCTTAACGAGCCGCTTGGAGTCTGCCATAAACCTTCATATTCTCGCCATATTATTTGTGGCGAAAATTTAAGCGGATGGCGTGCTTGATGTGTTCGCCAAGGGGATATCAGATCACCCACCCCGACCCTTTTAACATCAAAGAACCGTCAAAGTACATTGTCCACTCCTCGTGGTGTTCGTGACGGGCCCTTAGGTGGGTTCAGGTTTGTCCATTCGGCAATGAATTACGCCATTGCTCGACTTTATCATTTGTTCGTGAAATGAAATGGAGGTCGGACGCCCTAGCTCAAGCGCCCATTTTGCTATTAGTCACGATGATTCCTGTTTCCAAGGACTTGACCAAGGGGATATCCCGTCGGTATGACCACTTTGTGGGCCTGAAAGTAATGCCTTAGCTTCCTTGAAGACATAAGGAGACCATAGAGCAATTTTTGTACCTGTGGGTATCTTTCCTTTGGTCCATGTAAGACCTCGCTTACGTAATAAACTGGTCGTTGGATGTTATCCCTTTCCACGACCAAGACACCGCCTTGTTTGTGGTGTTGTTGCCACGTACATTAGCAGTGTTTCTCCCGGTCTCGGAGAGACTAAAACCGGGGCACTTGTAAGGTACTTTTTAAGTTCTTTAAATGCATCGTTTCCCTCTCTAGTCCATTCAAAACTCCCATGTTTCCGAAGAAGTTTAAAGAAAGGTAACCCTTTTTCTCCTAACCTTGCTATGAAACGATTTAGCGCTGCCATACAGCCGGTTAGTTTTTGGACTTCCTTCTTCGTGGTTGGAGGTCGATCCGTCGATGGTCGCTATCTTTCTTGGATTTGCTTCAATACCTCTAGCCGAGACTAGGAAACCAAGCAATTTTCCAACAGAAACTCGAACACACACTTTTCAGGATTCAATTTGAGGTTATGCCTTCTCAAGTTGCTGAAAGTTTCTTGTAAGTCGAGATGTGATTGCTAGCGTTGGTGGTCTTTACGACCGGATCATCAACGTAAGCTTCTAAATTCGACCTATTCTTGACTAAAGGTTTTTTTGCATCAACCTTTGAAAAGTTGCACCAGCGTTTTTGAGACCAAATGGCATCTTAACATAACAATAAGTGCCATATGGAGTGATGAAGGAAGTTTTCTCCTCATCCTCTTTACACATACTAATCTGGTGGTACCCTAAATACGCATCTAAAAAACTTAGTAATTCGCACCCAGAGGTAGAATCTACCAGTTGATCAATGCGTGGAAGGGGAAAATCGTCCTTCGGACAAGCTTTATTAAGATCTGTAAAGTCGATACACATTCGCCATTTCCCATTATTCTTCCTAACCATTACAGGGTTGGCGAGCCACTGAGGGTGGTTGACTTCACGGATGAATCCAGCCTTGAGAAGCTTGTAAATTTCTGACTGCATTGCCTCCTTCCGATCAGGCGCAAAACGCCGTAGCTTCTGCTTGATCGGTTTCTTATCAGGCTGGAGAGCTAGCATGTGCTCGATCACCTCCCGGGGGACTCCGGGCATATCGGACGCCTGCCAGGTGAATACGTCCTGATTTGCTCGGAGGAAGGAGACGAGCGACTCTTCCTATTTAGGATCAAGTCTTGATTCGACCAGAACCTTGCGAGCAGGTGGGCCAGGATCTTCTGGTCCAGGTAGCGACTTGGCGCTGTCCGGAGAAGTGCCTTTGTCGAGGGATACCTCTTTTGACTGGTCGGAGGGTTTTGGTGTCATCTTCGGTCTTGTGTGCTTGGCCTGCATGGCAGATGAATTAGCCTCTCTGGTCGGGAGTTCATCGACCAGTTCTAAGGATTTTCGGTCGCATGCATAAGCCATTTTACGATCACCCCGAATAGTGATAACTCCCTTCGGCCCCGGCATTTTCAAACTTTGATAACCGTAATGCGTGGCTATCAAGAATTTTGCTAATGCCGGTCGACCAAGAATCCCGTTGTATGCGGATTCAAAGTTTACCACATCAAACGAAATTTTTTCCGTTCGAAAGTTATCGGGCCTTCCGAACGTAATCGGTAAGGAAACTTGACCTATCGGCTTAGCGGTAGAGCCAGGAACTATGCCATGAAAAGCATATTTCACTGGTTTCACCTTTGACATGGGGACCTGCATTTCTTCTAAAGCTCCCGAAAATAATATATTCAAAGAACTACCTCCATCTACCAGGACTCGATTAACCCTACAATTATTAATGGTTGGTTCAACAACAATAGGGAACCTACCTGGTTGAGTCGAAGGAATGGGGCAGTCGTCCTTGCTGAAGGAAATTGCGATGTCCGACCACTTCGATTGCTTGATAGTGTTCGGAGATTCGACGAGGTTGACCTCCCGCTCCATGGCTTTCAGATGACGTTTGCATTCGTATGAAGAAGATCCTACAAAGATCATGTTGACTGTATGTTGGGGATCCTGGTACTCCATCTCTTTGTCGCCATCCTTTTCCTTTTTGGAGCTCGTTTCTCCGGGTTCTTGTATTGCGGAAAATGGTCCTTCACCTGCATAATAATCTTCCAGTTTCTTTTGCCAAACTCGACAGGTGCATAGATCATGCCCTGCCTGCTGGTGAAGTGGACACCACTTCTTCTTTTTCTGGAATCCTTCGGTCGGAGCTTTCGTCTTGCCCCGACCGGTGTAGTCCTTCTTACCCTTCCTGAATTTGTCAGAAATGGAGCCCTGCAGAGAAGGCTCAACAACCTGTGATTGATTCATGGCGCCTTCTCTGGGAATGTGCCGGATTGTAATCGGTCGGAGACCGGTTCCTAAGATTGGAACGCTGGAACTCTGGTGTGCCGATCCAATCGTGGACATTGGTATGATGTCTTCGACCGCCTACTTGATTCAGACGATGCCGAAGATCGTCAGGTCCAAGCGATGGTTCTTCTCGACGTGATGGGGGAGTGGCTTCATGAAATAACCTTCTCCCCTCGTGACTCCTTGGTCGGAATCGTCGAGGAGGCCTTGGTATCGACTGTTCCCGAGTATGACCATGTTGTCCCCTGCTGAGGGAGGAACGTTGGGATGAAGTCATAGTTTGAATCCCTGAAACCCTTTGTTCCCGATATGCTTCAGTGCGCTGCATGGTCTATTGGAGAATTTCGGATACTTGACCTACAAGCTGTACAAAACCTGGAGTTCCCGCTAGAGCAGGATCAGAATTATTTAACATATCTTGAACTCGCAAGTTTTGTATAGTTACCGAAGGTCTCGGGGGGTTCAGACTGGTCGTAGGTGTACGCAGACCTGAACCCTCCCCCGAACCTCGGATTTGATCTGCCCTATCAACTATTCTAAGTGAGGCAACGCCAGGCGAATTAGTTGATGGACGTCGATCAGTTCCGTGGCCTCCGGAAGTTGGTGCCTGACGGCTCGGATCATCTCTAACAACACGTGATGGCGTGGTAGAGAATGTAGGACCGTGCAGGGCATCTTGATTTTCATCTCCGATCGCGTTGACTTCGTGCCTCCAGCATCGATCTTCTGATGAGCTTCCGTCGTAACTAATGGAGAGCTTATCAGTGCTCCTGCCATAAGTTTCCATGACGGAGAGCGGTCGGAAATGAGCACCTCCTGAGGTCTCCTTAGCTTTGATTCGGCGTCTTGCCGATCGATATCTTGGCGTGATCATCCCCCGCGCCTATGACCGATGGAGGCTTCATCGACCTTTGTTACGGATATCGGTTGACTCCTGGAATTGTCAGAAGCCGTAGGAGAATATCTTTCAGCCATGATTTCATCGAGGGTATAGAGATTTTCGAGTGGTGGTGCTGAAATTTCTTCACTGTTTTGCGGTCGGAAGGCGGGCTTGAAAGATCCGACATTCCGAAAGTGATCGGAATGGCTAGTTCCTCCGATTGCGCCCATCGGTAGCGGCGCATCCTCGTCCATCCGGTCATTCTCGCTATCGTTGGCGACGTGCGAGCTGGCGGAGGAGGAAGATGAGGATGATCTGCTATTTTCCTCCATGGCATGAATACATCCTTCCATATCGAGGTTGGCGTAGTCTGCCAAGTCGAACCAATTTTCCTCATTCCAAACTCCGGGCATATTCGCATTAGCGATTGCAGGAACTTGGGTGAGGATTTGTATGAGCGAAGAGTTTCTTCAGGAAACTTACGTCTTCTTCCCCCACGGACGGCGCCAGCTGTCGACGATCGAATCGTCGATCTTATGAAAATAAAAGGAGGAAAATGACGTAGAGTATCTTGGAAGAGAATGGGGGCTGCTCTTTATTAATATGAACTGGGTTTATAAGACTTGACTAGGGACTATCTCCAATTACACTGAATGTATTGAATACTCTTGCTTCGACGTGGTTGCCTTACGTTGTTATTTGTTGTGTGTGCCTGTCTCCCCTCGTCTTCTGCGCTTCACCATTAAATAACTCGAAGAGGCGGTAGTTACTCCTGGAGAAGACGTCACGGCGAAACGCTACTGGCGGTGGGAGGTTTAAGGTAGTTAACAATGTGCTAACTGCATTGCGGTTAAATATTTGTGAGACACTTAACCGTAAGGTGGTTTATAGTCAGAGTCTTGTATATCATCGTAATGTATGGAACGTTTCGCACGTGTTCCATTCATCATACGGTTAATGGATGCCTGTTCATAGCATTTCCGAGCAGCTACCTGGTCGGAACCTAATCCGACCAGGGTACCCATCGTGTAACCTCTGGAATCCTTACGACCAGTGAGGTCGTTAGCCTTAGGAGTTACGACCATAAAGACATATGGTCTTTTATGTATTTAAATTAATACATAGAGGTTTTAATCCTCGTCACACTCGATCGTGGTTGTTAAACCAGCCGCTCGAGTCAATTTACTCGTGGCAACACCTCTGCGACCTTCTACTGGCCATTTTCAGGGCACTTACCATCGCCCCGGGAAGGAGGACGACTTGCACAGGATAAGATAGAACGACCACGGGATATTACGCCAATTCATCAGGCGTTTTAGTCAGGTTCGCAATTCAATTCCTGGTGTTTCTGACCCATCTGTTATCAGAGCCTTCAAGCAGGGAGTCTGTAGCAGAAGAATCACGAAAAGCATCGCTTTGAATCCTCTGGCTACTGTCGCTGAACTTTTCGAGATGGCTAATCGGTACACGACTGTTGATGAAGCAGTCGAGTGGACCAAAATCATCGATCGAGATGACAAGCATCCTCAAGAGGCTGGCGAAGGTAGCAAAAAGAAGGATAAAAGGCCAAGAAATCGAAGAACAAGGCAAAGGGCCAAAAGCCTCAAGCAAATGGTTTTAAGAAGGTCCTGGCCGTAAGCGATAAGGAACCACGAAGTTCCAAGCAATACTCCGATCGAGGCAAAGGTAAGCACCCTGAACGGAAGAATGATAAACCTAGGTGGTGCTCTTTCCATAAAAAGGAAGGACATGACCTTCGCAACTGCCGAGTTTTCCAACGAAAACTCGAGGACTACTACAACGACAAAGGACCGCTTCCAACCCTCGAAGAGGTAGGGCAAGCTAGTGGTCGCACACAGTCGGATGACAACGAGGAGATGTCGTTTCAAGATCCTGAACACAGCATCGACCACATCTTTGGGGGATCATCGGCATACGAGTCAAAGCGACAGCTTAAGGCAGTCGAACGCGAGGTAAACTCCATTGACCATCCTCTTGTCAATAAGATACCGAAGTGGTCGGAAGTCACCATCTCTTTTGAGAAGGTTGACTGCTCAGTTCCTTCTACTCGGCCAGGTCGCTTTCCGATTGTGGTAGAACCCACAATCAACAATTGTCGAGTAAATCAAGTATTGATCGATGGTGGTAGCTCGTTAAATATTCTGTTTACGAGTACCTTGGACGAGATGCAAGTACCCAGGACCAAGGTAAGACCGGTACGATACTCTTTTCATGGTATCGTACCGGGGTCTTCGGCCAAACCCATTGGTCAAGTTTTTCTTCCTTTAACATTTGGTTCACCAAGTAATTTCAGGACGGAGAAGATCTCCTTTGATGTTGTCGATTTCGATACGACATATAACTCCATACTCGGACGACCAGCTTTGGCAAAATTCTTAATGACAACTCATTATGGGTATCAATGTCTTAAGATGCCAGGTCCCAAAGGAATAATCACAATTAACTGTGATAAGAAGATGATGCATACGTGACCGTCGATCCCTCGAGATGGTTGGTCAGATACCAACTCGGGAAGAAAAAGGGCAGCCTTCGACCAAGCAGTCGAAGCCTAAAACTGCACCTAAGTCAAACGACCAAGTCAGAGAGGTTCCCTGGATTCGGAGGAGCCCTCGAAGACTGTTCGCATCGGGGATACTTCCGACCTCAAGTAGGAAGACGCCCTCATTGCTTTCCTCTGGGCAAACGCAAATGTCTTTACGTGGCAAGCATCTGACATGCCCAGAGTCCCCAGAGAAGTGATCGAGCACAGGCTAGCTCTACGACCTAACAAAGTACCCGTAAAACAAAAATTACAGAGATTTGCCCCTGATAGACGAGATGCAATAAGGTCAGAATTGGACAAGGTACTTAAAGCAAGCTTTATAAGAGAAGTCGACCACCCAGAGTAGTTGGCTAACCCTGTAATGGTTAGGAAGTCTAACAACAAGTGGCGAATGTGTGTAGACTTCACTAACCTAAATAAAACTTATCCAAAAGATGATTTCCCTTTACCTCGTGTCGATCAGTTGGTTGACTCTATTGCTGGTTGTGAAACATTACGTTTTCTAGATGCATATTTTGGCTATCATCATATTAATATGTGTCTAGAAGATAAAGAAAATACCGCATTTATTACTCTATTTGGTATATTTTGTTATATCAAAATGCCATTTGGTCTGAAAAATACTGGTGCTTCTTTTCAATGCTTGATGCAATCAAATTTTTCACCTCAGCTAGGCCGAAATTTGGAAGCCTATGTTGATGATCTAGTCGTAAAAAGCATTAAATAGCTTAATCATATTTCAGATTTGCAGGAGACATTCGACAACCTTAGAAAACACCGTCTGAAACTCAATCCTGAGAAATGTGTGTTTGGATTCCTGGTGTATGGCGGCCGAAGCAAACCCCGAAAAGATAATGGCCATCGTACAAATGCGCCGACCAACCACGAAGAAAAAAGTCCAACAGCTCACAGGGTGTATGGCAGCTTTAAGTCGTTTCATCGCACGACTGGGAGAAAAATGACTACCTTTCTTCAAACTTCTAAGGAAGCACGAGGGTTTCGAGTGGTTAGAAGAGGCAAACAATGCCTTTAAGGATGTCAAGAGATATCTTACGAGTGCTCCTGTTTTGGTTTCCTCGAAACCAGAAGAGACGCTCTTAATCTATCTAGCCACCATGCCACAGGCAGTGAGCGCAATACTTATCGTAGAGTGTGAAAACATCCAACGGCCAGTCTACTACGTAAGTGAAGTTTTCCACGGGCCTAAGGAGTGTTACCCTCAGGTCCAAAAACTTCTATATGCCCTCCTCATGTCTTCGAGGAAACTGCGGCATTATTTTCAGGCGCACAAGATAATTGTGCCGTCTGAGTTTTCCTTGGGAGTGATCCTCTAGAATAGGAAAGCAGCGGGACACATGTCAAAATGGTTAGTAGAACTTGGGGAGTTCGACCTCCATTTTGTGTCACGAACGACCATTAAATCCCAGTTCTTGGCAGACTTCGTCGCCAAATGGACAAATCCTGAACCTATTCAGGTTCCCTAGTACGATTCCCACAACCAATGGACGATGTGCTTTGACGGGTCACTTACTTTAAGCGGCTCGAGGGATGGGGTGGTCATAGAATCTCCTAACAGAGAGACATTACAGTATGCCATATAATTAAACTTTCAGGCCACTAATAATATGGCAGAATACAAAGGTTTGCTAGCTGGCATACGAGCTGCGAGAGCACTCGTGACTCGACGACTACTCGTGAGAGGTGACTCTGAACTAGTCGTGAATCAAGTCAGAAAAGAGTACCAGTGCTCTAATCCGACCATGTCTCGGTACCTATCGGAGGTTCGTAAGCTTGAAAAGCATTTTTTCAGTTTTGAGGTACAATTCATCCCTCGAAAGGATAATTTCCTTGCAGACCAGCTTGCTCGAATAGCTTCTTCCCGATCACAAGTACTAAAACGAGTCTTCTTGGAGCAACTCCAGAAGCCGTCTCTGGTGGAGACACCAGAGACATCTCCTATTGAGATAGCCTCTCTAGAATACGAGGATACTTGGATGAATCCCATATATAAGTATCTTCAGACGAGTTCCGTACCCGACGATGATCTTGAGACAGATCGTTTATCCCAAAAGGCCAAAATGTATACTTTGGTCGAAGGAATCCTCTATAAACGAGGCACTCAAAGGGTACTCATGCGATGCATACCGCAGAGGGAAGGACTAAACCTCCTTCACAACATACACAGGGACATCTGTGGAACTCATGCTTCCTACAGAACGTTGGTCGGAAAAGCCTTTCGACATGGATTTTCGCCACCTTGACTCTCTCTGATGCCAAAGAGTTGGTTAAGAAATGTGTACAATGCTAGTTTTATAGCAGGCAAATACACCAACCGGTTCAGGCATTGCAAACAATTTATCTATCTTGGCCTTTTGCGACCTAGGGTCTCGATATCCTAGGACCATTCCCAAAATCTCCAAGAGGCTTTGAGTTCCTTTTTGTGGCTATTGATACGTTCACAAAATGGATCGAAGCCGAACCTGCGACTAGGATAACAACGGAATAATGGTAAACAATTTTCGAGCGCAAAATTTCAGGAATTTTGCGACGAGTTGGGTACCAAGCTGTGTTATGCCTCTGTTGCCCATCCCCAAAGCAATGGGGCAGTCGAAAGTGCGAATGGCCAAATAATATAGGGAATTAAAACTCGAGTCTTCGACCAGCTTGTTAAGCAATCGGGGGCTTGGGTACAAGAATTACCCTCAGTATTATGGGCAGTTCGCATGACTGCTAGTCAGGCAACAGGGAAGTCATGCTTCCACCAGAACTAAAGATCAGGTCTACAAGGGTTGAGAGTTTCAATGACTCAGTCCAAGAACAACTTCGAGCGGATGACATTAACCTGCTCGAAGAGAAGAGAAATCAAGCCTTAATCCGTTCAGCAGCCTACCAACAAGCCCTGCGTAAATACTATGATCATAAGGTCCAACCTCGTAGCCTTGCTGTAGGTGACTTGCTATTGAGGAAAATTCAATCCCATTCTAATCGGAACAACTGGCAATGGAAGACGGGCGAATTCTCTCTAATTCTTGGAATATTGACCAGTTACGCAGATTCTACGTGTAATCGACCACCACTGCAATAAAGCATCAGGTTCTTTCCATCTTTATTGTCGTACTTTGAGTAGAGCTTTGACAATTTTTTCAACCATACCCTGGTCGAAGGTCTGCCTACGACCAGTTCCTAGTCATAAGATTTTCTACGACATTACACTGGTCGTAAGACATTCTATGACCAGTACCCAGTTCATCTTTACACTGGTCGAAAGGATGGTAACATCACCTAGTTGAAGCCTTTCCTCTCTGCACGTGGTCCCACCCACTAGAAGGAACTTCCTAGTGTCGACTCGTTCCTCCCTTTTTGCTGCCAACACAAAGAGCTTGGGTTTAACATATGGTCAAAATAATGTCAAGCCAACTCTTAGTACCTTAGTTTATTTATTCATTTATTTTTAAAAAATAAATTAAGATGAGTACACTTTTCACATTTGCTCGACTACTTTTGGTACACTCGCTTCATTTTAACTGGTCGGAGGAAGTTGCAACACCTAGTCGAAGACTTTTCTCTCTGTATGTGGTCCTGCCCACTGAAAGGAACTTTCTAGCGCCGTCCTGTTTCTAACTCTTGCTACCAGAGCGAACCTACCGAGTGCACTAAAAAAAGTTGAACGAATTTTTAAAAGGCACTCCAGACGTTTGTTTAACTCAAGTTGACCGTTCTTAGTTTAATTAAACTGGTCAGAGAAGGTAACATCACCTAGTCGAAGCCTTTCCTTTATGCACGTGGTCCTACCCACTAGAAGGAACTTCCTAGTGTCGGCTCGTTCCTACACTTTTGATCAGTGCAAGACAATCGAGATCGACGAACTATAAGTTTGATAAACCTCTCTTTTTAAGAAGACTCATTTTACACTATTTACCTGGTTTATCTAAATAAACCAAGCAAATAGTCGGGGGCTAGGATAAAGTTATTAATATGACTACAATTCTTAGTCTTAATCTTTTTTTCCATTCATTATCTTATGAGTTACTAACTACTCGACAAGATGATTTGTAGGAAGAAGAAAGGACTATATTTATATCAACAGCAAAAAACATGTCTTTACAGGATTCAAGTACAGACTATTCTGCCAAGAGGGATCTTATTTGCATATCCTCCGTGACTTCCTCGATGATCGGCTGCATTTCCTTCATTAACCACTCCGCTTCTGCTTCAGGGCAGTCAAAGTTGTCTATGACGGGTTGCAGATTAAGATTGGGATCACGAGCTTTAAGTTTTGCTAAAACAAAACTTATTCCCTCTTTGACCGCCTCCTTTATTGATTCAACTTGGTCAGTCTTCATAGTAGTCACTAAGTCCTGCAAAGTTCCGACTTGGTCACCAATGGCTCTCGAATGGGCAATCGTCATGTCATCACGAGGAGTGATCCCTTCAGCATGAAGCCCACCGAGCACATTGTTCAGAAGAGAAATGTTATCCTGAAGGTTGACCTTCAAGAACTTCATCTTCTCTTGATTACGAGTCGAAGCCTTACGGAGACATTTTATTTCGACTGCTTGCTCTGAAAAGAATAAGACTAGTCGCATAAAATGACCTCGAGAGGAAATGAAACTGATCACAGGTAAAGTTTTGCTTACCAACTAGTCGAGAATCCAGCTTCTTGACTTCCTCCTGGTGAGAAACAACGCTCTTTATATGGCGCTCCTCCCACGTTTGGACCTCTCGGTCTTTTTCTTGGGCGATGCGGGTAATCTTGTTAAGAACCAAGGTCCTTTCGTTGACCTCGGTTTCAAGCTTCCCCACTTCGACCTCTTTTTCTGAAAAAGAATAAGAGTTAGAAAAAGAAAGAAAGGTCGTAAGCGGTTTTAAGTTTAGCACTTACCGTTTATTTGTCCCTTCAACCTCTGGATTGCAGAGTTTGCATCCTGAAGCTTATTCAGGAGGTCATTATTCTTCTCACTTAGCTTTTTCGCCTCGGCTTTCTCAAAGTCGAGTGAATCAGCTAAAGACTTCTCGTTGCTCTTAAACCTGTAGAGGAAAAGAGTAGGCATCAGTATAAAACAAGCGGTCGTAAGTTCTTCTATGGCCGAAACCTTGTCGTAAGTTTTTCTGTGACAACATCCTGGTCATAAGTCCTCCTACGACCAGAACCTCGTCGTAAGTTTTTCTATGACAACATCCTGGTCGTAAGTCCTCCTACGACTAGAATCTCGTCGTAAGTTTTTCTATGACAACATTCTGGTCGTAAGTTTTCCTATGACCTATACCTAGTCGTAAGTTCTTCTATGACAATTCCAGTAAGTACTGTACAAGTGGTCGAAATAAAAAACGACCACGATTACCAGCTACTTACCATCTCTCTGCCTGCTTGCAGAGTATTGCCTTCTCCTGTCGGAGTTAGACAAGTTGTCTGTTGTACTCAACAACAGTATTCATTTGCTCCAAGGCTTTCTGCATAAACAAAGACAGTAAGAAACGAGAAAAGACATGTATGTAAATGTCAATCAACATGTACTTACATTCAGAGTCGTTCGAACGAACGAAGATACCACTCTTGTGGGGTTCTTGAGCTCGTCGATCTCCTCGACTCAGTCCCACCATACCTTCTCAAGACGTTCGTCATCGAAAACATTCCCTCTGTTGGGAATGTCCTTAGGTTGAGGGACCCGAGCGCGAGATCCCACAATGGTAGGAGGGCCGAAGAATCCGAAGGAATGTTCGAAGAACTCACATTCTTCTTCTTCTTCGACTCTAGCTGCATCAGCAGCTCCTTCTTGGGAACCAGGAGGAATGTCCTCAACGACTTCCTTCCCAGCGCGGTGGACCAGTGATCCATCGCCATGGCCTAATGCCTCCGCAGCATCAAGCGCTGTCTTCGCTTGGGCCTCTGTGACCACTCCCGTGGTCGCAGTTGCTTCTGGGTCTACGACCATTCCAGTGGTCGTAGCTGCTCCAGCAACAACGGCTTCTTCTACCACTCGGACGGCGGATGATCCTTCTGTTGGGTCACGGGGTATGCTACGATAGCTACAAACAAAAATTTCTACCACGCAAACCAGGAAGCCAAGCAAGTAGATGATCACAGATCATTACCACCAGACGCGCAGAGCAGCGAAAGAAGGGTTGGAGCAGCCTGGTCCAACGAAGAGCGCGTCGATGTAGTGGTCGTAGTCGATCGTCCAACGTCCAGCAAGTCGATGCAGTTCCTCCTGAAGATCGCGGATCGTCCTCAAGCGCAACAATCATAGTAGCGCCTCTACGGTATCCACACGTCCAGGGCAGGAACAACCATACGCCGGTGTGCTAGCACCAAGTCGCATGGCAGAACTCTCAGAAAGATGGCGGCTAGGGTTTTGGTGGTGTTTTCTCGCGTACCTCCCAACAGCCTCATGCATCTCCTTATATAGTGCTCGTGACGGATCCTATCCGAACACGTTCTGAATCGTATTCGTCTTGGTTTGTTCCAACCCGTTAAGTGTGTGACCAGAGGTTCATGCGTGTCGGTTGTGACTCGGAAACCCTTTCCGATCACTAGTCGAGCGGCTCCTAGCGTAACATAGCGATTCCGAATACACACAAATTATATCGGACGAACCTTAATGCAATATGATCTACGACTAGGTCCTCATCACTTACGACCAGGTCTATACTCTATACGACCAGTTCGTTTGTGGTCACGACCAGTTTGTAACTCCTTACGACCAGGTTACGACCACTCTGTGATTACGTTCGACCAGTCTACGATTAGCTCGTATCTCCATACGACCCGATGAATCGATCAAAGCGGAAGTGACCTACTCGTGTATACTCCCTTTGCCTCACGATGTCTGGTTGAACTCCAGGTGAGATGTTGTGTCATCCATGAACTGTTCAATTCTTTCTCGATCGAGTGTCGGATAACTTCACGTGGTCGAACACTTCGACTACTAGTGGTATGGCCATGCACTTTCCTTATCCGATCACAATGAGGGGCCCAGAGACATCTCTCCTGTTATGTTAGGAGGGGCAAATCCCATATCCGACCAGTCACATTCCTCTCCATGTTTCACAAAGTATACCCAAAGCTACCTTTATAACTACCCGATTCATGGTGTAGCGTTTGGCAACCCTTAAGAGTGCTATTACACATGTAGGAAACCATGCTGATCTCAGGTCTAAGGATTATACATCATCATTGCTTGAGACCAACTAACGACACATAGAATCATAACAATCTCAATAGTGTCTCAAGGTGGGTCTAATCCAACATCATGTTCTCCAACATGTGTCCATATTATTGGTTTGATATCTCCATATCTATGACTTGTGAAACATAGTCATCAACCAATACATATGCTAGTCTATTCATATGTGTCCTCATATATTTTCAACCAGGGAACGTATAAGAATAACTATCGCAGAAATATATAGTTTCACAACCAAGTCACATACTTGATAATAAATATTAACAATATTATTCTAGGAACAAGATAACACATTATCCAATGTCATGAACATAATGAAATACAATCATCTCTATGATTGCTTCTAGGGCATATTTCCAACACCTTTGACCACCGCCACCAATATTTCTCCAACCGCCGGAGAGATGGCAGTGGGTTCCTTGACAGGAACGTCCTTGATGGCTAAAGGAGCCAGTCTAAGATCATAGAAAAGGGATACACGTTAGATGGCAGAGAGCAAAAGGTAAATATTATTCTTACACTTTTTGTCTTTCATACCTTCGCGTGCCGGACTTGATCTTGAATTTGGAAGAAACCTTCCCTACGGAAGATTTCTTTGACTTCTTCTCAACCACGTCTGGTCGAGACTCGAGTTGAGGAATGGCCACGACCACGTCTGGTCGTGGGTCTTGAGCAAACACGACTGCTCCTTAAGCCTCTTGGCTCTCCGGATGGTCGAGACCTGTCTTGACCACCTCGAGGGCAGCGCTACCCTCGACCACAGGTACTGCTGGCGCAACAGTTTTCTTCACAAAATTCATAAAACTCTTCCAGTTCTCCTTTTCTAGTCGCTTGACAAAGTCATGAGAGGCAGAAACTGCGAAAGTCTTGTTGTCATAATAGAAGGGTACCTTGATCTTGGGGGCTCTGGGCTTAAGAGAATTAATGCCCGCTTCAACCGCCGCAACCTCTTCTACAGCAGCTATATCCGCAGCAAATTTTGCGAAAGGCCTTGTCGGGTCAAAAGTACTCGAGCTTGTGCCTTCCTTGTCGGCGACTTGCACGAGCCGACGCCTCTTGGCCAGGGGAGAAACAAACTGCTCTACCTCTGCACCAACAACCATCAGAATGACCTCTTCATCGTCCCGATGGTTTTCCATGCCTACTTTCTGCAGAAATCAGAAAGAGGGATATTACAAAGTGATCGTAAGTTTTTCCACGACCATCACCTAGTCATGAGCCTTTCCATGATAGCCCCTGGTCGTAAGTCATTCTACGACCAGTGTCTAGTCGTAAGTTCTCCTACGACTACGAGCACCTAACGATGTAATCAATTCTTGATTACCTTTAGGCGTTCCATCTTGTCCTCTTCGGACAAGACCGCCAAGATTTGAGGAACCGCCGCATTCGGTGGTGGGGATTTCTCATAGATAAGCTTGACCCGGGCATCAACTTTTTCTTGTGAGAGGTCTACAGGAGCAAGTAAACTTTTAATAAGCCAAAATAAAAAATCAACAGAAACCCTCCTCGTAGTCCCTAGTCGGGTCTTGCGGTCCTGAGTACCTCCACATGAGATGAGCTCTCTTCTTCAGAGGGCTAATGCGGCACGTGATGAAATCTTTCACCACATGCCATCCAGTGAGCCCCTCTTCCTTCAAGTCTTTGATGGCTTGAATGAAAGGGGCGATCCAACCGAGATCCTTGGAAGTCGAATCCCAAGTAAAGATCTTCTCGGCCGGCTTTCCGACAAGGAGAGGCTGCCCTCATTGGTTATCTCCCAATAGAACCACCTCTTCTTCCAACCCGGCCACGACGACCAGGTGAACATCTGAATATACTCCCTCGACTTCTCGTCATGGAGCTTCAGACTACAACTATCGGTGACTCCAGCCAGTCTGATCATTCCATAGAAATACTGGAACAACTCCAAGTCAGCTGGAATCCTCAGGTAGGCCTCACACAAGTACAGGAACATGCCCAACATCGTAATGGAATTGCGAACAAGGTTCACCAACTCCACATCGAAGTGTTTGAGTACGAGAGTGAGGAAAGGGTGAGCAGGCAATCGAAGGCCACACTCACAGAACGCCTGGAAGACAGAGATCTTCCCAATCTCCCCCGACGGCCAATGCTGCCCAACAGCTTCAATCCACTTCACGAACTAACTCTTCAGAATCTTCTCGACGGCGACCAAAGCTTGGATCTTGGTCACATCATCTCCGATTCGGCCCACTAAGAAGCGGCTCCGGCCATCTCTCTCAAGGATGATTTGGGAAGATTTCAAAAGGATGCTTGATTTGGTCAACGACGGAGAGGGCAAGAGCTCAAAGAACAACAAGAACAATTTGGAGAAAAGTAAAAGACCTAAGTCTTACCCCCGGCAAGTATTTATAACTGCACGCCTGAGTTAAAGACGTGGCGACCCAACGGTTGCCACCACTTCGGGAACTGCTCCAACAGATAGGTCTGTGAGAGTTGATTCGAATTCTTAGATTTGTCTACTCGAGAAAATCGAGGCTATCTTTACACTTCAAATGAAATTACCTTCTTGACAAAGTCTTTTTCTGGTCAAATGCAACAGCGGTCGGAAAGGTTTTTCTTCTGACTACACTACTGCGACTACTCGGTAATCGTAAAATTTGCTACGACCACCTTGTAAATCGTAGGCCTTTCTATAAACCTCCTTAACCAAATTAGTTTCTGGTCAAATGAAACACCAGTCGAAGAGTTTTTTCTTCGACCACCATTCTACGACCATCTACTGGTCGTAAGGACATCCACTGCTCCTTTCCCAAGTAAGTTATTTTCACCTGAAGTTGGGGGGCTAGATGACGAGGATATAATAATCCCCATTTAATTATTTATCTATAATTCATATTATGGATAATAATGGCGTCATATAGTTCTTGAGTATACCCCTTAATATTTATAAGGGAGAAGCTGGAGGTCGTAAGTTCTTCTACAACCACCCCATAGTCGTAAGTCCTTCTACGACTACCCCATAGTCGTAAGTCTTTCCACGACTATGCATTGATCGTAAGTTTTTCTACGATCAGTTTATTGCCGTAAGCTATTCTACGGCCACCACCTGGTCGTAAGCTCTTCTACGACCAGTCTCTAGTCGATGTGGCCTACAGACACGTGGGCCTAATCGACCAGGGAATCTTCCGCACCATATTTAAAGATATGGGCAGTAAACTACGCTGTTATTCTCTGGAATAAAGTCACGAATTAACTCCTTGTCATGGTGATAACTGCCTCACGACGTGGGAACGTTACTACTCCCACAATAATCTCCAGTAACGGCTCTATAATCTGAAGCATTAAGGCGCCCTTTGGACTGGAAGAACATAAACACACTCCGAGTACTATAAAAGGCATAATCTTCAAGAGAATAGGGAGGGAGGAAAATCAAGAGCACAAGGCGTATCATTCTAGTCTTTCTCTTGATATTGTAACCCAGCATACTCAATACATACACACAGGAGTAGGGTTGTTATTCTCTCAAGAGAAGGCCCAAACCTGTATAAAAATCCCCGTGTCTCTCTCTCTGTGTGATTTTGAGCCTAGGGGAACCCCCGAATCAAACAATCTTTACGTAAGTTCGGTTCTAAAACACAGACAGGTTCAGACCCACAACTCGGCAAGTCAAGATGAACTAGTGGATCCCTTTTCACAGCCACCACCACCTCCTCCTGCCACAACCTCAGATCAGGGTATGGGTCAGTTCATGGTAGCCCAGACGCAGCTAATGAATGCAATGATGCAGAACATGAATCAGATGATGACTCAACAGAACCAGACATCTGTCGTTCTTCTCGCAATGCTGAACCAAAACCACCAAGCAGCTACCATGCCACCACTAGTTATTCCCCAATCAAGACTGGCAAAGTTCATGAGGACCCGACCACCTACATTCTCCAGCTCCTCTGAGCCATTGGACTCAGATGACTGGCTGCGCTCCATTGAAAAGAAGCTTGCCATCACCCGGTGTGACGACCGTGAAAAAATTATGTATGCTGCACACCAACTTGAAGGCACCGCCGCAGAATAGTGGGAGAGTTATTGTGCCGCCCATGCAGACCACCAGAATATCACTTGGATTGAGTTTTCAGAAGCTTTCCGCCACTCTCACGTTCCTGATGGAAAAGTGGAAATGAAGAAGAATGAGTTCCGTGAGCTGCGACAAGGAAACATGTCAGTGGGTAAGTATCTCAACAAGTTCACTCAACTCTCTCGATATGCTCCAGAGGACGTCGCCACAGATGATGCACATCAAAAGTATTTTAAGAGAGGACTCAACCCTAGCTTGAAGGTTCAAGTCGTTGGTAACGACTATACGGATTTCCAGCACCTAGTGAACAAGATTATTGTAGGACCGGAAAGGCGACTAGAGGGGGGTGAATAGACGCTTTCTCTATTTTTCACCTCGATCGAACTCAACACTATTTTCACTCCAATAGCTATAAAAGCTATGAAGATCTGTATACAGGCACTGCGGATAACCTGTGTTGAATCCGATCAAACCCCAAAAAATAAGACTAAAAACAACTCACAACTGAAAGCACAAAATTAAACTAGTGGATGACATCCATCAGTCGCATCATTGTTAGCTCTGCACTATCAATTCAACCACACAAGACACGATGGACTAGCCAAAAAATAAGCACGAGCTAAGCAGTAAATAAATTAAAAACCAAATCAAAACTTCAAACACAAAACTCGCTGGCAGTCAAGACTGAGACCTTTAATCGCTGGCAGATCCAAACTAAAAACAGCAACTTGATGGATCTTTTGATCAACATCTCAACTCTGCACTACAAGCCTAAGCACCGAAAGTACATTGAAGCAATATAATAGTCACCAACTTGTCAAGCTAACCAAAGCTTCACTCACAAACAATCAAAATCTGACTTGACCAAGTAATAATATAATCCAAAGATGAAGCAACCATTTATAATCGACACGCAAGATCGGCAAGAAGGACTACTGACCAGTCTTGCTTTGCTTTTGTGTTCACTGATCGAGCTCAACGCTACCAGCCCAGGCTCTGGATGTTCGGAGCAAAGACAGCACTCACATAAAACAGCAGCTAAAGTAATAAATGAACCCAAACAACCAAAAGAAGATTCACTGTAAGCAGACCACAAAAATAAACTTCACTCGCATCATTGATGGAAACCATCATGATCTGCTAACACTGTATGCCGCTACCGCTACCAAAATTCCAAGGCGGCCTCCACGGGTTGAGCGAGTAAAGCAATAACCAAAACAAAATTCAGAGCAAAACAATGATCAAAGAAAAGATCAAGAACCACGGCACTTTTTCATGAAAGTACTAACCCCAAAAACTGAGGCTACAAACCAGGCCAACTTGTCTATAGCACGAAGCAAATTTCATTGCGCCGCTCTTACAGATGAATCAATTACACGCACGCCTGACAAAAATTGCCGATCAATAACACAGCCGCCTGCTGCATACACAAGCACAGGAAACTAGATTTCACTCACTGAGACAACAAATCACAGGGACTCAAAAACAAACACTTGGTTTGATCAGATGGTAGAAGACAAAACTAATTACCACGCTGCAGCAAACAGAACCAAGCAGTCAACCGCCAGAACTAGTAAAAACACAGAAAAAAAACGAAGGGAATCAAAAGATCTTACAGCTGCTACCAAGAGTATCAAACCGATTCACACGCATCAAAGAGGCTGCCACAAAAAAACATTCACACGAGCCGCCGCTCAAAAACTCAGATCAACGCTGGGGACGGCCACCGCCACAGGAGACAACATTTTCCAGAGTTACAGGGCGCCGCCCACCAGTTCTCTTCTATTTTTTTTTCTGGATGGCCAAGAAAGCCTAATGTTCCATCCACTCCTTTTATATGGCAGCTACCAAACCTAATGGGCTCACTTAAGGCCCAACAACAACAGAACACATACGCACGCAATTCAAAGCGTCGTCTTCAATTCTTTTGACTTAATTCACTTCCTGACGCACCGTCTTGCGCCACGTGTAGGTTGATCCAGCGGCTCTCATCGTGTCGGCAAGTCTCTCCCATCCGGTTCCCACGGACCACCTTAACACTTGCACCGACCCCGCACCGCTTGATCAACCAACAAGATCAATCGCCGTTCGGTCATCCTTGTCTATTACGGCCACGCTTGAGTCACTTGACCTCACCGGCATCCATGATCGTTACGGACCTCGGCTCTCCAAGCTCGATCCGATCCTCCTCGCCGATTGACCGTCATTGACACGCAAGCCACCAGACTGACAATAGACAAGAAAACACGAATCCGGGAATAAGTTCTTCACAACTTGACCCACGTTAGCTCAAAACATGCAACATGCAACATATATGCATTATAGTCTATGAACTCAATCTATCCCAAAGCCAAATTCCCAAAATGGCTAAAGATCAGCCTTTTAACTTTGCCGAAAATACGTGAAACTTCAAACCAAAAGCAACATTGCCAATTGTTTCATCATCCTAAGATCATGGGCATATCCCCATGATATCCACAATTATGCTCATAGAAGAGTCTCGTCGGGAGCTTGCAGAATCCTATAAGAGGAAGATGGTGCAGCATGGTGCTCACCAAGGCCATCCGTAGAGAGCCAGGACGAGTGCACAACCCCCTGCCCGCTTTGCTCCTCCTGTTGCTTTCAGGACCTCTGCGACAACACCTCGCCCGGTTACCTCAGGTCTTAGCAGCCCTGACAACAACAACCAATAGTCAAGAAACACCAATCCTACCGCAAGGATCACCTGTTTCAACTGTCGGCAATTGGGATATTACGCCAGCAATTGCCCCTTGAAGCAAGGTCCACCACGGGTCAAATTCAACTCGAGAGCTACTCCGACCAGGACCTCTATGCCAGGAGCAGGACGTGGAGCTCCTCAGACTTTAGCTACACCAACCAAGACCTCCCAGCCTTTCGGGAGAGGTCGTGTGAACCATATCACAGTAGAGGAGGCCCAGACAGCCTCGGACGTCGTGCTAGGTAAGTTCCTAGTATATTCAGCACCTGCTACTGTTTTGTTTGATTCTGGAGCTTCTCATTCGTTTGTTTCTCAGATTTTTGCTGCAAAGCATTAGTTGAAGGTTTCAACTCTTAAAACTTCCTTGTTGGTTCTATCCCCCGGTTCGGAGTTAAGTACGAACCAGGGTTGTCTACAAGTTAAGATGATCATAGAAGGGTTCTCCAAGATAGCAAGACCTCTCACACAGTTGCTAAAGAAGAAAAAGAAGTATGCTTGGACGCTAGAATGTGAGCAGAGTTTTCAAGAGTTAAAGAAGCGATTGACCACCGCTCCAGTGCTGATCTTACCTGATGTTCGAAAGGACTTTGAGATTTTCTGCGATACCTCGCGTCAAGGTCTCGGTTGTGTCCTAATGCAAGAAAGGAAGGTAGTAGCTTACGTTTCCCATCAGATAAAGCCTCATGAGGTCAATTACCCCACTCATGACTTAGAATTGGCTGTCGTAGTACATGCTTTAAAGATATGGCGCCATTACCTCATCGGTAACCGCTGTGAAGTCTACACTGACCATAAAAGCTTGAAGTACATTTTCACTCAAACTGATCTTAATATGAGGCAAAGAAGATGGTTGGAATTGATAAAAAATTACAATTTGGGAATCCATTATCATCCAGGAAAGGCTAATGTGGTAGCCGATACTTTAAGTAGAAAAGGTCTACTGCAATACTCTAATGATCAAGGAAAGCCAGCCAGCACTATACGAAGAATTTCAGAAGCTCAAGCTGGAATTAGTTGAAGAAGGTTACCTAGTTGCTCTGCAAATGCAACCAACTCTCCAAGATCAGATCCAGAAAGCCCAAAGAGAAGATGCAGAGGTCTTGGAGATCAAAAGAAACATGAAGAAGGGTGAATCCCTAAGATTTTCTGAAGATGAACAAGGAACCGTCTGGTTCCATAAGCGCATTTGTGTACCAGACCAGGGAGAGCTCAAGCAGTTGATACTCAAGAAAGCTCACGAAACCTTGTACTCCATTCACCCCGGAAGCACTAAGATGTATCAAGATCTCAAGGAAATGTACTAGTGGCCTAGCATAAAGCGTGAGATCGCTGAGTATGTAGCACAGTGTGATGTTTGTTGACGAGTTAAAGCCGAGCATCAGAGACCCGCCGGACTCCTACAACCTTTGAGTATACCTGAATGGAAATGGGAAGAAATTAGCATAGACTTTATCACCGGTCTGCCCAGAACCCAAGATGGATATGATTCTATCTGGGTAATTGTAGATCGCTTTACTAAAGTTATGCACTTCATCCCGGTTAAGACCACCTACTCAGGAGGCAGGCTTGTAGAGTTGTATATGGCTAAGATTGTATTTCAGCATGGAGTACCCAAGAAGATCGTGTCGGATCGAGGATCTCAGTTCACCTCCAGATTCTGGCAGAAGCTACACAGTGCTTTGGGTACTAATCTAAACTTCAGTACAGCCTACCATCCTCAGACAGATGGGCAAATGGAAAGAGGAAATCAAATCCTAGAGGATATGTTGAGAGCCTGCGCTCTAGAGAACCAGACTAGCTGGGATCGAATGTTGTCTTATGCAGAATTTTCTTACAACAATAGCCATCAATCAAGTTTGCAGATGTCCTCGTTTGAAGCCCTTTACGAAAGGAAGTGTAGAACACCATTGCATTGTACTGAAATAGGAGAAGGGAAAGTACTTGGACCTGATATCCTAAAGGAAGCCGAAGATCAAGTTAAGTCAATCAAAGAAAAACTGAGAACAGCTCGGTCCAGGCAGAAAAGTTATACAGATAACCGTCGCCGAAATTTAGCTTTCGCATCAGGAGATCATGTGTATCTAAAGGTTTTACCTCTCAAAGGAATGCGCCGCTTCAGAGTAAGTGGGAAGCTTGCACTGCGATACATCAGACAGTTTCCAATTTTAGACAGAAGGGGAGAAGTGGCTTACCAATTGGAGCTCCCACCCTAATTGTCAGATGTGCATGATGTCTTCCACGTGTCACAGTTGAAGAAATGCCTGCGTGTGCCAGAGGAGCAGATGCCCATAGAAGTCGTTGACCTACAGCAAGATCTCACCTATAAGGAGCAACCCATCAAGATTTTGGAAGTGTCCGAGCGAGTGACAAGGAGAAAAATCATCTGTTTGTACAAAGTTCAGTGGAGTAATCACACTGAAGAAGAAGCTACCTGGGAGCGTGAAGAATACCTGAAGGCCAAGTTTCCACGCCTATTCTCTAGTCAGCCTGAATCTCGGGGTCGAGATTCCCTTTAAGGGGGTAGGTTTGTAACATCCCAATTTTTTTGGGTTTTTTGATATTTTTAAAATAAAAATAACCATTTGGTTTTGTTGAATTGCTCAAGCTTAACTTGAAGATTTTGGAAATTTGGCAGCGATTTAATATAAATTAATCCAACTTCAACTAATCCAAAGTTTGGTTTATTTTGAGCTTGCTAGAGTTCTCGGGTGTTCAACATCCCTTTTCTCTATTCATTCCGTTCTCTCCTTGGTCCAGCTCTCCTCCCTTTTGTTTGGACCTCCCCTCAATCCAGACCGCCCTCTCGTTTGGACCTCCCCCTCAATCTAGTCCTCCCTCTCGTTTGGACCTCCCCCTCAGTCCAGACCTCCCTCTCGTTTAGACCTCACTCTGTCCAAGACCTCTAGGTGGTCCTAGAAGACCTCCCGGGTGGTCCTGGAAAACCTCCGGGTGATCCTGCAGACTGCTCACGACCACCCCTTGTGTCACGACCACCCCTTTGGTCACAACCTCCCCTTTGGTTGGACCACCCTTCCGAGTTTTGACTAGCCCCACCTGTCAGCTCTGTTCACCTTCTTCTTCCTCCCGTTGCGTCACTTCAGATGCAAAGGTCCTCGTGCATTAAATGTTGTTGTGTCGCATTAAATACTGTCACATCTACAGTACCTGTTCCCCCTCTTGTCTCCTCCCCTACCTGCCCCCATCTCCTCCTTCACCTACGCTTGATCACGTACGCTTCTGAGTCTTTCAGCGACTCTCCTCGTTTCCCCTAGCTATAAAAGTCTGAGCAGCCCTCTTTCATCTCCTTTCTCTTCACCCAACTCTCTTGCTCTCACCCTGTGTCACTGTGCTTGGAGTTTCACTAGAGTCTGCTGGAGCTGCGCCGTCTTCAACCTCCTAGCTGCTGAAGAACTCACCGGAGTGCCTGTGCTGTTCGCTGTTCTCCTCCTGTCTTCTCTCTCTCTCTCTCTCTCTCTCTCTCTCTCTCTCTGTCCTGGTGAGTTTCTCTGTGCCCTGTTCTTCTTTTTGCTCTCACGACCACATTGAGTAGTTGTCCCCCTTTTGTATTCTTTGTACGACCACATTGAGTAGTCGTATCCTTCGTTGGTCCTCAGGACCCCCTCCTCAGGACCTCCTCCCTTGACCCCCTTAGGACCTCCTCCCGAGAGCTCGTTTCTAATTCTGTGCTTTTATTTTGGTTCTAATTTGGTAGTTGTTGGTTTTTATTTAGATTTGTTGTATTTATTTGGCTTCTTTTCGCACGTGTAGATTCCGGCTTCTCTAAAGAGTTCTTGGACCCAACAACTTCGACCGAAGCATCACAACTCTTCAACGAAGGCAAGTCGTAGACCTTTGATCATGTCGCACCCAATTTGCAAAAATTATATTGTTTTATACCAACATGCATGGTTAATTGTATAAAAATGGTTTGGGAAATAGCTAAACACCTACTCGACAGTATGACTCCTTGAATACTTGTGTTTGATATGTTGACATGTACCTTTGGACACCATAGGTTGGGTAATCTTAGTTGGATATTTTTATTGTGATACCAACATGGGTGCGTTTATTGCTTAGACCTGCTTAGTTATGCGATGTCTCTCGATCACCTGTTTCAATGATGATAAATTTGACTAAGTGTTATGGAATTGTGGCATGTGTTGCCGTTAATAAAATTTGTTGTGTCATGACTAGGGTGGTCATTTGGCCGGGTTGAACCCAAAATGATTTATACTCGGGCGAGTGATTGTGCAGTAAAGGGGGCGCAGGAAGCACACTGGGATGTGGATGTCTCGCCTAAGTAGTCCCTAAGGACTTAACCTTGTAAGCCATTGATCCGGGTCATATCGTGCAACCACAAGTCCATTATGGGGTGGACCTGGCTAATTAATTGACAATGCTTTGATTCGGTTCTGTTTTGGTGGAAGTGTGAGACCTGGGATAGACACTCACACTTGGCGCGAGAGGGGGCCAGGAAGGCGAATCCTTAGTGAGCGGAACCGGGTCAAAACAAAACCTTGTAAAGGCCTTGTCACGTGCTCTAGTATGCTTACCTAAGATAGTGAGCAGGGGCATCGACGAGTGCCAGACAAACTAGAGAATTCGTGTCTTGTGGGTAAAGCTGTATAACCTCTGCAGAGTGTAAAACTATTCGAATAGGCGTGTCCCTGGTTATGGACATGCCTGGTGATTTTACGCAATGGGTAGACTTTCTCAAAACTTGTTGGTCTTGGTTGGTTCCGAGTGGTCTGGGCAGTGAACAGGGTGTTCATGAGTGGTCCGGGAAGTGAACATAGTGTTCACGAGTTGTTTCAAAAGAACTTGATTACTTATATATTAATCTTTCAACTTGTGCTTTGCAATCTACTTACTGTATTTCTAGTCAATATTGCTTTCTGCGAAGTACCCATAAAGATATCCTTATCAAGCCTTGCATGAATACTATTTGCATGTATTTCCCTACAGCTTGCTGAGTACATTCAAAGTACTCACGGCTTTATGCCATCTGGTTGATCAGTAACTGAAGAGGACCCAGGAAACTCCGAGCTCTATGAAGATGAGGTCTTCGAAGACCTTACGTGCTAGGAGACGTCCTCTACTCGATTGCCTGTGGGCATGTCGAATGGCCTCCACGTGTTATTTTGTTTTCCGCTGCAAGCTCTCTTTTGGTTGTAAGCCCTGTGCGACAGACCTTGTAAGACCTGACCATAAGGTCTTTGTTGCTATTAATGTTAATTTATCTACTTCTTCTATAGCTTGTTTTGTGGTTATGAACTCACCTGTGTTGCAACTGTGCGGACTAACTACTGATCTTGGGACTAGTTCAGAATGCACAGAGGGTCTCGGGGTTTGCTTACGCGGGGTCCCGATATTTTCAATCTTTTGTAATTATAGCCGTAGATATCTTTTAATCAGTACTTCGCGGCTCTCGTCCGTCCTTCTCTATTAATGCATCAGGCAATTCTCCTGCCCGTTTTCAAAAATAAGAAACTTAACATTAGCATTCTGTCTTGCTGCGTAATCTGCTGACCGAGTAAATAAAAATTTCTTGCAAATTACGATCATTGTGAATGAAGACTGAAGTTGAGTACGCTTGCGAGGATGAACCCTAGGTAAAATTTCACCTACTAAACTGCTTTGCCATGTGGCTTTTGCTGTGGTCAGAGCCTCAGAGATCAACTTTGCACATTCAAAATATGTTGGCTATATGTAAGGAAGAGCCAGCTGAATGCTGATGATCTTATCTTCAGAGATTCGTGTTGGGATGCGCGTACGGGTGCATGCGACGTTTTAAACTAGTATCAATAGGTTATGTCCCACTTGTTACACGATACCACTACCCCTTAGTCATAACAAATACTTCTCGCAAAAAAAAGGCAAATACTTCAGACGATTGATCTTTAAAGCTTCAGCTCAACAGGTTGACTAGAACTGTTTATATTGAGTGAAACTGACGACATTGCCGGAAACGGAATTGACTATGACTATGAATTACAGTTGAGTGAATCTGATGACTTTGTTGGGAATCGAATTGACTAGGGCTGTTTAAAATTGAGTGAATTCGATCCTCAAGATTAACTCATAACGGAGGGAGTAACAGACAGGAGGATCCATGGTATTCTAGTAGGTGATATTGTTGGACTGTATACTAGCTAGCAAGTAGCAACTCGTATAAGAGGAAACCAACGATAATGTTTAGACTTACAAAAGGGTTCTTCAGCCTTCCAATAACCCTATGCATCAAACTCTTACTAGATTCAGTAGAAAATCTAAACGTTTCTTCTTTTTTCTTCTGATAAAAGATGCGAGTATTACTACTAATTTTTTGTCACAATATATTTGCAAAGGCTGTGGAAAAATAGCTTATGAGAGCGTTTCATGAAAGATCTACCAGTACAATTTTTTTGTGACAACTTATGTGCCGTTTGGTTTGAGGAACCAGACAGATCAAACTCTGGACCTAATCCACTTGCTTGGTTTGAGAAATAAAATAGATTGATCCATCACCACCTCACCCATCGTAAGCATAAGATTAGTATAAAATGAGGGAGTGAATCGTTACATCAAACGCATAATAGGATAAGTTGATCCCTCAAAACAATCACCCCATAAGTACTTAGAAAAATACCATTGATCAAATTTAAAAGAATTTGACCGCACGATTCCTTCGGAGAACAGGATTTTTTTACCAGAGGCAGTAGTACCATGTGGCATGTGCTACTCTTAACACCTCTCAAATAGCAAAACCAGCACCATTGTTGTAACTCTAATTCCTAACATTAAGTCATTAACAGTAGACACAAGACGAGATCACGAGACTACCCTACCCTAGGATAAACACTCGGCCATTAATTTGCGGTCCATTAAAGCCACACCGCAAGAACCCGCCAACTCTAGCAGCCGCCGCAGCCGCATCCGCCACAATGGCCGCCATGGCCGCCGCTGCATCCGCCGACGGCAGCACTACCGTACACGGCTCCATACATGCCGGTCGTGTCAACCACCGTCCCGGACCTCGCCGACGATCTCACCTTCGTGGACGTGGCAGGCTTTTTCTTGGGGAGGTCGCCGGCGGCGCCCGAGCTGCGGCCGCAGAGGAAGACGGCAAACGAGACGACCAAGACGGAGGCCACGACCATGCAGAGCCCCACGAACCACGGCGTCCCGAAGCCGGACGCCGCGCCACCGGCAGACGCGTGGAGGATTCTCGCCATTGTGAACGGAACAGACCAGAATGAGGTGTGTACTACGAACGCAATACTGTTGCAGGCTGTAAAAGGACGTCGCAAACCCTTGTCTTCGTCGTCAGCAACTACCAATATATATCGACGAGGATTGGTTGCTTAATTACACCGAAATAAAATCCCTTTTTTATAGGAACACGGAAATCAAATCCCTTTTTTATAGGCCTTATTGTTGATATTTGTGCAGAGGTTATTTTTGTTGTTGAGATAAGGCAGATATATATTTGACGGTTCAATGAATTTGTGCCGAGGTTATCCTGTTGTTGAGATAAACCAGATTTCTGATACAATGACACGTAAGACTTGAGATGATATAGATAACAAGGGGCACAGAATCGTTTCTCATACAATAATTAACTGTAATACGAGAAACATACACATTGTGTATGGATGAGCTGTTTATAGTGACCTATAAAAAGACAACATACTGAGAAGATGTTTTTAGTGATGTCTATAGATAACATGAAGAGATGCTATAAACAATATATATATATATATATATCATTATAATTATTGCCTTATTGTTGAGATAAGGATTGCTTAGCTTCAATTAATTTGATAACGTCGAGAATATCCAGGACGGATCGTTGCTTGAAATCTGAACCGTCGTATCTCCACTGTATGGGTGAAACTGGGTCTGATAGGTGGGATATGATACGGATGGATATTGTTGGTCCAAACTCGTTTTTTTTTTCGGATTTAGAGTCAGATACGAATACGAATTCGGAGTATTTAGAATACGAACCGTATACATGATGGATTCGGATTGAAAACAACTAAAATAGACGGATAGTACGCATATATGGAGAGGAATATGAGCAATGGGCTAATGTTAGCATGTTACTGCTTTTGAGATGAACTGACGAGATAATGTTACTGCTACACACACGAAGGGGGTGTTTGAAATGGCTTCGGCTTCGGCTTTTCGCTCAAAATAGCCGGAAGCCATTTCAAACACCTAGCATTTGGTAGCTGTTTTTCCTCAAGCCACTTCGCGTTACAACGTGTGGAAGTCTGAAGCCGAAAGTCGCTCGCGGGGAGCTTCCGTGGCTTCCCGCAGGCTCTATTCCGCATTCTCGAAGTTAGGGGTAAATTACCCGCTGTTTGCCACTAAATAAAAGCCCCTAAACCCCTCGCGCTCCCCCCCCCCTCCCAGGCTTGCCCATCCACCTCCTCCCCTGGTGCCCACCTCCTCCACCCCCGTCGCATCCTCCTCCTATGCCGCCGCGTCCTCCTCCCCCGCGCTAGCGTTGCCTAGATCCAGATTCAGATATGGATCTGGATCTCACCCACCTCCTCCTCCCACGGCCGCCCAACTCCTCTCCTGGTGCTGCCCAACTCCTCTCCCGGCAACACCAGCGGCGGCGGCCCAAACCCTAGCTGTCGCTGCCTATGTTTTTTTTTCTTTTCTTTTCTGTTGTACATTTAATGTTTTGTAATGATTATTTACTTGTTGTATTAATTATTCACTGTAATAATTTTTTAATAATTACTTACTGTAATATTTATTCATTGTAATAATTGTTTTTAATAATTATCTATTGTAATCATTGTTGTTAATTACAGTTTATTGCATTGATTGTCGTTAATTGTCAGCTGCGTTAAACGGTATTAAACAAGCCATTACTGTTCTCAGTTGTATTTCAGACATTTTTCATCTTAGAAGCTACAGTCAGTCTACCTAAGAGATAGACAGCGAAACACCGAACATTTTCAGCTCAACCGTTCAGCCGTGCAACACTGCAGTCCAACTAGAAAACGTTTTTCAGAAAAACTGTAGTTATACCAAGCAGGCCCGAAGTCATTGACATGCCCATCGGGTGATAAGATATCGCCGCCGCCGACCAGTTCCCAGCACCTTTGCCTTCCGACTTCGTACCCTTAATTCTTCTTGCCGTTGGCATCGGGGTTCTTCACCGAGCTGCGGCAGCAGTGGAAGACGGTGAATGAGATGACCCAGACAGAGACCACAGCCATGCAGAGCGCCACGAACCATGGTGGTCCGAAGCCGTACGCCGCGCCGCCGCCGGACGCGAGAACTCTCGGCATTGTGAACGGAATAGGGAACGACGTGTGCTACACTACTGCGTACTATTGCAGTTTGCAAAAGCCCGTCCCATTTAGACCAAATCTTGTATTTAGTTATCCCTAATTGGCTATAAATTGATTTGAACTTAGCTCACTAGTTGTTGAGATATGTTGTAACCATGTAATACTAGGAATACTCAGCATTTGACCACGTCCGATACTCCGATGTAGTATTAAGTCGTAGTTCGCAACCTGGAAAGTAAAACTATAACCGGCCAACCTAATCTCGCAGAGATCCTAAACTGATCAAAATACATGAGAGGAAGAGCACAAGAATTAACAAACAATATTATTCTCTTAAGCATTGTGCCTTCTTAAACAACAGAAAGAAATACAATTCTCTAACATCTGATGGTGCAATTGCACAACTTAGAATTATTCTGAGTTCAGAGCATTTTATTGTCCTCCAGAAAAAGAAAAGGTAGTTATTCTCGAGCTACAACCCTGCATTTTGTTGTGCTAGAAGCCAGAAGGGCTCTCAAATGGCGAGGCCGCAGGATGCGCTTGACGAGGGGAGGGTAGAAGGGGAAGCTGGAGAAGACGTCGAGGACGCACTTGTCGCCGATCTTCTCCAGCACCGAGCAGCAGACCTTGCTGACGCGGATGTCGAACAGGACCAGCGACTGGACGATGTCACGCACGCAGCTCTCCGACGCCAGGATGGACTTCCATCAGCCTGTGACAACCGTCGACGGTGTAGCCCGTATGGGCATGTCGGTCGGGGGATCATCCAACTTTGACCTCTGTTGGAGCCGGCGAGGTGGGGCGCCACCCGCGGCCGTCGTCGCCGTCACCGTCACCACGCCCACGGCGAGAAGTCACAGTGATAAGAGTGCGTAGTTAGCCATTGAAGCTAGCTTTCACCTGGGTTAGTAGTACAAGTTTCTGGCTATGTGTAGTTGCGTTTTCTTATGCTGATGTGCTGTGCCTTGATCAGAGGACTAGTGTTTGAGTAATTGTAGATGGGGAGGGGAAAAAAGGTTACGAGTGGTTTGAATGCGCAATTTGGAAACAGGCATTGGTGTTGATGTTAAGTTTGTATCAATTGTGTGCAAGGGCATCTTCCATGGTATCACTTTAGCTGTCTCTAAGATCGTCACATATGTTTTCTGATGACGTAGAAGAGAGTAAAAGAGGAGAGAGAAGGAAGTCGTCTTTCACGAAACAATGGATGCATCACGAAAAACAAAGCACTAGCGACGACGAAGCTTTTTGCTATTGAAGCACAGTCGTCATTTATTAACTCGAAACAAGGCACTTGATTCAAGTAAAACTTAAATGCTTACGAGACTTTAAAGAGACAGCCGAAGAGACAATGTATTAGAATAGTTATTTCTAAAATTGTCTCAAGATGACATGAAAGAGGTTAGAAACAACCTAAAAAACAAACTATTGTACATGCCCTAAGTTAAGTTAGTATCAGTTAATCTCCGGTTACGGAAAGAACAATGCAGCATTAAATGTATGCATTTAGATCAATTCAAGACATAACAGTTAAATATATCTGAGCATACTGGCCCTGATTCTTTTTTAACAAGTCGTTAAAAATTGTCATCATGAGCCTCTAATATAGGAATCACACTAACATGGCGGGTTGAACATAGCTGACACAAAACCATGCCAACAGCTATAGGCTACAGCAAATGGGCATCGTGTACATGTGCAGAGATTACACAGCACTTATCGAAGTAGTAAAAAAAGCGAGCACACTTTGTTACTTACTAGTGTTCTAGCATAGCACTAAAACAATATAAAAAAAAAAGCTATATTAGCATCAGTAAGTACAAAATGTAATACAGCCCTTCGTAGCTATCAATTGGTGTGTGTGTGTGTGTATGTGTGTGTCTGGTCTAAAGCCTACCGCTAAATTGCTGGAACCTTTACAATTGAGAAGAATAAACGCTCTAGACAGCTTAAAATACCTAGAGCATAAAGAATTAATATAGCAAGTAAAGGAAAAAAAGAACAAAATCATACACCCGTGTTTGCCACTCAGGGATTTATGTTGCACTCCCGTAGAAAGAATAGATCAAAATCGACATATTTCGACCAGTATTTGCGGTATTTGGAGAATCCAATCTCAAGCCAGGGTTTCAGGTTTCCATTGTAGTGGATGACAGATGCCCGCCTAATATCCTTTTCGTTGACATTTGGATTGTACCCAAGTCCCAAAAGATGCCACGAGCGATCAAGGGGAAATGTACGGTTCCAAAATGTTACAAGACCAGCAGGGAGGGTACCTAGCTTCCATAATAACCTATTTTCATTCTGCACAAATGAGACAAGTCATGAGTGAAATATAGGACAAAACAAGAAGACAATACAAACACAGGAGAATGGCAGAATCACAATTTTGGTGAAGTAAAAGAATTTCCTTGTAGATCGAAATATAGCAGAATTGCAGAAAGCTTACTAGGGCATAGTGTCATGGGTCGGGCTACTGTTCAACCCCATGAACAGTACATACGGTACTGTAGCACCGCTTGCTATTCATGCTGGACCCCACGGGTGCGTTAGTAGTTAGGAAATAGAGATAGAATAGTTAGTTTTCTTATTAGTTGGGTTTTCTTCTTTACAGATGTATTTCATCTAATAGAGATAAGTTTCTTTTAAAATAGCGATTGTTTCTTAGAGGTCAAGTCGGATCGTCCCTATAAAAAGGATAGCATGTATCCATTATCAAGGAAGCAAAAAGAATTAATCTAGTCTCCCTCTTAAGGTTCTATCATCACAGTCTATAGTCTAATCTCTCATCCCATAAAGCCGACGCCGTCCGGTCTTCTTCCTGGCGGTGTTTACCTTCTATGATCTAAGGATCATTACACATAGTGTGCTCAATTATTAGTGATACATTTGATAGCAAATTCAATAGTGGTGCATTATCTCGTTGTTTTCAATTTCAGCTTAAGCAGTTCATTGCATATTTTATGATAGCACAGGGATCTAAAGCGCAAATTTGTCATAACATGTTGTTCATAAGCTCATAAACTCACCAGTTTCTGCCAGGTGTGGTAGACATCAGTGATATTTTGCTTTCTCCACTCAGACAAATCAAACATGTTCATGCCATATGCCCAGCCACAAGCATGCGGATGAAAATTGTTGGCAATAAGAGGATTTGAGAAGTTGAGGTATTTATCAAACCTATGGAAGGTCTCTCCACATGTCTCAACAGCACCATTGACCTTGCCTTTCAGATCTATCGACCAAAGTGCACTTAGGTCCTGCTGCACTACAGTGTCATCGTCTAGAAATAACAGCTTGTTAAGCTTCGGAAAGATCTCAGGCAGATAGAACCTCAGATGATTAAGAATTGACAGATACTTGGGGTTCCGAAACTTGGGGTTTTCATCAGGCCTGGCCTGCCTATGCCTGAAGTAGTAATCAATCATAAACCGGGATTCTAACTGCTTCAAAACCGGACTGTAGCTTGAATTTAGCCATGTAAACTCTTCAATGTTCTGAACCTGAACAGCAGCTTTACCCACGGGATTAGCCAAGAACCACATCTTCATTGCAGCATAGTTAAGCCTATCCGTCACAATGTGGAAGACATGGTTTGCTGGTTTCTGCATTAAAATAGTGTGTTAGTAGATACTAGTGGTGCAGATAAACTTAAATATAATCAAAGGTATAGTGCCACAAAAGTTGATTCACAGTGATTAATCAGCAGCCCAGTTGACAACTTATATATCTCATAGGCCAAGTGGTATACCTTAGCGTGAACAAGAGTGGAGTTCAAAACCACTGCAGCAGCCAATACATTATCTGAGAACAATGCATAGTGATAGAGTTTGGGGTCTTCCAACTTTTCCATATATGGAAAATCTTTATTGTTGGAGTTGGTGGAATAATACTCATTTGTAAGCCGCAGTGGAAGACAATGGAGTCCTTTGGGTAAAGATTTTGCTGCTATTTGTGCTAGATAGTTGGCTTCTTTCTTGTGAGATTGAAGTCGCTCCTCTGTTGAGTGAAGGGTTGTACGGAGCCTGTTTGCAGCACCTGAGCAATTATCATGAATTTTCTTGATCTTCCCCAGTGTCTGCTCCATTGCTCTTATTTTGTTATGGATACTGTGCAGACAATAGAAGATAAGTTCAGTGATGTTCAGTTCCAATAAAAAGTACCGCAACACCAATAATACACAATCAGCAGACATGCCACTGAAAATTTTACAGTACAGGAACGTACTTCCGAGGAAGCTGCCCATCACTGGCTGCATCACCTAGTGCTCGTTGGATATCCCTCATTCGTGCACGAAGCTCCTTTGTGAAACCACGATTGCCTCTAGAAGCTACAAAGCCAAGATATGTCTTTGCTCTTGTCAACTGGTCCTTGATGATACGGATGGTAGCATCTGTGCAAGTTGCGGAATGACCAGCACTATTTGTTGTGGGAAGAGCAGCACTACTATTACTAGCCCTTGTGTAAGACTCTTTGGGGGTCACATGTGTAGTTTGTTCAGATAATATATCAGCAGCGCTTTCCTGGATAATTAGACCATTAGCAGTTAGATAAGATCAACCCTGAAAGACGGTGACTGACAGAACACATACACGCTATGATTTTGAATGACTACACAAGCTACAGTATACAGATTAACAGTATAACACAATACAATATGGCACTCATTCATAGCAAAACATAAGACCAGCTTCCTTAAAATAGTGACAAACTGGAAAATCATGAATAACAGGATATCTAAATGCTCCACTCAGGTTTCTAGAGTAAACTCCTAATATTCACAAGAAGGTAATAAACAAAAAAAAAGTTGTTATGATCCTTCGATCATAGGGGTAAACATCACCGGAAGAATAGCCGGGTGGCGTCGGCTGCTAGCGGAGAGGGAAGACTATAGATTAGGGAGACGAAGGGGATTGAGACTTGGACTATTGTATTCTCATTGCTTAGATTGATAATAAATACATGCTATCCCTTTTATAGGGACACTGACTTGACCCATAAGAAATAATCTATAAGAAAACTTATCTCTAACAATCCAATCTAACAACAACTTGTCTAACTAATAGATAATAATAAACACCTAATATGTAGATTCCTAAATAATAAATCCTGCCAAATACTTGCACACATTACTGTTCACGCGCTACAGGACTCGTGGTGCTACAGGACACGCATTGCTGCAGTGCGCTCGCTACAGTACAAAGTACTTCCGTTAAAGAGAAATGGCAGTATTTTGAATATCCTGCCAATCTATTAAGATAGCTGCAATGGCTTAAGGTCTAGTCCTATAATAAATTCACTTCTTATGATAAACAATTTTACCCCTATTCCCAATTCATTGAGGCAACAATTAATTTAGCTTCATATAATGAGCATGACTAGTAATATAGCACTGAGGAGCAAGGTGTGTCCTACGTTAGTTTTGCTTCTTGTAATTAAATGAGATGTCCTGATGTGTCTATAGTTTTACTCTCTAGTCTCTACCCATGATTCACAATCGTGGTGTAATTTACACTCCTAGAAGGAGCAAGAGCTTGATCGTCCTTGCCAAGCAATAAATTGGTCTTCTGTAATAAACTTTACCTTTTTTAAAGATGAATTCAGGTTTCCAGTACTACGCATTCCAGCAATGTTGTCCTCTCCTAGTTCACCTGATCCATCCTTGTGCTCTACCTCACTTGCATCTTGTAGCTCTGTCTCCTTCATCCCTTCTACATTCTGCTCTTCAGCTTCCTTGCTGTCCCCTGGTTCATCAAATCCATCTGCAGTTCTCTCCCTGCTGACAACTTCCTTGATGATGCCATCCTGTCCTGACTGAGCATCGCCATTCCCCTCAATAATCACGTCATCCCTATCCTCCACCTCATTGGCGTCAGATTTCCCGGACGCATGGCTCCTGCTCGCTGCCTCAACCACTTGACAGTCATCAGTTGCCGATAACACCCGGTTTTTGTGCTCCCCTAGCCTCTCAATTGTCAAATCTACAAAAGCAATTTGCCCAAACCACTGGTAAATATTCCCATGGAAGCATCATTGCCATCAATTGGTATGTAAACAAAATCGTCAATTTGTTCACCATTTCGAGATCTACAGCAACAGCAAAAATGCAAGTCCTCCCTAGTCCCTTCACGAGAGAGACAAAATCAAATAGAATGAGGGGAGTAAGGAACTCACCTTTGGCGATAGAGACGTCCGACGCAGCCATCTGCGGCCACACCAGATTGGGCTCATCCTCTCGATCGAACGCGCCCCTCGCCACTGCAAAACACCACGGAAACCACACCCGTCAAGCACGGATCTTTCCGCATTGTCAACGCCACACGCCCCCCAACGCGGAGCAAGCCAAGAAACGTACCGGTGGAGTCCGGGAGGGGCGAGACCGGGGAGCCACCGTAGAGCACGAGGGGCGCGAGCACCGACGCGATGAGGAGGAGCAGCACCAGCCCCCGGCACCGCCGGCCCCGCGCCGCCGCCATGGCCCTCGCCCTGGCCGCCGGAGAGTTCTACACGGCACGCGCCGCCGCCGCCGCCGCTTGAGGAAGGAGGAGGAGATGGCGGTCGCTTGCCGGTGGGGGCAGGTGCTTATTTTTGGGAGGGTGTCTGGGCGTGGGCCTGCGCGGACGCGAGTTTTCGGGGCTTGGTAACGTGAGATCGGTCCCGCCCACGACAGGAGCGTGACCCATGCGTGCGTGATGAGCTGGTCGGTGGAACCGTGGTTTCTCGTGGACCATGAAGGTTTTTTTTTTACCATCTCTTTAGCTCGTTCAAACGAGGAGAATAAAAGTATTGAATTGATTTAATATATTGTATGAGTAGATTTTAACAAAAAAAATATATATGAAACAGAACTCTACTTAGGAGTCGATTTAAAACATTAAACAACTCATATGAGTATTAAACAACTATATAGGAAAGAGTGCGATTGAGAAATGATATTATTATTTTGTGATTTTTTAATGTAACATGGGTCCCAGTTATTAGTAGGAATCGGTTCAATACATTGGAGAAAAACAAGCTCAGTTCCTAGAATGCTTACGTGGCATAGCTTTGAATCGACATCGGTTCAATACACTAAAAATGCTCTTAGAGGCAATAATGCAATACGACATACGAATGTAATGTATTTTTTTTTATTTTTTTCATTGGATTTTTCAGAGAAGTTTTTAATAAGATTTGTGCATGACGTTGTATTTGTCGAAGAGGAGTGTCACGAAACTTTTGACAAGGGGTTTTATAGACAAATACATAAACTACTCCTGGTGGGCTTAGTCTATAAATATGACATCATTTGTATATGAAAAATATTAATAGCAATAAAGAAAGAGGTTTCTTCTACATTGTGTATCCGTTTGTTGTTTGACTATTGTGCAATTGGATTAGTATTCTCTGCAATGACTACGATTATTTAACATGGTGGACCTTGTTTTGCTGGTTTGCAATTTTGCATTGGGTCGATGACGAATTTTATATGGCTTTTTTCTGATTTTCTTATTTAGATTCTTTTTTTTCGGGGGAAGAGATGCAGAAGAGCCTCATGTAGATTAGCACGCTAGCTATTTGTAATTTGTAGTCGCTCTAGGTTGATCTAGTAATGGCTTTAAATGATCTTATAATTGGTTATGTTCTTCGAATGCACATTAGGACTTTTTTTCGTTAAATCTCCGAAAGTTCAATTTTGATCGAAGTATTTATCCCTTGTATTCTCGCTTCGATCCTCAAGCCTAGCGCCGCAACACACAGGAGTAGCTGGCAAAACCGGTGCACGCAGCGAACCTCGGATTCGGATATTCGGGCCGTACAAATCAAGCGACCTACCGACGAACTTGCCTGGATCGAACCAAACCTGCGCGGCCCCAAAACTTGGTCATCTGATAGATCTTCGCAGCTACCTCTTTCAGGCATACATGCTGCGTGCCGCCGCGATCTGCTCGTGTAGTTGGTTGATCGTGCGAAATGGAATCCTCTCGGCCGTTGCTTTGGCGCCGCATGAACTGAAATGAATCACATGAGACCTTACATTTAGATCTTTGTTTAAAACTCTTTTAAATTATTGAAACATCTGCAAAATTCAAAATTTCAAAATCAATTTGAGTTTGATTTGAATTTCAGTTTCAAAATCCAAATTTAGCAAAATTCATCAAAATTCCCCCAAATTCATCAAATCTCCCCAAATCCCGCTTTCCCCTTTTCTCCTTTCCGCCTTCTCTTCCCCGGTCGCGCGTTGCCTAGACCCGCCTCCACCGCCGCCATCGCCTCGGTCGTCACCACGCCATCAAGACGCGCCAACCTGCACGCCCATGCCGCCTCTACCTCACCCCGCCACCTCCCGGCTTGCTCCAGTGAGAGCATCGCTCTCACCCGCGCCTCACCCATGCCGCCGCCTCCTACTCGGCGCCGCCCAAGTCTTGCCTGACCACACACGTCGCCGGCCCGCCTTGCCTCATGATCGCCCATACCCCCACCTCACCGCGCCACCTCGCCATCCACGCCGCGGTTGCCCTTATCGCCGCCTCCCACCGCCTCCTCCCGCTTATAAAGGCCACCCGCTGCCCTTCCTCTTCATCCCCACCTCCACCTCCCTAAACCCCTTCCCTCGGTACGGCCAGATCGAGCCGCCGCCGCCACTACAACCCCACCCCAAAAGCCCCGCCGCAAAACCCTAAGGTAAAGGGGACTTACCCGGTGGAGCTCCCCACGCCGCCCTCCCTTGTGCCGCTGGCCGCCACCGTTGGTGCTCTCTGTGCCGCTTCTCGCCTCTCCTTCCTCTGCGTCTTGCTTGCCTGCTGCTCCCTCCGCCCACTTTCGCGCCCTCTAGAGGCGCTGGCAAGGCGCCTCGACCTTTAAGGCCGGGCGTGTTAAGTCATAGTTAAGGCTGGTGAAGCAGACCATGGGCATACGAGAACGAGCCGCATTCTCGTTCATCCTCATTTCGGCCCTTACTGGTCATCTGCACAGTAAATTCATTTACTGTTCATCCGAAAAATAGAAATCACTATTCCAAATATACACTATTCATTAGCCAAAAATAGTAAACCCTAGCCACTGATCATTAGATGAAAAAGCATTGCTTGCTTCTGTTCACAGCCCATTTTTTGTTCATGAATAGTAAAATAGTACTATTCATTATCGGACCCTTTTTCCGCCAAAACCCTAAATTGACATTATATGTCCGTTCTGACCGTCTCAAACCCATAAAGCCATTTTTTACTCTGTTCAGCTATACCAAGCTCCAAATAAATCTTTCCACCTTCCTATAGATTTCTTTAATCCTTTACAATATTTTTGTTGTAGTTGGATCCGAATCTCAAACTCCATCCAGTCCAAATAAACACCAGATAAATCCCACCAACCCGCACCACCCTTCCTTTAAGTCTCTTTTTGGTTTTATTTACTTGCTTGTTATTCCCAGCTCATTCCTTGTCGAGCTAGTTTTTACTTGGTTTCTTTTTATTGCATTGCTTCTCGTTAGGTTACGATCTAGACGACCAGACTCCAGAAGACGCCGGACAAGACCAGTATCCACAAGATTTTGTGCAAGAAGGCAAGTTGCATTCCTTGAACATTTTGAACCCACATGTCATATATTTATATTGATACTTTCATTATTATATTTGAGCCAACTAATTTAATTATTGAAATAATACTTTTGAATGCCATGATAATTAGATAAATCCTATAACCCCACATACAAACCTACCCAGCACTTGTAGACCATATTCACCTTGACAAGTTCACATAAAATATTATCTATGTAAATAGATTTGTCACTCAATTGTGTTCATCAATCAAAAGCAGCATTGGCGGTTCGCCAATAGTTTTGGTGGAGAGTTGAGGGTTGTGTCCATTAAGTTGGACAACCTAATAGACTTGGGTTAAAAGTAAGTCATCAATGAGATTTAGAGGTGGACAACCACGAGTTGGGCCATCGCCTCACTGGATAACAAGTAAGGACAAGTACCTTGTGCTAAGTAACAGACACAGTAAACCGCTCAACCACATGCGTGGTCATTACTCCCTAGCTTAGTACACTGCTCTTCCAATTGAATATTTGCAATATCAAAGGCGAGACAGGGGTGGCCCTATAAGGACACTCGCTGGTCCACGCAACGGTATGGGCCCGTCAGCATCGGGGCACAAATTCCACTATTGGTTGGTGGTCTCCCGAGGGCTGTATGGATTTAGACCTACCGGGTAGAGGCTAAAAAGGATAAGCAGTGAAAATGCTTTGTTATTTTAACTCAGTTGTACGCTAACATGTTGCGTAACAATGTGAGTTTGTGATATCGTGTGGGTAAATTCGGGCAACTCTGCAGAGTGTAAATCAATGATATTCGAATACACCGTGCTTCCGGTTAATGAAGCTGTGTTAATGGGTGATTCCAGTACATGAGGCATAAGTAGAGTTTTGGAGATGGTAAGTTGGTAATTGTGGTTTGTTGAGAAACCCCTGATGTTATTATGTATTAATGTTTTACTATTTTAAATGTAAACTGCTTTAACTGCAAATTGCATCCACATATGCCTGTTAAGGTAAAACCTAACCATCTTTTGAACTCCTTGCATGTAATTATTTAGCTTTTCCATGTAGCTTATTGAGTACGGTAGTTGTACTCATTCTTGCATATTCTGCAAACAATCTACAGAAGGAATCAGGGAAAATGCAGAGGATCTGGTTGAACAGGATTTTGGTGGACCCACAGATGGCAACGACTACTGTTATTAGGTCTCAGCCGCACTCAAGTGTGTCTGTGGTTTGAAGTTCTTTTGTCTTGTATTATATTAACTTTGGGCTTGGATACCTGTGTTAGTGTCAAAACTGGCTGTTAAGCCTTAATCTTATGTAATAAAATGTTGGCTTTTGTTGTAATCGAAAACTTGCTTGAGACACTGCTTACTTCGCAACTGTACATCCTAAACGATTGTGAAGAGTTTAACGTTCCCAGAATTTGGGGGCGTTACAATTATGACATGTTGACGTATAAAGAGATGATTGACTTATTTTACTACGTATCATTAGATTAAAAGAGTCTAATAGAAATCTAAATCTAAAGATGATAATATCTCCTAGGATTTTCTTCCCCGCATAGACCCTGTAGGCTCGAGCTCTGGTCACCATTCACAAATGCCGAGACATGCGTGCGTACGCACAGCCAGGCCGGCTGCTTTTGTTCGTATGCGACTAGCAGTGGCACTTTCAGGCTTTCAGCTATGTTTTTTGTTCATTAGCGATGCTACACATAGACACTAACAGGCAACTACGTACCAGGCAACTACTACCAGCGGTGGAGTCAACATTTAGGCAAATACGTATCAGGCAACTACTACCAGCGGCGGAGCTAAGACTTTGACAATAGAGATGCAAAAAAATTTTGCGAAAGACACATGCACATACACACAGTAAGTTTCCTTATCACACGTCTAAAAAAGACGGAGGCCGAAAATAAATCCACGACCTTATAAAATTTCCACCGAAAGCGCACTCATGTGTACATAAATGTGCGGACTTAAATGGCGCATTAGAACATAAGAGTTTAAATGACATAGTAAAGGTTCAAGTAGTGCAAATTACATGTTTATAGTACAACCTATATCATAAAATATTGCTTGTGTTGATGTGCTGCTGACTATTAATTGTTGAGAATAACACATAGTGTAATTCATTGTATAGACAGTGTATTATACTAGATATATATACTATATAATGGGTTTGTATAAAAAAAATTGGGGTACCCATGTGCTCCGCCACGGCTACGTGCAGGAAGTTTTGGACAATATACGACAGGAAGCAGTGATGTGGACCATGGCCGGAGCTTCGTGCCTGAACTGCTGGTTTCAGTAGTCTAGATTTTGTCGTTGCTGTTTTTTTTTCTTCTCCCTCGTGTTCAGTCTATTTTTAAAAAAGAGAATATAAAATATACATATATACTCAACACACTACACTCACACCACCCACCCACGCTGTTTTTATATTTTGGAATAATTGAGGATTTGCCACTACTAAAGAGTGATATTTAGGATTTGCCACTCCATGTGAGGATGACATGTGGGTCCTAGGCCCACATGTCATCCTCACATGAGTGGCAAATTCTAAATTTCACATGAAAGTACAATGGCAAATCCTCAATTCTCCCTTTTATTTTTGGTCTTACGGGCTCTTGATTCTGCAGCTAGCTTGGGTAATAGAGCTACCATGTGTTTCCCTCTTTTTCTCCTTTATACTCTCTCCATTCTTAAATACATAACGTTTAACTAAGCGCAGTCAAACTTATCTAACTTTGATTAATAATATATGAAAAACTATTTAGATTGATCATGAGTGAATAGTATCATTAGATTTGTCATGATAAATATTTTTATAATATAATAATTTTGTAATTTTTTACTAACAAAATCATATGAAAAGTAATGGTCAAAGTTATATAAATTTGACTGCACGCTTGGTCAAACGTCATGTATCTAAAAATAAAGGGAGTAGTAAAATTACATGCGAGTCTTTTGGTTTCCTTTGAAAAAAACACTACACCAGACCTATTCGGGGCACTTTTGTGTGTTGCACTACACCAGATATGTGTCAGAATAAGGTTTAAGTTGCAGGAAAAATGCAAATTACGTGCTTAGGTAGGCATGGGTTTTCTAGCTTCTCATTCTACGTGTTCTTGACACAATTAGTGATGTATAAAGGGTGATACATACTTTCGACAAATAAGGAATTGCTCCTAAATGTAATTATTGTAATTTTCGGTTGTACATATTAAAGCAGCAAATCATCTGAAAATGATATAAAGAAGTACTACTAATTAGCAAGAAAAACGAAAAGGATTAAAGTTTTAACCCTCGAGTCGATTATCTGTATATGTATTTTCCAAGTTCCTGCTACTATACTACTCCATCCTAATCATCACCGTCCCCGGTCCCCACCGTCAACCACACGACACGTCTGCGTCACGCGGCTGATGGGGCGCCGGTGCGCACTGAATGCCACGTGGGGCCCACCTCCCCACCGACGCGCGGGCACACGTCACCTTCACGCGGCCGGCGCAGGCCCGCCCTTGAGCGCCGAGCGCCAGACGGGGTCCACCTCACCGTCGGCGGCCGCGGCGAGCCACGCGTCCACGTCGTCGAAGAGCGCGCGCTGCTTGCTCGGCGGCGGCGAGACGAGGCGGTCGCCCGGCACACCGATGGCCGCGGCGCCGCCGTCCACGAGGGAGCGGAAGAACACGTCCCGCAGCTCCCACCCGCCCCCGGCGACCACGCCGAGCCCGCCTCGGCACTTCTGCCACGGGAACCGGAACACCCCCGGCGGCCGCCGCCACGTCTCCCCGCCGTCCGCCGCCTCCTCCTCGAACGGGAAGTCCAGCACCTCCTCCCTCGCGCGCTTCGTCGACTTGCGCTCCGGCCGCCGATCCATGCACGCACGACACTACATCACAAAAGCACGCACGCACGGAGATCAGCACTGGTATAGGCCTCCCAACTCTCAAGAACCATGCTTGCATGCATGCCGGGAATTCAATGGCCGCATGGCATGCATGCAACAGTAGAACTAAGAACAGTAACCTTTCATGCATCGATCATGGATGCATGCATGCTACGCGTACCTCAGACGAGAGGGTAGAGAGGGCGAAGGAGAGGAGGCGTTCTCGGGAACGAGAAGAGGGAGGAGGAGGTGGTGGTCGGCGTGCTCGTGACCACGGAGATGGAGTTTGTGAGGCGTTTAAGTCAGGAGAGGGAACGCTAGCTACGGCGCCAGTGACGCCACGTTAACTGAACGGGAAACTCATGACTAGTCTTGTTGATTAGCAGCAGAAAGTATATACTCCTATGTTCATGTTGTATAACTCAAGGCCATTTGGTAATTTCTCATTTGAGAAAAGAGGAAATATAAAAAGAAAATAAAATAAATAGCGGAGCCCACCTGTCGGTGAGAAAAGGGGAAGAGATAAGGCTGGAGACTCAGACCAGCTCTATCCTTCAGCAGCAGGCGATTTAGGGTTGCACCCGAGTGTGGCGGTGGGCTGGCGTTTGAAGCATGGCGATGGCTGAGGCGTGGCGACCGTGTGCTTTAGCATCGGCTGTTGGATGCCACCGCGTGGCTTCCCTCCTCCTCCTTCCTCGTAAGGTGGCTCCTTCCTCTCTTTTCTTTACCCTGAAAACAATGAGCAATCCCCTCTTTTGATTCTTCTTCTTCTCGATTTGGCTTTGCATTTGTGGGGCTTTGAGAGCCACTGCGCCGTCATGGTTGGACCTAGCGCTGTCGGTGGTGAGGACCGGTTTCCCCTCTCCTTGCGCATCTCGTTTCCCCCTCTTGCTTCCTCTCTCTCTGTTGAGGTGTGGTGAGGGCTTCGATTTGCGCTGATTGGAGGTGGAACCAGTTGGCTTTGGCTTGATCTCGAGTGGAAAATGCTTTCAGTTTTTTTGGTGATTAGTGCTCCTTGGTGCATTCGACCAGTGCATCTCGTTGGTGATTTTTGTGCGGCATTATTCCCGATACCTCGACTTCACATTTGGTGTGTCCCAAATTGTTAAGAGCGGTATTGTATCTCCGACGACTACGTCCTCTCACCGTAGTACAGTGGGGCGATTGGTTTTTTGAGTCAGCGTATTCACATGCCTTGTTCGGTTCTACTCGGTGGCTTCAAGTGCCTTCTGCTTTGTGAGTATTGTTGTTTTTCCCTCTTCGCTTTACTTTGCAGATTGTGTTGTGCTAGAGTATTTCAGACTATACCGTCTTGTTCATATCTAGCACATGGTGAATTTGCATGGTAACTGTGGGGGTTTATGACTCGATGAGGATTATTGTCACTTATGAAATTAGATTGACAATGTTGGTTATAAATCAGACTTGAGCTTGTTGTTGCATACTGTTATAAAGGCTCTGTTATTTTTCTGAGGTTCAGTTGCTTCTTGTGGACCGAATTTGACTAGGCTAATGACTTATTATGCACCGTGGTTTTTTGTTCCTCAGTTGGCCGAAAACAATAAGTGTTGTTTTTGTTGAGTCGTGATTATAGTTTGCATTGAGATATCATTGCTCCTTTCGTTGGTCACAAGTAATTAGTGCGGTTGTGATTTGTGAGATTATTCTTACTTGTTCTTGATATAATAGTAAGGCATTCATTTTTAGCTCAAAGCCTTATTTATCTCGTCGTATCTAATTAGTGAAAATTATTGATAAAAGTGGTGAGGAGGCCAAGATTATATCTTGAGCAGCCCGACATCTGAGAGCAATAAACAAACATTATAAATCTTAGCAATATACTGATTTTGTATATTTCCATGTCCCATCTATTGAGAATATTATCATGTTTATTTGACAAGTAAGATATTACGTGTTTATATGTTATTTCTGTCATTTATATGCTGCTGAAAATATATTCTTTAATTATCTTAATTTATGCTAAAATTAATTCTAAATATTTGCTAAAACCACTAATTTTACAACAGTTTTGGCTGAATGTGCCGATCGAAATATGCACGTCGGGTGCCCGGCCACACGATTCTCGAATCCTTAACCGTGGCAAAACAGCGCGGCGACCCCAGACTCCGATCTGTTTGTGCGCCAACGACTAGACAACGTGCACGCGCACCAGGCTGATCCATCCGGGCCGGAGGCGGAAGTGTGCCGAGATCGCATGCGCTGGATTTTTTTATTTAATCCTTTTTTATTAATATTTTAAAGTTAACCCCTCGCGAACTTTATTTCTAAATTTGACCCTTTTGGTCACACCACCCCCCCTGGCGTGGCAAAACCGAACTGTCACGCCACCCCTATGGCGTGACAAAAAATGCCACGTAAGCCCTCGTTCGCCCGTCCTGCCAACGTGGAGGGCTTGCGTGGCATCTGTCATGCCATGGGGGGTGGCGTGACAAAGTGTGTTTGTAACACCAAAGTTCTTGGCGTGACAGTGAGTACATAAATGCCGCCCTTCCTTAGTCTTTACTTTTTCGCCGGCTCGTTTCTTCCTCCCGAGTCCCGACTACTCCCCTCCCTAGATCCGTCGTCCGCCGCGGCCTCCTTGCCTCCCGCCGGCCTCATCCCGGCGCCGGCGCCCTCCTCCTCCCGTGGCGGCCCTCCTGCCATGGGGTGTCCTCATGGCCGCCTCCTCGCCCGTGCTGTCGTGTCCAAGCCTCCTCGCCCATGTGTCGTCCCACACTTGACCTCGTCCCCACACCGGCCTTGTCCCCGCGCCGTCGTCTCCTACGCCGACGTCGTCCCCACGCCAGCGTCGTCCCCGCGCCGTCTTCGCCCTCGCCGGCCTCGTCCTCACATCGGCGTCTTCCCCACGCCGGCCTCCTGCCCACATCGCCGGCGTCGTCCCCACGCCGGCCTCCTCCCCACGCCACCAGCCTTCTCCCCACGCCGTGAAAGTAAGCTTTTGTGAAATTTAGAGAGGACATGATCATATTATTATCGCCATCAACAGATTAGAACAATTGGTTAATTATCTCGGTGTGTCATGGCATGTAGAACTACTGTTAGTATGAGCAGATGCGAAGACACATTTCGACAAAAGTTCAGTGTTGTAGATATGCAATGCAACAGAATGAACTATTCTGATTTCCGAGCATGCTTCAACTTGTTGGATAATTACAGAATCCGTATTATTTTGCTTTTATTCTTTAACTGTAGATATGCAATGCAACAGAATGAAATATTCTCAACATGCTTCTGATTGATGAGTTCAGTGTTGTAGATTTTATTTTTTATATCACTTTGCTGAGTATTAAACTATTGATTGCTCCATTGGTAGTATAAGGTGGGGACTGGGGACCAATTGGAAGATATTGCTCCATTGTTAACTTGAGAGTGCTTACGAAGTTGCGACATAGAGCATAGGCCTAGCCAACTTAGTCATAGTGATAGACATGACTTGGTATTCGATTTTGATCCTTTGTACGTTGGAAGGACATACATAGTTCCAATATTAATGTGTAACTAGTAGAGTGCGTGTGTGTTGTAACGAAACCCTAAAAGAGGGAGATACTTCTCTTCTGGTATTATCTTCTTGTGAATTATTAGCTATTTATTAGCGGATAATATTTTAGTTTGGTGTTGGCTTTGAGTGAAGGGGCTAGTTTAGTATGTACTTAGAACTTATGTGGTAAAACTAAGTACTTCCTTGTTAAGCTCATATTCTGTCGTTTCAATTCATTTATGATATTATCATTTTCCATGTCTTTTAAAGTATTCTATAGTATAAAGAACCCATTGGGTAACAAAAACTGCAGTACTTGAATTAATTATCTCAATATCTAAATTTGGATGTTCTATGAATTGCTGTACCTTTCCATGTTCATCTTATTGGAAATTCTGCATACTTGAATTGGCTTAGCTGAATTTGTGATATAACTTATGTATGACCACTAGACAATGCCACTGAAAAGAAGTAATCCGCATTTTGCTCAAGCTCTCACTTTATGCCGTGCAGAATTAGTTAACCGAAAAAAATTATGAAAGGACCTCTATAGAAGAAGTGAAATAAAGGTTGACTTACCTCCTTCCTTTCTGCATATAAGATTTTTCGAACGAGTGGTTCGTAGCACTTCGAGCGTGTAGCTCTAGCGTACCTAGGAGCGAAGGGGCTAGTTTAGTATGTACTTAGAACTTATGTGGTAAAACTAAGTACTTCCTCGTTAAGCTCATATTCTGTCGTTTCAATTCATTTATGATATTATCATTTTCCATGTCTTTTAAAGTATTCTATAGTATAGAGAACCCATTGGGTAACAAAAACTGCAATACTTGAATGAATTATCTCAATATCTAACTTTGGATGTTCTATTAATTGTTGTACCTTTCCATGTTCATCTTATTGGAAATTCTGCATACTTGAATTGGCTTAGCTAAATTTGTGATATAACTTATGCATAACCACTAGACAATGCCACTGAAAAGAAGTAATCCACATAATTAGTTAACCGAAAATAAATTATGAAAGGACCTCTATAGAAGAAATGAAATAAATGCTGACTTACCTTCTTTCTGCATATAAGATTTCCTGAGCGAGTGGTTCATGGCACTCCGAGCGTGTAGCTCTGGCGTACCCAGGAGCGAAGTCCTGGGCGTACTCAGGAATGAGCCTTGAGCGGTCCCAAACACATGGTTTGGGCGGTCTCGAGAATGGGATCTCGAGCGTACCTGGGCACATGGATCCAAGGTAGTGTAGGTCGCACTCAGAGGCAAGCTCTGAGCGGTCCCAAACACGTGGTTTGGACGGTCTCGAGAACGGGATCTCGAGCGTGACTGAGCACGAGAGACTCAGGTAGTGTAGGTTTTGGATCTTTTTGCATCTCCTTGTTTCTTGGTGTTATTCGTCCACTGTGTATGGCCTAACACACCTCAAGTCATTGTGAAACGACCCGTCAATTATGCATATGTTTGTACCGTCAAACTGCTGGCATGTCTCAGGAAACTACGCTTTTGTTATGTCCAATGTTGATTGTGATATTTCATACTTGCGGTATTTCGTTCATATGACATGCAGTACTGACTTTGCAATATTTTGTTGGATGTAGATGGTCGTGGTTGTACGTGTATCTACTGGTGGGGCCATTAGCCAAACTGGAAGTTCTGTCGACTTCGATGGCATGGAAGCGACCGTCCTTTTATTTCACGAATCACCGGACTTGACAACTCTTGTGACTAGGATTAAGTCGACATTTGGATGGGATGACCCCGGGGTCGTTGTCGGAATGCAAGGACGATATGACGTAGGGCTGGGTTCTAAGATGCATGCCTTTTTGGTGTCAATTCTGTCCGCCGATGATTGGGACATGTACAAGGAAATTATGCTCGCATCTCAGGTCCGAGTGTTGGAGGTGGCGGTGGAAAGGACAATCGTTGTTGAGGATTTGTTAGATAATTTAGATGTGGTGAATGGCAACACGGAGGAACAAAACCCCGCTGCCCATCATTCGTGAGCCCCTCCAATGGAAGAGCGACCTTCCGAAGAGTTTGTTAGCGTGAGTCGTACCAACCATGGCCCCCTGTCGGTGGATCTGCTTGTATCTTCCTCGCAACGTGTTATTGACCCTGTGACTGATTTCAATGGTGATGTAATGAACAACGAGCTTGAGGAGGAGTTGTTTCGCGATGGAACAACCCGTGAAGAGGAGTCTGACGAAGGATGGAGCTCGACCGAAGATGAGGCTCCCGCACCTCTTTTCTCCTCAGAGGAAGGCAGGGTTCTTCGCAGTGTAATGGGTGAGGTCCCGTCGGTGCATTCTTTCGATGATGTCAGTATGGTTGATAAGGCGGTTTGTAATAATGGGTTGAGGAGTAGGGATGGCATTGCGGACTCGAAAAATGACATAATACAGAAGAACTTGTTGTTTCCAACCATGGAGGACATGAAGGTTTGGTACGCAAGAATACTCGGTCTTGGCACCATCGTCTGCTCATAGTGCAACACTCGATGTGAACAAAAAGTACACTGTGAGGTGCGAAAGGGGGTGCGGATGGAAGGTATGGGGCCGCAAAACAAGGGACAACCAATGAAAAATAGTGAATGTGAAGCAGCCTCGCACTTGTGGGACCGCACAAGTGTCCGGGGAGCACCTCTAGGCGATCGCAAATTTCATTGCTAGGCGTATTATGGCGGTTGTGTCTGTCGATCCTGATGTGTCCGTCGCCACCCTTATCGAGGTTATCTATGGGTTCATTAAGTACCGTGTGAAGTACGGGAAAGCATGGAGGGCAAAGCAGAGAGCGATGCAGTTATTGTGGGGTGATTGGAAGGAGGCTTACGATTTGCTTCCTCGAATCCTAACCGCTATGCAGACCAAGAATCCGGGCATGGTGTTTCACCCTTGGCACGGCAATCGTATGGAACTCGATGGAGGGGTTATGAAACATGTCCTTCGGTAAGTGTATTGGTCCTTTGGGCAATGCATAGAGGCCTTCAAATATTGCAGACCTATCTTATCTGTTGACGCTACATTCTTGACGGGGAAGTACTATGGTGCCTTGATGCTTGCCATGGGTATTGATGCGGAGGACCAGCTGATTCCATTAGCATTCGCATTGACAGAGGGTTAGAACAATACTTACCTTTTCCTGTTTAGATGAGAAAAAAAGATTACTGCTGAAGCAGCTCGTTACCTTGTTACCTTCTTATTGCTGTTTGAATGAAATCAGTGTTTGGTTGATTCAATGCATGAGGCCCATGTTGATGAGGTGACTGATACTGTCACGCCGTTCTTAGTGGCGTGACAAGTCAGTCCTGCCACGCCAGTGTCAAGGGCGTGACAGGACTTAGCCCCGGCAGCTACGGTCTTTCTTCGCAACGTCTCTGGAACATCAACCATTGTGGCGTGGCAGTATGTTTTTGCCACGCCATGAATGGTGGCGTGACAAGGCAGTCCTATCACGCCCGGGTAAGTGGCAACCATAGGGCAAAGCAAGACAGGACTCTGCATGAAATTAACCACACCATGCCAACCATGTGGCTTATAAAAGGGGGTTGAACTAAACCCAACACTACACAACACTACACAATAGATACCCAGCTATGGACTCTTCAGCAAACTTCTACACAAGGATGTTGTAGAAGCAAAAGTGGCTTAAGCAGAAGAGGAGGCAGCTACAATACCCAGATAAATCAATGAAAGATGCACCAGTACCACCACGTTTTCCGATCCCGCAGTGTGTGTGTGGCGAACCGGCAGAGATCATTCAGTCCACACACCTAGACACCGCCGCTCGAGCGTACTACACGTGCGGGCACCACCTCGTAAGCGTTTCTTTCGCGCCCATCGATTTTCCTCTCCCAACGTTGAATTCCTTAAATTTTTAACTTCATCCCCACGTAATGGCAGCCCGAGATGCGCTGCCACTTCTTCCAGTGGATCGACGGCCCTGAGATGTACGACAGGGCATTCATCCAGCAGAAATACATGCTGAACTACTCGATGTGAGCCGAGAACTTCGTGCGGTGGAAACCTTACGTACCGGACCCTGTTGAGGAGGCACCGAAGGAGCCTAGTACTCGCGACAAGGGCAAGGGAAAGGCTCATGCGGCTGAGCCCGGCCGCCACAGCATATCTGGTCGCCCGGGTGTAATCCGTATTGACGACGTGAGTTATGAAGAATTTAGATCCTTCTTACGATTTTCACTATACGGTGCACTTACATCATGGAATCGCAGGACATGGACGACTTCAACATACCAGCCCGACATGGACAGTCCCGTGACAAGGGCAAGGGAAAGGCTCACGCAACTGAGCCCGACCGCCACAGCGTATCTGGTCGCCTGGGCGTAATCCGTATCGATAACGTGAGTTATGAAGAATTTACATCCTTCTTATGATATTCACTATATGATGCACTTACATTATGGAATTGCAGGACATGGACGACTTCATCACACCAGCCCGACGTGGAGAGTATGGCGACAAGGGGAAGGGGAAGGCTCCTTCGACCGAGACCGGCCGGCGTCGTTAAATAGGACACTCTTTGTCAAATTATCAGTTTGTCGTGCATTATCTGTATTGTACGACAGGTCATTCCGTAGTAGTCCCCCGTCCTACCCACCATGTTTTTTACTATCCCCTAAAGGCATGCATACTTACATGGTCCGGATGCTTGTGTCGCAGTGTACCATAGTAGTAGCGAGGATGACTAAAGCAATTAGCCGAACCATCATGCCATGTGACTATGTGTAACGATGTACATCGCGGAATCTAATGTAGTTCTGGTTCCGTGTCTCTGCTAAGCCATCAAAGCAAGCCTATATTGCAAGTATGCCTCTTCTAGTGGAATCCCAGAATGAACCATTCGCACCGACATCGAATCCTCCATGTTTTAGGGTATCTTCATAATCACAACGAGCGTTCTCAGCCCCTTGTGAGTTAGCTTGGATGATATCCTCGAGGTTATACCTAGTCTGATATGCTTATCAATCATCCTTTCTCTGAACGAATAAAATTATACAAAAATTACAGAAGCAACAACACTACGACGGAAGGCTTATCAATCATCCTTTCTCTGAACGAATATCACTTACCTTTCTACTTACCACTCATTACAGATGGACTGGACAACCCTGACCCTTGCCAGGTTTTCAAATCGACGTGATAACACTCTACGTATTTCCTTGCAGAGTAATGTCTTTTCATTTTGAAAAGCTGGTAAGGCGACCAGAGTTGTCACTTCGCAAAGCTGTCCCGTCTTGTCTTGTCACTGCGTAAGGCTGTCTCCTTTGGCCTTGTCACTGCAATGCTGCACCGTGTGGTCTTGTCACTGCGCAAAAGCTACCCCGTCCGGTCTTGTCACTACGCAAGGCTATCTTTTTTGGTGTTGTCCTTTGCATAAAACTGCTCCGTTTGGTCTTATATCTCATAAAGTAGACTGATACCTGTCAGTCTTGTCATCTACAACCTAACACATTACCCGTCGGTCTTGGCCTCCCCATGGCTATAAAATGTGCACCTATGCTCGGAAGGACCACTTGATCCTTCAAACCGTAGAAAGAAGAACCTTCTCCGTCATACACTAACATACCATGGCAGACGCCCAGAGACCAGTCCAACTGGGATCGCCGAAGCAAGACCTTCACCTGGAAAGGAGGGAGGACTTCGGCCCTAACTACCGGTTGGTGCCGAACAAGCGTGCCCAACCTAAGTGGCCGAAAAGCGGACACGGGCAGGACGCTATCGTGTAGGTCATAGACGGCTCTTTCAATGGCGGACGACGTTTCTTCCGATGCCCATACTCTTGGGTAAATAGTTTTGTTCAGGTTACTTACTACTAATACATCCTCCATACTAACCGTCCCTTACAGCAGAGGACGAAATGCAACTTTACCCGGTGGATCGATCCTCCCCACGCTTACTATGTTGCGAGACACGTGGATATATTATGGAACCGAAACTTTGATTTGGAGGCGCAAATTGAAGATCTCAAGGAGCAAAATGATGACCTCCGAACAGCAGATGCTGCCATGAGAGGGCAACAAGGAGGTCGTGAACATAGAAAGTTCCTATGATCCCACATGCTGCTGCGCCAACCCTAGCTGCATATGCGCGTGCCACTACAACGACAGCCAGCCACGTCCGAGGCGCCCAGCTGGAGAACACTCTATGTGGGTAGTACAAGGCACATTTCCGTACTAGTTCCCGGAAAATCTAATTTATTTCCATTCAAAAAAGGCGCATATGTATTGTAGGAGAACTTCGGTTTGTTGCATCGTGTATTATGTTGTTTCTTATGCATGTAACCAAACCTTGTGCGCCATGTTATTCCAAGCTTTGTTATAAAGTCTATTTTAATTCGCAACTTTAAATCTCGTCGTCTTTTCGCTTTCAATTCTTCGCGTAGTAAGGCATCCAACAACATGACAAAAACGAGTTCCGGAAGTTTACGGTTTGGTCTACGACTACAAACCTATGATTCCAGTAGGATGTCTACGCACCACCTATCATTCCATTAGGATGTCTATGCATCTTTCATCAGCGGTGCTGTCTAGCATATGTGTATAATTATGCATCATGTTGTACCACACAATCCACATATTACTCATTTTTTAGGGATGCATTATGTATCATACGGGACACATACGAAAATATTATAAAGTGTCTAAGGTTTTCAAAGCACAAAAAGATTACAGGTCTATATATCTATTTACTCTCAGCTAAAAAGGATGGTGTTATATTTGGTTACGTAGAGAGGTCTCTATTTTCAAGTTGTGAATTGTTAAATGTTATATGTACATGGCGTTATGTATCACCGTATCTTCAATTATTTTTGATCCAAATAGAATCCAAACAAACTGGAATAGCTCCTATCACGCCGTGATAAATGGCGTGACAATTGCGAGCTGTCACGCTAAGAAAGAAGGCGTGACAATCGGGCTCTGTCACGCCAAACAAAAAGGCATGACAGGTGCCCAGCAAGCCATCCACGCTGGCGCGTGGCGCTTGTGACCGACAACTTACGTGACACCTTTTATTACGCCGTCCTTTGGTAGCGTGGCGATGCTATTTGGTCACACCACGGGGTGGTGTGACCAAAGGGGTCAGATTTGGAAATAAAATTCGCGAGGGGTTAATTTTAAAATATTATTAAAAAAATTAAATAAAAAAAATTCCATGCGCTCATGGCAAGCGGCAACCGCGCGCACGAGGCAGGCGGGAGAGGGAGGGCGCCCACCGGGCGCGCGTCAGGCGAGAGATAACGCGCGCAATTGCTTTTGCGGGGGGACGCATCGCGTTTGCATGCACGCCTCCATCTCCTCCTGGTCTCCTCGACAAGAGCGCGCACCCCGGCCTCCTCTGCTCTGCAACGCCGTCCTGGCTCCTTGTCGATTTTCCTTCCTTGCATGCCTGCGTCATCGATCCATGCACGCTACGCGTTGCGTGGGTGTACACGTCTCGTATCAACTTGTTTGTGGAGTTCCAAGCAGTTCAGGAACCATCTCATTATCAACTTGTGGCTTGTGCGAGAGCAGATTCCGTGGTACCTTGTCAAGACAATCCATCCCAGCTTTGTGACCTGAACCCGAATAAGCTGGAACCTTCATTGAAAAAAATAATACACAGCAGGTATATGGCTAGTCTAACCTGAATTGAGAATTGTGACATCAAGGACGCGGGGAATGCGTAAGTAGTAAAATCATCCACCGTTATAAACTTGTGAAGTTACGGACATACGCCTACACTAATTGGGACATGCAAATGAACAAATATCAACTTTCAAGCTACTTGGATTGCAGGGGAAACATACCTGAAAAAAAAGGCATCCCAAATGTATTTCAATCAGAGACTGCACCACTGTATTATGACATACCCATTTTCCTCTCAACAACCCATAAACCACACATAGACAATAATGTGGTTTTTGCAACTTGTGAGAATTCAGTGATTGTGCTACACGAGAGAAAAGCTGGAGTCACTTCCAATAGCATCATTGTCTCTCATGAATGATCTTGACGGCTGCAACATGCTGTTTCCTCGGACCCCAGTAAACAAAAAACATTCGAGCAGGAATACATGGATCAATATTCATCATGTTGTATAAACAGTTCCTATTGGCCGTTACAGCATCAACCAATGGACTCAAAGAACAATGGGCTGCCTGTGGTCATGTAATTAACAAATCCTCAAGATCATCAGAATCACCAGTAATCTCCACATGAACAAGAGCCATTACTGAAATGGTGGAATCTATTAGTGTCCCTCACAACAATGTCCCTCTCGAAAACATTGGAGACATATTTGAATGCAGAGTGGCAATCCCCGCATATCCTAATATTCTTCATGATCCGAATTGTTGCCCCTGCAGGCATGTTGATCAGTGCAAATGCAAGCGCAATCTTCTCACTATGGTACTGTAACTTTGCCTCCCTCTCTTGTTCATCTACGTGCAGGAGAACATAATCTGTATTAGGGACATATCCTGCTTTCCTAATCCTCGTGTTTATCTCATCCCACATCTTATATATCTCTTCCGCTCTTGGGTGGGTATCATCATTTGCTACAAACATGTGCACTGAATTCTCTATCTCAACCCAACTGCATGCAGGTTCCTTCTTCACACCAGTTGCCTTCATCATCTTCCTCACTCTAGCAGCAGCATCCCATTGACCCGTGGAAGCATATATGTTATACAACAACACAGGTGGACCAGTATCATCTGGGTCAAGTTCAAAGACATGATTAGCTGCGAATTGCCCTACTTTAGCATTCTTATGCATCCTGCAAGCCCCAAGCAAGGCTCCCCAAACAGCGGCAGTTGGTTTCATGGGCATTTTAAATATAAAGATGAGAGCATCATTTAGTAAACCAGCTCGGCCAAGAAGATCAACAAGGGTAACATAATGCTCAATCTCGGGCTCCAAATTGTACTCCTTCGTCATGTCAAAGTAGTGTTTGCCTTCCTTCACCAGCCCTCCATGGCTACAAGCAGTCAAAATGGAAAGGAAGGTGATCTGATTCAGGTGAATGCCACATTTCCTCATCTCCTCAAAATGGGTGACTGCTTCCTTTCCAAGCCCATATTGTGCAAATGCAGTGAGCATTGAGTTCCAAGTAACTAGATCCTTCTTATCCACACGGTCAAACACCTTTCTCGCATCGATCATGCTCCCTGACTTTGCATACATGTCCAGCATTGTGTTTCCCACAAACGCAGTCAGTTTCTGCCCCGACTTAATCATATGTGCATGTACCCACTTGCCCTGCTCAAGAGCACCTATACCAGCAATGGCAGTGAACACGCTTGAGTATGTAAAATGTGTCGCCTCAAATCCATTTCTCTGCATCTCTGCAAACATCAACAACGTGGTCTCTCCATCACCCTTCCTTGCAAACCCAGCAATCAGCGCGTTCCAAGAAACCTCATTCTTTGAGTCAAGCCGGTCAAACACCGCAATGGCCATGTCCATTTGCCCACACCGTGCGTACATGTCAAGAAGTGCACTCCCAACATAGACATCCTCGTGCCAATCACACTTCACAGCGAGAGCATGGATCTGTTCCCCAATGCCACTGCCAGCGTAAGCACCGGCGGCCTTGAGGAGGCTGGCAAACGTGAACCCATTCGGCTTGAAGCGCCCACTAAGCATTCCAGGGAGCAGCCCAATGGCCTCTACCGGCATGTCGTTCTGCGCGTACCCGGCAATGAGCGAGGTCCAGGAAACCATGTCCCGCGTCGGCATTTCGTCGAACACCTTGCGCGCGTCCTCTACACTGCCGCACTTGCAGTACAGGTGAATGAGCGAGTTGTCGAGGAAGGCGTCGCCCGCAAACTGGGAGCGGGCCAAGTGAACGTGGATTGTCCTAGCATCGTCGAGGTTCTTGGACTGCGCGCAGGTGGTGATGAGCGAGTGGTAGAGGCGCGGGGTCGGGGCGAGCTCGCCGGCTTCCAAGAGGTTGAGAGCGCGGAGGCCGGTGGAGGCGGCGGGGACGGGGCTGCCCGCGGCCGCGGTGGTGAATTTGGCGTCTGAGGTGTAGGGCTTGGTGTAACGGTAGCGGAGAAGGTGGCGGATAAGAAACCTGTGGTGTTTTCTCATGGAGGCGGCGAAGGAGGCGGTTGGTGGTCGACGTTTTGCCTCCGAGAAGGCGAGAAGAAACGAGCCGGGTCCGTGTGGATGGTTACTACGAGTCTATGATGTGTGCGTTGCGTAAGCAGTTTACATACGGACATGTTGAACAATAGTTCTGGGAAACAAAATCTGCACTAATTACTTAGGGAATTTTGGAATGTTTCAAGTAATAAAAAAATAGCATAGAAAGAAAGATGGGATACGGAGTTACAGACACTTTAAGTTTTACATAAGACAGTACAGATTTGTTTGCACATGTTCCTGAATTTGGAGGGGTCGATGGTGTACTACTAAGCATGTTTGCGTATTTGCTGTAGTTTCATCCCAACTCAAATGCCATATACTTGCTGAGGTTTGTAAGTCCATCGTATCTCCAACTAATTCTGGTTCTGGCAACACCACAGATTATGTCAACAACTTTTTTTTCTTTTTGGTTGCTCTCCGAACGTTGGCTCTCATCATGAGCATATGCAAATGGCAATATGACATGTTCAGTTCGTAAGCTTTGGACACAGTGACGCACGGCACGAAGTCATCCTACGTGAGCAGAGCTAACTTGGGCTTAACCAAAACCGTGGGCAAATAATGCCAAGATTCCCCAATTTAGAGGCCAAAACATACAAATCCGCGCGCGCGCGCTAGTTGTTTCCGCCCACGGTATCTTCTCTGACGAAAAATATAAACAACAGGCACTCCTCTCTTCGCCAAGAACACAGCTTAGCTAGATCCAAGAAACCACGTCGCGAAATTAACCGATATCACGCATTCACACACGATGGCATTGTCTCTACGAGTCGCGAGCTACCTGACAATGGCGCCGCGCTGGCGCAGCCCTCGCGCGACGGCGGCGTTCGCGAGCACGGCGGTGTCCACGCCTCCGCCGGCGCGGGCGCGGAGCCCGTACGAGGTGCTGCAGGTGGGCGAGTTTGCGTCTGCGGCCGAGATCAGGGCGGCGTACCGGACGATGGCTAAGCGCGCGCACCCAGACGGCGGGCTCGGGCGCGGGCCTGAGGTGTTCCTGGAGCTCCGCCGCGCGTACGAGACGCTGTCGGACCCGGTGGCGCGGGCACGGTACGACGCGTCCATCGTCAGCCTCAGGGTGGCGCCGCGCGCCGGCCGGTTTGGCCCGACCAGGAGGAGGTGGGAGACCGAGCAGTGCTGGTAGCTTGGATTTGCCGTGGGCTCGCAAATGGATTGGATGGGACACCGGGGTTTTTTATCTGCACCGTTAGTTTCGTTCACGCTTGAGGTGGACTCAAGATTGAGCAAACAGATCATGCAGGTTCTTGCTTGTGGTTAATCTTGAAAGACATTTTTTTTAAGAAGTCCATTTTATGCCCCCTTCAACTTTTCAAAAAGTTCATTTAACCCCATCAACTAAAAAATCGGTTTTTTTTACCCTCCTAATCTTCCAAAACTAGACCAAATAACATCCTGAGGTGGTTTGGCTGGGGTGGTTTTGATGATGTGGTTCTAGGGCCCACCTCTCATACAGAGAGAGAGAGAGAGAGACAGAGCAGAGCAGAGGAAATAGATGAGGCGACAATGACAGCGAGCGGCGGCTTGAGTGGTGGCGTCGGCGGCAAAAATGGGTCCCCGAGAGCATGAGGAGTCAAGCGGTGGTGGTGGCACTCTTTGAGGTGGCCCATGGCAACGGCCGCGGCGTTGGTAGGGGGAAGAGGAAAAGAAGGCACGCACAAGCATCTATGGGATGAGACGGACTCATCGGTGCGCACGGTGGGGGCGAAGGAGAGCTGAGGCGAGCTGGCAGCATGAGCCCATGGTGGCACGACTGGCTCGTCGTGGAGGTGGCGACCTAGGGAGGGAGGGCACAAATAAGAGGTTTGGGGAGAAAGAGGGATGCTAGGAGGTGCTCTAGGGGGAAGGAATCGGAGGGGAGCTCACTACGAAAGGAATGGTGGCGGTGGTAGCGCTTTTCGGCCGAGAACGGGGAAGATAGAGTCATCGGCGACTTCCTGTGAACGAGAGGTGAAATCGAGTTGGGGAAAAATAAGAGAAGGTTCGGGAACACAACGTGACGTGAGCGGTTTTGGAGAAAGCTCACCGGGTTGACGGTGAGGGTGAGGCAGCGGCTGCGAACAAGAAGAGGGAGAGGATAGTGCGTTCCCGATGCTCCTGCTCGGGGAAGAAGAAATGAGGTGAGGGATGGATTGAAGTAGCCGAGGCGGTGCTAGAGGGCACGACGATGGCGGCTGGAGCTCACCAGCGTGGTGGTTGCGTGCGGTTTTGGGTGGCGTCATTTCTTTGGGTGGCGGCGATGGCGGTGAAGGGAGGAGTGGTGTGGGGTGGCGAGGCAGTGGAGGCGGAGGTGGGGGTGGATGGGGAGGTGGCGGTGACTGAGCACGGTGAAGAAAAGGAGGGGAGCGGCGGCGATGGGATGGGTGGAGTCCGGGAGGGGGTGGGAGCAGGAAAGGAGGCCAGGCGCAGCATACCTCGTAGAAGGCGTGGGCAGTGACTGCGGGGGATGGGAGGCTGAAACGGTGTGTGGATGTTCGACATGTCGCTCCCCGACAACGTCCTCCACTGCGCCTCCCTCAGCTGCCTCTACCTCGGCATCTGGCGCTTGCCGAACACTACCCGCCTTTGCCAACCTACGCGAGCTCGGCCTCTTCCTGTTAGAATTGGGCCATAAGTGTAAAAACCCATTCATTCCTGAAATTCCAAAGCATGCATGGTTTAGTCCCATACTGCTTAGCCAAGTGGTGGGAGAGCAATTTATAAGGTAGAGTTCTTGCTACCCATTGAAACATATGACGTATGAAATAGGGTGACATGAGGACTGTAGCTAGGGTGACAATCAACTATGCCAAGGCGTAGAGAGCAAAACAGAAGGTATGAGAATCAAGATTCGGTACGTTCGAGGACACCTACCATAACCTCCTCGGGCTACTCCGAGTCATACAAGACAAAAATCTCAGCACTCATGTCGACATTCAAGATTTCATGATCTGAAGTGGGGCAATAAGAGGGTACTGAAGCAAGCATTTTTTTCCTTTGGTCCATGCATCAATGCATTCCGGCACTGCTATCCAATCTTGTGCGTAGATGACACATTCCTGACTGGAAAGTACAAGGTCCAGATACTAACTACAATAGCGACGGACAGAAACAATCAAAGTTTTTCCTGTGGCATTCGCTTTCGTTGAAAGCGAGAACACGGACAACTAGTTGTGGTTTATGAGGAATTTGAGAATTTCTGTTGTATATGGCCGTCCTAACGTATGCGTCATACATGATCGGCGTGCGGGTCTGTTGAATGCAATAACTCAGCTACAACAAGGTGAGAACGAACCACTTCTATGGGCAGATTTGCAGAACAGGTGGTACATGAGGCACTTGGGTGCAGACTTCTACAAGCAGTTCTGTAATAAGGACTTGATGAACCTGTTCAAGTGGCTGTGTAACCAGAACCAACAGCGAAAGTTTGAAACACTCTAGAAGATTTTGGATTAGCGGACCCAAACATACAGAAGGGAGGCAACGAAAAAAGCTACTACAAGCGCTGACCAAATCCTCGAAGCATTGTCACAGTTACCCACAGATGGTCCTAGTGTGGTGAGGAAGACGGGGGCGCAGGTGAAATGCTTCTCGGACTGGATTGAGCACGAGCCTAAGGAGAAGTGGTCATTGTTACATGACAGGGGTAGTACTCGATATGGTATCATGACAACCAATCTAGTCGAGGTGTACAATTAGGCCATACGCGGCGTAAAGTGCCTCCCTTTAGTTGGGATTGTGGAGGCAAGTCTCTATGGTACCACAAATTACTTTGTTGCAGAAGCAACAACGCGTCGCTCGCTATGGCAAACGACAGAGTACTCTACTTCGTCATAATCACCATGTACATGGAGGAGAAGAGCAAGAAGAGTGAGATACACCGGGCAGATGGGCACAAGGGAGCTTCGCTTCGAGATACTATGCATGGATAAAAGACGTCGCGGAGGATCACCCACGAGTGCACACTACGACGTGCTAGTTGCGTATGTATTTGCAACAAGCCTCTTCTTCTGCATAGGTCCTGCTCACATGTCATAGACGCATGTTCGACGGTAGCGTAACATCCTAGCTAGTACCTCTCTGACTATTTCAACAAGGAGGAGGTGATGCAAACCTAGAGTGTAGAGATGTATGGTTACGACGTGGTTGGCCATTTCACTGGTCATCCGACCTGGGAGCAACTTATTTGTGCTGCAGATATTGATAGGCTGAGGGGAAAGGTTGATCAGCGAGAGGTACGACGCATCAGAAACGACATAGACGAAACAAAGGCCGGACGTTGTACGAAGAAGTGCTCTATTTGCAGAGAGTCTAGACACACCATCAAGAAATGCTCTACGAGAAATCCACAGGACAAATGAGACATTGGCGGTCCAAACGTCGCCGCGGGGACCTCATCCGACCGTCCCACTCGAGGCGGTCCACATGACGGACGTTGAGGTCACGGCCACATGAAATATTCGTTCTGTTGAAATGTGTGGCGCCCAATGCTTTGTAATATCACTTTGATTTGTCGAAAAACTAGGTGGTGACGTTGTGTTGAATGGTTTGTAATGTTAGTCTGATTTACCCACAAAATATGTGACGACATTGTGCTGAATGTTATATAATGTCATTGTGATTTGTTGACAAAAGATGTTATGATGTTGTACTGAATGTTATATAATATCAGTGTAATTTGTCGATAAAAGATGTTACGACGTTGTGCTGAATGTTTTGTAATATCAATGTGTATTTGTCGACAAAAGATGTTATAACGTTGTGCTAGATGTTTTGTAATATCATTGTGATTTGTTCACAAAATATGTGCTCGAAAATAGTCAGTAAAAAACAGTGTAGAGGTCATTGTCACCAGTTGAAATGACGACAGATACTGTTGAAGCCCTTGTTACCTCTGCCTAGGCTACTGTCATCATTTGGAATGACGATACGCTATTGTCGTTATTCTAAATGACGATAGTAGCATATTTTTGTAATTTTTTTTTACTATTTTTTGGTATTTTTTAAAAATAATATTATTTTAAAAAAAAATCGGATCATGCCATGTCCGAACCAAGCCAACAGTATCATGCTTCGGACCGACCCAGCTGGTACGACGCATCTGGCCATCACTAATTCTCTACACGATGGAACAATGAGCGGTTCATAAAGGTAGCTACGGAGATGCACTTTTCCGAACACAAGAGGAACAATGTTATCTAAACAAAGACAATGAGGAGCAAAGAAGGGAGGAGCGTGTCCGTGCTAGCGGCCGCGCAGTTTGGGCATTCTGCGTGCCCAACGCGCGCTGTACGTAGATAAACGAATACATTAAGGTTGGATTTAGGAACGCAATGATCTTACAACGACGCGCTTTAGCCTTTAGGAGGACACTGATATAAAGAACACAAAAGCAAATCTAGTGGGCACTGCCATATCAGTTCTCAAGTGCTTGCTGTGGGCGCGTTACATCCGAGATCCGACTAGGTCGAGCAGCTGCAACGTCGTTTTCAGGGAGATATAAAAGGCTAATATGGCATGATTGGTAGCAGCAAAAACGCAATGCATGCTAAACAGAGCTAATATCTCATGAGTGACTGCATGTATATTGTCAATCCAGCTCCTGGCCAGGTTTGCATTGTCACCAACAGTCTCTAACTATCGGCCACCTACCAAGCTTCGCAGAAACCCGAAAGAAAGAAAACACCAGTCGGGGAGCTAATTTTGGGGGGTAATCCTATAACTCTTACGTCGGATTGGACATCTTGGTACGAACGGGCCATACCAATCCAACTACTCACGCCACGCCCTCCTACTAGTTAATTATTGCGTTTAACTGGCCGTCCGGACAAGAATTTTTTTTTCTGCTATAGGCTATAAGCTAGCTCACTCGCAGGCCACAACGGTGCCCCTCTCCCCTCTGGCATCTTCCTCCCACACCTCTCCTTCTCCTCATCCCTATGTCCTCCTAGCTTCCTCTCCATACCCCTTCTCTACTCGAGCCAGCGAGGTCAGAGAATCATGGTGGCACACTGGACGGTGTCCGGAGGAGCCGTGGCGCTCGACCAATAGAGGAAGTGAGGATGAGTTGCAGATGAAGCTTGACAAGGAAGTAGAGATTATCCTCAACGAGATCCCTCTCCTCCACCAATCGTGGTGGCACACTGGACGACGTCCGGAGGAGCCACGGTGCCCGACCAACAGAGGAAGTGAGGATGAGTTACAGATGAAGCCCAGCCGTGGGAAGGGGTGTGGCAACTTCTCTCTCTCTCTCTCTCTCTCTCTCTCTCTCTCGGATGTTGCACCGTTGTTCCAAAAATATTGCCACGGTTATTTTTTAAATGTTGCAATGTTGCGACCGTTGAACAATCACGTTCTCCATTTCTTTTTGTTTTGATATGTTGCAGCCTCCAGTTTTGTTGTTGTTGCGACTATTGAAAAAAATGTTATGACCGTTGGAAAAATATGTTTCACACATTGAAAAAAATACTGCAACAGAGTGGAAGTTCTTCCCTTGTGTTGCATCGGATTTTTCACTGTGTTGGTTTTACAGACGCTGCAAAATACTGGGTCTGAGATGTTGCATCCTCTTTTTTCCTCCACCTAGTTTGAAACCCAATATTTTTTTTGTTGCGACTGGTGAAAAAAAATGTTGCACCGTTCTTTCCCTTGTGTTGCATCGGAGCGTACAATGGGAGACTTCTCATCGTACGTCCAAGCTGTAGTTGTGCCCTTTTGCCATGCTGTTGCTGGCGTTAGGCCTACAACCGATAGGGCAATGCCTGTGGACCTTTTTTTAGATAATGGAAGAGAAAAATCTCCTCCGACCTCTACATCAATGATGCACACAACCCATTTTATTTAAGAGTCTAAAGTATCAAACAAACCAAGATGTAAAAAATGGCTTGTAGTCTTACAACCAAAAGATGATTGAAAATTAAACTCAATCATTGCAAATCCTGTGACTAAGCCTCCACCCATGAAAATTGAGGATTTGCTTCGCCACAAACTCCAATTTTTGGCTTCCCTCCAACATGGACTCCTTCTGGGCCGATTTCTGCATGTTTGCCCAAGCACTCAGCTAGTACTCACTTAATAAGATAACCTGCAAATGATTAGTTATAATCCTTTTGTCAAAAACATCATTACGATATAACCAAATATACCAATATAAGACACTAGCTCTCACCAGGAGTTGTGACTTTAGAATTTTTAGAATACCAGCTAACCAATTCCCAAATATGTTTGCTATGCTTATAGGAGGAGCTAAATTGAACGCACATTGAACAACCCAACATGCAAGACGTGCAAAGGGACAATCAAAGAAAAGATGCTGAATTGTTTCCTCTTTAATACAGAAACAACACTTTGTGCTTCCCGTCCAATTTCTTTTAAACATGTTATCTTTAGTTAACACAATTCCTCTTTTGAGATACCATAGGGATATTTTCACTTTTAATGTAATTTTAATAAGCCAGAACAAATTCCTAATGGGGGCTTGAACGTTGCCTATAAGTGCCGCATATAAAGATTGTACCCAAAAAAGTCCAGACTTATTCAAATACCACCTGAAAACATCATTTTGAAAGCTTAATTGTACATTAGAAATTTTCAACAGTAACTCAATCCAAGCATGTAATTTAGTCCCAATAAAAGGTATTCGAAAAGAAATATTTAAGGGAGCCGATCTCAAAATATTTGCCACTAAATCATCCTTTCTCCTTACCACATTGTAAAGCAGTGGATATTGTCTTTACAGCAGAGAATCTCCTAACCAAATATCTTTCCAAAACCTAGTTTGCATTCCATTTTTAACCTGGAATGAACCAAAGCAAAAAATGGATCTTTAATTTTCATAAGACCCGACCAACAATAGGAAGTCCTAGGTTTATTAACCACCTGCGAAAGACTCTTCTCACTTCTTCAGTAAGCAATTTAAACAAACATTTCCCTAATAAGATTTTATTTTTGGTGTCTAAGTTCTGAACTCCTAGACCACCATGTCTTTGGGTGAACACACTAAACTCCATTTAGTAAGCCTATATTTTCGCTTATGACTGTCACTCTGCCAGAAAAATCTAGATCGATAAAAATCTAGTCTTTTGAGAACCTCTCTAGGAATATCAAAAAAAAGAAAACATAAACATCGATAGACTGCTTAACACCGAGTTAATAAGTACCAAGCGACCACCAACAAACATAGTTTTTTCTTTCCAACTGCTAAGCTTTTTCTCAACTCGCTCCTCAACCCCTTTCCAATCACTATTCCTTAATTTTCTGAAGTGGATGGGAATACCTAAGTACCTAAAACGAAACACACCCACTTCACAACCAAATAATTGTGTATACTGTGGTTCGACATCTTTGGCAGCACCAAAAACAGAAAATCTCGCTCTTATAGAAATTAATCTTTAAACCAGATAATTGTTTAAAGACACATAAAATAAGTTTAAGATTTTTTGCTTATTCTAAATCATTATTCAAGAAGAGAATCGTGTCATTAGTATACTATAATATTGACAACCCATCATCAATCAAGTGATGAACTACTCCTGTTAAAAGACCAACTTCTTTAGCTCTTGGAATAAAGATGGCAAGGACGGCTACTGTAATATTGACGCCTGAGGACCTGTTGGCCGATGCCAACGTAGGATGGCCTAGCCCAACTATTCACCCTACGGATGCAGGCTAATTTGTCCACCCAAACCACATTAGTCCTGCGTAAAGGCCTTGCATCTCTATTACTTAAAAATTGAAGTTGGTTGTCGTCCGTCCTCCCCACCCTCCCACCTTTGTACCTCTCCACAGACATGTGGGTCACGTTATCAGCAAACTATCTCATCACATCATGCGCTCCCAGCATCACCTGCGCCACCGCCTGCGCTTCCTCTTCCTTTGCGCCCTCGCCTCCACCCCTGCTCTTTTGCTCTGCTCCGCGCGCGCCTCCGCCCCTCCCCCGTCGCCGCTTCCATCGGCTGGATCTGGACGGGCCTCACTTCCTCCTCTCCGCCCCTACTCTTTTGCTTTGCTCTGCTCTGCCTCGCGTGCCTTGACGAATTGAGATATAATTGATAAGCTATTATATCCATAAGATATTTCGTAGCAGCACACGATCACTTAACTAGTTAGACACAACAACTCAGCATCCATGGCCCCCAAAATGCCCCCAAAATAACAATATATGGGCCGAGCTTATAACAAATATCTATCTTTAGACATCAGGGCCTTGCAGCCACCACCGTCGGAAAACTCACCTGGATGATCCTTTTTAGCGGAAAAAAGAGCTACTACTAGTACATGCCCGCTTAACTTTACCGGATCCATACCCCAGGAACCCTATTCCCCCTACAAAGCCATGGGCCATTTGGCCCCCAACAGAATCTCTCTGAAGTCCGGTGATTTCCACTCACGGTGAGAGTCACGCGCTTCAACTTATCCAAGCCCGAAACCGGAACAGGCTCGCCTCATCACCTGTACTGGATTCCCGTGGCAAACCACTGTCTCTCGTGCCATTCCCCGTTTCCGCCGAGGCTGTTGAAATTGTCTAAGGATCAAACGCAGGTATACTATAAATACAAAGACAAAGATGAACCCACAAGATAAGTTTTGGTGCTATCCAAAAACTGCACAGCTTTTCCTTTCCTTTTCTTTATTTATACTAGCAAATAACAAGTAACTTAAGCACTACAAACACCTACAGCCACCTTTGCACCTTCAGGCAATTAGCACCATCAATGTTCATGACTACCAATTCAGCCATGCAAACCAAAACTGAAGCTTAAACAACATTAAAGATTATTCAACAAACACCCCCTAATCCTTGATGCGCCGACTCACCGTTGCGGATCGCTCACAATCTCTTGCCACGTGCAAAAGATTAACTCACGCCATGCATTATCTCCACTAGATGGATACATGCAGCTACTTTGAAGGAGGACCAATTCATCTCATGTGCATACCTTCTCAACTAACTCGAACACATCTAGAGCTAGTCTCACGCTCGGCAACATGTACATGCTTACATCCTCACAGCTACATACACTAACCACTAATACATGACTGATCCAATAACACATGCATGTGCACACAATTGTTGGCTTCACTTGGCTGCCGATCTGCTCACTTCGCTGCCGATCTGTCCACTACGCCATGACGCCACACATGCAACTCTTTTGGACTTAGCCCACTATTATGACTCTATATGGCAACAAAGCCATGCAACATAAATAAACATGATGAACACATAGACAACAAGATTAGTTCCAACTGAGCTTCAGAGTAGCATCGGTTCGTCATCTATGTCCGCTGCAACAAAAAAAATGCCTTATCCTTCACTACCTTCTTCAGTTCAGGACATTCCCAAGAGTAGTGCCCATAGTTCTGGCAGTTGTAGCACCGAACTTTCGCTTTGTCGTAGGTGCTCATCTTGCTGGAGCCGGAGCCGCCTTCCTTGTTCTTGGCCTTGGACTCCCATTGGGCGCGGGTGAGCAGCAGGTGTTCACCTTCCTCCTCACTAACCATGTGGCGCTCCTCGAATGCCTTTAGCCGCCCGAACATTTCTTCGACTGACATCACGTCCAAGTCCTCGAGGTTCTCGAGAGTGCAAACGATCGGCAGAAACTTTGGTGTCAAGACCCGAAGTACCTTATTCACCACACAAGAGTCTTCAACCCTCTCTCCCAGCCTTCGCATCTTGCTGAGAGCGAGTGTGACCCTCATGGCAAATGCATCAATTGACTCACCTTTACACATATGAAGGTTGTCAAATTCTTTCTTGGCAGTTTGGAGCTTGGCCCTCGTCACGCGCTCAACTCCAACGTATATGAACTTGAGAGTCGCCCATGCCTCCTTCGCCGTCCTCTTGCCGTAGAGAGCAAGAAGGGTCTCCTCGCTCACACCATGGTAGATGGGCGCAAGTGCCTTCTTGTCTCGGTGCCTCTCGACGCCGTCTTCTTCAACGGCATCCCACACTCCTTGCGCCTCCATGTACACTTCCATCTTCATTGACAATACAACATAGTTGCTACTAGTCAACAACGGATACTGGAGCGTGACGCTCTCCTCCTTCCCGACTCGCGCCAACGGCCTCTGGTGAAGCCACCTTTCGTTGCCGCTAGCCACATGCATCTTGCATTGGCTACCTCCTCTAGGCCATCAGCGACACGCCTCGACGTCAACGGAGACAACGACCTCGTCATCCTCGCCATCATAACACCGCCTCTGATACCAAATGTTCGAACTGCCCAAGTATCAAACGCACGCACACTGTAAACGCAAAGACGAAGATAAACTCAAGAGACAAGTTTTGGTGCTGCCCAAAAACTGCACAGCTTTTCCTTTCCTTTCCTTTATTTATACTAGCAAATAACAAGTAACTTACATGCAAACAAGTAACTGAGGGTGTGTTTGGTTGCCTGCATGGGGTTAGCTCGCATGAGTAGATGCAAGTTTATGAATGTTTGGTTGCCTGGTTGGGTGGGTGAGCCTGTCTGAGTGGATGCAAGATTCCCTCTCAGGCTAGACCTATGGGAAACGCTCGATTCGAGCTTCCTCCTCGGCCAGTGGCGCATCTGGTGGCGGCCTTCGTGAGTCCATTCACCTTCTCCGCGCAGAATCTGAGCAACCAAACATCTCAAAGACTGACTGACTCAGCAGAAACAAGCAATTAAACAACTCATCATTGTATCGCTCGATGCTAAGTTAGGTTTAGCTTGGATGACACATACGAAACATACTAACTGGCTGAAGACATGTAGACAACCAAATACATCCTTAAGCACTACATGCATCTACAGCCACTTTCTTACCTTCAGAGAATTAGCGCTATCAATGTTTATTATAACTATCAATTCAGCTATACAAATTAAAACTAAAACTTAAACAACATTAAAGATTATTCAATTGAGGCGTCGGACCGAAGCCACGGCCGCCAAAGCGTCGCCGTGCCCCCCACTGCACCGAGTCGTCACGCCGAACACCACCCAACGGCAGCCGCACCCGATTCCCTTCCTCCCGAGCGGCCGTGCCCCATTATAACCACGAGACCGGCCGCGCGGACGGGCGCGCAGGCCCAAACCTCGCAATTCCCACAGACCAGAAGGAAACAAAAGCGCCTCGCCTTTTGCGTTTTTCTCTCTCTCTCGTGCGGCGAGGGGAGGACCGAGGAGGAGGCGAGATGTGCTGCTGCCCGAGCAAGGCGTGCTGCATCTGTACGCTCATCCTGCTGGTGCTCGTCGCCGTCGGCCTCGTCTTCGGCTTCGGCATCTACACCCGCGGGTTCCACAAGATCACCAGCAACATCCACCTCCAGGAGCCCTACGGCGCCGGCGGCCGTTCCTTCCGCGCCTACCACCACCTCCCGCCGCCGCCGTACTAGGGATCCTTGTTCCTGTGGGATCTAGGGCCTGGTGATTCCATCACACCATGGGGGGGATGGAGTATTACTAGTACTTACTGGATCATTGTCTGTAAAAAAAAGGAATCTTGGGATTTACTACATTTTGGCTGCAGTCAATCGATCGGTTTCCTGTTGTTTTGCTCCGTTCGTTTGGTTTCTTGGAAACACCAGTCGAGGCTTATCTTGGGGTGTTGATTTGTTTAACGTGCGTGCGATGTCAAATTGGGCGTGTTAATTACTCCTATATGATAATCATACCTTATTATTGTTTTTCCAGTCAGCTTACAGCGTTGCCGCATGTGCCGTTTACTGTTCTTTTGGTATCCTTCTCATGGGCTGTTCGATCTAGCGAGGTGGGAGACCGAACCGTTTGCCACGCACGTCCTCCCTCCCTCCTTTGCCCTAGCCGCCGCTCCGATCCCTTTCTCCCTCGATCTACCTCCCTTTGTGTCCCATTGCTCCCACATGCCATAGTCGCGAGCCCATCGACGTTGTGTTGTCCTCGCCCACGCATCCATGCCGCTCGTTGCCGTTGCCTACATGGTTCCGGCTGATGCGCTGCTCACTCCCTCCTCTCTGCAAATCCCAACCCGACCTGACATGAATCCGCGCTCCTGATAGTCCCGATTCCGCAGTCAAAATCTAACCTCGCGCCGTCCTCCTCCCCCGATTCCACGCTCGTCGAGCCAACTCAGCTCCGAGAATCCGGTCTTTGTAGGATTCTTGGTCCCAGTTGTGGTTAAATTCAGTTTTTTTGGTGGGAGTTTTGTTTTTTTGTTCGGGTTTTTTTGCGGGATTTTTTACTCTTCTGGAGGTTTATTGGCCATAGTTTTGCGGTCAAGCAGCGGGGTACTTCCACGCCCGCTGTTGTTGTGGCTGTGGTCATCGCCGGCGCGGAGGTTTGGCATCCAACTGGTGTTGCGATAGGCGGAGGGGCTGCCACCTCTGACGGCCCCCTCGCTAGACGTGGAGGCAAAAGGGGCGGGGGAGGTGGCGTGGAAGGGTCCCAAGGCGAGGTGGAAGGGACCAAAGGTGTATCGCAACCAGACGCGCTTTGAGGCGGCCATGCTCGACGCGGAGGAGGATGCAATTGTTCTATCGTCGGCGGTGATGTGGGAGGATGAGTTCGAGGGCGTGGTGCTACTCACACCGGCGCCGCCCCGCAAGGCCAGCGTGTTCCACCCCTGGGAACTCTCCTTCTGCGTCTTCAATGTGAGCATCTCTTCCTTCCTTTTGCTTTTGTCTCCTTGATGCATGCGAGCTACATTAATTTGTTTGTCTGTTCATTAGGCGAAAAAATAAATTTTGATATGGTTTTGTGTGTTCTTGATTCGACTGCCTCAATGAATTTGTTTTGAGTAGTTTTTGTGCGCTCTTTCTGTTAGACCCCAAGGCAACGTGCAAGGGCCCAAGGGTGTGCCATAACCAGACGCACTTTGAGGCTGCCATGGCCAACACGGAGGAGGGCACTGTTGTTGTGTCGTCGGTGGTGACATGGGAGGAGCTCGAGGACGTGGTGCTGCTTACGCTGGCGTCACATCACAATGCCACCACGTTCCACCCTAGGGAACTATCCTTTCGCGTCCTCAATGTGAGCATCTCTTCCATCTTTTTTGCTTTAGTCTCCTTGATGCAAGTGAGCTAGATTAATTTGTTTGCCTGTTCGTTCGTGTGAATAAAAAGAAGTTTCGATATGGTTTTGTGTGTTCTTGATTCGTTGGCTCGATGAATTTGTTTTTGGAGTAGTCTTTGTGCACTCTTTCTGTTAGAGTTTGATTTGATTGGATCATTGGATTGAGTTTGCCTTGGATGTTTGAGTAATTCTTTTAAGTAAGTATTATAGTTCTTTCGGTATTAAAGTTTGATTTGATTGGATCATTTGAGAATGTCTGTTGCGCATTTGTGCAACGTAGGCCAATTTGTACCAACTGCGACCCACTTCGAAAATAGAAAGAAATACTTTGTATCATCTAATTGTATGCTGCTCTTTTCCCTGTTGGAAATCATATGCTACATATTTATATCACATATCCAGCTTCCTTTGACCTTATTTCTCTTGACAAAGATTTGTTGCATATAATTTATTATAGGGATGCTTTTAATTTGAGAATACGTTTACCTAAGGTGTATTTCTTTCTTCATTGACAGATGTTTCAAACAACAGCTGTAGGCTTGGGGCAGTCAACTTGTGTAGGCATTGGTGGTGACCCCTTTAATGGTACTAATTTCGTTGATTACCTTGAGAAGTTTGTTGATGATCCTCAAATAGAAGGTACATTGTTTTTGAATGAGGCTCCACAAGCTTAATCAAAAGCCTATCTTTTTTCCTATTTACTTCTAAGATATCCAAGTGCCCCTTAATTTGATGTGTTCTGCACTACCACTGGTCTCAATTATATCGGCATGATTAGTTTTATAATTTTTTATTCTAATCGCTTTTAGGTTGCCATGAATTTGTAGGCCAAATAAGTAAACCTTGTTCTTTACTGCTTAAGTTATCCCTGTATATACCAACATGAGGACTTCTCTTGAATTGTTTGATCTTGACTCGGTTGAATCTAACAAGTGAAGAAAAATAATCATATAGTAGGAATGGAGCTCCTTGTTTTCCACATTTCTCTTGATCTTAACTTTATACTCTTCGGTGTGTTGTTAATCCCTCATATCGATTAGTCAAGGCACTCAAATATGCTTGCCACATTCTTCTATACTACTCTCTGTCTTTTAGTTATTATTCGCATCGGTCAATACTGCACTATCCCTTTGATTTGTAGTTCTCATTGATAAATACTTCTCTGTGCCTTTTAGCCATTGTTCTCATTGGAGAAATTGGAGTTATAGCTGAGGAAAATGTTGCAGCCTTTATCCAAGTGAGGGTTTGTTGGGATTGACATTAGTTTTGGTAACAATTTTTGTATGAGATGTCCTATTTCTGTATTGACTTTGCATGTTGCAACACTCCCCGTCTCATTGACCAGTGAGACATCATTCAATTTCAGTCATAAACATAACAAAGTCAAAATCATGACCTACCTATTTCTCTGATAGGATTCATGATTAAGATGTCATCGTGCATGCAATTTGCTTCCTACATATGCTACATGTTACTTTGTTTGAATCAATAAATAAGTTTAGCTTTGGTCATCCGATAGATAATTTAAAATTTGTTTGCTTCACTCTGTTGCTTTTTGAAGGATGCTTTACGGCTGATTCTAATTGAGGTTGTTGTATATTTGTATTAGGAAATATTTTGTAACATCCTAAAGTTCTATTACCAAAAATAAAATTAATAAAGTTATTATTTTATTGGATTTCTGAATTTTAAAAGAGTTTTCTTGATTTTCTTGAATTTCCTAGTTTTTAAAAGTCAAAAGAAAATTTATTAAGTTTTCTGGATTTTAAAAGGTTTTTCTATTTTCTAGAAATTTAAAATAATTTATGTGCAAAAATAAAAGCCAACTTTAAGTTGGAAATAATTTTATTAAGTTCAAAAATAATTTAAGAAATTTCTGTGAATGTTTCTAGAATTTTTAAACTCTATTTGCTATTTTCTAAAAACCTATTTAATTTGTTGCAATCTGTGTAATTCGGAATTAATTAAAAATCACAAAACAATCTCAGGCCGAATTTTCTTTTTCCGCCTAGCCCACCACCTCCCGAAGCCCAGTCCACCCTCCCTTCTCTCTCTCTCCGACAAATGGGCCCCACCCGTCAGCCGCCTCTCTCTCTTTCCCCTCTTTTTCTCTCTGCTGGTTGAGCCCACCTGTTGGGGTCGCCTTCTTCCTCTGTCTTTCTTCTTCCCTTGTGCAAGCCGCCATTACCGCCCTGCTCAAGCTCTTCAATGCCACGCACTTCTTCCATTTTTCTTGTGCATTCAAGGAAAATGAAGCCCTACTTAACCACCACATTCAATTCCAGCCATTTCCCCTCTTTTATTCAAGGCTAAAAGCGCATTTAAATCACCGCTTCGTCGACGAGAAAATGCACAAGACGATCTCCACCTCCGCTCCTCCCATTGCCCCTATAAAAGGGAGCACCGGGTGTGCACCTCTCCCTCATCCTTTTCTCCTCGAGCTCCGCTCCTATCTCCCTCTATCCTCCCCGGAATCCGAAATTCTTTGTCGCTGGCCGCAAGCTCTTCCACCTCCTTTTGCGTGCCATCGAACGAGCCTCAACATCATCGTCACCACCCTTGGCTTCACAGCTTTGCGTTCTACCCGGTGCGCGCCTCGCCTTCGCCGGAGCACCTTCGTCACCACAGACCCGACCGCGCCATCGCTCCTTCCTCACCGACGGCCGCCCCCATTCATTTCCGGCGACCCAGGTGAGGGAACTCAACTCCCCTTCACTTCCTCTCTCCGACGCACACCTCGCAGCCCTCCACCGCGCCGCCATTCCCTAGCGACCACCGGTTTCCGTGCGCCACTGCCACTGTCACCGCCATGTCGCCACTACGTCAGGGCCACTTCTGTGTGGCAGCCCACGTGGCAAGCCATGCTAGCCCATGCCCCTGGTCCACCATGGACCAGACACCAATTTCATGGACCTAGTCCGAAGACCCAGGCCCACATGTCAGTGGCTCTTTCCTTTTTCTTTTGAAAAACAATTCAGTCAAAAATCCAAAAATCCTCGCTGATGCCTTGCTAATGCAATAATTGTTTTTTTCCTTTAGAAAAATAATTCCACAAATTCCAATTTTATCGTTTCATGTGAATTTCAATCTTCCGAGAGCCCGTTCTCCTTCGTTCGAGCTCCGATTCAAGTGATTCACATTTATAAATTCATATAAATTAAGTATATATCTCCTAGAGACTAAATTATTTAATTTGGAGTTTATTTGAATTTTGTTTGAATTTGGCTTATTTTCGTATATAGATTTCGACGACTTCGGAGAGTTAGATTTCGATGTCGTTTCAGAACAACAATTATTTGAGCATGGAAAGTTACATATTTTGATCCTATTTAAATCCCAGTATTTTAAATTATTTAAATTCTATTTTAAATTATTACTTCATGCTTATGTATATTTAATTTAATTTAATTCTGTTTAAAAATTATAGTTATCCCCAATTCCATTGTACAACCAATCTTGACATTGTAACAAACATACTTGTCACCTTATATGAAAACCTAGTTGATGCAATAACATGAACTAGGAACCTTTGAGAAAATTATACACATAGTCATGCATAGACCAAAAATGTTAAATTTGAGAATTTTAGCCAAATATTTAACTATTGTTTAAAAATGATTATATGGCCTTGGCTTGCCATGGAAATTTTGCAAATGATTTTGAAAATAAAAATAAAATGAAAACTGGTTTAGATTTGGGCAAAATGGTTGTTAAAGTTGGTGCAAGTTGATGGTTTAGATTTGGGCAAAATGGTTGTTAAGGTTGGTGCAAGTTGCTGCACGAGATCGATTCATTTCAATGATCGAGAACATGGTTTTATTGGAAGTTGCCCAAGTTAGTTAAGAACCGGTCTGCGAGCTGTGGCTTGTAAAGTCCCTCCGTACTACCACAAGTCTGGTATGGGACAGACCTGGCTAAATAATTTGCAACATTTCTCTGCTAGTTGTGCCATTTGGATGTGTGTGTGTCGGATAGATAGAAATTCCCACTTAGTGCAAGAGGGAGACTTCCGGTGAGCTGGTGGCCCAATGGAGGTGAAACCTTAGCGGGCATAACTGTTTTGGGATCGAGCATTATAAAGGCCTTGTGATAATCACTTAGTCGCACATAATCGGAAGTGTGTGAAACGGACATTATAAGTTGATTATCTCTTGTGGCTAAAGTTGTACAACCTCTGCAGAGTATAGAACTATTCGAATAGCCGTGTACATGGTCATGGACATGCTGAGCAAAGCTTTTCCTAGATTAGACTTTGGTTTTGATTTCAAAAGATTTTATCAAACGATCTTGGGTAGTTTATCCAATTGGGAAATTGGGTGGTTAGCCATGTGATAGGAGGGTATCCTTCACCAGAAATGTATGGAGGTTATCCTACTATAAAAATTGATAATTTAGAAAATAAATTTTAGTTATAAAATAACTACTTTGGAACTTAGTACAAATATTTACAAGAAAACATTGCTTTATTCAAATTCAACCATATAAGCCTTCCTTTGATATATCCCTGCATGCATTATAATATGTTATTGGGTGTAACTTGTGGAGTACATTTTTGTACTCACCCTTGCTTAATAAAATATTATCCAAAGGAGAAGGACTTCGTCACCGGTGTGGATCTTGACAACTAGGCCGCTACCCTAGTCGATTGCATGTGGCAGATTAGCTAGGCTCTACTACTTCTTCTTTGTCTTCCATTGTGTTCTTTATTGTTGGCTTGTAAGCCTTTCTTGCAATAAACTCTGATGATTATTAATAAAGTTGTGCGAATTATGGATGTTACCATATTTATTTACTGTGTATACTAGCTATTGTTCTAGGGACTAGTGTAGAATATACAGAGGATTTGGGGGTGTTACTCCCGGGTCTGACATATTTTCAGGGCAACATTAGTTTACATGCCAAACACTATTTGTGGTTCTCAGAATTATCATCGGTCTCTCCTGCACTGTTGATGTCTATTTTTTTTTGTTATCAAATGTTCGACCTAACTTTTCATAGCTCTGCCATCAGGAATTTGTCCAAATGGTTAATACACCGCACCACCTCATCTTCCATTTGGATAGTTCTTTCATTTGGTTTTTTTTGTTTGCATGATTTTCCATACCTCCTAAGTGTGTAAATGAATGCCAAATGGTTAGTACACCGCAACACCTCATCTAATTTTTCCCATTTGGACAGTTCTTCCATTCTCTCTTTTATTTGTTTTTTTATATTTGTTTGCATGAATTTCCATACCTCCTAATCGTATACATCAACGAGATTTCCTTAGTTCTCAGAATTATCATTGTTCCCTTCTACGCTATTGCTGTCAGATTTTTTTGTTATCAAATATTACCTTAATGCATGCTTTCTCGGTTATCAGTAGTAGTTGATTTGTTATACATGTTTATAACAGCCTCATATATTAGCAATACAAAAACGCCCACTACACCTGGACACATGGTTAGTTCTAACCAACCAAACAAACCGAAGCACCTTGATCTATTAGACATAAAGGTTTTTACACAATTCAATCACATGATGAGTACAGGGAGCTTAGGTGTTTTAGTCGTTGGAGATCTTTCTTTTGGTTCATACCACAAGAATGTCTACAAGAAAGTTTCTTCTCATCCATCTAACACAGAAAAAAGCATTCAATGAGCCCTGCTTTTATTTCTATACTAGACCTAAGATTGGTCTTGTGGGGATAATTCGATGGAATTTATGTAGATGTATTTTGTATTCTCCATTGATATCATCGTAGTCTATGGCATAAGCATTCTACCTATAGCCAATTAATATTTCAAACAACAATAGCATCTCTGAACCAATTTAGTTTGTCTTTTTGTGCCTCTGTATTTTTATGCTATAAATTAATCTGCTCCTTTACGGTCTTAGATCCATTAAATTTCTGACATGCCCAAATACATAAGTATCTATTTTCACACAACATCAAACTATGCTCATCCAAAATTACCATTTACTTGCGAAAAAGAATGAAAGAACAAGCGTGCCAGTTTTTCAAATTTCTGCATCAATACTTTATTCTAGTCGTTGGGTTCATGATTAGTGAATTGCCTAGCTAACTATTTCCATATGGCACAGATAGTATTGGTGTTGCATGTTTGTAATGTGTATTTCCTCAATGTCCTGTTGGCTTCACAACTATACATGAGATTATTTTCTTTACAATACAGAGACTTCACAATGTTGGAGATATGCCCTAGAGACAATAATAGAGATGACTATATTTCGTTATGTTCATAATTTATTGGTTAATATGCTATCTTGTTCCTAGAATAATATCGTTAATATTTATTATCAAGTATGTCACTTGATTGTGAAACTCTATATTTCTATGATAATTATTCTTAAACGTTCCCTAGTCGGAAACATATGAGGACACATATGAATAGGCATATGAGGACATATATGAATAGACTAGCATATGTATTGGTTGATGACCATGTTTTACGTGTCATAGATATGGAGATATCAAACCAATAATTTGGACAGATGTTAGCGAACATGGGGCTGGAACGACCCACCAGAAGACACTACGAGAACGTTGTTTTCTTACATGTCATTAGTTGGTCTCATTTACAATGCGTATGCTATGTCCTTAGACTTGAGGTTGCCACGCGTACTCGAGATGCGTAATGGCTCACTTAGGGGTTGCCAAACGCTACTCCGTAATTGGGTAGTTATAAAGGTAGCTTTCGGGTTTTGTCATGATGCATGCAACGAGACATGGTCGATCGAGATAGGATTTGCCCCTCCATGCAACTGGAGAGATATCTCTAGGCCTCTCGAGTGATTGGATTCCAGAAATGCATGGCCATGCTACTCGCGGTTAAAGAGTTAACTGTAGTCGGGGAATTTGAGTCACGTGATCGAGAAAGAGTGGCAAAGCTAATCAACAAGGATGACACGTACTTGCCTTGAGCTTGACCGATATCGTGAGGCAAAATGAAATGCATATAAGTTTTGTTGAGGTTCGTCTGATATGATTGACGAGGATTAAAATCTCTATGTATTATTTTAATACATAATAAAAGATCATATGTCTTCATGGTCGTAACCCCTAAGGCTAACGACCCCTATAGTCATAAGGATTCCAGAGGTTACATAATGGGTACCCTGGTCGGATGAGGTCCTGTACCTAGTCCCTGACCAGATGACTACTCGTAGAAGCAATGATCTGGCATTCGGATCTAACTCCAAGTATATTCCTTACTGTGTGATGAATGGAACACATGTTTTATTTGCTCCATACCTCATGATATTTCATGGTTCTAAGACACTAACAACAACCACCATATGGTTGAAGTGTCTCACAGATATTCAACCGGCGAGCTGTTGATGTTCCATCAACCGATGCCTCGCTTCGACCAGTCACGTCACTTCCAACAGGCGCCTTCTCCAGGAACAATTGTCACATCTTCGACGGTCATTTAAAGATGGAGCACGAAGCGGATTAGAACAGACTACATCAGATTGAAGCATGGCAATCAGCATTAGGTTGATGTTTCAAGTCTGATTCAGCAGCAGAGCAAGCATTACACTCAGTGTAATTAGGATTAGTCCACTGCCTTGTCGAGGGCACCCCCTGTAATAGCCAGTTCATAATAATAAAGAGCGGTCACATTCTCTCCCAAGAACTCTTTGCTATTTTCCTCTATTTATTTCATAAGATCGATGACTCGATCGTCGACAGCTGGCGTCGTCCGTGGGGAAGAAGGCATTGAGTTCTTGAAGATTACTTCGCTCAAGCACTCCTCATCCACTTCCTTTACCCCATCATCGCTTATGCAAACATGGCAGGGACTTGGGATGAGAAAAACTAGTTCGACCTAACAGATTACTCCAACCTCGACATGGGCGCATGCATCTGCGCCATGGAAGAAAATGGGATGTCGTCATCCTCCTCCGCCGGCTCGTTAGCCGCAAAGATTGGTGAAATCGACCAGATGGATGAGGATACACTGCCACCAACAATGACGCTCTCAGAGGAACCGCTCGTTTTGACCAGTTCGAAATGTCTGAACACCTCTACAAGCCCAGTCTATCCGACCGGCAAAAAGCAGCAATAGAAGCCCAACATTGCAATCAGAGAGTCCATGTACTCTCGATATTGTCATGGGCGACCAGTATTCGCCAACGGCTCCTATGTATTCCGGGGGCCAACCGACATCTGGTAAGGGTATCGGTGAAGTTATCACCGATCGTGGGCCAAGTGGGCATGGTAAAACTCAGCATATGATCGACAATTCGTCGAACTAGGCTGAGTCCACCACAAAGTCTACTAGAGGAGGTAATATTCGACCTCTCCTCATCATGGAGGCTCCTTGCAGAAGCACTGAAAGGCTCTCCCTTAGCTATGACGAGAGTTCATCGGAAGATCACTATTGACACCACGAAGTTAACACAATCGGAGATACCAATCTAGATGTCATGCACAATCCTCCACGAGTTAACTCACCACCACTTGCTGGTGAAAATGGTACGTGCACTAAAGCACAAACTGCCGGAGGCAACCGAGTTGATGGACGTGCATCAGTTAATTCACCTATTCCTACTCCACCGCGAGTAAGAAATCAAGCATGGCCGACCGGGAAGTCGTGAGAAAACTCAACTCATCAAACGCCCACTGCAAGCGAAAATCTTCCACGACCTTTGGTAACAATATAAAACCTGTAACGAGTTCGGGATATTCTGAATAATCCAGACCCTGCTTTAGCAGGAACTCCAAATTATGTTCAGCTTGCAGGTCAGGTGTCGGAGATCCTGCAACAAACCATGCAGCGTACAGAAATGTACCGGTAGTAGAGGAATTCACAAAGTTACACGATGACTTTGTCCCAGCACTCCTCTCTCAGCATGGGACAACATGGTCGAGCAGAGGATTGATCAACACCAAGACCGCCTCGTAGGTTCCAACCAGGGAATCACGAGGGAAGATGACTCTTCACAGCAGTCACTCCTCCTCCTCCTCGTCAAGAGGAACGACCACTTGATTCAGGCGATCTTAGGCATCATCTGAACCAAGCAGGTGATCAAAGGCATTATCATAACGTCCACGACCGGATTGGGACACTGGATCTTAGATATGCAAATATGAGAAACTGATCCCCAACTGACTATAATCCGGCTCCTTTTCAGAGAAGGAGCCACGACTCCATTACAGGCTACCGAGCATTTTTGGTAGGTCTCTAAGCTGCTCGTTGGCCGGATAGGTTCCGACTAGCCAACATAGAGAAGTTCAATAGGACTCAGAACCCATTATAATTTCTTCAAATTTATTCTACCATCATGAAGGCCGCTGGTGGTAATGACAACATGATGGCAAATTACTTGCCCACGGTCCTTGAAGGGTCTGCCCGGTCATGGTTGCTTAATCTACCGGTCGAATCTATCTACACTTGGGAGCAGCTCTGCGATACTCTGATCACCAACTTTCAAGGGACGTACGATCGTCCCGAGAAGGAGAATGATCTTCATCAGATGAAGTAGAAAAACAATGAAACTCTTCGAAAATATATCAAAAGATCTAGTCAGGTTCGAAACTCTATCCCAGAGATCGTAGAATCTTCTGTCATCCAGGCTTTTAAAGCAGGGCTAAGGAATCGCCGATTTACGGAGGATATTGCAATAAATCCTCTACGAACGACCGTTGAACTTTTTGACATGGCAGACAAGTACGTAGCCGCTAGTGGAGCGGTCGAATGGTATGAAGCTATTGATCAAAAAGATAAAAATCCCCAGTCAAGTCTGGAGAAGCAAGAGAAGAAAAGCAAGAAGTCTCTCAAGAACAAGAAGAATCGCAAGCCCGACATAAAAGAAGTCCTTGCGATCCTAGAAAAGTTTACCAAGGGCAAGAAAGATTTTACTGGTCAGAACAAAGCTAAGGCTCTGACCAGTGACTTCAAGAAAAGTAAGAAGTGGTGTCCACTTCACCAGGCACCAGGGCATGATCTGCGCACCTACCGGGCCTAGCAAAATAAACTGGAGGATTACTATTCAGGTAAAGGACCCTTCCCATCTATAACAAAACTCGGAGAACCAAGCTCCAAGTAGGACAAAGATGGCACACGGTGGATATGATCTTCGGAGGATCCTCGTACGAATCAAGACGTCATCTGAAGGCCGTGGAGCGGGAGGTCAACCTTGCCAAGTCTTCGATTACCGTCAAGCCATCTAGGTGGTCGAAAACTGTAATCTTCTTCAGCAAAGAAGACTGCCCCATCCAGTTGAACCTACTATTAACATCTGTAAAGTTAATCGAGCCTTAGTAGATAGAGGTAGTTCTTTAAACATTTTATTTACGAGAGCATTAGAAGAGATGCAGATTCCCAAGTCCAAGGTAAAACCTGTGAAATATGCCTTACACGGTATAGTTCCTGGTTCTACCGCTAAACTGATAGGATAGCTGTCCCTACTGGTTACGTTCGGAAGACTCGACAACTTCCAAATAGAAAAGGTTCCATTTGATGTGGTGAATTTCGAAATTGCATACAATGGAATCCTCGGTCATCCGGCTTTAGCAAAAATTCCTGATAGCCACGCATTACGGTTGTCAGAGTTTAAAAATGCCATGACCGAAAGGAGTTATCACGGTTCGAGGAGATCGAAAAATGGTTTATGCATGTGATCGGAAGTCCTTAGAACTGGTCGATGAACTTCTGACCAGGGAAACTAATTCGCCCACCATGCAGGTCAAGCACTCGAGGCCAAAGATGGTGCCAAAGCCTTTCGACCAGACCAAGGAGGTACCACTCGTCAAAGGCGCTCCTCTGGAAAGCGTCAACACACCGTTTTCCCAAAAGGTATTGGTCGGGGTAGGACTCGACCTTAAATAGGAAGAGTCACTCGTCTCATTCCTCCGAGCAAATCAGGACGTATTTGCCTGGCAGGCATCCGACATGCCCGAAGTCCCCAGGGAGGTGATCGAGCACAGGCTAGCTCTCCAGCCCGACAAGAACTGGGTCAAGCAGAAGCTAAGACGTTTCACATCTGATCGAAAGGAGTTGTTTTAATATCCCCTACTGGCGAACACATCAAATACGCCATCCAACTAAACTTTTCTGCTACAAACAATGTGGTAGAATATGAGGGTTTACTAGCAGGACTCCGAGCAGCTCGTGCGCTCGGGATTCGCAGATTACTAGTGAAAGACGACTCTCAACTAGTAGTGAATAAAGTCGGGAAAGAGCATCAATGCTCAAGTACCAAGATGTCATCTTATCTGACGGAAGTACAGAAACTCAAAAAGCACTTCTTCAGTTTTTAGATCCAACACATTTCTAGAAAGGAAAACTTTCTGGCAGACCAGTTGGCACGGATGGCCTCCACAAGGTCACCTGTCCCTCCTGGAGTTTTTCTCGAGCAACTCGATTCACCCTTGGTAGTCGAGCAATCTGAGGACATAGATGTTCCACTGGAGGTCGTACAAGTCGATCCTAAGAACATGGATACTCCACAGATCGTACAGCACGATCACGGTAGAGATTGGATGAAGTCGATCTACAATTATTTTCAGCATGGCATTATTCCTTAAGATGATATAGAGGCTGAACGTATAGCTCGAAAAGCCAAATCATACGCTTTGATCGAAAGTACCTTGTATAAACGAGGATCTCACAAAATGTTGATGAGTTGCATATCTCAAACGGATGACATTCAGTTGCTATCCGACATTCATGGAGGAGTCTATGGAGCACATCATTCCTATAGAACGCTTGTCGGTAAAGCCTTCAGACAAGGATACTACTGGCCAACTGCCCTTCATAATGCAAAAGAGCTCGTGGCAAAGTACGTACAATGTCAATTTCATAGTCGACAAGTACATCAGCCGGCACAAACTTTGCAAACCTTACCTCTTTCTTGGCCTTTTGCATCCTGGGGACTAGACATTTTGAGACCTTTTCTAAGAGCACCCGGGGGCTTCGAATTCCTTCTCGTCATGATTGACACGTTTACAAAATGGATAGAAGTCGAGCTAGTTGTTAAAACAACAACTGAAGCTGCTAAGAGGTTTCTCACAAAAAAAATGTGATCACATGATTTGGTGTACCCAGTTGTATAATCACAGATAACGGTACCCAAATCTCTAGCGGAAATTTTCAAGAATTCTGCGATGATCTAGGTATCAAGATACATTTCACTTATGTTGCTCATCCGCAGAGCAATGGAGCAGTCAAGCGAGCCAATGGTATCACAATGCAAGGGGTGAAACGCCGAGTGTTCGACCAGTTAACTAAACAGTCAGGAGCTTGGGTTCAATAACTTCTTTCTGTATTATGGGCTGTTCGAACCATGACCAGTCGTGCGACCGGTGAGACGTCGTTTTTTCTGGTTTACGGTGCTGAAGCCATGCTTCCTCTAGAATTGAAAATAGGCTCTGCTTGAACTGATTGTTCAATGAGAACGATCAGATACAACGAAGACTCGACGATATCAATTTCCTTGAAGAACAATGAAACCAAGCCCTCATACGATCAGCGATTTACCAATAAGCCATGCGAAGGTACTACAGTCGTAAGGTGCAACCTCGTAGTCTAACTGTAGGTGATCAAGTTCTACGAAAGATTAAGAACTAGGCTAATCACAATAAACTTTCTCCCAAATGGGAAGGTCCATACACTGTGGTCGAAGTCACCAAACTTGGTTTGGTACGACTAGCTATATCAGACGGGCATATTTTGTCAAACTTTTGGAATATTGACCAATTGCGTAAGTTCTTTGTATAAATGTATTTTCATTTTCTTCTCAATTTTTTTAAAATAAAGATGCATTTCCTTTCCATTCCGACGAATGATATTGTTTATATGACTGTCTCATAATCTGGTTTGCATACTATTGTTGTATAATTGGTCGGAGAAAACCAAATTCTCTCTGATATCCTTTTTTAAGGATCTCTATTACTCTATGGCTACAACATATCAGTCAAATGCCGTAAGGGTCCTAGTCGTGACCATTCAGTCAATGGTTCTCACACGTGACCAACACTCTTTTCTTAAAGAAATATACGAGTAAAAGAAGCATCACACATGCAACTACATTTAGTATTTTACATGCTTAAGATTTCATAGACTACATTTCTTACCTTCAATATTATGTTCCACTCTCGTTTTGGCTACTGAGCAATAGCGCATTTCGCGAAGGTAAGTTTTATTTACAAAAATCTAAATATTATAATCATCTACTTCTCAGAGCCACCAGATTGGTCGCTGTGCGTTGGAGACCCGACCTCTATTTCCTCCGCAACCTTACTTTCAAGAGGTGCTATTTTCTCGAAAAGTTTAGTTGCTTCATTTCCTGAGCAGTTGAAATCTTTCTCAACAGTTTGGAGATTTATGGTGGGGTTGGAGGCCTTTAGCTTTGCTAAAGCAAAACTGACTCTATTTTTGACAGCTTCAAACAAAGTCTGCACATAGTTCTCCCGAGTAGTCTTAAGCACGCTCCTGAGGTCTTCGAGTTGTTGGCCAAGGTAGTTGATCTTTTCCATGGGATCTTCTAAGTTGGGTAGTTGCGTTCCTGATCTCATATTGAAGAGTATCTTGTTGAAAGCTTTGACCTTCTCTTCAAGATTTTATCCAAAGGCTGCCTCCTTACCGCGCTCGAACTCAAGAGCTTTTTTTGTTCTTTTCAATGCTTGAGTTTGCTTTGCACAAGTAGACCAAAAAATGAGTACATACGACTCAAAAAGGAAGCACACTGGTCGAGTCTACGACCGGTTACCTTCGCTCTTCTTCTCAATAGTCTCAAAAACTTCCTTATGCCTGATCATCAGGTATTCGATCGACCGGTCCTTATTTTGGTATCCTTATTTGAGCTTGGCAATTATGGCTTCCTTATCCATAACTTCTTCTTTAAGTTTCTCTGAATCTATCAAACACGATAAAAGGGAAAATTTGGTTAACAGAAAAAGAGCCAAATGGTAAAGTAGGAGAAAGGAAGACACTAAGAGGGTGCTTACTTTTTTATTTGGAGTTCTTTTTCTCCAAGAGCTTTATTCACTGGGTCAGTCCTCTGACCACAGCGAAGTTTTCCACCAAATGCTATAAAAATAGCAAACTCTTTTAAGTATTTTTTAAGGAAAAAGCTATTAAAAGTGGTCGTGGAAGCTTACCTAAATTGCCATATTGTTATATTTGGCAAAAAATAGAGTCAGGACTCATCTCTACTTGATGGTCCAAAATTATTCCCAAAGCTTCATTAATATCTTCATCATTGAAGATCCGGAGGCGATGAGAAAATGTGACTCGAAGAGGAGAATTCCCAGCAGGGGTCGGAACCTGCTGAGATTCCTCAAGAACCACCACCTCTACAGGTGGACTTGGAGCCACCACAAGTTCTTGAGTAGGCGCTGGCGCTGCCACCCGCTTAGGGGCTGGTTCGACCTCTTTCTCCTCAATAGCTTTCTCCTGAGGGGTGCCCTGGCGGAAATCGACCGGAATACCAGAGGATCTACAACGAAAGAAGAAAAGAAGCTCAAGACTCTAAAAACACCAAAGGTAAGTACTTACGCAAGTTCTTCTTTTATGTATACATACTTGGTCATTTTCTTGGTCTTTAGTTTGAAGCGCGCGGAAGCAAAATCTATCGCACTTGCCTTCCTTTTCTTCTGTTTGACCAACTTCTCTGGTCCTAAACCGGTAGGACTGGTTAGACCCATCACGTCTTCCGATTGGAGGTTAGAAATAATGTTCTCGAACAGTTGATCGAGAACAAGTTCTCTGACCATCGGGACGGAAGGTGTAGATTTGTCGGCATAAAGAACAGTTACTCTAGTAGCAATTGACACGTCGTCAACCACCACATTGGAGTCCACGACAACCGCCTAATTAACAATCAAAGTTAGTTAGGTGATGAAAATCCTTCATCTAGAATATATATTTCTGCTCAGTTACCTACCTCTATAAGACCTCCATCCTGGGTGGTCGTAGGACTGGTCGGAGTGTCAATCGGCTCACAATTTTTTGGTGGCCTCATTAATCCTCAATTCGACCGACTACGCATCAAAGAGGATTTACGGTAAATTGATCGAAAAACATACAAAATATGAAAGGTGGTTGATATTTTTACCTTAAGTCTCTCAGCACTCTCTTTTGCAGAAACAACAGCTAAAATCCAGAGGAAATCAGCCTTATCGCCAGGCTCTCCAGCATAGATCATTTTGATCTAGCTTCTAATCTCATCAGAGAAAGAGCTGCAAGAATAAACAAGAGACTTTAGGATCACAAAAGTAATCAACCAAGATAAGCAAACTGGTCGAAATATTTCAGGACTTACCCTCCTTGGAATCTTTGGTTGCATCGTCACGACCAATATACCAGAGCATCGAATGTGCTCGGGACTTTAGGGGGCTAATTCGGCGCATGGAGAAATCCCTTACTACGCGCCAGGTGGTTAAACCCCTGACACTAAGGTGTTGGATGGCTTTAATCCATCTCCCCACCTTTCCCTCCTTCTTCACGGAGGAGCGTTACTCTGGATTCTCGACCGCCTTCTTACTAGTATAGTAATGCTGTCTTTTTAGTGACCATCATGTAGAACCGGCTTTTATTCCATGACAACCACGAAGAATTTGAGTACATACGAATGTACTCATCAGCCTTTCCATCGTGGAGGCGCAAGGTGCACTCTCCAGGCATCCCAGTCGTCTTCCCCGACTTCGCCATCCTTTAGTAGTACTTGAAGAGCTCCAGATCTGCAGCAATCCCCAAGTACGCTTCACAGAGATAGACGAAGATGCTGAGGTTGGCGATGGCATTAGGGGCGAGGTTTACCAATTTGACTCCATAGTGCTACAAGATCTTGGGGGGAGGAAAGGGTGAACTAGAAACCTGAATCTGTATTCAATATATGCGAGAAAAATAGGAATTTTCCCATCTTCGTTTCTCAAAGAATGCTCTCCGATCGCTAATCTCCAAGAAATCAAATCCTTGTTGGGAAGAAACTCGACTAGTTGGTGATAGAATCCGATATGGTTGAGTTTTGGATGAAGGAAGAAAGGAGGCCGTAAAAGATTGTTGACAAGAGGAGATCGAAGACAATTTTCATCTTAAAGCCTTGTGCTGAAGGGATTTTATAGTTGTAAATTATTTAACTACATCGGGGAGTTACCCAGAGTCCAACGAACAGAAAAACTCTTCGGGTCCCAAGGCAGTTTCTCAACTTTAAAGTGAATACAGACCATCTTGTATATCACGGGATTGAATGAGGGTCTATCCGATACGACTTCATCGGAAAGGAAGTGTTCACACAACCAATTCATTTAAAGTTCGCGGGCTAGCTGATGAGGATTAAAATCTCTATGTATTATTTTAATACATAATAAAAGGCCATATATCTTCATGGTCGTAACTCCTAAGGCTAACGACCCCTATGGTCGTAAGGATTCTAGAGGTTACATAATGGGTACCCTAGTTAGATGAGGTCCTGTACCTAGTTTCCGACCAGATGACTGCTCGTAGAAGCAATGAACTGGCATCCAGATCTAACTCCAAGTATATTTCTTACGGTGTGATGAATGGAACACATGTTTTATTTGCTCCATACCACATGATATTTCATGGTTCTAAGACACTAACAACAACCACCATATGGTTGAAGTGTCTCACAGACATTCAACCGCCGAGCGATTGATGTTCCATCAACTGACGCCTCGCTCCGACCAGTCGTGTCACTTCCAACAGACGCCTTCTCCAGGAACAACTACCACCTCTTCGACGGTTATTTAAAGATAGAGCATGAAGCAGATTAGAATGGACTGCATCAGATTGAAGCACGACAATCGACATTAGGTTGATGTTTCAAGTCTGATTCAGCAGCATAGTAAGCATTACGCTCAGTGTAATTAGGATTAGTCCACTGCCTTGTCGAGGGCACCCCCTATAATAGCCAGTTCATAGCAATAAAGAGCAGTCACATTCTCTCCGAAGAACTCTTTGCCATTTTCCTCTATTTATTTCATAAGATTGGCGACTCGATCGTTGACAATGATCTTTACGTATACTTGTGAGTCGGCATGTCTTGCTAGGGGCCGCTATCGATTAGTGGATGAGTTGGAGTACTCGGGCTATGTCGAAGTGTATGTGAACCTATAGAGTCACATGATTAAAGGGTTAGGATTTAATTTGGATGGTGATCCAATTTTTTATGGACCACGAGTTCCTAATGGGCCTCAAAGTTTGAGACCCATCATGGATACCTATATATAGAGGGGCGGTGACATAGGGTTAAAGTGATTTTTTTGGAATTCCCGAAACCCTAGCAGCCATACCTTCCTCATCCAATACCACACTGCTGGCGCTATCACTCTAGCGCGTGGTGTTCCTACCCCGTACGCGTGGATACCTTAGAGGTGTTGATGCGAAGCATCAGCACTAGGACAATTCGCAACTCATGACAATCACAAGGAGTTAGAGGAGGAGACGTGCGGCTAGTACGACTACCACTGCATCAACAAGCTACATCGACCCTACTTCTGCTAGGATTCTGCGCGTCAAGTGGTAATTCCATGATCTATTACTAGTGGAGGTTCCTTGTTTACATGGTAGATTTTTTTTAATTTGTGCTAGCGTAGCCTACCCGTGATTCAACACACAAGCAACTGGCAGTGTTTGTCATTGATTCGATTGTAATCCTGTTGTTGTGAAAAAGGTGAGAGATTTTCCTATAACCTTTAAATGGGGTAGAAGAGGTAGAGAATGTATTGAAGCCAGAGCCTCAAACCCGATTCTCATTTTCTGTCTTTCTATATGGCAATTGTTCCTATTTGTGCTGACCCTTTACTCAGTTAATATATAGATTTCTTAAAGCTAGCTACTACTGTTTTGATCTTTTCACTTATTTGTTAAAAATCATTTAACACTTTATATTGGTGACCCATGTAATATGGAGATATGCAAACATAAACCACTTTATTGTTACTTTTTTTTGGCATGTTCCACTGAGGCACCTACACAAAGCAAATTGGTGTACACTGAAGAAAAAAGTTAATTTATATTTTGTGGCAGAAAAGAGCTCTGCCACATCTGCCATTATAGGTAATTATTTTCTGAGTTGTGCAGTATTCTAGACAGCACAAGGATAGTAAATGTTAATATTGTGTTAGCTTTTGCTGAGATTATGGAGATAGCGCCTTATAACAAAGTTCAATTAGAACTGAAGTTGGTGCTTCTTCATATTTGACCAATTATTGCTGGTATACATGAGCATTATTTTCCTAATTTTAGTCCATAATAAACTATAGTTTATGACTTTGATTGTATTGTTACTGCTTGACCACTTATTGTTCATGCCTTTGATGGCGAGAGACGGGTGAGTGGTAACCAGGACTTGCCTATGCGCCAGCAGGGCTGCACCAAGTTACAAATCATATTGTCTTCCACAAGGTCAGAGTCGTTGTTCTCTTGATGTCTCCTTAACAAATGCTCTGGTTTTAGCGCTTGCATTACAATGTATTGCTTGATATAATAGCTGATTACTAAAAATATAGTTGGTTCTATTTCGTACCTTGGTGGTGGTTGTTGTTGCCCTGCCGCTTGGTTTGGACTTTGGAACCTGTAAGAACCCAGTAATGTTTTTCATTCATTTCAGTAAATGAAGCCAGAGCCATACTCTCAACATCTAGAGGAAGAATTTTGTGTGCATTTTTATCTATGTAACAGTAATTGTAGCGTTTTGTCAGGTTTAAAAATTGCCAGATGTAATTCCTTTTCCTGTTTAAATGGCGTTAGTTCATAATGAAAAAACAATGTGTCATTCATGCTGAATTATTATTGTAAAAGCCATTATCAGCACTGTATGCATTTTTTTTTGAACTAATCCATGCCGCCCACAGCAACGCGTGGGGCGCTTACTAGCAGGGACGGACCCTCCCTTCGGGCAAGCTCGGGTGGTCACTGAGCTCCCCAAGACACGGACCACCCCTCCAGCGCCCGGCCCGATCGGGGCATTGGCGGACCCTCCTCCCTCGACTCTTAAGCTGCTGAGTAGCGCCGAGGCAGCGCCATGCCTGGTTGTGGCCATTGAGCGAGCCATTCCATTTCCAATTCCACGTGCCACATGAGCCCACAGCCACCGGCCTAGTAGCCCACCACAAGTCCACAGCGACGGGGCGAGGGTGGTGACAGGCGAGGCCGCGAGGGCACGAGGTGTGGCCAGCCGAGGGCGGCCGGGCAAGCGAGGGTGCGAGGCGTTAGCCGGCAAGGGGCGAGCCGATGAGGGCGTGTCCGGCAGACTCGGTTGGTCACAGATGATCTAAGCATGGAGTGTTGCACGCCACCAGTTCGATGCTTTTCCATAGAGCAAATTTGAAGCTTTGTTTTGTTGACGTTATTCTTTAACTATTCTTCAATGGGTTGCAACAACGGTGCGCTGCTTCAGCTGTTGGTGGGGAGCTACTTCTCAGAAAATATACCAAAGGTTCACATAAATACTCTGTGACTCTGTCTCTGTGAGTTAATGTGTAAGTTGAACATTGTGTCAAATACTCAAATGTTAATTGTCAATTTGTCATCTTTGTCAATAATCATTGTGAGACATGAGAAGGAAATGTGTTCATCGTAGTGTTCATGTGTTGATGTGCATATCACTTCATAAAAATCGCATCTCATGTCTAGATTAGTTGGAATTTGGAATTGAGCATAACAACTTGAATATCACTAGTGGAGTAGTGGATGAAAAACTGTAGACTGCAGTGCTATGTCTATTACCTATTGGCATTGTTGACTTGTCTAGCCTAAGAAGTATCATGTTCTCTTATGTTCTAATGTGAATTGTAGTTGAGGAGTATCACTGTATCAAGTCAAGATGAGCAAGCAAGACAACAATTAGATGGGAAAGCTCCGATAATAAGTATCTAGGTGATAAGTCTTTACTCTTTACCATTCATAATTTCACATGCTATAATCAAATAGAGTATTGAAATGTGTTGTCGTCTGTTACTTATTTGATTTGGTAGAAATGGATTCGAAGAGGTATTTTAGCAAAGTTTCGAGCACAAGTACTAGGGCAAGCGGAACATCATTATGTTCTAGTTCAAACTATTATCTTTGATAATTTGGTGGCAAATTGTTGAGTAAGCTTCATTTGTAAGGTATTTTTCTATGTCTTACCTTCATCTTCACATGTTCGCATGTGGATTGTAGTTGTTGATTTTATTTAGTATCATATACTATTGTTACTGTGATCGCAATATAATTTGTTTATGGATTCTTTTGATTCTGCGTAATCCCGTTTGATCCACATTTACGATTTCACTGTAGCTAATATTTAGTCCTAGATCCGCTAGATCCGCCCCTGCTTTCCAGTTTACTAGCATCTCTGTCTCGCCATTGCTGAACCGTGAGGCAGGGCACATGGTCCACATGGATGGTCCGAGTTGGTCCGGTGATCTGGAATTTTTTTCCAACTTCTGGCGACGCGATCGAACATGTGGGTTTGGCTTGGCACACGAACTACACCACTCGAAGAGTCGACAAGCGCTTTCCAGAAAAGTGGAGAGTGACGTTTACGCTAATCCATCCATGCGTTGCTGTGTACGACACTTACCAATGATCAGTCGAATCGGTGGTCCACCAAAAGGTGGTTCCGTTGTCTTGCACGTTCGACTTTTCAACGGCCCAGTTACCCTCTTGCTACTGCTGGTGGCCTGGTGCCCAGTAATGTTTCTACCAACCGGCGAGCGAAGCATGGAGCTGGTAATCCGTAATCGTCCGGCAAACGAGTCCTGATAAAGAGCATTGATAGAGCAGACCATACTTCTTCACTTTTGGGCGTCTCTGCCATGGAAGCTACAGATTAGTACTACTGCTATCAACGATGATAAAGTAAAAAAAGATTCAGATTAGAAGAAGAATTCCTTGCGTCAAACGATCACAACATATATATAAACGTATAGTAACATGGTCACGATCTCTGTCACTCGTTGTCATCTCGTCAAAAGTCGCGATCAATTTGTTCAGAGACCTTACTAGGGTCCATCTCAAACTCTACTCTAGTTTGTTCCGAGCCCTTACTTGCAGAGCTCTTTGCAATTTCGCGTTTTCGCTCGTAGGATTGTCAGAGAAGCACGGCGCATTTGTTCGTGTAAAGAGATGTCGATTGGCATCGGCTGGACGACGGGGAACGACGTGAAAACTGAAGGACGGTTTGTGCAATGGGAGGTCGGACCCGTCGATTTCTACAAGATATCAGATCCCTTCCGGATGGGGATCTGGACATGGTATGGTATGCATTGCCTAATTACCAAGACAGTCTCTTCTTTTTGCATAAGTTTGTAGGAAGATACGTGTTTCTATGGGTCTATATGTTACGTACCCGATGTAAGAACACAGAAGCACAACAGAGAACGGAACAAATGAACACGACTGAATTGCTTAGTACCAAATCCAACACATACTACAAGTAGTTTGGATACACGTTGGAGAAAGGGGAAGCTAAGGAAGGGATTAGCAATCAGAGGTGGGGGATTTGGAGAAGAGGGATTGGGGAAGAAGAGCAGTAGCAGGGAGGAAGGAAGAGCCTCGGTTCAGTGTTCTCTTCTTCGATCCTCCTTTTGTTGGCTGTAGCTTGCCCTTTGTAGTAATCGAGTCTGAGCTTCTCTTTGCCTTGGCCCACGGCCCATGACCAAGCAGGCCGGTATGTGACATTCCTCCTCCTAAATTTCGCTTGCCCCCAAGCCGATACACAATTACCACCATGCTTCTGCTGCATTAGCATTGCCCGTCCTCTTCATCGCTGCAACTCGCTGTAATAGTTGATAGATAGCCCTGAGAACAGTTGCTGCCAACCTTGATGTTTCGCTATCATAACAAGGCTTCCCAAACGTTCCTTTCCCCTTCCCAAGGTTGGATGATGAAAGGCCTGAACCTGCATTTGCCGCTTGAGAACAACTTGTTGAAGGACGTCTACAAAAGTTTGACTGGCAGATGAAGGTATTGAATAATCTTCTGTTCCAGGCACAAGAACAATAAGAGGAAGTAGAGCTATGGTCTGGACATTTGACTCCTTGGCAACAATTTCAGGAGAATAACGTGACAATGATTCCTCTCCTTCCATTATGCTGAGAAATATTGAACGATAGAGACCATGCTCATGGAAATGGTCAACCAAATTATGGATGTTGTATCCTCCAGATAAACCAAAGTATGCTTTGATTTGAGTAACACTCAAGAAATGGGTTTGTCGCTAGAGTCTTTTATCGCTTGCTCCATAAGGGCACTTGTCGCAATATGTGCTCCTCACGACATGTCACTTATTGTTCCTTGAGGAAAATTTCAGTAATCAACGCATGCAACTATGATTCCTCTCTCGCTAATCGCCTCCCAAGTAAGGCACCCCATGCTTTGTAACCGATAATCCAAGCCCCACGAGCCATAAAGGCCACCACCGACAGGTCTTTGTTATCTTTGGGGATGTACAAACCAACCTGTTTCGGGTTGTTCTCTATATACTATACTTCTACTTAACGACTTGAAAAGAAATAGTAATATCCAACTTGTAAAAAAACTGGCATAAGTAAAATTGCATAGATTGTGAGGGCAAGAAGTTGTGACATCCACCGGTAACCTAACAATGATGGAGCCATGCCACGGTATAGGCCTTTCAAGCCATTTTGCCTGTATATTGTTTTGACACAATCAAGGATCCCTTTATAAACCTGTTCAGAGGGCTTAGATTCTCTGAAACTGAGGTTCACTACACCTTTAACCTGATAAGCCAATTTTGTGCGAACTAGATCAAGAGGATATGTGCATATGACTGTTGTTCCTCCAACTGTTGATCCGGCCACTAGATCAAGAATAGGCCCTTGCCCAACATTAGGAAAACCAAGAATGATCCAACACCGATACTCTTCATAGGCCATATAATGCAAAGCTGCATAAGGAACAATCCGAGCAACATTGGCTCCATTTCCCCTGTAACACCCTAAAAGACCTTCTGTCTGAAAGATTGTTCGGAAAGATACCAAAATTCTTCCTTCGCAGGAAAGTCCATTCGACTCCAGCCCATCAATCTCTTTAAAGAATCCAGGGAGATGAACTACTGCTCCATTACCAATCACACATTGTGTGTTCTCATTAAGGATGCCTGATGGAACAAGATGTAGTGAAAACTTCTTTCCCTCGGAATTATATATGGTAGGTCCAGCATTAGCTCCACCTATCCCAGAAAATTCAACCACAGGAGAGGGCTTCATGCCAACAGCAGTAGCAAAACCAGAGTGATTGCAAGCTGATATCATACTCACAAACGTGATAGCATTGGGAGCGTGTGTCCCAACATCCGTTAGCTGGTGGAAAACCCTTAGAGCTGAATGACCATCTCCATGTATCCCATAAGCATTGATCATTGAATTCCAGGAAATAAGGTCTTTAACATCCATCGTCAAGATCGCTCAAAGAAAGTCAATCCTTCCTAACTTAGCATACATGCTTATGAGTGCATTGCATATCGAGACGTCATGCACAAATCCAGATTTTATAATGTATCCATGGAGCATCGGTCCTTCTGCAGTAATCCAAAGACTAGAGCATGCTCAAGACTATGCTCAAGACGATGATGAAGTCGGTACAAGCCCACCATCACCGCTATGAAGAGCAGCGAAAAGCTCCAAAGCTTCATTCACATGGTTACTCTTGGCGGGCATGAGATAATAGTGTTCCACGAAACAATATCATTAACTTTCATGCCTTTAAACACCAAATATCTTGCATCAACTTGCTCAAATCTAGCATACATGCCCATGAGGGAGTTTTCAATGCCGATGCTTGGGAAAGCACACATTTTAATCAAGTGCGCATGAATTCCCTTCCCATTCTTTAGGGATCCCAAACGGTGCAACCAGAAGAAGCGCAACCTGGACATCGCGAGAGAACACCCGTCCCTCTCCTCGTGCTGAGACACTCGAAAAGCCGCATGGCCTCTTCAACAAAGCCATTCTTTGCGTACATCATGATGAGAGAATTCACCATCAAACATCGTCCTCGAGCAAAGTCTCATGTCTTTGAGGTGGTGGCCATGGGGGCATCCACTCAGACTACTTTGGACAAAGCGATCGAACCACTTCCTTGGCATTTCATCATCCGGCTTGGTGCGGAGTGAGCTCGATCGTCCTCCGACTAGCATGCATCACCTCTTCCGTCGGCGGCTGAGTCCAAAGATCCTCCGGGAGCTCTCTGAACCAAACCTTGATCAAGTCTTCAACCTTGAGACCGCCCTGTTCATAGAGGCGCTGCCTCGGCGTTGAGCGCTTGGTGAGCGTCACGGTGGCAAGGATGGAGTCGGTGCATGGAGTGGCGTCTGCCTCGGCGTTGTCAACATCAGCGCCGATGGATGGAGCGTGGCAGGTGATGGCGACGTCGGTGTTGCAGCTGCGACACGCCGTCGAACACATGGTGGGCGTCTCGGGGGCGAGGGCGGCTTCTGCATGAGGAGCCGCTGCCGCCACGGCGTGGTCCACCGCGGTGACAAGGGTGGCCGTCGGTGCCGGCACGGGTGGTGGCAAGGCACGAACGGGTGGTCCTAGCGGCTGAACGACGGCCTTCAAGCCGACCGCGATCTCGTTCATGCGCCCTGCCAGATTCTCCATCTCCAATGTTTGTTTCTTCACGACGAAGATTAACTGGTTCAGCATCTCCTTGCACCGGGCTTCGCTCTCCTTCTCAGCGTCGGTCACGGCCACCTCGGAGCTCAGGATCGAATGCTCTGATACCATTGTTACGTGCTGATGTAAGAACACGTAAACAACAGAGAACGGAACAAATGAACACGATCAATTGTTTAGTACCAAATCCAACACATACTACAAGTAGTTTGGATACACGTTGGAGAAAGGGAAGCTAAGGAAGGATTAGCAATCGAGGTGGGGATTTGGAGAAGAGGATTGGGGAAGAAGAGCGAGCGAGGAGGAAGGAAGAGCCTCGGTTCAGTGTTCTCTTCTTCGATCCTCCTTTTGTTGGCTGTAGCTTGCCCTTTGTAGTACTGAGCACAGGCTTCTCTTTGCCTCCAGGCCCACGGCCCATGACCAAGCAGGCCGGTATATGACACTATATATCCATCGGATGATCATTGTTAGTGTTTTCTTCCTATCAAGGGAACAAACAGTATTTCCGTCGGATGTTTTATTCCTTGCAAACCTATGTCGTTCTGGTTATCTTATTTTCCTATCCCCTCCTATGCTTCAACAGTCCCAACCCTACAAGGGCATGCACAATGCAAGATGTTTTTACATGGGTGCTTAAAGGGAGAGGATTATAGTCACATCATTAAGCACCCATGTAAGCACCATGTTTTTCCTCGAATGCAAGCATCTCTTTATAGATATTTAATGTATTATCTATTAAATAGAGGTAGTTATAAATATAATCACCTATTAAGCAATAGTGCCTATTCTAGGCTCTAGCATCGATGCTATAAAATTTAGCACTTTATCTATTCTACCTAGCAAGAAAAGTAGTTTTCTTTGTTGATAAGCACCTCTCCAAACGCCTACATTGTGTATGCCCTAATTAATCCCTTTATCATTACTTTGAAACTGCAAGTTGGATAGAAGCTGCTCACTTTTTAAAAAGAACTTAAATTGTTTTTAGAGAAGTTACGTAGATCATCTAATCATTGGTCAGCGCTCATGATAGAAAATCTTCATTACAAAAATTCAAGGACGATTCATTCGATCTAATAGAGGAAAGTTAGGATTCATTACAAAGATTCAAGGACTATTCATTCGATCTAATAGAGGAAAGTTAGGATTCAGAGAGAGAGAGAGAGAGAGAGAGAGAGAGAGAAGTTAGGCTTCTTGGCACTTGACATTCGACCTAATGAAGGCTGCTATCTGAAGGCTGCTATCGGCGCAGAGGAAGCGTGCAATTGTGCAAACCTGTGTCACGCTCTTGCCATTGCTACAAAATTGTGTCACAGACAGCACAGCTTCCATTTCAATCAAACTACTGTCTTTTCGTCCCAATCAACAGATCATAGGCTCATAGCCCATTATTCAGGTAATTTTCTTGTATCCATAATTATATTGCCCCTTCTTTTCGATACATCTATATCACATTATTACTGTAAAAAAGTCCACGACATAGTTTCCTAGAGGCCGTAACCAGTGAGAACCATCTCTCGGTGTATACCCGTGAAAACTAAGCGTCTAAGACTTAAAAAATTATCAAATTTTTCTTGAGTATATGGGGATGGATGTTACATGACGCTGCAAAATTTCATGATAAAACTCTATTGCATTTTGGAGAAAGAAATAAAAAAGACAACGGAAGGATTTCTACCGTTTTTCATTCTTCCTTTTAGCTGCTTCTCCGTTTCGTTTGTCCCAAATCAAGTCGAGTTTGGCCAAGAATCTCTGCAAGGTCATGTAGCATCCCTCTCCCCACATCGACGAATATTATGAAAAGTTTTAAAGATTTGTACGCCTAGTTCTCAAGAGGTTTTCCTCAAGAAGTTGGTTCTCATTTAATATATTCTCTGGCTTTTAATATATACTAGAACGGGATGCGCGCTACGCTGTGCACCTGTTGGCACTAGCAGAGAGGTGGCGATAGCTATTGCTTTGAACATAGATGTTACGGAAATTGATTATGCAGGTAATCAATGTATAGATATCAGTGTTATTGATAGAACCGGTTTGTGCCCTTCAGATCATATTCCTTATGAGGGCAGCGCTCTTCGTATGGCAGAGCAATACAAACACAATACCGCTGTGAATACAGCGTTAACCATGGATTGAACAAGATATGTAATGTAACTGTAATTCAGGAAAGATAAGTTACGATTTGGTACTGATATATAGCAGACATAAGTATCACAGGATAAGGTATGTACAAGCGATAGGAAATTGTTAGGATGAGCGTCAGATGATAAGACGAACGCAGCAGTAATACAAACGAGAAGCATAGTCCCTGCGAACCAAAAGTCTACGGGATTGAAAATCTGAGTGACAAAAGCAGATAACCTTCGTAGGGTCGATACGCGGTGATGTAGGCGTTGTGGTCTCATGTGGTAGCGTATGTACCTGTTCTGGAGAACTCGGCGGAGTCGAAGGTGGCTTTGGCAGTGTCTGAGAAGGTACTGTAGTAGGCAAGAGAGGGTGTTTCGCTGAAGCACTGATAGATGGGCTAGGTGTAGTGTCGTGGATAGGAGCGGAATACTCTGAAAGCATGTGGTCTATGACAGGAGTGAGCATATCGTTGGTAGGACAGAGAACGTGTCGACTTGGAATGCTCTTTGCAGGAGCCGCGTGATCCACTGACTCAACTCCGACTAATTCTTGTCCTATATCACCAAAGAAGACAAACTCGACAACTGAAGCATTTTCTTCGTTAGCGTTGGCTATATCTATGCCACGTACAGGCAGCTTGTACCTATATGTTTAACATGTTAGATATGCGTTAGTGAGGTATTAAAACTGGAAATAGTAATAGCGAATTAGTGATTTCGTGAACAGGCATGGTTTTGTAATAACTTTGGTTTGGACGTCTGTAACTGTCACCAATACGTATGGTGGTCTTTCTGCATTCGCCGCAGCCTAGATACCACTAGCCATTGTTCGGAGCGAGATCTTTAATAACATTGTCAACAGTGTATGCGTGCCTATGATCATATAGGCCGTGAGGTATTAATAGTCGGTGGAAGTTGGGCGGATAACGAATGATGGAACCTGCGGATGTCTTTTGAATTATATCATACCACAACATCGTGCGCGTTTAGGGTAGATAGATGGCTGACTGTGGTCGATAGAGGTGCAACTTGTTCCGGATTTTGGCCAAACCATGTGATGTGATGAGGTATGGCGGCAAAGCTATAGTAAAAAATAGACAGCAGTAGTAATATGTAATCACTTGGTTCACATCCATACGAAGGGCAGTAAACGAGGTATTCTATAAAGCATATTATGTCTAATTATTACTTTATAAACAAACTGACATGTTCTGCAGAGCGACTACTTCTGGTACTGGAGCATTAGGGTACCATTTGCAAATTGTGCTTCTTTGAAGAGAGAGTTGACCTGGCAGATCACGATAAAGAGGTTAATAACAGCTGGTTGTAAATTTAGCGTGAACGAAGAACGACGCTGTACGAATCAATTCATTAAGCAGTGAAACATTATGGTTGTGTACCTTCATAGAGCCTGACAGTTAGACCAACAAATAGGACAACAACAGGGCCATCTGCTGCCAAAGCATGTAGGCTCTGCGCATCAAACTGAGTTGTGTGCGGTCCCCATAAAGCCACGATAGCCTTGTCTCTATGGTTGATACGAGCAATGAGCCATATTTAGGTTCAACGTAATGAAACTTTAGTATAAAAGTAGAGGCAATATGCATGGAATTAGTTAAGTGAGTACTGGTAACATCTTGTTTTCAATCCGTGAATAGTGTTTACCGTTGTCTATTATTCTCAAAAGCTCAAATCCATATTTCAGTTTCAAACTTCAAATTTCGATTTGATTTTCGGTTTCAAACTATCTTTCTCTCTTGGGCTTGGCCCCCTTCCCCTCCCCCTTTCGGCCCAGCTGGCCGAGCTCCCCTCTCGCCCTTCTCTTTGGCCGAGCCAGCCCCGAGACGTCCTGCCAGCCAAGCCGCTCTAGAGCATGCCCCCGTGCGTCCAGTCCACACGCGTGCCCGCACCTGCTCACCCGCCCCGCCCCCGTCAGCGCACCAGCTCCAGCCCTCCCGGTCATCGCCCTGGCATCAGCGTCCTCGCCTTGTCGCGTCCAGCACGCGCCCCGTGTCCTCGCCGCGCTTTGCCCTTGCGCTACGCACATGCACGCGCGCCCGCGCCTGCCGCCCTTACCTGCTCGGCCCTCCAAGTCGCACCGTGACGACAGCACTGTCCTCGCCGCCCTGCGCGCACACCGTGGCCGCGCCAGAGCCAGCTCCTACCCCGCCCCATCGCCTGCTCCTGCTCCCACCTGCTCGCGACGCCCATGCCGCCTCGGGACAGCGCGCCGCCCAGAGCCTCAACGACCATCTCCTCTCCTCCCCTTCGGCTATAAGGAACCATGAAGTACCCTCTTGATCCTCCTTCACTCGCCCTGCTCGCTCCTTGTCTCTATAGTCAAGAACGCCCGTGCTCCTCCTTTCCGGCCGTCACACCACCTTGCCTCTTCCTTCGCTCCGATGAGCTTTTCACCGCTCTCGCCGTGTCACGGCGTGTTCTGGCCCCCAAGGGACCTTTCCCCTCCCTTGTCTTGTTCGATTCGCTGCCAAGGAGCTCCATCATCGCCCCCCCTTCTCCCATGCCTCCAGCCACCGTCGCCCCGACAATTCGGTCGCCCCCAAGCCACCCCGACCTCACCTTCGGCCTATCTGTGTTCCCACACCGCCCATGCGCGCGCCCCCTTCGCCTCTGCACCGTCGCGCCGCCGAAGACACCGCGCGCCTCCAAGCCCATGCCGCCGTCACCCTGATGCTTCTCCGGCGCCATCACCCCCGTCAGTGGGACCTCTACCCTTGTGTGGCCCTGTTTCGCCCGCTTGCCAGCCGCCACTCGCCTCTGTTCGCTAGCGTCGGTAACACTCCCAAGCGACCCGAGCCTCCCTCTGTTCCTCTCTCTATCTCTCCGTGTGTGCCGCTCTCTGATGTTTGCTCTGAGTCTTGCCCATGTGCCCCCCCATGTCAATGGCTCTTGGTCTCCCCTTCCCTGTCTCTCTTTTAGGTGGGCCCGAAGAGTAATAGCACCTCAATGGACCCGTGGGCCAGTGCTGATGAACCTTGGCTCATGAGCTATGTCGTGCACCAAGCCACTGTGCAGTGGGTCCCGATTGTCAGAGAGACATCCTCTCTCCCCTCCTTTTTTTTTTCTTGTTTTAATTCAAAAGGCTCAACTTCGAAATTCCCGTTCTCCCTCGTTTTAACTCCGATTTAAGTGAATTTTGTTTCTAAATTTGTCTAAATTCAATATCTCACTATTGGAAGTGGTCTTATTTTATTTGGAGTTCATTTACTATTTCTTTAGTATTTATTTGTTGTGTTTGATTGTTTGTCTTTTTTCCAACACGTTCGTCCAAATAGAGTCCGAAGAAGCGGGAGATCTCCAACTTGATCAAGCTTAAGATTATCAAGACTCTCTTGCCTTTAACCCAGGTGAGTTAATACTTTGATCATTTTGAGCCTATATTTTATGCAAATTATATTATTTCAAAATAGCAAATTGCATGCTTTAATTCTTTATGCAAATGTATGTTAAATCTTAAGGTAGTTAAATACCAATTTGATAATTAATTAATTATTATACCATCCTTTGACAATTGAATCCATAAATCATTGTCACCCTAGTAATTATATGGTAACTATACTAGCTATCGGTTGTACTTAAGCGACATGCTAGTTTTGCTTAAGTACCGTGGTATTAAATACCCCAATCATCATCTTTTAATCATTATAATTGTTTTGGGCAGTCATTGGATGGATATGACTAAAGTATTTGAGTTAAATTAGTTTTACTTCTTAAAACCCTAAATAATTGCTATACCACATCTGGACGGATGATATGATGGATGGTATGGTGATGGGTGCTAATGCAACCCAAAGAATGTTGGTTTGTGGTTGGTATGTGGAATGAATCGTCTAGATAACTCTAAGGACTTAATCCTGTGATGACCTCCCAATGTAAAACAATGCAACCACAAGTCTATAATGGTGTCGACCTGGCTAAATAATTTGTATCTATCAGTATAGGTTGCACCAGGTAGATGACTTGCTACGCCGTTGACCTTCGTGGTTATGGGTAGGGGTGCACGACTTACGGATCTGTATGAGCGTAAGTCGTGAAGGCGCAAGAGGGGGTCTGGGTAAGGGTTAACGCAGGTGTGGGATCGTAACCCTTCTCAGGTGAAACCTTAGCGGGTGTAACAAATACTGGGGGATGCATTGTAAAGGCCTTATGGCGATCTCCCTTTGATTCACATGTCTAAGGAAGCGTGTGTAAGTATCAAGACGATTATCTCTTGTGGGTAAAGTATACAGTCTCTGCAGAGTATAAGCTGTTCGAATAGCCACGCCTATGGTCAAAGGTGGACATGTGAACTTACTAGAGTTAGTTCTTTTTAAAAAACCTTTATGGGTGGAATAAAAATATGTTGGGCTCACCTAGCCCTGAGTTTGGATTTTCCCGGGTAGTCATACCCAGTGATGTTAATAGGTGGAGGTAACGACAATCAAATTAAGCATAAGGTGGAGGTAACCTCTGCTGTTATTAATATTGCACAATGATTCTCTTTAATAAAATGCAATTGGTTAAAACGCTAAGTGATAGGATTTACTAATATTGATAATTGAAAACATTGCTTTAGCAAATAAAAGAACCCGAGCCACCCTTGTTAAGCCTTGTATGTATATTATTGCATCTTGTGTGTTGGTTCGTGAGTACGTAAGTTATGCTCATCCTCGCTCTTTTTCCCCAAACCCTCAGAAGCCACGGATGAAGGACATTATGCATACTACGAGGATCCAGACGTTGAAGGCCAAGGAGACGATGAAGCGTAGTTTAGTCTGTAGTTGTTTTAAATCTCGCCTCAGTCTAGCTGACTCCGTCGGTACTTGCGTACAACCAATATTATCTAAGTCCTTGGGTAATATCGGTCGTACACAGGCAACCCCAGTCGCTTGCCTGTGGAGAGATGTGCTCTCACTCTTTTGCTTCCGTTGTCGCTTCCGCTTTGTAATGTAACCCCTTAGCCTGTTCGGCCCTTATTGTAAAACCTGACCCGATGCGGTCTATGTGACTCTGATGTTTGTAAATTAATGAATGGTTCAGTCAACGTTAAGTATGAATTGATTTAGTGATGTATTCTGTGAGTGCTATCTACTGATCCAGGGAATAGCACAGTGTGTTCACAGAGGATTCTTGATTACGAAATCTGGGTCTGACAGTACTAACAGTAAAAACGCATTAGTGAAAAAACAATATGTATGTGAAAATTAAGACACATGTGACAGACCTGCCATTAGTGATAATTATGTTGCGAACTGGTTTCATGGCTCCCTTCACAAGAACTGTTTTGACATGCGAGATGGTTGTGATAAGCCTACTCGCATCTACGTATTACCTTATTTAACAGCCGGAGGAAAGCGCTCCCGCCCGCGAGGCCACGTTGCCCGAAAAACTTTGGCCCTCCGATCGCGCGCAGATTGCCTTGCGCCCGCACGATCGACCCGCTGTGATGTGTGCGAATAGCCTTCGCTCGAGCGGCCGCACGTCCGGTTGCCTCACAGGCCTACACTCCTCCTTCAGCCCAACGACGCAGCGCGCATCTGGTACGTCTGGTGGCCCACGTACCCACGCAGGTGAGCCGTGCATCCGTTCCCGCACCGAAGGGCGCGGGTGGTCTTCCTAGTAAATTGAAATGTTCAGACGGTTATAGTTTAGAAATTGTCATACATAGATAGTATGATAGTCGAAAAGAATAATTATCTGAGTGCCATACATTGCTGCCTAGACTGGTATGGTCTGTTGTGTTGACTGTATTCGTTAGGACAGATGATGATTCAGAGTCGATTTAGTATGGCAATTTGATAGCAGAAATATGGAAATGGAAAACATATAACTCTTTTTTTCGGGTACATAGCAGCTGAACGACCAGTCCTTCTGTTTTTTCGAGTTCTGTGGACATAGTGCTATAAGGATACATGGTTTATCCCGAACAGCCTGTCTGTTCTATATGTTTTTCTTTAGCAAAGACAACCTTACTAATATGTGTGCGTTTATTAAAAGCTGGCATGTGTAGGTATGTCTCTGTTGTAAATCTATTTGAGCACAAAATAACCCTATGAAGATGCATGCGTAAACCCCAAAAAATAGGGAGGCGTGACATTAAGTTACCTGAGAGAAACTGGTTTTGTCCACTGCGTGTCCTGAGTACATCGAACGAAGCTAGCATGTATTCATAGCGTGGGAAGGTGTTGGGCACAAGTGTGATCTCTTTAATCTTCGTGTATTTGCAAAACGGAGGAACTTCTTATTACATGGAGTTGCCCACGCATGTTGCAAATTCGCAAAAGTTGCCAAAACTCTTGGCGAGTGGGCTGGGTTTTGCAAAATTGATTCCGAGGCCTTTCCATTGTACATATGTTCTAGAGCTTGTTATACTATGGAAATTTTGAGTGTGGGATTGTAACGTCCCGTTTTCAGTTTGGGAATAGTAATTGCCATTTGCCATTTTAGAGTTCAAAACTAATTCAAATTAGCAAGTAATTTCAAATCTTCTAGCTCCTATCAAGCTTGGATTTGTGTTTCAAACCTTTTAGCAATTCCCGAATTCAAAATTTGGATTTGAATTCCTCTTTTCAGATTTGAGCCTCTTCTCAAATTTGCTTCTCCGTTCAAACTTCGAATTCAAGTTTCAAATTTGAACTTCGGTTTTGAATTTCTTTTTCCCCTTCTGGGCTTGGCCCACTTTCCTTCCCGGGCTCAGCCCGTTTTTCTGTCTTGGGCCGGCCCCCTTGCTTCTTGGCCCACCCGGCCCTTTTTCTCCCGGTCCATTCCCTTGAACCCGACCTGTTTTTCCTTTTGGCCCGCTCGGCCCAGTAGCCACCCCCAGCCTTCCCACCTTTCCCCGGCCTCCTCTTTTGGCCCGGCTCTCCAGTCTCCACCATGCCCATCTTCTTCCTTCGGTCTTCACCATCCGAGCACCTCCCTTCTCTCCCGTGACGCCACCGCCACAAGGCCGCCTGCCACCTCCCTCTGCCATCTCTGGCGCCCATGAGCGCCCACACCTCTGCCGCCACCACCCACTCCACTGCCATCTGCGACTTCGGTGCCTCTCCTCCTCGCCTTGTCTCGTCGCCACCGCGTCAGCAGGCCCACCCCGGTCGTCGCCACGCTCCTTTCCCGCGCGCTGCGCAGCACACACGCACCCGCATCCCATGCTTGCGCCCGCGTCAACTGCCGCCTTGTCACCTCGCCCACCTACCTTGGCCGCCCGGGTCACCGCCGTGACGCCATTGGCAGTGCCTCGCCCGTCCATGCCATCCCTCGGGACCCCGGGCCTTCTCCAGTGAGCCTCAACGGCTCTCTCCACTCCCCACGGCTATTTAAGTCCCTGATCGCCTTTGCCCTGACCCTAATCGCCCCCCGAGCGCCACCACACCTCTTCGTCCTCCCCTCCGGCCATCTTCGTCGCCCCGCATCGCCGATCGTCTTTCTCTGCACCTCTCTCCAAATCGGCCACACTAGAAGCACCAGAGGACGTCCCCGAAGCCATCCCGCCCCTCGCCGGCCTTCTTTTCCCCCTCAGACGGGCCCTCCCCATCACCCACCACCCCGCCGCCTCGAGCTCCCGTCGGCAGCACACCTCGGGTCTCCTCCTTCCCCATTGTCGCTTTCGGGTGGGCTCCTTGTCACCCGTATAAGCTCCCTTGGCCTTGAATTGAACCCCCTCGCTCTATGCCGCCGTGGCACCGTGCACAGCCCCCTCCCCGCCGCCAAAGCTCGCCGCTGGCCGCTCTAGCCACCGAATTCGACCGTGCCCTTTTGCTTGCAGGATCGCGCGGCGCCAAGGAGCCCGTCTTTGGCATCGCCGGCCGCCGCCATTAGCTCCCTCGCCGGCAACCAGGAGCCTTAGCTCCTTCTCTGCTTGGTCGGGACGACGGACAGCGCTGTGCGCATTTAACCCACCTGAATCACTGTCGGGAGTTAATACTAATCATTGGTTTAGCCTTAATTAATCACTGGTTTAAGTATTTCCCTTGAATCTCTACATATGGGGCCTGAACATAGTAACAACAGCCCTATTCACGCGTCTTTTAATTCCCTAATCCCTGTCCTTAGGGATTGTGTTTGATTAGAGGAGTTAATTGTTGGTCTTATCCTTGCGCTGAGTCTCTGCAACGTGGGCCCAAGGCAATTAGTTGAAGCTAATTAAGTCTGATTTCCTCGCAACCCAATGACAGTGGGCCCGATTACACAGTGCCACCCTGGTGGACCCATGGACCGATGCACAGTGCATGTGAACCATGTCACTATTCAGTGGAGCCTGGATGTCAGTGGGCCAATTTCTCCCTCCCCTTTTATTCCTTTTGATTTAATTCCAATTCAAAGTTCGGAAGTCTCTTTCTCCCTCGTCGTAACTCTAAAAAATTATGAAATTTGTTTCTAAAATTTTGTAAATTCAAGATTTTGCTAATGGCATAGGTCTTTTTCAATTTGGAGTTTATTTGTTAATTCTTTAGTATTTATTTGTTTTGTTTGCGTGTTGTTCCTTTTTCCGGTACCTTCGTCCGATTAGGATTCGAAGACATGGAGGATCTCCACTTCGATCAAGCACAAGCTTTGCAAGACTCTCTTACCTATAACCAAGGAGAGTCAATGCTTTGATCATATTGATCCCACATTTTATGTAAATTATATTCATTTAAATTACCAAAATTGCATGCTTTAATTCTTTAATTAAATGTATGTTAAAGTTTAAAGTAGTTAAATACTCATTTGATGATTAATTAATTAATATGCTATCCATTGATATTTTAATCAATTATTCCATGTCACCCTAGTAACTATTTGGTAAATACTAGTTATAAATTGTACTTAATTGACATGCTAATCTTGCTTAAGTATTGGGATATTAAATGTCCCAATCATCATCTTTTAAACATGAAAATAGTTTGGGCAGTCATTGTGGGTAAACGACTGAGATGGTTGAGTTGATGTATTTTACTCCTAAAAAAATCCTAATTGCTAATACCACATCTGGACGGATGGCAAGGCGGTGGGTGCTCACGGAGCACGAGAGTGGTTGGTATGTGGTACGAACCGTCCGGATGGATTAATGACTTAATCTTGTCATGACCTTTCGTGTAAAACAAGTACAACTACAAGTCTGCAAATTGCAACTTGGCTTAGTAAAATTATTAAACCCTGAATGTATCTCACTGGGTGGAGAAAGGGAATGTGCAAGCGTGCGGTACATCCAACTTGAATGGGACACAGATATAAGGTGAAGTTGCCAGCCATTATGGGTAGTCCAACTACACCAAACGCTGTGGTACAACGATCCCGCACAACGTATGGGCGTAACCCCATATGGGTGAGATGACGGAAAGGACAATGTAGTTTGAAAGGTTACTGTGACGGTCGCTCAACTGCATAACTAAGGAATCATATGGGGTAACAAGTATGACTATCTCTTGTGGGTACAGTGTACAACCTCTGCAGAGTCTAAACTGTTTAAACAGTCGCGCCTACGGTCAAAGGCGGACATGGGAACTTTACTTGAGTTAGTTCTATTTCAAAAACCTTTGTGGGTGGTATGAAAAATATTGTGGGCTCACCTAGCCCTGAGATTGAATTTTACCTGAGTCGTCGAGCTCAGCGGTGTTAATAATGGAGGTAGCTCCAATCAAATGAAGCATAGGTAGAGTTTCCGACGGAGAGGACCTCTACTGAAATAAATATTGCACAATTACTCTTTTTAATAAAATACAATTTGGTTAAAATGCTAAGTGATAGGAATTTGTAATTATGATAATTGAAAACATTGCTTTAGCAAATAAAAGAACCCGAGCCATCCTTGTTAAGCCTTGTATGTATTATTATTGCATCTTGTGTGTTGACTTACGAGCACGGAAGTTATGCTCATTCTCGCTCTTTCCCCCAAAACCCAAATCCTAGAGATTACGTATACCACAAGGATCCATAAGTTGGAGACCCAGGAGTTGATGAAGCGTAGTTTAGTCTTTAGCTGTTCTAGTCTCGACCCTGTCTAGTTGACTCCGTCGGTGCTTGCGTGCATCCTATATTACTTGAGTCTTTGGGTAATATCGGACGCACACGGGTTTCCCCAATCGCTTGCCTACGGAGAGATGTGCTCTTATCCTTTGCTTCCGTTGTCGCTTCCGCTTTTGTAATATAATATTTGGTTTGTTCGACCCTTATTGTAAAACCCGACCCGGTGCGGTCTATGTAAACTCTGATGTGTTGATTAATGAATGATATGGTTTAATCTGCGCCATATATAAATTGATTCAGTGATGTATATATGAATGTTATCTACAGATCTAGGGAATAGCACAGTATCTTTCACAGAGAATTTTGATTCTCGGAATCCGGGTCCAACAGGAATGCACTTTTTCAACTCTGAATTTCGCCTTAAGGTTCTGTTACAGCTAGGTAGGTTCTGTTACAGCTAGGTAGCTAGGTTCACTGCAAAATCTTGAGGGCTGAAAATACTAATCTCTTTTGAGAAATAAATACTATCTATCTTTCACTCCAAAAGAGAACAAAACAGTAAAAGACCTGCTAAACACTGCCAGAATGCAACATAGCTGCAGCTCTAACTTGTAAGCAACAATTAAACCAATAGACAACACGATCATCACACAGACAAACGACGCTGCGCAGCAAACAGCAAAAATCCTTCAAATTCTCAATCTATATCACGCACCTGGCATCTCAGGAAAGAACATCGGAACAAAGAAAATGAGCAAGAGACCAGGAAACGCTGTACATCAGTTGTTAACCGCTAATTAATCTGCTAGGCTTGAGGTTTGAGTTTCCGAGTTCCTACGGATGTCCACTAAAAACAGATGATACTCACATAGGTTTGTCTTGTGCAAGGTGCTCGATCAGCTGCAGCAGCTGCCGGATTGAGAGGACTGCCTACCCTTGGAATGGCCTGGGGCTACATCATCTCCCGGTTTGATACCAGTAAACTGCAAGAAACAAAGTAGGGAAGTAAGCTGGTAAGTTCATGGTAATAGAATTCTTTAACCAAACGACGAAACCAATAAGCAGAATCTGCAGAATGGAATCCATGTGAGACCAGGTAATGTGCAATTGACCTCGTTCATATCAATAGCACCGTCCTGAATTTTCCTGTATATCGCTGATGCAGTTTGAATGAACGCCTACATGAAAATCCCACGTTAGAAAAAGCCATCACAGATTAGCAAGTATGATGAGCACCATTCTTGCAATCAAGAGGAAAAAAAACTCTTGAGTTACCTCCTCCACATTCTGTGCGGTTCTTGCAGAAGCTTCCATGAAGATAAGGCCATTCTCTTTAGCAAACTGTTCACCTTCTTCAGTGCTAACAGCTCGATTGCGAGCTAAGTCGGATTTGTTGCCAACCAGCATAATAGTCGTGTTGATGTTGGTATTCACTTGTTGCCTCACTTCCTCTAGCCAGCTTACGAGATGATTGAAGGTGTCTCTCCTGTTTATCACAAAGAGCAGAGAAAACGAACAGTATCAAGAGCAACTTAATCTGATTCAGAAATTGCAAGGTGGGTAATTAAGTACCTGGTGATATCATAAACCAGAAGAGCACCAGCAGCACCTCTGTAGTAGGATCGAGTGATTGACCTGAAACATTCCTGACCTGCCTGCAGTTCGACACAAGTTAAAAATCAGAAACCCTTTCGGCAGCATACGAAACCACAGAGCGAATAAATGACCCTACAAGCTCCAGGTTGGAGTCATGTTGTTCTAATTCTCGCTTTAGTGATAAAAAAACATAAGAGATTTCTGTCCAGTGACCAAACATATACAAAAACATTACTGTAACTAGACACAGGAAAAAAAGGGCTAATGCATGCAAGCCAAGCAACCCATATGAGTAAGAATAATTTAGTCCAAAAGTGTATCTGACTAATATAAGAAGCGTTAGTGTTTTCTTAAAGTTCAGAGCACAAAACCTACCGTGTCCCACATCTGCAACTTTATTTGCTTGTTGTCGATCGAAACCATCCTAGCTCCAAATTCGGCACCAATAGTCAAGTCATGCACAGGATGGAACGGGTGGTCGGTAAACTGCAACAGAAGGCATGACTTCCCTACACCTGGGAAAGTTCGTGACATGGTTAGCAGTGACAAACAAACGGCAATGGCTTTACTAATTCAATAAAAAAAAGCAAATATTAATCAAGCAGGTCAGCATCGAATGGAATAAAACTGATCGATGAGCTCCATGTAGTTGCAGGCCACGATCGCGGTTACGTAGAATTAACTACGTACAGACAATCTGCACGCCGCCGCAAAAAAAATGGGGCGTCACTACTTCTGGCGTCCTCTGCTCTACAAATTGCCTATCATGCATACAAGCTTATCTCAGTAGCTCCCGTATTTTCTATTTTCAGTGTGCCCTAATTACAAAAGGAGGTGTGGTATGTCAGTATTTTTTTTTGTTAGGGAGTACTCCAATTTTAAGTCATTGGATTAAGATCCAAAGGATATCATCCTTCTCTCAAACCATATATATTTCTCCGCCTTCCCTTCCCTTCCCCTCCCCAAACCCTAGCGGTCGTTGCCATCCCCCTCCTCCCACCGTCCCTGTGTCGACCTTCTTCCTCTTCACAGGCGAGATCTCCCATGCCGCCTTCCTTTCTCGTTTTCGGCAGCTATCGCCGCCGGATCTGTCGCAGTTGCCCGCCGCCTCCTAACCACTCGTCCTCGTCACCCCCGCCGACCTCTATCGCCCTCCACCAACCTACGGCGCCGGCGGTGCCACAGCCGCCCCGTCTCCTGCCCTGACCTCCCTCAATACCTAGGGCTCCGATGAACCCAAGTTACCCAATCCCGATGAACCCTATTCCTAACCTTTCCAGAGCGCTGCCGAAGTCTCGCCGCCAATCGTCGGAGCCACATGAAGCATGAATCGCGAGGCAAAATCGGACGGAACAAAATTCGAGTAGTCCCAAGGGGAAGAAATACTCGAGTATTCCTAAACAATTTTTTTTTAAAAAAAATTATCAGAAAATCGCGCATTGAATTCTAATCAATCGACCGAATCAAAAAAAACGCGCGTCGGGAAGATAGAAGCAAAGAGAAATAATAAGCATGCGGCGCCGGCCGGACCAAGAAATCCCGACCGACCTGTGTCGCCGACGACGATGTACTTGAAAAGGTACGCGTACGACATTGCTTCGCAGTCCGAGACCGCCCTCCCTTCCCGCTCTAGGTTGGACGGGCCACAAACCTCGCAGCTCCGGATCGGGGAGAAGAATTCTGATGCGAGGTCCCAACTGCGACAGGTGGGAGCTAGCGCCGTCGTGGCAGGAAGGTTCGCCGGGTGGCTTCGCTTGTAGTACTAGCTATAGTAGGTATCATAGGTTCATTAGGTTAAGGAGGGTTAATAGGGCAGAAGAATCTTAGCCACAACACAAGAGGACCGACCGATACAATACCTGATCTGTTAGGCAGTTCCTAATTACGCGAGCAGTCCAGAATTTGCCCAGATTAACCTAGGCCCTGCACGCGAGGATAGAAAGAAGTCACACCTAGCCGTCCGATTTAGCACTACGATGCTCAACGAGAAAGACTAGACAGTAGAGAGAGCGGACCTCCGGTGTCTACGCGAGGGACTGGAGGGTTCTCAGAGAGGGGAAAGACTAGACAGTAGAGAGAGCGGACCTCCGGTGTCTACGCGAGGGACTGGAGGGTCCTCAGAGAGGGGCTTCGGTTGCGAGGAAGTAAGTGTGTATTAATTGTTCGAAAGATTCCAACTGAGTTATTACATGGGGGAAGGAGGCTATTTATAGCCTTCCAACAGGGTAGGTGATATTACAGATCTATCCTCAAAGGGCTTCTATGCATGTAGGCGTTGCAGGGACTTTTCCTACCCCTACGCGTAGCCTATGGCTCACGGTGGACCCTCTGGCCTTGGTCCATTCAGTTGACGCGTCTGGTCCACCGGTGTTCTCCTTCCCTCCGGGGCGTGCGGGGTGCCCTTGGGCCGAAGGGCTCTGGGCACCCTTCGGAGCACCCCGAGGCGGCCCCAGGGCTCCTAGCTTCTAGGCTTCAGGGCGCCTCATTAACCCTTCGTCGCGCCTCGGCAACCCTCCAGCTGCTAGGCCTCGAGGCACCTCAGCGACCCTTCGGGCCTTCTTCGTGGCCTCCGGCTGCCAAGCCCTTGTGGGAGGTCCTTCTGTCTTCGTCTGGTCACTGGGGTTGGTTGGGCCGCCCCTACAACAAGCCCCTCGCAGTCGAGATCCTGCTTTGTCATGGCTGAAACCACACCCTTTTCCCCGAAGGGTCCAGGCCCACCGTCCCCTTCAGTCTGGCAAAGCATGGTCGCCCTTCTTCATTGGTCTGCGCTTCGACGCTAGCAGCTGGAGTTGATGGCACCTCCTTGTGTGGCATGTGTGCTATTGGGTCCTGTGCCCCATAATGGCGTTGGTTGGGAGTCCTGTTCAAGGGACACCTGCCGCCCGATGGTTGGCTTGTGTCTCCTTGGCTCCCCTGCCCTCTCTAGGCCCATGCCTAATGCAGTTATAAATAGAGGACCGTCCCCTCTTGCTGGCTTTCATGCCCATCACCTGCAAACCCTAGCTTGCGTTCTTGATTTTTGTCGCGCGTTTGTTGTTGTCGAGGGTGGTTTGCTCCAGTGTTCTATCTCGGTTGCTCCCTTGTGACCGCTCGGGCACTACAGGCAATGAAGGATGAGGGGAAGCTAGAGGACCTAGCGAAGGCACGGGTCCCCAGGGCAGAGACAGTGTCAGCACCCTTGGACGACGAGGCGGTGGTGTTCGTCGCCTATTTTGACGCTAGTCTTTGCTTCCCCTGCATGGGTCTGGTGGCGGATGTTCTTCAGCTGTATCAGGTGGAGTTGGCGCAATTGACGCCCAACTCCCTTGTCAAAATCGGCGTCTTCGAGTGGGTGCTACGTTCCACCCGGGCGAGCGGGGAGGGGCGCCTCTTCGCGTACCTCCATGAGGTGCGGTGCCAACCGAAGAAGAAGATGAGTATCGGTGAGACGCTGAACTCAGCGAGATCAACTTCGATCGAAGTTAAGCTTTCGAGGTGCGTCCGACTCGACAACAGAGAACCATTGGGAGACCGATTGGCGCGCAGTTGGTTTTATCGAAGTCCCATGGCGTGTTACGTGATTGAGCGGGGGACCCATTCAACCCATCACCACTCTGGTGATTGCGCTAACCTCGAGGGAGGAAGCGCTACTCCACCTCCTGCTCAGCACCACCTAGAGGCTCTTTAAGAGGGACCTGGTGGAGGAGTTTTGTGCATTTTGGGTGTGGCCCCTAGCCCGAGGTTGGAGTGTGGAGCTCGGGGACCCGAAGGGTGGGCCCCCGACCTTTGTGGTTAATGGCAGTAAGGGTACGTGGTCCTGGCCTAGGTTCTCTTACTTTTTCCTTTGTTTTCTTTTGTCTCTCTGTTGTTTTACGAGGTGGACTAGTTTTGCCAATGATGCCCATTGACGAGGCCACGCGCGTCGCGGAGCAACTCCTCGGGCCCTATACCGGCGAGGAGCATGCGAAGTGGGGTGTTGCGGTGCGAGATCCTCGCCCGAATCGTGCGTACCCGGACCTAGCGTTTCGTTTAACAGAGCGCTCGGACCCGGACGAAGGAAAGAAGAAGAGGGCCTGCGTCCCCGAGGAGCTAGAGGCATCGGGTCCGATTGACGTAAGGCCCCTTCGTTCTATCGGGGCTGATGTTGGAGGGCCAGCCACGTCGGGGCGAATTCTACGGACCAACCCTCGAAGAGGGCTTGCTCGAGCGGCTCCTCATCAGGGGAGTTCCCAGGCTCTCCGGCTGCCGATGAGAATGTGGTGGGGGCAGCGGTTGGTGCGGCGGTCGAGGTAGAGGCAAGTTCGTTTTGCGTAGTGAACTTGCCTCTTGAGGAGTCTTCGGGCGGCACGTTGTCTCAGAAGTATGCCTAGAGTTCTGAGGATTCCTAGGTGGTTCCCCCCACACTGGGCTGCAATGCGATTAGTATGTGCCTGCCCCCTATTACTCTTGCTCTTGCACTCGCCTTAACTTGTGTGTTTTCTAGTCCCGAGTGGCGAGGAGGAGAGGGACAGCGGTGGAGGCTCTGAGTCCCACATGTCTGAGGCGGCTCCGTCACCTGCTGTGGCTCGTGGTGCTGCTGGTTGTGCGAACCTTGGCCCGCTGTGCACCAATGACTTCAAGATTAGTGCCGGGGCGGTGGCCGTTTGCGAAGAAGTTGCCAGCTTCGCCACTCCGGCCTATGTCGAGGAGCTCTTCCGAAGCATGCGCACTGACCAGATGTTTCGGTCTATCGAGGCGAATGCCACGAAGGTGATCCTGAACTTGCCCACTGCTCCGGCTGCCCTTTTTTATTTTTCGTTGTTGACGAGGATCTAATAATCCTCATTTATTTATTTATCTGTAATTATTATTATAGATATTAACATCTCCATATTAGTCTTAAGTATACCCCTTAATATTTATAAGGGAGAGGTCGAGCTGCCTGGTCATAAACCACCCCATGGTCATGAGTTTTCTTATGATCATGATATAGTCGCAAGCCTTTTTACGACCATCGAGCAGTCGTAAGATCTTCTACAACTTGGTTGGCTTCAACCAGCCTGGCTTCGACAACCCTATAATTGATAGGGCTTGCTGACTTGTGGGTCTAATCAGTTAGGGAGTATTATGCGCCATGTTTAACACATGGGGTACTTAATATACGCTGTTACATTTTGTGAGTAACCGCATGAATTACATCTTTCTCTGACAACAATTGCCTAGCAACGTGGGGGTGTCACGTCCCTGGTGGCAACTTCCATCAAGCGGTTCGCCAATTGGAATGTTGGGACACCTCTTCATTTGGAGGAACTGCCACCTCTTCATACGTTATATAAAGTTGAAGTCAGAAGGCAGAAGGGGACAAGCACAATGTAGAGTACAAGCTCTAGTCTTTCTCTTGATTATAATCAGTATACTCAATATAGCCAAACAGGAGTAGGCTTTTTATTCTCTCCGGAGAAGGATTGAACCTGTATAAAATCCCCGTATCATTCTCTACGTGATTTTTATCTAGGAGACGCCTCGAATCAAACAATCATACATAAGATCAGTTCTAGATCACCGACAGTTATTTTTTATTTTTTTATGGCTCGTTCCGCGCAGACCCTGATGTTGTCCTACACTCTCGAGGGGAACATTCTATGCGGTTATGTGGAGGTCCAAGGGAGGGTCGACTCGCAACACGCGTAGTGTCGACGATCGAATCGCCGATCTTATAAAAATAAAAGGAGGAAAATGACGTAGAGTATCCTGGAAGAGAATGGGGGCTGCTCTTTATTTATATAAACTGGGTTTACAAGACTTGACTAGGGACTATCTCTAATTACACTGAATGTATTGAATACTACTACTTCGGCTTTTGTGTTGCCTTCTGTTGTTCGCTGTTGTGTGTCTCCTCCTCCTCGTCTTCTGTGCTTCACCATTAAATAACTCCCGAAGAGATGGCAGTTACTCCTGGGAAAGACGTCCTTGATGAAGCGTTACAACTGGTCGGAGGTTTAAGGTAGTTAACAATGTGCTAACTGCCTTGCGGTTAAGTATTTGTGAGACATTTAACCGCAAGGTGGTTTATCGTCAGAGTCTTATATGTCATCGTAAGTTATGGAACGTTTAGCACGTGTCCCATTCATCATACGGTTAATGGTACTGCTCATAGCATTTCGAAGCGACCACGGTGGAACCTAGTCCGACCGTGGTACCCATCGTGTAACCTCTGGAATCCTTACGACCAGTGAGGTCGTTAGCCTTAGGGGTTACGACCATGAAGACGTATGGTCTTTTTATGTATTTAAATTAATACATAGAGGTTTTAATCCTCGTCAGCTAGCCCCCGAACTTTAAATGAACAGGTCGTGTGAATGCCTTTTCCCTATGAATTCATATCGGGCAGACCACCATTTAATGTCATGACATCCGAGGTGGTTTGTGTTCATTTTAAAGTTGAGAACTTGCCATGGGAACCGAAGAGTTTTTCTGTCCGTTGAGCGAAAAAGAAGCTTTTTGCCGTTCAGACTTTTGTGGATATCCTCCAATCGTAATTCGAAAGACCCGAGACTATAAAATCCCCATCGCTAGACCTTTTGGATTCTTTATGCTTCCAGATCCCTTTTTCTGATCTCTTTTATCCAGACAAAAATCTTCGTCCTTCCTTTCTTGTTCTTCCGACCACAAAAATCTCCTGCGAGTTCTGCTCATCCTCAAGGATTTTCATCATGTCGGAGCAAATCACAAAGTCGGAGTTGAGCAAGAAAAAGCTTGAAGCTTTGGAGAAGATCGGGATGCTTCCGGACAAGAATTTGATCAGATGGAGATCGGCATTTGGAGAGCATTTCCCAAGTCGCGAAGATGAGGAAATTTCTGCTTTCCTCACCTACATCGAATGTGAGCTGAGATTGTCGGTACACAAATTCCTTCTCCGTATTCTTGAATTCTACGGAGTGGAATTAGTGAATTTGGCCCCGAATTCTATCGCCAACATCAGCATCTTCACATATTTGTGTGAAGCATACCTGGGATTGCCTCCAAGTTTGAGGCTCTTCAGGTATTTTTACCGAATGGTGATGGGGAGAACCACGGAGACTCCCGGGGAATGTACATTGTGCCTTCACGACGGAAAGGCCGATGAGTACATTCATATGTACTCAAAATCCTCATGATCGTCATGGAAGAAGAACTGGTTCTATATGACGGTTACGAGGGACGACGACCTCTATTTCGCGGATGAGAGCAACGGAAAATCCCAAATGGAGAAAGACCGTGGAGAAGATGTAGTGGCTCGAGGCGATGGGTGGATGCCATCTACGACCTACGAGTCAAGGGCTTGACCTCTTGGCATGTGGTGAGGGATTTCACTAAGCGCCAAATTAGCCCATTAAAGCTTCGGACTCACTCCCTGATCTGGTCCATTGGTCGTGATGAAGCTATCTCAGGAGGTGGTAAGTCTTTGAGATAACTCCGACCAGTATTTACATTCGATTAATGTATTATCTTAAAACATGTTCATGTCTTATTTTCTCTCTTCTTTTGAAGCTCTTTCCCCTGAAGAAGTTAGAGAAAGGATTAGGCTGATCTGTGCAGGGGAGCCTGGAGAAAATTTGGATTTCGAGATCTTGGCCATAGCCTCTGCCAAGAGAGAACAACAAGGCTTAAGGTAAAAATCTCTTTTATCATGTATACATATATATTCTCCGATCAGGTTTTTGATCATGCTCGCTTTTGTAGCTGGTCAAGTTCTGAATTACACACACCGGTGAGGCTAAACATCCCACCGTTGTTCCAACCGACTCGTGCCTGGATGCTTTGGAAGAGGATGCATCTCCCGAGGTAATGTAACATTTCAAAAGAAATATATATATAGTTTAGATAAAGATTTCATCACCTAACCAAATTCATTTATTGGTTTAGGTGGAGAAGGTCAAGGCCACCAAAGATACGACTACGGAGGTTGCCAACCCTGCATCGGCCGTTGATTTAACGGACATTGTTTTGGAACAAGCGGTATGGAGGCTGGTGAAACCACTCCGTCCGACCAGATCATCAAGGACGTAACTTTTGACGAACTGATCGAGAATATCGCATCCGATATTCTGTTGGATAATGCCACAGATTTGGCCAATCCTGTCGGATCAGAACCGGCAAGGCCAGAAGAAAAGAAAAGGAAGGGAGACGGTACAGATTTTACTCTTCCGCGTTTCAAAGTCAAATCCCGGAAATTAACTAGGTACGCCAAATGAAAGTGGTCATATAAGCGATACCTTTAATAACTTCTTGATGATTTGATGCCTCTCCTTTTTTAACTTTCCTTATTTGCTTGGCATAGGTCCTCATGCGTCCGGCCGCTTCAGACTGATTCCTTCTAAGGACCCAATACCAAGAGGTCCATGAGCGCACCACTTCCCGTGATAAAGTTCCCGAGGAAAGAGTGGCCTGAGAAGCCCCCAAGCAGGCGTCAAGGCCAATAGTTGAGTTGGAACCATTGGTGGTTCTAACTCCTTCTGCGGAGATAGATGCCCCTAAGGGCCCTCAACAGGTTCCGACCATTATTGGTAATTCTCCTCAACCTGACAAGTTCCCTTTTCGCCCCGATTCATCGAGGATAAGGAGCTTGACGAGGCATGGGAAAAGATATCGACCATCAAATCAAAATGCATCCCGATTCCATTTTTGGTGGATACAATGATTTGGCAATCCGTAAGTATCTACGACCAGCTTCATAATCTCTCCTAAAAAGTCTTTTAAAGAGAATTTTTAAAGAGAAAAATGCTATTTGAACAAAGATATGGTCGAGAACTTTCTTTGTGGTCGGAGGATCGACCCAATGGATTAAAGACTTGGAGCGAAACACTCAATTAGAAAGTAAGAACTTTCCCTTAGTTTTTTCTTTTCTTCAATGCTTCGCCCTTTGCTAATTATTCTCCTTTATCGTATTTGATAGATTTGGAGAAAATAAAAGAAGAGATCATGGTTGAGAAAGCCAAGACGGCTCGCTTGAAGAAGAAATCAAAGTTAAGGACGGTCGATCACGAGGCTACGACCGACAAGGAAGACCTTAACAAGAAAATTGAAGGTAATAGGTCGTAAACTTGACTTATTATTTTTCTCCAATTATTTTCTTGCTTATCACTGCTTTTACTCTTGCAGAGAGCAACAACAAGTTTTGGACAGAGTAGAGAAAACTATGAAATTTGAGCAAGACAAGGAGGCAGCTCTCGTTCAAAGTTTAGATGAAAAGACTATATTTTTGAACAAGATGATCTTTGACATGAGATCAGGATCAAGCTTGCCTACCTTTAGAGATCCAGTAGAGAAAATGAACTATTTTGGTCAACTTCTAGAGGATCTTAACAATCTGCTCAAGGCTACTCGGAAGAACTATGCCTAGGCCATGAAAACAGGCGTTGCTAATGGAGTTAGTTTTGCTTTGGCAAAACTGAAAGCTTCCGACCCCTCTATTGATTTCCAAGTTGTTGAAGATGACTTCAACTGCCTACCTGAGGAGGCAACTAAGTTCATAGAAGAACTCAAGCCACTTGGAGATAAAGTAGTAGAGGAAATGGAGGTCGGATCCCCATCAAGCAATAATTAGTCTGGGAACATTTCTAGAGTAGACTCCTGCAAAAAAGTGTAAGAATATCGAATATGTGTAAAACTTACCTTTTATGTCATTTAACAATGCCGTTGTTTTATCCTGTTTGACTAATTTTAAATTCTCACACACCTCCTAGCCCCTGACTACTTTATAGTAAAAGAACTTTACTATACAAGCAGGTAGCCAAGAAAGAGAATAATAAAAAAGTCGAAACCATAATTTTGAAGGTATGTGCCGATATGAAGTCAAAACTGATCGTACCAATACTAGAAAATCATTGTGGTCGGAACCAGCTTATGACTTCGCGTGGTTATAGATCCTTGTTTGCCATGATCGAAATACCAATCAAAAAGTTATATATGGTTGGATAAGAGACCTTGTTTTGTGACATAAGGAGAAATGCAAAAATGTATGCAGCAAATTATAAGTGAACTTTGTTTATATCTATTATCCTAAAGTCTGGTCGGAAGGAATGCTTTAGATCTGAATTCACATATCATATTTCGCGAAACGTGTTCAAACTCTCTATCCGACTGGTAGCGAGGATCGTAAGAAAAGAACCATCGCTAGGAAGCTCCTTCCAGTGGGCAGGACCACGTGTGAAAAAGGAGAGACTTCGACTAGGAGGCTTTCCGTGTCCCGACCAGTAGCCAGATAAGAGCAGAGCAGAATCTTGAAATAATGAAATATAACCTTCATAATCTGAGGCATTTCGTTCAGTATGGGAAGTTATTTGTACGATGCTCGATTACATATATTTCATTAAGAAAAGAATGTTGTCGCGTGGTAAAATGCTCACGACTAGGACAAAACGGCGATGACTTAAAAGTCGTTGAGAGTAATAGAGATCCTTAGAAAGGATGTCGAGAGAAAATTGTCTTCTCCAACCAGTTTAAATTAACAATCATGAGCGACAAACCTATAGGTATATATATATATATATATATATATATATATATATATATATATATATATATATATATAAGCAATGTTACTTATTATTATTATTATTATTTAGAGCGTAAATGATTTTATTGAAATTGAAAGAAATGAAAGAAAGTAAACAATAATTAAACATAGAACTTACGCAATTGATCAATGTTCCAAGAATGTGACAAATTTTGCCCATCGACATAGCCTACCGACGGAACACGGTCAGTAACTTCGACCACGGTGTAAGGACCTTCCCACTTGGGGGAAAGTTTATTGCGATTTGCAGCGGCTCAATTTTTCGAGAACCAAATCACCTACAACAAGGTGCGAGGTTGCACCTTACGACTATGGTACCTTCGCATGGCTTGTTGGTAGATCGCCGATCGTATAAGAGCTTGATTTCGCTGCTTTTCAAGGAAATTGACGTCGCCGAAGTCTTTGTTCATTCTCGATCGTTTTCGTTAAAGCGATCAATTCGAAAGAGAGCCAATTTTGAGTTCTCGAGGAAGCATGGCTTCAAATTTCAGTAAACAAAAAAGAATGGTGTTTCACCGGTTGCCGACGGTCGGTGGGTTCGAACGCCCATAATACGATGGGAGTTCTTGAACCCAAGCTCCTGACCGTTTGATTAACTGGTTGAATACTCGGCGTTTGATCCATTGCATAATGATACCATTGGCTCGCTCAACTGCTCCATTGCTCTGCGGATGAGCAACAGAAGCAAAATAAACTTTTACACCAAGTTCATCGCAGAATTCTTGAAATTGACTGCTAGTGAACTGGGCGCCATTATATGTGATTATACGACTAGGTACACCAAATCGTGTGATCACATTTTTCATTAGGAATCTCTTAGCGGCCTCAGTTGTTATTTTAACAACCGGCTCGGCCTCGATCCATTTTGTAAATGTGTCAATCATGACGAAAAGGAATGAAGCCCCGGTGCTCTTGGGAAAGGTCCGAATGTCGATCTCCAAGGTTGCAAAAGGCCAAGAAAGAGGAATCGTTTGTAAGGCTTGTGCCTACCGATGTACTTGTTCGCTATGAAACCGACATTACGACGCCGTCACAAGTTCTTTTGCATCATGAAGGGCGGTTGGCAAGAGTATCCTTGCTGAAGGCTTTATCGACTGAGTTCTCAGAGGAATGATGTGCTCCACGACTTCTTCATGGATTTCGTTAGCAACTTAATGCCATCCGCTTGAGATATGCATCTCATCAACACTCCATGAGATCCTCGCTTGTACAAGGCACGCTCGATTAGAGTGTATGATTTGGCTTTTCGTATATATCGATCAGCCTCTACATCATCTTCTCGAATTATATCATGTCAAGATAATTGTAGATCGATGTCATCAATCTCTACCTTGATCGTGGCGGCGCCAACCGTCAACGACACATGGAGCATCCATGTTCTTTTGATCGGTTTGTTCGACCAGAAGAATCATGTATGTTCTTGGAAGGCTCGACTACCGAGGGTGAATCGAGTTGCTCGAGAAAAACTCCGAGTGGGACGGTTGACCTCGTGGAGGCCATCCGTGCTAACCGGTCCGCCGAAAGTTTTCCTTTCTAGGAATATGTTGGATCTGAAAACCAAGAAGTGCTTTTGAGTTTTCGTACTTCCGCCGAGATAAGATGACATCTTGGTACTTGAGCATTGATACTCTTTCCCTACTTGATTCGCTACCGGTTGAGAATCGCCTTTCACTAGTAATGCGAATCCCGAGCTTAACGAGCTACTCAAGTCCTACCAAGAACCTTCATATTCTCGCCATATTATTTGTGGCGGGAAAATTTAATGGATGGCGTGCTTGATGTGTTCGCCGAAGGGATATCAAGATCACTCCGACCCCGACCCTTTTAACATCAAAGAACCGTCAAAGTACATTGTCCACTCCTCGTGGTGTTCATACACAGGCCCTTGGGTGGGTTCAGGTTTGTCCATTCGCAATGAATTACGCTCATCGCTCGACTTTATCATTTGTTAAGTGAAATGGAATGGAGGTCGAACGCCCTAGTTCAATCGCCCATTTTGCTATTCGTCCCGATGATTCCTGTTTCAAGGACTTGACCAAGGGATATCCTGCTGGTATGACCACTTTGTGGCCCGAAGTAATGCCTTAGCTTCCTTGAAGACATAAGGAGACCATAGAGCAACTTTTGTACTGTGGGTATCTTTCCTTTGGTCCATGTAAGACCTCGCCACGTAATAAAGCGGTCGTTGGATGTTATCCTTTCACGACGAAGACACCGCCTTGTTTGTGGAGTTGCCGCCACGCACATCGCCAGTGTTTCTCCGGTCTTGAGAGACTAAAACCGGGGCACTTGTAAGGTACTTTTAAGTTCTTCAAAGGCATCATTTGCCTCTTTAGTCCATTCAAAACTCCCATGTTTAGGAGAAGTTTAAAGAAAGGTAACCCTTTTTCTCCTAACCTTGCTATGAAACGACTTAGCGCTGCCATACTGTAGGTTAGTTTTGGACTTCCTTCTTCGTGGTCGGAGGTCGATCCGATCGATGGTCGCTATCTTTCTTTGGATTAAACCCGATGCCTCTAGCCGAGACTAGGAAACCAAGCAATTTTTCAAATGAAACTCGAACACACACTTTTAGGATTCAACTTGAGGTTATGCCTTCTCAAAGTTCTTCGAAAGTTTCTTGTAAGTCGAGATGTGGTTGCTAGCGTTGGTGGTCTTTATGACCGGATCATCAACGTAAGCTTCTAAATTCCGACCTATTTGCGGGCTAAAGGTTTTTGTATCAACCTTTGAAAAGTTGCACCGGCGTTTTTGAGACCAAATGGCATCTTAACATAACAAGAAGTGCCATATGGAGTGATGAAGGAAGTTTTTCCTCATCCTCTTTACACATACTAACTGGTGGTACCTCGAATACGCATCTAAAAACTTAGTAATTCGCACGCGAGGTAGAATCTACCGCTTGATCAATGCGTGGAAGGGAAAATAAATCTTCGGACAAGCTTTATTAAGATCTCAAAGTCGATACATATTCGCCATTTCCCATTATTCTTCCTAACTATTACAGGGTTGGCGAGCCACTGAGGGTGGTTGACTTCACGAATGAATCCAGCTTTGAGAAGCTTGTCAATCTCTCGATCGATTGCCTCCTTCCGATCAAGTGCAAAACGCCGTAGCTTCGCTTGATCGGTTTTTATCGGCCGAGAGCTAGCTTGTGCTCGATCACCTCGGGGACTCGAGCATATCGGACGCTGCTGCATTTAATCGCCCTGATTTGCTCGGAGGAAGGAGACGAGCGACTCTTCCTATTTAGGATCGAGCCTTGCCCCACCGTAACCTTGCGGCAGTGGGCCAGATCTTCGTCCGTAACGACTTGGCGCTGTTCGAGAAGTGCCTTTGTCGAGGATACCTCTTTTGTCCGGTCGGAGGGTTTTGGTGTCATCTTCGGTCTTGTGTGCTTGGCTCGCATGGCGATGAATTAGCCTCTCCGGTCGGGAGTTCATTGACTAGTTCTAAGGATTTTCGATCACATGCATAAGCCATTTTACGATCACCCCAAAAGTGATGACTCCTTTCGCCCCTAAGATTTTCAAACTTTGATAACCGTAATGCGTGGCTATCAAGAATTTTGCTAACGCCGATCGACCAAGAATCCTGTTGTATCGCGGATTCAAAGTTTACCACATCAAACGAAATTTTTCCGCTCGAAAGTTATCGAGCCTTCCGAACGAACCAGAAGGAAACTTGTCCTATCGGTTTAGCGGTGGAGCCAGGAACTATGCCATGAAAAGCATATTTCACTGGTTTCACCTTTGACATGGGGACTTGCATTTTTTCTAAAGCTCCCAAAAATAATATATTCAAAGAACTACCTCCATCTACCAAGACTCGATTACCCCTACAATTATTAATGGTTGGTTCGACAACAAGAGGGAACCTACCTGGTCGAGTCGAAGGAATGGGCGATCGTCCTTCTTGAAGGAAATTGCAATGTCCGACCACTTCGATTGCTTGATAGTGTTGGAGATTCGACGAGGTTGACCTCCGCCCACGGCTTTCAGATGACGTTTGATTCGTATGAAGAAGATCCTCCAAAAATCATGTTGTTGATGTTGGGGATCTGGTACTCCATCTCTTCGCCGCCATCCTTATCCTTTTGGAGCTCGTTTCTCGGGTTCGGTATTGCGGAAATGGTCCTTCACCGCATAATAATCTTCCGGTTTCTTTTGCCAAACTCGACAGTCGTAGATCATGCCTTGCTCTTTGGTGAAGTGGACACCACTTCTTCTTTTTCTGGAATCCTTCGGTCGGAGCTTTTGTTTTGCCCCGACCGGTGTAGTCCCTTTTGCCCTTCATAAATTTATCAGGAATGGCTAGAACCTCCTTGTCGTCGGATCTGCGGTTCTTCTTCTTCTTGAGAGATTTCTTGTTCTTTTTCTCTGGTTTGTCCAGGCCGGGCTGAGGAATCTTGTCTTTCCGATCTATGGCTTCGCACCACTCGATTGCTTCGCTAGCGGTGGCATACTTGTCGGCCATATCAAAAAGCTCAACGGTTGTTCTTGGGGGGTTCATTGCTATGTCTTACGTAAACCGTCGATTCCTCAGACCTGTTTTGAAGGCCTGAATAACAGAGGATTCTGCGACCTCGGGAATAGAATTGCAATCAGAAGGTACCTCCTTTCCAGGGCGATCGTACGTACCCTGGAAATTTGCAATCAGAAGGTCACAGAGTTGCTCCCAAGTATAGATCGTTCCGACCGGTTGGTTCAATAACCACGACCGGGCAGACCCTTCGAGCACGGTGGGTAGATAGTTGGCCATCACATTTTCATCGCCTCCAGCAGCCCTGATGGCGGTGGTATAGATTTGGAGAAATTCCAACGGATTTTGAGTTCCATTAAACTTGTCCAAATTGGCCGGTCGGAACCGGTTAGGCCAACGCACAGCTTGGAGCCCTGCAGAGAAGGCCCGACAACCTGTGATTGATTCATGACGCCTTCTCTGGGAAGGTGCCGGATTGTAATCGGTCGGAGACCGGTTCCTAAGATTGGAACGCTGGAACTCCGGTATGCCGATCTGGTCGTGGACATTGGTATGATGTCTCCGACCGCCTACTTGATTCAGACGATGCCTAAGATCATCAGGTCCAAGCGACGGTTCTTCTCGACGTGATGGGAGAGTAGCTTCATGAAATAACCTTCTCCCCTCATGACTCCTTGGTCAGAATCGTCGAGGAGGCCTTGGTATCGATCGTTCGAGTATGACCATCTTTGTCCCTCGCCGAGGGAGGAACGGTGAGATGAAGTCATAGTTAGACTCCCTGAAACCTTTTGTTCCCGATATGCTTCAGTGCGCTGCATGGTCTATTAGAGAATTTCGGATACTTGACCTACAAGTCGTATAAAACTCAGAGTTCTCGCTAAAGCGTGATCGTAATTATTTAATATATCTTGAACACGCCGCAAGTTTTGTACGATCGAAGGTCTCGGGTGGTTCAGACCGGTCGAGGTGCACGCAGACTGAACCCTCCCGACCTCGGATTTGATCGCCTATCAACTATTCTAGGTGGGGCGGTGCCAGCGTAATTAGTTGATGGACGTTGATCAATTCCGTGGCCTCCGGAAGTTGGTGCGACGGCTCGGATCATCTCTAACAACACGTGATGGCGTGGCGAGAGTGTAGACCCGCGGGGCATCTTGATTTTCATCTCCGATCGCTGACCTCGTGCCTCCAATAGCGATCTTCGATGAACTTCCATCATAACTAATGGAGAGCTTATCAATGCTTCGCCGAAGTTTCACGACGGAGAGCGATGGAGATGAGCACCTCTCGAGGTCTCTCGGCCTAATTGGCGATCGCCGATCGTATCTCGAAGCGTGATTATCCCCACGTGGTCTATGACCGTGGAGGCTTCATCGACACCGCTACAGATGTCGGCTGACTCTGGAATTGCCGAAGCCGAGGAGAGTATCTTTCGACCATGATTTCATCGAGGGTATAGCGATTTTCGGTGAAGATGCTGAAATTTCTTCACTGCTTTGCGGTCGGAAAGACGGGCTTGAAGAGGTCCCCGACATTCCGACCGATCGGAATGGTGGTTCTCCGATTGCACCACCGTAATGGTGGCGATCCTCGCCCATCCGGCCGATCTCGCTATCGTCGGCGACGTGCGAGCCGGCGGAGGAGGAAGAGGAGGATGATCTGCCATTTTCCTCTATGGCACGGATGCATCCTTCCATATCGAGGTCGCCGTAGTCCGCCAAGTCGAACCAATTCTCCTCATTCCAAACTCCGGGCATATTCGCATTAGCGATTGCAGGAACTTGGGCGAGGATTTGTATGAGCAAAGAATTTCTTCAGGAAACTTATGTCTTCTTCCCCATGGACGACGCCAGCTGTCGACGATCGAATCGCCGATCTTATGAAAATAAAAGGAGGAAAATGACGTAGAGTATCCTGGAAGAGAATGGGGGCTGCTCTTTATTTATATGAACTGGGTTTACAAGACTTGACTAGGGACTATCTCTAATTACACTGAATGTATTGAATACTACTGCTTCGGCTTCTGTGTTGCCTTCTATTGTTCGCTGTTGTGTGTCTCCTCCTCCTCGTCTTCTGTGCTTCACCATTAAATAACTCCCGAAGGGACGGTAGTTACTCCTGGGAAAGACGTCCTTGATGAAGCGTTACAACTGGTCGGAGGTTTAAGATAGTTAACAATGTGCTAACTGCCTTACGTTTAAGTATTTGTGAGACATTTAACCGCAAGGTGGTTTATTGTCAGAGTCTTGTATGTCATCGTAAGTTATGAAACGTTTAGCACGTGTCCCATTCATCATACGGTTAATGGTACTGCTCATAGCATTTCGAGCGACCACCGGTGAACCTAGTTTGACCAGGGTACCCATCGTGTAACCTCTGGAATCCTTACGACCAGTGAGGTCGTTAGCCTTAGGGGTTATGACCATGAAGACGTATGGTCTTTTTATGTATTTAAATTAATACATAGAGGTTTTAATCCTCATCAAGGCTGTCCGATGAGGAGCTGCTCGAATGGGCGACGCGCACGGAGGTGTGGGATGCGGCACCGTAGCCGCTTGCTGTGCTCACATCTTGCATGCCGTAGTTGTGATCGTATCATTGATTGTTTCCTTCTCTTTTTTTGTACCTGTGTTATTTGGGCCGATGGTCCCGAAGCATGTGCCCTATGTACATTGATGTTGTGAAAAATAAAGCGTGTTATTTGTTAGGATCCCCTCGTGTTTTGTGATGGCTGGGGCGGGGGCCAATGTTGGCGGCTAGGCTAACTCAAAAATTTCCGAGGGGGGAGGCGGAGCTTTGCGCCATCCCTATACTTTTTTAGGTAGGGCTCGGGGGGAGCCCTAACTTAGAAATTTGTGAAGGGGGAGGCGGAGCCTCGCAGCACCGGGGGAGCCCTAACTTAGAAATTTGCGAAGGGGGAGGTGGAGCTTCGCGTCGTCCCCTATACTTTTTTAGATAGAGCTCTGGGGGAGCCCTAACTTAACAATTTGCGAAGGGGGAGGCAGAGCCTCGTGCCGTCCCCCATACTTTTTTAGGTAGGGCTCCGGGGGAGCCCTAACTTCGCAATTTGCGAAGGGGGAGGCGGAGCCTCGCGTCGTCCCCCATACTTTTTTAGGTAGGGCTCTGGAGGAGCCCTAACTTAGCAATTTGCAAAGGGGGAGGCGGAGCCTTACGCCGTCTCTCATACTTTTTTAGGTAGGGCTCCGAGGGAGCCCTAACATAGAGATTTTGCGAAGGGGGAGGCGTAGCCTCGTGCCGTCCTCCATACTTTTTTAGATAGGGCTCCGGAGGAGCCCTAACTTAGAAATTTGCGAAAGGGGAGGCGTAGTCTCGCACCGTCGTCCATACTTTTTTAGATAGGACTCCGGAGGAGCTCTAACTTAGAAATTTTGCGAAGGGGGAGGCGGATCCTCGTGCCATCCCCCATACTTTTTTTAGATAGGGCTCCGAGAGAGTCCTAACTTAGCAATTTGCGAAGGGGGGAGGTGGAGCCTCGCGCCGTCCCCCATACTTTTTTAGTTAGGGCTCCGGGGGAGCCCTAACTTCACTCGTGCTTGCGGGAGGCGGTGGTGTGCACTGGGTCCGTGAGCTATGTGCGGCGTCTTGTTTATACACTCGTGCCTGTGGGGCAACGGTGTGCACCGGGTCATGGGCCATGCACAGCATCTTGTTTATACACTGGTGTCTGCGGGGGCAATGGTGTGCACCGGGGCCGTGGGCCATGCGTGGCGTCTTATTTATACACTCGTGCCCGTGGGGGGCAACGGTGTGCACCAGGGCTGTGGGCCATGCACGACGTCTTGTTTATACACTCGTGCCTGCGAGGGGAAACGGTGTGCACTGGGGCCGTGGGCCATGAGTGGCGTCTTGTTTATACACTGCACACATATGCGAGTGAGTTAGTGTGGTGCGTGTTTTGTTCATTATGTGGGGACAAAATGCCCAAAAGCAGTCGTACATTCGTTTTTGTACACACCTCCGCCATTAGGCCGGCGAGGGGCGATTGTTCGGGCGTAGCCGGCTCTTTACAATGTAGTCCCTAGGGGTAAAATTTGCATAGGCTTTTGGCGTTCCATGTGTGGTCGAGCTGCTTGTAACACCCCAGCCAAACAAAGGCATGGAATGCTACTAAATTAAATAAATTAAACGTAATTAAACTAAAACACCTTACAAAATTTCGGCAGAACCTCCTTTATATAGTTATCTATACCGGTGGTTCCAACAAACAGTTATAATATATAAAGATAATCCAATTTGCAATATGATCAAGACATAATCAAAACTAGCTATTCGTTACTATGACATCCATAGCAACTAAACATCTAAGAAATAGATCATGAGCATCCGAAACTTCTATTCATTTATTACAGTTTACTCTAAGCAAGCAATAATCATTAAGAGTACTTTAAACAGTTCATTCATCTCCTAATTAATTTTCCTTTCATTCCATGGTGGGTAGTTCGTGCAAAAGTACAAGAAGACTAATCCTTCCTTTCCCCCATGCATGCCGATCTCGTAAAGGTACCTAAAACACGACAAACAACAAGAGGTGAGTCCAAAGACTCAGCAAATATAATAAATGGCATCAATAGCATACAAGCATGTAACTCAACAACTATACTTCACAAAACCACATATCAATTACTTTACACACATATGCTATGCAATATGCTCAACATGATCTTTATCCTTCTATTTCCCTTTTGCATTTTACCGGTAATGCAAAGTGCGATCCGTCGATGCACATTCCATGCTCGTGCCATCCGCACGGGGACCATTGCCCATACTCCACAAGTATGGGGACTAAAGCCTATGCTTTACAAGCATGGGGATTTTTAGCCGTCATTAACATGACGGGGACCTCAAGAGTTGCTTGGTCATCACATGACCAAGACTTCAATAAACCAACATGATGCATATGTATGAATTCTCAAATTAATACAAACATGCATCCAAGAATAACATTGCATATGAATATCCTATTCATACTACAAAAGCTCATAATCATAGACTTCACAACTTTCAAACATCCATGATTAACACATAACTCATAGCACTAGAAACCATGATCATTACCAATCATATCACCATATCAATCATGAACAACACAAATAATCATAGAAATTATCAATCAATGCCATTCGATAATATCTATTATATCTATAATTATACTTGCCTTAACCGCGAGAGAACAAGGGGCGTGCAGAAGGTGCTGCCCCCAGGACTAGTCCACCACCTGAATAATAATTATAACACATGCTAAGACAACCATACTGGACCAAAGACATATTTAATAGCACACACGAACTCGCTAAACTATCAAGCGCCTTCCAAACTTCCGACTTCTAACGACCGATCTGTTCCCTCTGTGGACAGCCAACTTCTAAAATCCATAACTTTCACTACAGGAGTCCAAATAAGGTGTTCTTGGACTTTATGAAAAGGTAATTAAATTCCCCAACTAAACCTAGTTGAGGAGCCCTTCTGAATCGGCCATCGAATACCCCTACCAAGCCTAATTAAAAGAAACCAGTTTTCACGTCGGGTTCTCTGGACAGTACACTAAATCTACCATAACTTTTAGTGCGTTTGTCCAAAATTCGCGTTCTTTAGCTTTCTGGAAAGATAAGAAAAATATATACATTTTTTGTTATATCAAGATCATCTAATTTCTTATTTAGCTAATCGCTTAACCCAGATTTCTACAAACTGTCAGGATGCTGACAGATTAGCAGGACAGCAACACTATAAAAATCATATCTCGCTGACCGTTAATCGAAATTGGGCATTCTTGGCGGCCACGGAAAGCTAAGGACATAAAAAAACTATCTCTAAGAGATAGGATCCATAGAATCTGCTTCTAAGGACATGAAAACCGTCGTTCAAACGTCTGGACAGATTGGGATCTAAACAACCGATCTACTAACGAATTCATACACGCTTCAAATACGAAACATACAGCGAGGGAGGATCTTCGTTACCCTTGAAGAATGCAGGAAGACGATGATCTACAACCACGAAGATGATCTTCTCCCCTCACCTTCTTCTTCCTCCTATGGCCGATCAGCACCAACATGGGCTGCTCCTTCTCCTCCACTTGGCAGGCAGCGGGAAGACGGACGATCCTTGCCGGCAGTAGTGGGGGACATGGTGGAGGGCGCAAGGGAGCAGGGAGGCAGCCTAGGGGAGATGGGGAGGGGCGGTGGCCTAAGGGGGTGAGGGGGAGGTGGCGAAAGGGAGTTGGGGAGGGGCGGCCTAGGGTTTGGCCTCCCTTAAGGCCGACCCCCCTCCCTTCCACTTGTGGGCTGAATGCACATGGGCCGAAGGCCCCGGCCCAGGTTGTCCAAAAAACGCTGCTAACCCCTTCTCTAACTAATTAATTAGCTATTTTCCAATAGATCCTTCTCCTGGATCAATTTCTAATTAATCAATTTCTTCAAATATTTGGTTTTCTCCCGATTTCTACTCTGGAGTATTACACTGCTGCCCCTCGGGGGTGGCGATGTAATAGGGGCCTGCCCTCATGTTGCGGGTGATGATGTAGGGACCCTCCCATTTGGATTTGAGCTTGCCTATTGCTGTGGGATTGGCGGCTCGTTTGAGGACCATGTCACCTGGCGCTAAAGGGCAGACCCTGACTTTTTTTGTTATACGCCCTTGTGATGCCTTCGGTGTACTTTGTCATGCTTGATATGGCTTGTATGTGGTGCTCTTCGATTAGGTCGATGGAGGTCTTTCGGCCCACGGGGTTGATGTCCTTGGTTGCTCAGAGAGATTTGGCCATGAGCTCCCCGGGAGTCATCGCTTCATCATCGAAAAGGATCTTGAACGGAGAGAAGCCTATGGCCCTGGTTGGTGACGTCCGGAGTACCCACAGGGCTTTTTGTAGTTCCTCAGGCCAAAGCCCCTTTGTTAGGCCCACAAGGTGTTTCGTAAGGCCTGCTAGGAGGATGCCATTGGCTTGCTTGACTGCCCCATTAGACTCAGGGTGTCCCACCGATGCGAAGCATACGGTTGTTCCCAGGCCCTGACAAAACACCCTAAAGGCTGCCGAGTCAAACCGAGTGTCGTTGTTGGTGACGATATCGTGTGGCACTCCGTATCTACAAATGAGGTTCCTCCATGGAAACCGCTGAGCTGCAGCAAACATTATTTTGGTGATCGGCTCGGCCTCCACCCATTTGAAGAAGTATTCGATGGCGATGAATGTGAAGCAGAGATTGGCCTTCGCTGCCGGGAAAGGGCCGATGATATCAAGCCTCCATCGGGCAAAGGGCCAGACTAGGGGTAGGGGCTATAAAGGGACTGCTGGTGCCTTCGAGTTGTGGCTAGCCCATTGACAGCCCTGGCAATGCTGGACGAGGTCTTGGGCATCTCGTATTGCTGTTAGCCAATAGAGGCCCTGGCGGAAGGCCTTCGCCACGAGGCCGAGTGGTTCCTGATGGGCACCGCAGGACCCATCGTGGATCTCCCTTAGGAGGGCCTGACCCTCCTGTTGGGATACACACCATAGGAAGGGTGTGCAGACGCCTCCCTTGTATAGCTGGCCTCTGATGATGTGGTAATTCCTGGCTCGGTGCTTGAGCCGCTTCGCTTCAGCCGCGTCTTCAGGCTCTTCGCCTGCGAGATACTTGGTTATTATGTCCCGCCAGTCGGCTTCGTTGATGAGCATTACGAGGTGCGCAACCCCTTGTGTTCTCGACGCAGCCTCGTTTGCTCTAGGCTCAGCCCCTTGTGTTCCAGGCTTAGCCCCTTGTGTTTTGAGTGCGACCGAAGGGGCACGAAGTATCTCATAGAATACCTTTGGTGGGGGGTGGTCGGAGAAGCTGGCCATTTTTGCGAGTTTGTCTGCTGCCTCGTTGTCACCTCTCGGGATAGCTTGGACGGTGATGCCGAGGAAGTGCTTGGCTGCGGTTTGTACCGCCGTTAGGTATCTGGCCATCTCGGGGTCTCTAGCTACAAATGACTTGTCGAGGTGTCCTGCCATCAGGCGGGAGTCGCTTTTGACTATGATGTGCTTCGCCCCTAATGCTTTTGCTTTGTGAAGGCCCAACAGCAGGGCCTCGTATTTTGGAACGTTATTTGTTGTGGGGAGGTCGAGGCGTGCCATGTGTGACACCCTTCGCCCATCCAGGGCAACCAAGATGGCCACTGCTCTGGCTTCCGCGGCACACTAGGACCCGTCGGTGTAAACTGTCCATGGTGTTTCGACGCTGCTTGGGGTTGCCCTTCGGCTTGGGGGTCCATTTGACAACAAAATTGGCGAGGGATTGCGACTTGATGGCGGTGCGCCTGACGAAGGTTATGTCGAAGGGCGCTAGCTCCGCTGCCCATTTGCCGATGCGTCCCGAGACGTCCTTGTTCCACAGCATGAATGCTAGTAGGTAGGACGTTGGGACCATGATGTCGTGTGCCATGAAGTAGTGCCAAAGCTTTCGCGAGGCCATGAGCAGTGTGTATGCCAGTTTTTCTAGTTGTATGTACCTGACCTTGGCCCCTTGGAGAGCCTCCGATACGTAGTATATGGGGCACTGCCCGCCGTCTTCTTCGACGAGGACTGCACTCACCGCCGAAGAAGAGGCGGCGAGGTACAGGAGGAGTTGTGTGCTGGGCTTTGGGCTGGTTAGGCTCGAAAGTTGGGCGAGGTATTGCTTGAGTTCTTGAAATGCTGCTTGGCAGTCTTCTATCCATCGGAATGGCTTTGTGCCCCAAAGGGTCCTAAAGAAGGGTAGGGCCCGCTCCGCTGAGCGGGATAAGAATCGGCTAAGGGCTGCGAGGCGCCCCGTCAATCTTTGCACTTCCCGGGTGGTGCGGGGTAGCCCCATTTCTTGGATGGCTTCGATTTTTTCAAGGTTGGCCTCAATGCCTCTTTTCGATACGAGGAACCCTAGGACTTTGCCGACCTTGACCCCGAAGGCGCACTTCTCAGGGTTGAGCCTGATTCCCTCTGCTCGGAGGTTGGCGAAGGTTTCCTGCAGGTCTCCCATGTGGGAGCCTGCGAGCCTACTTTTGACCACTATGTCATCGACGTAAGCTTCAACATTTTGATCGAGTTGCCCTGCCAAGACTTTTGTGATAAGCCAGGTGAATGTTGCTCCAGCATTCTTCAGGGCGAAGGGCATGCAGTGGAAGCAGTAGGTGCCGATGGGGGTGATGAAGGTGGTTTTTTGCTTTGTCCTCTTTGGCCATGAATATCTTGTGATACCGGAGTAGGCATCCAGAAAGCTCATGAGCTCACAACCCGAGGTGGCATCCACTGGTTGGTCTATGCGAGGTAGGGGAAATCGTCCTTCGGGAATGCCTTGTCGAGGTCAGCGAAATCGATGCACATGCGCCATTTGCCGGTGTACTTCTAGACTAGGACGGGGTTGGCTAGCCATTTGGAGTGCTTGAATTTGCGGATGACCTCAGCTTTTAGCAGTTTGGTTATTTCCTTCTTAGCCGCTTCTAGTCGTTACAGCGTCATACGCCGCAACTTCTGCTTCTTGGGGGCTGTGTCACTTTAGATGGCAAGGTAGTGCCCCATGGTCTCTCTTGCTACCTTGGGGATGTCCTCTGGGCTCCATGCGAAGAAATCTGCATTGCTGCCGAGCACCTCGAGGATGGAGCCGCATGCTTCCGCTAGGAGCTCTGCCCCCAGGGCCATTGTCTTCTCTGGGGAAGCGTACCCTTCATAGTTGCCCTTCCAGTTTGGCCTTTGGGGCCCATTTGTCAGAGGGCGTGTCTGCCCGAGCGTCCGCATTGGCTTCAACGGTGTGGACATGGCGGGCGGGTGGGACTACCTCTAGCTCAGTTTGTCGAGCGAGGTCCTGGTCTCCTCGCACTGTAATGATGCCATCTGGTGCGAGGATCTTCATGCATAAGTAATTGTGATGTGATATTGCGTCGAAGGTGTTCAGTGTGGCTCGGCTGAGGATGGCATTGTATTGGTAGAGCATTTGGGCGACATCGAAGGTGACGATCTCTGTGCGGGATGTGAAGTTGTTGTTGAATGTGACGGCCAAGTCGATCTGCCCCAAGGCCGTCATGGGCCTTCCCCCAAAACCCCTGAGGGGCATGCCTGGGGGTGACAAGCGATCCCTAGGGATCATCATCTTGTCGAACCCTTCTGCGAACAGCAGGTCTGTAGAGCTTCCTCCGTCTCTGAGGACGCGCCTGACTTCGAAGTCCACGATGTTGCCGGAGATCACGAGGGGGTCTTGGTGAGGGAAGTATAGGCCTCGGGCATCTTCAGGACTGAAGGTGATAGGTATCTCGACGTAGCGAGGTGGGCTGGAGGCGGGCCATGTTGCGACGTGGTAAATTTATCGAGCGTACGTGCGCCGCTGCCTTTTGGATGTTATGCCGAGTGAGGATCCTCATGTGATCATGTTTATGATCTTCTAATGATGCTTACCATGGCCCCCTTAGTCATGCATGGCCACGATGGTGCGGCAGTCTGCGGTCACATGCGATCCTTCGCCATGGAGGTCGCAGAATAGCAGAGCGCCTCTGGCTCCGCTTTGAGTGTCTGGTTGCCTCCTGTCGTTGCGTCCACGGCCCCGGCCCCGGCCGCGGCTTGCTCGACCTCCGCGCTTCCCTCCTTGGGGGTTTGGCCACCGTCTACGCGGTAGACATTGCGCCCCTTTTGGCGGTAGTTGTTGGTTCGTGGCTTGGTGGTTGCTGGTGCTGCGGTGGCCGCGGGCTCCTGCTTCTTGGGCTGTTCATTTGATGACACTGTTGTCATGGTGGAGGGTGTGGCCTCCGTCCTTCGGTTGTTGTCCTCCTCCGCTCGGGCGTACTCTTCCATTTTGTCAAAGAGTTCTACAACCGTGCAGATGGGTTTGCGGGCTAGCCTTTCCGATAAGGGGCCCTTTTGGAGTCCGCAAGTTGTTGCGTTTATGATGGTGGTCTCGTTGACCCCTTTTACTTGACATTTCACCTCCGTGAAATTTTTGAAAAAATTGCGAAGGGGCTCGCCCGGGGCTTGCTTGATCCCGAACAGGTGCCCTGCGTCCTTTGGCTCGGTGTAATTTCCCTGGAAGTTGTTGCGAACGAGGTCGCGCAACTACTCCCACACGTATATGGACCGGGGAAGGATGGTAAAGAACCATGTTAGGGCCACACCTTTGAGGGCGAGGGTAATGCTTTTTGCTTTAGTGGTGTCATCCCCCCTCCCCCACTGCTTCTACTGCTATTTCGTACACTCGGAGGAATTCCGAGGGTCTGACCTTCAAGGGCGTGGACGTCGACATTTTGAAGCCTTTGCGCCACGAGCTGCTTTAGCCCCACGCTCAATGGGGAGTTATGATCTCCCCGGAGTAGTGGAGTTGGAGGTGGTGAGGTGACCGTAGCTGCCGGGAGGGCTCCCTTAGTCACAGTGTTCCGCTCCTGCGTGGGTGGCATGAGCCGGGGTGGGATTGCGAAGGCACTTTCCTCCCGCTACCGAAGGCTGAGCATCTCCTGCTGGAGGTCTGCTAGCTCCCGCTGGAGGGCTTCGTAGGCCTCGCGGGTTACACTCGTGGTTGTGGGTGGGGGTGGACCTGCGATGTAGTTGTTGGGGAGGATGCCTCAGAGGTGGGCGCCACTCCTATGATGTCCCCTGTGGAGTTGTTGGCTTCTCCATGGCCGGGCGGTACTGCCGCCGCCATGGAGGTCTTGCTCCGCTTGGCTCTCAGGGTGCTTGGAACTATGGCTACTGCAGCTGCCTCGATCGCTGAGACCTTAGGCTTGGCCTTTCGAGGGGCCATGCTGGTGTCTCGGAGACGTGTTCCGGTGACTTTCCTGCCGAACCCTACGATCGGCGCCAACTATCGTAGCGAGAAAGACTAGACAGTAGAGAGAGGGGACCCCCGGTGTCTACACGAAGGACCAAAGGGTCCTCAGAGAGGGGGCTTCAATTGTGAGGAAGTAAGTGTGTATTAATTGTCCGAAAGATTCCAACTAAGTTATTACATAGGGGAAGGAGGCTATTTGTAGCCTTTCGATAGGGTAGGTGAGATTACAGATCTACCCTCAAAAGGCCCCTATGCCCGTAGGGGTTGTAGGGACTTTTCCTACCCCTACGCGTAGCCTCCGGCTCACGGTGGACCCTCCTGGCCTTGGTCCATCCGGTTGGCGCATCTGGTCCACCAGTGTTCTCCTTCCCTCCGGGGCGTGCAAGGTGCCCTCAGGCCGAAGGGCTCTGGGCACCCTTCGGAGCACCCCGAGGCGGCCCCGGGGCTCCAACCTTTTGGGCTTCGAGGCACCTCGGTGACCCTTCGGGGCGCCTTGGCGACCCTCTGGTTGCTAGGCCTCGGGACGCCTCGGCGACCCTTCAGGCTTTCTTCATGGCCTCTGCCGCCAGCCCCGCAGAGGTCCCATCTGTTCGTTGTTCGTGTTGGGTCAGTGGTGGGGCCACCCCTACGACACTCCTAAAACAAGCGAAAGTACTATGAAATTTCACGCACCCTTGACACAACAATAAACACCTCCGCCTGATCTCCTCTGAAAAAATATTGTAAAAAAATAACATATTCTCACCGAAATTGTATGGAAACCATATGTATAGAACCTAATTGTGCTTAAAAACTAATTCAAATATACCAATCAAACAAATTTCAATGTTACAACATTTCAACATTTTAAAATACTAGTTAAGTGTTCATGCGTTGCTACGAAATATCTCAATTAAGTAGATATAATATATCTCAATTCTTCAAGGTGCGCGAAGCAGAGCAGAAGAGCGGGGGCGAAGAGGAGGAAGTGAGGCCTATCCAGATCTGTCCGATGGAAGCGGCGATGTGTAACATCCCAATTTTCTGAGCTTTAAAAATCCTTTGAATAGTTAGTAGAGAGAAAATTCACCATTTGGATTTATTTGAATTTAATTCAAAAGCTTAAATATGCCCTTTGTGTAACAAAACAATTTAATATGACTAAAGTCAACATGAACAATGGTCAAAACTATTTTATTTGGATTCTATGTGCTTGGATATATTTTCTAGATTTTTCTAGAATTTTTTCAAGTTCATTTGCTAATTTCCATTGCCATTTGGAATTTCTGGTATTTTCTAAATTGGAAAAGCAATTAAAATCTCCTAAATAGTGTTCGGGCCGATTTCCAACTCAGTCGGCCCATTTGTCCGCCGATTCGACCTAATCTCGTGGCAGGCCTAACTCCCTCGTGGAGCTAAGAAGAATGCTGCGTCTTGCCCCCCCCGCCACCAAGACACGCGCTTTTTTCCACTCGCGTTCGCTTCGAGCCAGAAGGCCGCAAGCTGGCCCCACTTTTTATGTTCGCTGTCTCCAAATCCGTCGGAGTTGTTGTTGCCGCTTCGCCGCTTAGGGTGTCCGTGTTCTCGACTCTCCCGAGCCGCGCGATATAAAGGGAGGAAAGCCCTTGACGCCCGCAACTCAACCCTAGCCTCCTCGTCTGCAATAACCCTAGCCGCCGCAGAGCTCGAAGATCCAATCTCGCCGCCAAGAACTCCGACGAGCGATTCGTCTTGCACCCGGCCACCGGAGCTCGACACCTGCACCATCGGCATCGCGCGAGCAAGAGGAACCCCGGGGTCACCTTCGTTTCATCGGAGAAGCCCTCTAGCACCGTCGCCGTCGAGCCCGAAGCCCCGCCGCCGCTTCTACCTCGCCGCCGGCCGCCTCGATCGTCCTTGAGCACCAGTGAACACACCCACAAGACCCCCGCGTCATCCTCTACCTCCCTGTACCACCCACCGCCGGCGATTCGCCGCTGCTCACGGAACCATCGGTTCCGTCGCGCCGCCTTCTGCCGCCGTCCACGTTGGCTGCCACCTCGGTGCCGCGTCACCTCTTTTCCGCCGCGTGTCGTCCACGTGTGCGCTGAGTCAGCGCCACATGCGCATGCCCGCCAACTCAGCCCTAGTCTAGATCCAGAGGCTCGGTGGACTTGGTCCACCGTGAGCCATGTCACTGACGTGTGGGTCCCACACGTCAGGTTTTTCCTTTTTATTTATCTTTTCCGGAAATTCCTTCGCTAACGTCAGCATTGTGCAATATTCCGATTTTCTTTTGAGAAATAATTCGGGAAATTCGTATAATTCCAATTTTAGGGTTTTTCTTTAGATTCAAACTTCCAAACCCCATAACTTTTCAATCCGAACTCCAAATCAGTCCATTCAAATTTCTAAATTCCTATAAATTCAAGATCTATTTAATGGAGATTTTTATTTATTTTTTTGGAGTTGTTTTGCCTCTGTTATTTATTTAGTTTGTTTGTTTGCTTCTTTTGCAAGTAGACTTCGACACTTCTGGAAGATTTGAAGAAGGAGGAGCACAACAAGACCAAGATCAATTCCTAGACCTATTCCAAGGCAAGTCATGCTTTGACCATGATTGAATCCCAGTTTTCTAAATGTTATTTTAATTCAAAGTATTGCATTCTATTTCAAGTAATTATTTAAATACTTTTGGGATTAGTTATTAAATCCAATCTATTATGCCTTCCTTGTATAATTGTTATGCCTTGATCCCTTGTCACCCTAGTTGATATTTAGTTGGTAAATATTGTAGCACCAACGTGGGTTGGTTAGTGCGATTAGATTGCTTAGCCATGCCACGAATCATCTATTCATGTAAAGTGCAATTATTAACTTGACTAAGTGACTATGTAACTCTGTGAAAATCTGTGTGTACTATGTGTCTTTGTGGCATGTGTTGCACTTAAATCAACTGGGTGGGAAAAATGTTTGGACTGAGGCAAGTGGAGGGAACTGTGTGACTTGGTGGCTATGTGATATGGGAATGTGAATCTATGTGTCAAATTAATCTGTGTGCGTTAGTTAGAACAATGGAAGTCTTGCCTCGGTCATTTAAGGACTGAACTTTGTGTGCCATTGAACTGAGCCCTTCCGTACAACCACATGCCTGTTATGGGACAGGCCTAGCATAGTAAGATACGAATTCTTGGCATTGATTGCTCAGGCAGTAGGTTAGGCTATGTGAAAAGGGTGGAGGTGTGTGCTACCATGTAGTCGCATCATGGGACAGCTTCACCGCTTCACCGTCTAACGGTGTGTGTTGTACCATACACTATGTATGGTTTGGTATGACGTAAGCATATCGGGAGCAGCTATGTTAAGATGAAGTTTTTGAAATGCTTTGTTACGATTAGTGCTTGCAACACTGGTTGTATCTTGTGGGTAAAGTGTACAAACTCTGCAGAGTGTAAACAATCTATTCGAATAGCCGCGTCCTCGGTCATGGACAATGCTCGGGGATTTCACACAAGGGGTAGATCTTCATAAACTGTGTGGGAAGGGAGCTGTGTGATCTAAATCATATGGCTATGTGAATAATCTGTTTAGGCCGTGTGTGTCTTTGTGAAATCAAACTGTTAAAATTATTATTGTCTATTTGTTTTACCTGCTTTCAATCTATTATTGTATTCAACTGCAAATGTTGCATTTCTGCAAAAGAACCACAAAATGCCATTCCCTTGTAATAAGCCTGCATGTATAATTGCATTTCTGTGGTGTGACTTGCGAGTACGGTGTGTACTCACGCTTGCTTTAAACTAAATCAAGCAGAAGAGGAGGAGTCTTCGCCAGCATTTGAGGAGGAGTTTATCGAAGGTGCCCGATCGTGGGGTCTTGATCCGATCGGTTTACTCGTGGTGAATCGATGGGATGCCACCGCCGCTTCGCTTGTTTCCTTGCTTTTCTTTCATAGTTAGCCTGCGTGGCTTAATAAATGTAAACTCGACCGTAAGATCAAACCATTATTTATTAATCAAACTATTCGTTTATGCTATTATTCGCTTGTGTGGATCGATATCCATCTTTGTTGACACTGTGTGCACTAGCGTGATCCTGGACTAGTGCATTATACACAGAGGGTCCAGAATTGTAATTTTGGGTCCCGACACGATGGGGCGGAGGCGCGCGGAGCAAAGCAAAAAAGCGGGGATGGAGGCGAGAGCAGAGAGGAGGAGGAAGCGCAGATGGCGTCACAGGCGATGCTGGGAGAGAAGGAGCAGGGAGCACACGATGTGAGGAGTTAGTTTGCTGATAAAGTGGCCCATATGTCAGTAGAGGGGGACAGGGGTGGGAGGACGGACGACTAGCAACTCCAATTTTTAAGTAGTAGAGAATAGTTGCAACATCCGAAAATAATTGTTGCAACATTTAAAACTAACTTATGAAACATTTTGATTTCATGTGTGCAACACTCGACGACAATGGTTGCAACAAAGTCATTTTCCTACAAAATTTCAAGAAGATTTATTACAACAAACCAAATCACAACAATGGAGAAAAGATGCTACAACAATTCGAGAGAATGCATGCAACCTTTAAATGGTGAAGGGTTGCAACAAAATGTTTACTCTTATGCAACAAATCCAAAACACCATTGCAACAAAAAAATACCTCTTGCCGCAACATTTGTCTCTATGGACTTGAGGAACTCCACGTGGGAGGCGTACGTTGACACCAACATTCACTACACTGTGTCGTCGTCCTCCTCGCGGGAGCGGGGCCTTGGCGGGGGTGGCGGCGGGGCCGGCGTTGGCGCCTCCCGACGTTGAGGACGTGATAGAAGAGATTGGAGGTCAGATCGTAGAGGCACATCTAGGGCTCATGGAGGCTAGGGCCCCACGGTGGTGGAGCTCACGAGCGATGGTGACCACCTGCGGCCTTGGACGGGACACCCGCGGTAGGCCCTCACGAGCTCGAGGAGCAACGACACTTGGAGCTTCCCGAGAGAGAGATATGTGGGGAGTTAGGGAGGGAGATGGGAGGAGACAGTCCATGAGAGTGAGAGGGAGAAAGATGTGGGGAGTTAGGGAGAGGTATGGGGGGGAGGCTAGTGGATAAGAAACGAGTGAACTGGTGGCGTCTGATTTTTTTGGTCCGTCCGGACGTCCGAGTGTTAGCACTATCCAAGAAAGAAAGCTAATCTTCGTCAGAATCTAACTCTTGTTCCATTGGCTCTCTATCTAATATTCTGATTGATCTTACCCTTATTGATTGATTGATTCCTCCCATTACAACTCGATCGATCCCAGGCTGGCCAGCAGCCCAGCACTAAACTCCAAGGCTTGTTGAGTCACTCGTCGACCTCTTCGAAGAACGCACGAGACGACGAGGTTACCCGCTCGCAACCTGCACACGGCAAATATGATATAAATTTTCTCAGAAAAAAATCCACTATTTTGGGTTCCCTTACTGTTTACATATTTATCCCCACCATAAACTAATAATTTTTCTCCAAATTCGTAAGTGCTTCCATGCTTACCGGCTTGCACAACTCCTAAAGAACTTTAAAGAGGTAAGTACCACCCATCTACCCTTAATTCATGCTTTAAAATTTATGCATGTCACCATTTGGTGAAGCATTGAAAGTTTTGAAACACCTCCCACACACCATGCTAATTTTGTATTTCTTTTTTCTTCATGTTTTTCTCTTAACTAGAGTATCCTCCTGTCTTAAATGGAGGCGTTTTTGAGGCCAGGGTAGAGTGGACACGTCACCCTTTTTCCCAGGCCGTACGATCCGTCTTCACTTGCCTTCTCGTTGTTCGATTTCGTGGCCCGCTCGTTGTTGCGTTCCTTTGTTTCGGCTGTGCTCTGTCTGGGCTACGACGTGTCCACTCGTCTGTACATGGCCTGCCACACTGCTGCCTCGGCTCGTCACGTGCTCGCAGCGGGGACCATTGCCTCCTCATGCTTCGTTGCTCTATCTTTTCCACCGCTCAGTCTTTGACACTCTCGCCTTGAGTGTGTCGTCGCTCTCGCGTGCGTTTGTCTGTGTCACCGGTTGGTCTTCCTCGTTTGGCTCGCTACAACATTTTCTTCGTCTCTCAAGTGCTTTGTCTTCTTTCTCTAACTTCCTTCTTAGTTTCTTCTGTGCCGCTCGTGTTCTTCCTAGGCTCTTGTTTTTTCGTGTCTTGTTCTTCCCTTCTGCTTTTTTCGCCCTTGTTTGTGTGGTTTTCTTCTTAGCGTATTCCTATATAGTCATTTTTCTAGATCTGGAGTATTCTCCTTTGTTACGGTGGTTTGCTTCGTTGCCTATTCCTATCCAGTTCTTGTTTCCGGATCTGGAGTCTGGTTGTCTTTCCCGTTTGGCTCGCTGCAACCGACCGTCTGCTCCATCGCTCTAGCTTTCTCCGTTTCCTTTTTTTTCTTATTTCTTTAGTGCTTTTTCTGTTCTTACTCAGCTCCCCTTTGGATCTTAGGTTTAGATCTTTAGTTTTTTTGTGTGTAAGACTCGTTTCTTTTTCCATGCTCTCTGGATCTGAATCCTGGTTGCCTCTCCCATTTGCCTTGTTGTTCTTCCTTAGTTCCTATTTGGATCTTTGGTTTAGATCTTTTTTACATCAGTCCCCCCCCCATTCGTCCGTACTCCTTTGTCGTGCTCGTGTGGTGTTGTCGATGTTTTAGTTTTTTCCCCCTCAGGGACTCTTGTTTTTCCCTTACTTGTTTCCTCATTGTTATGTAGCTATTTATGCACTCTCCTTTTCTATTATTAGTTTTTCCACACTGAGGTTGCAGGTTTCTTTGTTTGTTTTGGTTCTGAGTTTATCTGCGTCTCTTTTTTTCGTTGGGTTTCGTTGGATTTGTGCTTCCGCGTGATTATTTTTTAATCATCCTTGGAAGAAGGACGACACCAGTGTAGAGATGATTGCTTCCTCTTTCTTTTGTTATCTCCTGCTTCTCCATTTTACTTTCTTGTTTTGCCCTAGCTAATGCATTCACCTTCATCGGTTCTTATTCTCCTCGCCTTCTTTGTAGGACGGTGGCCTTGTGTTTGTACACGCTACATCCCTGCTTATACTGGCCTCCTTTTTAGGTATTCCTCTTCGCTTGTTTTTAGATGGTATGTGCTACTTGCTAGATGTATTGTGCTACACTTGTTGTTCATCTGCTCCCTTTCTCTGAGCTGTTGTCATTGCTGCTATCTTCCGAGCTTCGTTAGGCACCAGCCAGATTCCACAGTTATCACCAACATCTGTGCCGTTGTATGTTCTGATCTATAACACGGTTTAGTAGGTTCTTTTCGTCTTACTTGTTTACGTACGTTGTACCGGCTTATTTGTTTTCCTTTTTCGTATTTGTTGCAGATCGCGTAGTTGTTAACTAGTCTGCATCTATTGCTCAAGAATCTCCGTTCGTATTTGCAATGTCTATTCCCCTGTGAGCGCCTTTAATATTCTTTCTTCTCTATATACATGTTTGTCTTTCTTGCTCTCGTATGATACGGCAATACATACATCTAAATTATGTTTGCGCTTCTATGCATCGTTCCTTTGCTTAGCTCAGTTTAGCTTAGGTTAGCTGTCTAATAGATAGCAAGTTGGTACATTTTGATGTATTCGTATAAATTGTGGCCCACTTATAGATATGTTCTATGGAACCATATGCTTCGCTTGTAGAACGTAGATATACACAACGCAGATTACATGAAAGAACATGCTTCTACTGACGTTAGCAATGATCCAATCGATCCCTCTGGAAAAAAAGAAGGGCAAGATGTGAGTAACCAAAATTATCAGCCTGCAGATTACTGTGATAAATATTTTCTATTTGTATCAGTTCTGCCTTATATATATCACGGCAAATTACTTACTCTGTACTGTCTTAGTGTCGCTCTTTGTTCATGCTCTGATGTAGATTCCTGTAAATTTTTTTAGACCTATTGCATCTCATTAGTTAGTTTAGTCAACCATATATTCAAAATATTTAGTATATAGTTGAAATTTAGACACACATCATTACATTATAACTTTGCTTATCTTAGAGATATATACATAAATACATTCATACAATCACCATGCTACATGTACTAAATACTTCAAATCTGCATCGTACAGAGACCTATAGAATTACTTCATATATTTGTTTATTCACTGCTTTGGCTGCACATATAACATTCTTTCATATCCCTCTAAAATCAAATTCTTTATCTTTATTTATATAAGGAAAAAGTCCGGTTTACTCTCCTGAACTATCAGAAAAGTCTGATTTACCCCCTGAACTACAAAACCGGTCATTTAACCCCCTGAACTTGTCAAATCCGGTCAAATAACCCTCCGTAGCGGTTTGGAGCGGTGGTTTTGCTGACGTGGCCGGTTTTGTCCTAGTCAGCGTGTATGTGTCATCCAAATCAGCATGTATGTGTCATCCAAGTCAGCATCAAACAGCTACACCCTTTCAACCCAAGTGCATTTCGTCAAACATCTTGAGTGCGTTCCAGCACGCGAGCAAGGAATGGGAGTGGGAGAAATCTGGGAAGGGCGAAGGCGGTGGGGAGGGCGCAATGAGGACAAGGCGGTGGACGGGAGGCGACGCGACAGATCTCCACTGCAGTGCCTCGACCCGCCTTACCACCGCCATCAGGCGACGCCCAGCGTGCTCGCCAAGGCCCCGGACATGGCGCGACTGTCACCTGTCCTCCCTCCCCACCACCTCAACGGCCTCCGCCTCTCCCATCCCGACGAGGGCGAGCACGGCCATGGCCTCTGCCTGGACCTCCTCCCGGGCCTCCAGCGGCGGTTCCCAATTCGATTTTTTTGTCTGAACTTTTAGGATATGTCAGAGGCGCGCGGGGCCGAGGAAGACAAAGTGGGGTTGGGCTTGCAGGCCTCTCATGGGAAGGTGAGGCGGAGGAGGAGGAGGTAGGGGAGCACGAGGACGGCGAAGGCGATGTCTGAGAGCAAGACGGTGGTGGAGAAGGCGAGCACGGCCGCCGCGCGCCCAGTGTTGAGTCGCTTGATGGAGAAGAGGTAGTAGTGGTGGTGCGGGAGCGAGGAGACTTAGGTGGGAGCTTCTGCGCCACCTCCTCCGGGCCTCCGGCGAGACGCGGCCGCCGCCCGAAGTCAGTGGCAAGGGAAGGAGCAAGACCACCATGGATCATGCACGCCCCTCCACCACGCCACGCCACCTGCTCCTCAGTTAACCGAGAGCCCGACACCGCTTCCACCGCAATGATCAGCGGCAGCCGGCCAACCTCGACTTGCAGATCACGGCCGCATGACCACCAAGACCGCATGTTTCTCCGCGCCATCTGCATCTGCGGCGACCAGAACGCCGCCGCCATCTTGGGTGTTGTCCCTTGCTCGCGCCCACAGGCGAGTAGTACCATGCAAGATCATTCGCCAGAGCCGCAGCCTAAGAGGGACGGCGGCGGCCAAGGGGACAGCGGTGGCGGCAGGCCAGGCGAGCGACGGTGGCGGCACTAGGAGCCGGGCTGGCTGGTGGAAGTGGGGAGCCGAAGAGCAAAACTCAAGAGGGAGTTAATGGAGGGAGAGAGAAAGATGAAGAGATGAAGAAGAAGCTGAGAAGATGACTGGGACACACGTAGTCATGACTTGGACAAATGAGAGTTCCACGTGTCAAAAATCGGCCACGTCAGCAAAACCACCGCTCCAAACCGCTACGGGGGGTTATTTGACCGGATTTGACAAGTTCAGGGGGTTAAATAACCGGTTTTGTAGTTCAGAGGGTAAACCAGACTTTTCTGATAGTTTAGGGGAGTAAACCGGACCTTTTCCTTTATATAAACATGATGAAGATTCTGCTCTTTTCACGCAAAGTTACTATTCTAATTATACTTATACTACAGACGGTACAAAGTATGTGCTAGGATTAATGGTATTATCTCACGTCGAAACCTTACATGCCATTCTTATTCTACAGTCATTGATAAAAAAAGATATATGCACTTACTTTTCCATACTGACATATTACATTTCGTTGTACATAACTTCTAAGACACCTCTCTCTACATTTTTTTTATATATAACAGGAATGTAGACTGTATGTTTCTACTCCAGAACATCTGTTCATATGCTACACGTACTAGCTAGGCCCGATTTTGTAGGTTGCTATGATAAACTCTGGGTAACTTTTTTACTTACTCCGTAGCTACAAATGTGATGTAAATAATGTATCGTATTATCAACCATGTGTAGTATTTTGCAAACATTTCCATGTTTTATGTACGTAACCTACGTCTGTAGTCTTTTGTAATAACAATACCCACTGGTACCTATTATTACCTATGTCTAAATTTTCTAATTTCTTCTCTGCTTCCTATTGCATGCTACGTCTACCCAAAAAAAAAAATACCGCACACACTAACAATCCGGCTATAGTAAAATCACATACAGTTAACCATCAGTTCTTCTAGATTTTCTGCTTCGAATGAACAATTCTTTTCCCTGACAGACTACATATACTGTGGAATTTAACAATTAGTTCTTCAAAATTGTCGCTTCAAACGATAGATTTTATCCTTTAACAGACTGCCTAGAACAAAGAAACTTTTCCAGTGCGCCATGCGGCGCGCACAGGCCGCTAGTTAGGTAGAACCAGTGACCAGACAAGGCATCCAGCAAAAAAAAAACCCCTTAGACGAGGGTGGGAAAAAAAATTACATTCTAAGCTTTGATTATTATTTATAAGACTTGCACTGTGGCACAGTACACCGTTGTTCACCAATCCATAAAAGCCAACCTTCTTTGGTCAGGCTTAATTCACGGCTCACCAACAAAAAGAAAAGGGATGCTAACAAAACTCTCAAGCGATGGATACACTCTTCTTCTTCTTCCTCCCGTCGATGACTCTCACCACAACCGGGCTCCTCACGCGGTGCCTCCCGGCGCCGTCCGACCAGACCAGCCGCCCGAACATGTACTCCCGCGGCAAGAACCCTGCCTTGGCCCTGAACGTGACGGCGAACTCCTTCTCCTCCCCCACCGCGGCGAACTCGAGCCGTCGCGGCCTGACGGACACCGACACGCCGGGCGGCAACGCAACCCTCACGTCGTACGCGGCCGGTGCGGCGCCGACGTTCCTCACCCTCCTCTTGACGGTGTGCTGCTCGCCGGACGGGGATAGGTGCGGCACCGCGATGGATGGGTAGTTGAGGTCCTCCAGCTTCGTGGGCCTCACCGGGCAGGCGTACGGTGGACTCTGGTCGTTGTCGTCATCCGGCTGCCCGCTCATGAAGGTGGCGATCACGGACGAGTTGTAGCCCAGCGCGCAGAGGAAGTTGAGGTAGTCCGTGGTGTTCATGTCGTAGACGAGGCCCGGGTCCGCGGCGCGGTTGGGCTGCACGTGGCCGGCGCCGTAGCTGAACGGCGTCGCACGAAGGAACGACGAGTTGCTCATGGGCTTCCTCATGTTGTCCTGCACTCTCGCTGCAAATTAAGATCGAAAAAAACTTTGTCAGTGCACAAGATACTAGTAGCTGGCAAAGTGAGGTGTTTACGTTTCGATGTTTACCGGTTGTCATGATGGCCGATTTGATTGCCCCGGGGCTCCAGTCGGGGTGGAGGGCCTTGAGGAGGCCGGCGATGCCGGCGACGTGCGGGCACGACATGGAGGTGCCCGACTCGGAGTTGAAGAGGACGCGGCGGTTGTCGAAGGCGAGGCCGGTCGGACCCGCCAAGCCGGTGAACGCCGCCAGGATGCTGACCCCCGGCGCAGTGATGTCAGGCTGCCACACACACACACCCCGTTAGGACTAAGATGCTTGGAATTGTAGATGTATGTATTGATGGTGATCGCACTTGAGGCATGATTTGGACAGTGCGTAGGAGAAATGCCTGACCTTGAGGATCTGAGGAGTGACAGTGTTGGGGCCCTGGGAGGAGAAGGCGGCCATGAACGGCGCCGGCTTCGTGTCCAGCGCGGTGTTTGGGACGGTGATGTAGGCCGATGCTGACCTGCGCAAGATGAGAATTAGTCTTAGATTAGATGACAATAGAAGACATAAGCAAAATTGGGGGGGAAAAACACACACAGTAGGCGGAGTAATCACCAAGAATGCAGGCGAATCGAAATGTGGCAATAATGACTACTGGAAAATAACTTTTTTTCGAGGAATCACTGTTGAAAATAAGTTGAGCGAAAGAAAATATGGATGAGAAGAATTCAGCAACCATTCTGTGATGTGAAAAAAAGGGGCAAAAAATTGGCCCATGCAGGTCTCGAACCTGCGACCTTCGCGTTATTAGCACGACGCTCTAACCAACTGAGCTAATAGGCCAGCTGGTCCATTTTTCAAAATTAATTTTATAAATCATAGCATCCTACCTGGTTGAATTCATGTAGGCGAGCAGCGCGACTCCGTCAGAATAGGTAATGTGCGTGGCCGGAAGCACGTGCGCATCGGCAATCATCTCGTTACCGGTGGCCTCATCATTTGCCAGCACAAGGCCAATCCCGCCGGCCTGACGAACCGCCTCGCCTTTCTCCACTCGCGCATTCTTCCCACGCACGCACACGACGATCTTCCCCTCCACTTTCACCTTGTCCAGTGACCCCTCGATGCACAATCTCCTGCAGAATCAGTCGTTACATGACAGCAATAAGAAGATCGTAGTTTCAGGTTTGACAAACATGGCAAGTTTCAGCTTAAATGCTTATTCTTACGCTTGTGCAACTGTTGCATTGGCTGCTTTGGCTTCTCGAGAACTGATCAGCGGGTAATACTTGTTGTCAGGAAGGCGCACCAGCGAAAGACTTTGTCCCTGTGACGATATAAATGATGCATTACGACAGAAAAAAATTGACACAACAGAAGCATTGAAGATAATTCGAGCTATCTGTTACTGACTTTGATCTGCTTCTTGTTGTCGAGCACGAGGTACGCCGGGAACTCCCTGTCCATGGTGCTCGCGCCGACGGTCATGAGCCACGGCGCGGTGTTGGACACTGTGCCGGCGCCCGGACCGGAGTTCCCGGCCGAGCAGACCACGGTGACGCCGTTCTTGACCGCGTGGAACGACCCGATGGCCACGCCGTCCCTGAAGTACTCCGCGGGCGAGCCGCCAAGCGATACCGAGAGGACGTGCACCCCGTCGTGGATGGCCGCGTCGAACGCCGCGATGATGTCGGCGTCGAAGCACTCGCTGCCGTTCACCGGGCGCCAGCACACCTTGTACGCCGCGACGTGCGCTCTCGGAGCGCCGCCTTTCGCCGTGCCGTTGCCGTACCCGAACAGGTTCGCGCCCGGCACGAACTGTCCAGCCGCCGTGGACAGCGTGTGCGTGCCGTGGCCGTCGGAGTCCCGGGTGCTGGCCGGGTTGGTCTGGCCGACGGTCGCCAGGTAGCCCTTGTTAAAGTACTGTGCACCAATCAGTTTCCTGCAGTGTATTACAATCACGTCAACTGCCTGAACACCAAACTCTGCATAATCTTCATCACAATTAGCACAAAAACTGAATTAGCCAGCACAGTAACAATGGTAGTTGCTAACCGCTTAAGCTAATGCTCTAGTCAATGTTCCAGGAGAATATTGTTCGGAGGAAACAAAAGATTTGAGACGAGAGCAATGCGATAAGAATGGTCAATGGCAGACAAGCTCTGCTCTGAGCATTCTCTCACGAGTGCATTTCTTCAGGTTGTGACAGTGGCAGTGCAGTGCTGCATTATATATTGTCTAGCTAGAATGATGCTCGTGCAGGAGCCATGGACCCCCTGCGTCCAGCTCTGCCCATGTGTACCAAGGCCAAGCTTGTGCATGGATTAACGCATCTTTTTTGAGCTTTTCTGAAGAAACACTGTGGTGTCTAGCCGCTAGCAGCTTGTCGATCACCGAGCTACTGGGATGCACAGATGGGACAAGTAGGTTTTTGGCAAGTTCCACTACCAAGCACGATCCCCGAGGAGGAGGCAGAGGTGGGGGATCATGTAATCATGGAAAGTGCACGACAAAGGGACGGAAATCTTTCTTGGATGGGGGCGGATCTCTAATCTTTGCAGAATTATGGCAGCAATCTGTGGTGCCAACAGCAAAAGGCGCTGTGTCGTTTGTTATCGATGAGGATGATCAGGTCTGCCCCTCATCACATGATTCACAGCGAAGACTGGAGGTGTCCATAGCTTTTTGTTACTAGATTCTTTTCCATTTTGAACCTTGTTCATGTTGATATTTTAACCTAGCATAATAGAGTAGTGTGTAGAGCATGTCTGACTGTTGTCTTTCTTCATAAAAATCAGTAGCAACTAATATGTATGATTGTATTTTCGCTCTTTCATAACAGAAAGATAATTTTCTCAGCCCTATAAAAACATCACAATTCGTATTAAGCATTGTAAGATGAGCACTTACCACTAAGTTAAGGTTTGTTGGCCTTAGCTTAAGCTAGCACAGCTATAGCTACTTTTTTTTAAGAATATAAGCCCTCTGTTCAAGATATATAGAGGCTGTGGTGTGGCTTGATCAAGGGCATGTCAGCTTATAAGAGTTTTTCAGGCAATAAGTTAAGAGCACACCCGGCCAGATAGCCCTAAGCACTTGTATGTAACCTAGCTACTCTGTTAAACTAATCATATCAACAAGCCAAATTACGGGACGAATCCAAGTTAGACCAGACATGTCTCTGGAACCGAAGACGGCTCTATATGTAACCTCTTGTAGTCCTGTTGCTAAAAAATGCAGTTCAGTTTATTTTACACTACTTCACAATGCAGCAGGAGAACAGGAGTCAAGAGACACATTGGCCAAAAGATTAAACAACACAAATCAAGACAGACAAAGCCCCATCAGGATAATGCAATGCTTGCTTGTTTTTACAGTAACTCCTACCGAGATGATCAGACGAAGGCACATAGGTTAAACCGCACGGTGCCCGATGCAGTGATCCACGAGACAGAGAGACAGAGACAGAGACAGACCTGTTGCAACGAACCTGCGCGTCAGAGGACTGGTCCTGGCAGATTCCCCGCCACCGCGCGGGCGCGGGGGCCATGCCGCCGTCCCGGAAGCTGCCGGCCTCCGGCCACACCCCTGCATGCACGCACGCGCCCCACGGCGAGCAGCGCAAACAATCCTTGTTTAGTGATCACATGCGGACATGCAATGCATGGCCCCGCGAATAGTATAGTCGCCCGAGCGCAGGTTGGGTGGGGACGGATTTGACTCTACATTCGGGGATTCCCTGTGGCCCTACGCACGGCCCGCGCAGGCGCAGGCGCAGGCGTGGAAAAGAGGACTTTTGATGCTTTGAACACCACTCTCTACTCTTCACTTTTACAGCTGAGCTAGCTCATCAATTTGTACATGCTCATCAATTTGTATATGCTTAGTAATGTATCGTTTTTGTAAAAATATATGAAATAAGCTTCCTTAAACATACAGTTTTTGTTGCTTTTTTTGGTCAGGTGGTAGTTCTCTGAAAAATGTCATGTACTACTTCAACCCTTCTATGCTAGTAGTACCATTTCTACTTCCTACTACAACCTAACAAGGCTTGAATCGCATAGTTGCAAGTTCCAACAGCCATAAAACCCGTCGACGCCACACTCGGCAGGCAGCGACCGTTTCCAGTTTCCACGGTAGCGAAAGAGACAATTAATCCAAACGTTTACGTCTGGGCAGATTCAAATTGCAGCCGCTGCTCCTGCGCGCTCTGCATGCACTGCACTGCACTGCATGCATACATGCCTCACAAGCCAACAGAAGCATCAGCTGCCTCCTCCTGCCTACACTACACGGGTTCAGGAGCCAGCAGAATTTTGGGCTGGTATTTTAGTCTTATCAACAGGCTGCTCTGCCCCGGAAGGATTGGTATTTGGTATTCGACTTAAATAATCCCTGTCTGAATATCTGATTTTCTTGTGATTTATGAGCAGGTTAAGGTTTATTGAATGATTGATTCTAGGTTCTCAAAAAGAATAATGGTTGATTCTAATTCGGTCAGGGTCAGTGACAGGGGCGTAGTAATTGGTGGTAACAGTAACTGCTGAAACAGTGAAGAGATCATGTGAAAGTGAATGTACCAGTGTCTAGATTGCCAATGATGATTCCTTCGCCAAATCTTGCTTTGGCCCAGATGGAGTTGGCCCTTATCCGGCCATCTTTCTCCATCCCGAGAAACTCCCATGAACGGGTCGTGTGCAACTTGTGGCCTCTGTTTGGGAAAACTGAGATGACGCTCGGATGCTCTGCGCAGAAGCCAACCAAATTATCTTACAAAATGAACAGAAGGAACAAGAAAGGACGGAAGGAAAGAAACGATGATGAAGACATACTTGAGATCTCCAATGCCTCTTCTTCCTCCAGTGTGGCAGCGAAGCCATTGATGTACTTGGTGTACGAGTAAAAGATGGCATCCTTCGCCTTCTCCTCGCTGCGCTCACACAAACCAATTCGGAAGCCTTACTTGCATTTGCAGCAGATGTGTCAACTAGAACAAGCAGGTTGATCAACAGGATACTGTTACCTTCCCAGGACAGAGCCCAAGAACTCGTAGTGAGAGTTCTTGACGCGTTCTTGATTAGAAGCCAAGGCAGCTCCCTCCCTGCCATGCGAGTGGCCTCCAAGGTAGACAACATACGACTGCAAGAATCAAGAAAGCAACTTTTCTTGAACAAAAACAAGAAGAATCAAACGAATAAAAGGATCAAGAACCACCACACTACTCGCCTTTCTGTCTGCAGAGGCCGGTTGCTGAAGAAGCACAAGGCTAGTGATAATCAGCAGGACTAGACCTAGAGGAGCAGGGGGATTCTTCAGAGAGGAACGCATGCTGCAAATCTCCTTTTGATGCTTTCTTTTATGGACTAGTGGTCAATTGACATTAGGGGGGAGTGGAAATGTGAAATGGATTAAGACCCTCGAGAGACTGCGCTGTGAATGTGCTTGGGCACTGTTGGTTTTTTATAGGCGCAAAGACGGCATGGGGTGTGTCCTGTCCTCTCCTCTCCTCTCCCAGAAAGTGGTGGGGGCTTTCTGTTTCCCAAAAGTGCCTTTTGGGGAGAAGAAGCGTGCCTTTCAGTTACTTCCCCACCCCTCGGCATACGCTAAATTTTTTTGGGGTGGGGTGGGGGGGTTTCAACTGAAGAAATGATGATGTCTTTAATTCGTGAAAGAAATGCGAATCCTGCAAGTCCATCGGAGAGTGGATACTAATTTCTGCATCACTATCCGCCTGCAGAAACTGTTGCGTTTCTCTTTTTTCTTTCTTTTTGAGACAGCATTTCTTCAGAGTTCAGACCACGAATTTGTGGGTTAGATTTCAGAATTTCAGTTCGAGTCACACATGATACATCATGTGTGACACATGTGAAATCAACTATGTAGCGAAAGAAGGACAGAGACAGGAGACTAGCGGAAGCCCTGTTCCCTCATGGTTGATGAGACCCTTTATATAGTTATTAGTTTGCTCACGTAGAATATCAAAATATTTTTACTTAGCATCCATCAATATTTAGTTATTACCATGTGGCCCTTGGATAAAAATTTTATGGTTCCGTCTATAGGCGGAAGGGAAGGGTAGTTTCGGTATTGACGTCCGCAAGTAGCACTAGTTGGGCCGAGGGGGGTAAGGGGCTAAAGGCCCAAAACTCGGACTCGAATCAACTGCCTAAAACAATTAGTTTTTGGCTAGGACAACACTGTTTACGCATGCAATAGCAATTCTAACTCCCTCTTGACATCAAAGCCAAAAATGGCACCACGGAGTAGTCGGTGGACGACACCTGGCCGAGTCTGTAAATGGGGTGCCCAGAGCCTCTCCTCCACACGCCTAGGGCCCGGAACTCCCTCCTCCACGCGCCCAGGGTCCAGTCTCTCGCTTTTGCAGCGCGCCCATGGGGAATCGCGCTACAACATGAACACCCCTTTAACAACACATATATGCATTGCTGGAAGTCCAAATAAGTGCTGCTAAGGTTTATACCAACGCATTTAGTATACGTTGCCATTGATGGCGTTGCAAGGGTCTAGAGCAACACATATAGAAGCATTGGTAACAGGCAAGAACAAGCGTTGCAACCTTACAACGGATATATTTAGGACACATCAACATATTTATATGTTGGTACTGTCAATGGAAAATCGTGAAACTTTGGTATTTGAAGCACATATGAGCATTGCAAAAAAAAATATCGATATGCGTTGCAATTTTTTGGAGAAATGTTTCATTTATAAATGCATGATATCCAAAAATGTACATAATTTTCTAAGTACATGGCAAAGATCTCAACTATATTACTATACAATGGTAGTTTCAAATGTTCAACTTGTAATAGTTTGCTTCTTCTCTATCAAAGACGTTCGGAAGAATATTTCTCTACAGCTTCTCTATAGATTTTCATAGCTTCTTCTGAAGACCTTCTGCATCTACACTATCTTCTAAAGACGTTTTGCCCCTCCAGTTTCTTCTGAAGCCAAGATCTTCTCTCTATAGCTATTCTGAAGATTTTCATACCCTGAAAAGCTTACATATTAGGAAAATGGGTACACTCTTGCTTCTGCAACTACTACAGGTGAGGATATCTACAAAAAAAAATGTGAAGAAACAAATGTAGTAGCCTCCTTGAGAAAATTTCAGAGAACTTTAATAAATTCTTAGGACAGTGGGACATTACAGAATTGTATCGAGCTTTACAGATACGATAAGGCGTTTAGCACTTACCAATCACTTAATAGTTTGGATATGAGCTGATGAACCATTCTACATCATCAATTACAAAGATGCTTCACATCTACAATGCAGGAGATGGCAAGATAACATTTTTTTTTGTTATTTTAACATAATTAAAATTTCAAGAATCCAACTCCGTCCCACAAATACACAAACATATGAACCACCTATTTTGCTCCGCTTCAGAGCCAGAAAGAAATCCATAAACCGGAAACAAACCAATCCATTACAAACAACAAGAAATGAACCCTCACAAAATTCTGGAACAATTTGAGAGCAGATAAACCTACACACACGAGGCGCTAGAGAAATTAACGCCCATCTGCCACAGATTGCTGAGCCTGGTCGTCCTACCTCCTGATCCATCCCTGTATCCCAAATGACTCCATATGTTCATAGATACCCACAAAAAAAGGAATAATTAATTACTTGCCACTGCAAAGATATGGATTCAGGATTTGCCACTCTATGTGTGAATGACATCTTGGTCCTCGGACCACATGTCATAGACACATAAGTGGCAAATCCTGAATTGCATATATATCTTTGGCAGTGGCAAATAATCAGATCTTCCACAAAAAAGCCTCTTTTTTAATTCAAAGGATTGAAATGCCTAGGAACTGCAAGGAGTTTGCCGCAGTAAGTGGAAGTCAGCAGCCCGAGGCAGTCGTCTGCACTGGAGGTGGAAGTGTAGCCACAATTCCTATTTCTACAGTATGACTATGTGACCTCCTGCAAATCAAGTTCATAAATCAACCATTGCAGTAATCTACAACCATAGAAAACAGGGACACCTATTTATGAGGCTACAACAAACCTTGGAAAGACGCGGCCAACTAATCGCGTGAAACATGCACATACTGGTTCTAAGTACAAATCCATGACTAGAAATCAGTACAATTTAATAACAAAAACTATCAATGTGAACATACAAATTATAAGATTTATCTGGCAACCATCACATTGCTTATCACTTGAATCTACAGAGGTACAGATCAAATTTCTTTAGTTCACCATTCCCCCATATTTTACAATACAGGAAGCATCTTCTACAAGCAGAATGTTACAAGTTGTAGCTCAATGCTATGAAAACTCAAAAGGATTATGCACACCAACCTGAAATTGATGATCCATCATTATTACAACACAATAATGAGCTAAATATGGTAGCTCAGGAAGTAGAACACAAAAGTCTAAAGTCCTCCGGTCCTAAGCTTTCTTCAACTGAAAAACAAGGAATCCTAGAGACAAAAATTACTTGGGATTATTTTGGCCAGAAATTATTCTCTTATACTAATTGGAAAATAAATTTCATAATGTTGGATTAAAGGCATTTCAATGAGCTATGTCATGTACAAATAGGTGATACAAACCTTACATGCCTTTGTTCCATACCTATTGGCATGGACGAGAAATAGTTTCAGATGTAATGGACCCAGATGTTCCATACCTTTGGTCATGATATGAATTTCATGCAGCAAAGCCCCTAATTGATCTAAATATGCATGAGAAAATTTAGGGGATTACCTTACATAGAATCAATCGAGATAACAAGGCCATTGAATTAGAGAGGTCGATGTAACTATGCAGTAATGCCTCCATTCATGCAAACAAGATTTCCCATTGTGTGGTCAATAAATGGTGGTGGAAATAATTTAACTTGAGGTTAGCTCCTGCAATTCAGATATCATGATTCAGAATCGAACCTAGTTCAGACAAATGCAACACAAGCTGTACATATATAAAAATCCTCATCACTGCATATTTTCTCAACATCCCAAATAGATGTTAGCTTTACAAACTTTGCCTCAACAATTTACGAAACTTTACTGTTGTCTCAAAAACATGATGTGGCAAATATTCAACAAACATTACATACTTACATGTTCTGAGCAAAAAAAAAAATACTAGATCAGATCTAGGCATCCAATCAAGTTTATTGGTATAATTTTCCCACAAAAACATAAATGAGAAGCATACTAATGGGAAAAAATTGTCCATCTCTGTGAAGCATTTTGTTATACACATGGTCGAAAGGTTGAAAATTGTCCATCTCTACAAAGCATTTTAACAAACACATGGTGGGCAGGGCCGTTCCTGGCATTTTGGAGGCCATGGGGCGAGACACAATGTGAGGCCTTTTATTCTAACATAAACATATAGTACTTCTTTATATCAACTGTAAAGCTATTCAATACATCAAAAAGATACAAACTACTCATAGAAAGCAATTTCTTCTAACATTTCTAGATGCAAAGTCATTGATAATAGTATTCACCTCAATGTTATCTAACATATCCTTTTCAATGCATAAAGTGGCCAGACCATTCAACCTTTCTTGTGATATTGATGACGTCAAATAGTTTTTCAATAACTTCAACTTTGAAAAGCTTCTTTTAGTTGATGCTACAGTCACAGGTACAGTAAATAAGATTCGATAAGCAATTGTAATATTTGGATAACAATCTACATCTCTAACAAACTCAAAAATCTCAATAGCAGGCATTGTCATACCTGTCAAAGTCATTTGCAACACTCTTAATTGAGAGAAAAGAGATGTATCAGGATACCCATCCCTACACTCTTAACCTCAATCTAGTTAGTAGTTATACAACCCTGCAGAGCAATAGAGCATATACAGGATATACAATTATATATATATATATATATATATATATATATACGTATATATAGTACGATGTATTAGGATCGGGAGCCCTTGACTCTGGTGGGCCCCGGGCGGTCGCCCCGGCCGGCCCTCCATCAGGAACGGCCCTGATGGTGGGCAAGTTGTTGTACTTCTCAAATAAACCAGTGAGAGGAGGGGAGTTAGGAGGCAACCTGGGAGCAGAGGGGGACTGCATCAAGGTGTAGGCAGAGGAGACGAGTTAGGTGCAGCGACCATGGCGTTGATGAGGAACTAGTGAAGCAGCAGCTCTGGTGAGTGCCGCGGCTCCAGCGCTGTCATGATCTACCACTTTTGGTTGAAGCCCTACACGCCATGGCAGACGAAGGGTAGAGGTCGAATCCATTGATGTCGTCGTCCGCCATAAGCCCGCAACGTTGAGGGTGAAGAAAGGGCAGCACGGAGGAGAAATTTGATGACGTTTTTGGTGCGAGCAAGATGAGATCAGGGCAGGGCTATAGCAAATGGGAGAGTAGTCGCTGTTGGATGGGGGAAATTGGCGGCGACGGAAGGCAGTGCTGCAACCCTAGAACGAGATGGGTCAGGAGAGGACATGGGAAGTTATACTGAAGGCCCACGCCCAACGTGGGGATGTGAGGAGTTGAGTTGCCGCTTAATGTGTTTGCAACGTCTAGAAGTTCCGTTGCTAGCTATGCATCGTAAGAGGGGTGGTTGTGTTGTAGTCGACTATCATAGACAGTTTTATCTACAAACCGTCAGTGATTGACGACTATCACAGACGGTTTTATCTACAAACCGTCTGTGATATTCTTTTGCATTGCTAAATCTAATTCTGTTTATTGGCTAGCCTCAGGAAATGCTAGCCATGCCTTCTGAAACAAGCACATCCAATTCGCATTCATTTCAGAAGCAAGCACATCTAATTCACATTCATTTCAAAAGCAAGAAGCACATCAAATTCGCATTCATTTCAGAAACAAATATATCCAATTCACAAATCAATTAACTAAAATTAACCATTAATGTACATTTACACACATGTACCATTAAGTTCAATCCACACTGTGGAAACTCCCATCTGGATTTATGACTTGACTGTTTAGGAATGATGCAAAGTGTGATCGAACTTTTATGAGCTCGCACTGTTCCAACGCAGTTTCGACGATGGTCGCAACATGTCGCTAGGAAGATTAAATTCGTACTTATATAAATTGATAAGTATATATGAAATAATTGTTGCAAGATTGACAAACCTAAGGATCTGTCGGGACCCAAAATATGCAATTCTGGACCCTCTGTGTATACTGCACTAGTCCAGAATCACGCTAGTGCACACAGTGGCAACATTAGTGAAATATCATTTCCATATACAAAGATAACTAATAAATAGGCAAATAACAATAAACATCAGAGTAAATACTTTAAGGTCAAAGCTTACAATTAATGCTTCAGAGGGCAGATAGCTCAATGAAGCTGCAGCGGAACGAAACAGAATAACTTCAGTAATGCCTATCCATATGCCCACAGGCAATCGGCTGGAGTGCGCGACTTAGTTCTCTATGATCCTTGAAGTAGACCTTGTTGACTGGCGATTCCTTCACCTCTGCTTGATTTATTAAAGCAAGCATGAGTACACACCATACTCGCAAGTCATACCACAGAATGCAAATTATAGATGCAGGCTTATTCCAAAGGAATGGCTTCTGTGGTTCTTTTGCAGAAATGCAACATTTGCAATTTGAATATGAATAATAGATTGAAAGTATAATTCAAAATAAATAGACAATAATAAGTTTTATCATTTTTTTTCACAAAGACACATAGTCTAATCAAATTATTCACACAGCTGCATAAGTTATCTCACACAGCTGTCACATCCCAAGTTTTATGAAAATCTACCCCTCGTGTGAAATCCCCGAGCATGTCCATGACCGCGGATGCGGCTATTCGAATTGATTGTTTAACACTCTGCAGAGGTTGTACACTTTACCCACAAGATACGATTAACTCATCATGTCTACCATGACTCGCCATACAGAAGTATGCGATTGAGCAATCATAACAAAACCTTTCAGAAACTTCATCTCAACATTGACACTCCCGATATGCTTAGCCGCCACAGACGCACACCGTTGGACAGGAAAACGGCAAACCACCCCGTGATGCGACCTCCACCAATCCGACATAGCTAACCTACAACCTGAGTAATCAATGTCAAGACTCTATAACTTACTAAGTTAGGCCCGTCCCATACCAGGCATGTGGTTGTACGAGAGGCTCAGTTCAATGGCGCACAAAGTTAAGTCCTTAATTGACCGGGGCAAGACTTCCAAATTCTAATCTATCATTCCCGCCAACACAGATCCACCATAAAAGTATACGAGACCACTTGCCCCGCCCAAAACCTTTTCCCTTTGTTGGTTAAGTGCAACATATGCCATCAACGAGTAATAGCACATAGTACACATAGTTTTTATCACATAGTTCTATAGTCACTTAGTCAAGTTTATATTTGCAACTTACATGAGATGATGACTCGTAGCATGGCTAAGCAATCTAATTACATCTAACTATCCCACATTGGTAATACAATAGCACTAGCTAAATAAACCAATCTAGGGTGACAAAAGATTATGGCATACAATTAGACAAGGAGGTCATAACAATTTGGATATTAACTAATCCCAAAAGCATTGAAATAAATACTTAAAGTAAATGCAATAATTTAAATCAATATAACTTTTGAAAACTGGGTTCAATATGATCAAAGGTATAACTTGCCTTGCTATAACAATGATGATCTTATTTAACTTTAATCTTCTACTTCCTTGATCTTCAGCTCCTTCTTGATCAGCACTTCTCGAGGTATCGACGTCTACTCGCAAACAAGCAAATAAACCAAATAAATAAATAACAGAGAGCAAACAAACTCCAAAAATTAAATAATAATCTCAGATAAATAGATTTGGAATTGAGATGAATTTAGGGATTTGAATGGACTCAATCAAAGTTCGGATGCAAGGGATGTGAGCTTTGAAAGATCACATGAAATGATGAAATTAAGAGAGAAAAGAATATTCAGAGAATATTCTTTCGGATTAAAATAAATAAACAGAATTGCAGACTTACAAGTGGGGTCCACCGGTAAGTGAGAGAGAACAAAGATGGTGAATGACATGTGGGGTCAAGGTGCTGGAGTGATAAAGAGATAAAAGAGAGATGATGACAAGGGGTCCCACATGGCATTGAGATAGGTGTATGATGGACTAGGTTCATGGCTTTTGGGTTCGGGTGGAGTTTTGGATGTGCCATATGGCAAGACACGTAGGCGCCACATGGATCAAATTGGTGAGGTGGACATTGATTTGGCTGCCACATCAGCAAAGAGAGCACAACCAAGAGGGAAGAAGGTTCCGGAGGAAACCATGGCCGGCGGTGAAAGACAATGATGGCGAAGGTGAAAGGAGGCGAAGGAGATGGCGGTGAGCAGCAAAATGGAACCCCATGGGCCTAAGGATACCCTGGGTGGCGGCGTCTCGGCGATGATGGCAAGGGCTCGCCGGTGGCGGTGATTCGGGCGGTGAGGAGCTCACGGCCACAGCGGCGATGACGATTGGATGGCATCCGAAGTGAACAGGAGGGAGCACCAGAACGGGGAGATGACGAGGATCACTGAGGCGGGCTCGGAACGACTGGAAGATGACCGGAGCAGCGGCAATCCGAGGATGACCGGAGGACAAGAAGATGGCCGGCGACAACACCTCGGTGGCAAAAGAGCAAGGAGGAGGTGGGGGATTAGATGAGAAAGGCAAGGGACACAAGATGACATGCACAAAAGAGCTAGGGCTCTCATCGGCGTGCAGATCGACAACAGTGGCGTGACCAGTTGTCGGGACGACGAAGGCGATGGCGAATCGATGATCCTTGACTGAAGATGGAGGAAGCACGGCGAAGCCCTCGATGAGACGATCACAACAGCGGTGGTGGCTTGGGCTGAGAGGGACCATCGGCGATGAAATCCGGTGATGAACAAGCTTCGATGGCGCTCGGATTTTGATGGATGGTGGCGCAACCAAGGCGAGATTGGGGAGGGAACTTTAGGGTTTTGGAAGAGGGGCACAGGACGCACATTATGACGCGGTCGGTTCTTTAAATAGTCTTTGGAGATGAGGGAGTTCACAAGGGGCCAGAATACTGACCGGTGTCTGCTTTCGGACACGGGAGCAAGAACTCCAGGAGGGAGACGATGCTTCATTGGCGACGCTGGGCCCGCTCGGCAGTGACGCACGAGAAAAGGAAAGCAACACCAAGGCAGGCACTCGGCTGGGCTGATCTCACGTGCAACGAAAAGAAGAGCAGGCCAAAGCTGCTGCCAGGCTGAGCACCCACGCGCAAAGGAAATTCGGCTCGTTGGATTTTCGACTGCAAGAAAAAAGCAGCGGGCTTTGACGCTGGAAGGAACAAAAGGCAAACAGTCGGTGCAGCCAGCCAAGAAAAAGCGGGCGAGCTTGAGTGGGCTTGCACAAGGAAAAGGGAAGCGAGCTCAAGTCGCGATCGGGCCGCTTTCTGGTAGGGAAAATCAAGAAGCGGCTAGGCCAAGGAAACGAAGGGGCCTGCCCGGGTTGGCTTGGGCTTAGGCCGCAACGGAAAGGGAAGGATGGGTCGAAGCGAATAGGATTGGACCGTATCAAATGGATTCAGCCCAAAGGACAAGATCTGAGATTTAAATAGTTTGTTTTTAGAAAATAGCAGAAAGCACAAAGAGCAAATAGAAATTAGCAAATGCACTCGGAAAAATTCTAGAAAAATCTAGAATATATATCCAAGCACATAAAACCCAAATAAAATAGTTTTGATAATAGTTGACATTGAGATTAATCATATTAAATTGTTTTTGATTTATGAAAGTCCCAATTAAGCTTTATTAATTCAAATAAAATTGGTGAAATTTTCCAGAGACCTAAACTACTCAAAATATTTTTTGAAAAGCCAAATTTTGGGACGTTACAGGATCATTGGTGATCGCGGAACCGATGAGTAGTTCCATGTTGTGGCAAACATAGTATCCACAGACGTTGCGGCCCAACGGCTGCTGGTGGCACTGCAAAAATAGAATTGGTAAGTTCGAGAGGCATTACTACGAAGTATTATATAGGATTAATGTGTACTAGCTAGCGAGTACCGAGAATTTTATATCGTGTGACAGCGTCCTTCCCTTGTTTTTCCCTCCTCTAGTAAAGAACACGCCGAACGCCCTACATGACTCCAAGAAGTTAGCCTTAGCCATTGCAAAGGAAGGAAAGACTACAATAGAGTTTCTATGGAGGAAATGTGTTTACCTGTTGATTAAATGTCGGATAACTGTGAAGTTGTGAGGGGTCATCTGTAGGGAATCTAGGTATATTACCGAGCTCTATTTTGGTATAATTACAATTAGAATCCAGTGGAACCTACACAGATATGTCACCATGGTCATTAAACCTAAGTTCGTGTTGCTTATAAAGTACAAATCAACAAGTATAGCCAGTAGTGCAACACTTACTCCTGGTTGTAGGGCAAAAGTATGTATTCCTTGTTGCGGCGAGCCACATCATCAAGCCATGTCATCAACTGGCTTGCCCCCTCGTTGTCACGTCGTGCTTACGTGGAAGCAATGCCCTGCCACCTCAACACCTATGCACATGTGGCATGCATTGTCATCACCTACGTGGCCTACACCTAACCAAATCCTAAACCAGAACAGAGTAGACATGGTTCATTGTGAACCTAGTCTATGACCTGCGGGGCCCCTTTGTCAGTCAACGCCAGTCAAACTCTAGCCTTAAACCCAATCCACTGTGAACCAAAGCCCCTATCTCCGTGGACCTGGTCCATAGACTAGTGGCCCACATGTCAAACCCTAATCATATTTTCGGGAATTAATTTAATTCTTGAAAAATCCTTTTATCTTATTGGTCCCACGTGTCGCTCTCTCTACCTTATTTCTGGAATTATTTTAATTCTAGAAATTCATAAATACCAGTCGGTCCCGCATGTCATTCACTACCTTTCATCTCTCTTTCACTTACAAGTAGACCCCACTTGTAAGTACCCAATTCTTTTTATTTTATTTAATCCGAAGGATCTCTCAATTTCATCATTTCATGTGAATTTCAATCTTCCGAGAGTCATATATTCTTCATCTGAATTTCGATTGAACCCATTTAAGTTTCTAAATTCATCTAAATTCATTATCTACCTTCTAGTACCATTCAATTTCAATTTGGAGTTTATTTGATTTGTCTTTTTGAATTTAGTTTTTTTTTGCGCTTTCTTTCTCGTTAGACGTTGAAGTCCCAGGATCGTCCGAAGGAGCGAAAGGTCAAGGAGGTAGAAGATCAAAGATAAAATAAGATCATCATTGCTATAACAAGGCAAGTTATACCTTTGATCATGTTGAATCACAGTTTTCTAAAATTACTTTGATTCAAATTATTGCATTTACTTTAAGTATTTATTTAAATGCTTTTGGGTATAGTTATTAATCCAATTTGTTATATCCACCTTGTCTATTGTTATGCCATAATCTTTTATCACCCTAGATTGGTTCATTATTTAGTTGGTTTTATTATAGCACCAACGTGGGTTAGTTAGATACGATCAGTCTGCTTAGCCATGCCACGAGTCATCATTTCATGTAAGTTACAATTATAAACTTGACTAAGTACAATTATAAACTTGACTAAGTGATTATGAAACTATGCGATAAAACTATGTGTACTATGTGCTATTACTCGTTGATGGCATGTGTTGCACTTAACCAACAGGGTGGGAAAGGATTTAGACGGAGGCAAGTGGTACTGTGTGCTACTTTGGGTGGAGCTGTGTGCACGGGAATAATAAACTATGTGCATAGAGATTTGTAGTTAAATTGGAAACCTTGCCTTGGTCAATTAAGGACTTAACTTTGTGCGCCATGGAACTGAGCCTTACTGTACGACCACATGCCTGATGGGACGGGCCTAACTTAGTAGGTTATGGATTCTTGACATTGTTACTCAGGTAGCAGGTTAGGCTGTGTTGCATGGGTGGAGGTGTGCTACCAAGTAGTTACATCGCGGGATGGTTTGCCGCTTCCCTGTCCAACGGTGTGTGTCGTACCAATCACTGTGTATAGTTTGGTATGACGGTTAAGCACACTGGGAGTATCAATGCTTGAGATGAAATTTCTGAAAGGTTTTGTTGTGATCAGCTCTAATCCAGTTGATTGCATCTTATGGGTAAAGTGTACAAACTCTGCAGAGTGTAAATTAATCTATTCGAATAGCCGCGTCCGCGGTCATGGACATGCTCGGGGATTTCACACGAGGGGTAGATTTTCATAAAATAATTGGGAAGGGACAGCTGTGTGATCTAAGTCATATGGCTGTGTGAATAACTTGTTTAGGTTATGTGTCTTTGTGAAAACAACTGATTAAATTATTATTGTCTATTTGTTTTGAATTATGCTTTCAATCTATTATTCATATTCAATTGCAAATGTTGCATTTATGCAAAAGAACCACAGAAGCCCTTCCTTTGGAATAAGCCATCATCTATAAATTGCATTATGTGGTATAACCTGCGAGTACGGTTGTGTACTCATGCTTGCTATAATCAATCAACAGAAGTGGAGGAATTGTCAGTCAACAAGGGCTACTTCAAGGATCGTGGAGAACTAGGTCACGCTACCCCAGCCGATTGCTTGTGGGCATATGAATGGGCTTCACTGAAGTTATTCCGTTACATTCCGCTGCAGTTTCATTGAGCTATTCGTCTTCTGAGGCATTAATTGTAAGCTTTGACCTTAAGGTCTTTATTCTGATATTTATTGTTATTTGCATATTTATTAGTCATCTTTGTATATGGAAATGATATTTCATCGATGTTGCCACTGTGTGCACTAGCGTGATCCTGGACTAGTGCATTATACACAGATGGTCCAGAATTGTATTTTTGGGTCCCAACAGACATGGCATTGACTATGCTAATACTTTCAGCCCTATGGTTAAACCAACAACCGTGCGACTTATCCTCTCTGTTGTAGTATCTGAAGGTTGGAAGTTAAGGCAAATAGACATCCAGAATGCTTTCCTGCATGGAGTTCTTGAGGAAGAAATGTTTATGAGCCAACCACCAGGATATGAAGATAATGAGCATCCAGATTACATATGCATGCTTGATAAAAGCATTGTATGGGCTAAAGCAGGCGCCTATAGCCTGGTATGGACGTCTCAATATGAAGCTACAAGAACTCGGGTTCATAGTTTTGATCTATGTTGATGATATAATCATCGCCAGTTCCAGTACAGAAGCCACAAGACAACTTATTCATCAACTGACAAAAGTATTTGCAGTTAAGGATCTTGGCGATCTAAAATACTTTCTTGGTGTTGAAGCAATACATAGAGATAACAGTCTTAGTCTCACGCAAAGGAAGTATATAGCAGATCTACTGAAGAGAGTTAATGTGCAGAATTGCATGCCTGCTTCAACTCCTATGATCAGCTATGAGAAATTGTCTAGAGAAGATGGAATTCAATTATCAGAAGCAGATGTCTTTCTTTACAGAAGCACTATTGGAGCTCTGCAATATGTGACCTTGACACGGCCAGATGTCTCCTACTCAGTAAATAAGGTCTACCAGTTCCGCCAGTCGCCTACAGATACACATTGGGTAGCTGTGAAGAGAATCTTGTAGTTTCTCAAAGGAAGTATCAATCTTGGGCTGTGCATTCAGAAGTCAAAGTCTCAGCTGCTAAGCACTTTCTCTGATGCTGACTAGGCTAGATGCCTTGATGATCGATGTTCAACGAATGGATTTGAAATCTTCTTTGGACCAAACTTGATCTCTTGGAGTGCCAGGAAACAACCACCGGTAGCTCGCTCTAGCATGTACAGAGTATAAAAGTCGTCGAGAGGCGGCACAACTTGGCCCCACGACATCAAGCAGTGAAGTCGTGCGACCGCTGCTTTCGAGTCGCCCCAAGGGTCCCAACAGGGGCCCTAGGGTCCGGAGGTTCCCGGAGGGCCCCCAGGCCGGAAGCTCCCGGAGGGTTCCGAAGGCCCCAACATCCGGAGGGTCCTGGGGGGGCCCGAAGGGTCCCGGAGGGTTTCTTAAGGGTCCGCTTAACCCTGAGCTATCCAAAGGATCCCAGGGGCCCGAAGGATCCCGAGGGGTCCGAAGGGCCTCGAGTGGTCCGAAGGTCCGAGGGGCCCGGAGGAGTCACTGTACCGCTAGACCAGGCGCACCAACAGGATGGACCAAGCCCAGGACGGTCCACCACGAGCCGAGAGCTAGTCCTAGGGTTAGGAAAGGTCCCTACAGCCCCTACCAACATAGGGTCCTGTAGGGGGTAAGCTTGTAATCCCATGAACCTCATAGAAAGGCTATAAATAGCCACCTCGCCCCCCCCATTGTAAGGGGAGAGTAATGGTATTGCTGGACTTTATCTGAAATATAAGTTTATCTACTTCCTGACAACCAGTCCCCTCTTTCGAGGACCCTTCATGTACTGAGGGGTCCCCCTTCTCTACTGTTTAGTCTTTTAGCTCTGACGATTGACGCTGTCGTGGGGACGATAGGAAAAGGCAAGCACTAACCCAATACCCAGCATGGCCCCTGAGCGAGGGCGGGCCCAAACTTCGTCACCGGCGGCTGTGATACATGGCGCCGACCACCCCAAGGGCCAAGAGAAGCTGAGCCTTAGTGGCAAGCGCGCCCTCCGCCCAGGCCTCGAAGGAGGAAGCAAATAACTCGGCGCACGGGGGCGCAAGCCAAGGATCATATGAAACACTCCAACAGAAGCTGGCGGTCCTCCGCCGAGAGTTGGCAGACCTCTGGCAACCACCGGAGACAACCCTCGCGGCCCCGCTCCGACAATTGCCACAAAATGGAGCGGAACCCACCCCTATAACCCTCCCAACCCCGCTCAGGCAAGTGCTTGTGAGCGAAGAGAACCCACCCGCGACCCACACCCGGTGCTGCAGGGCGACCCAAACTCCCCATTGAGCGTCGGCCTGGAGACGGCCAGATGACCACCAGGCTTCAAGATGCCAGAGCTCACGCCCTTCGAGGGGTCCACGGACCCCTTAGAATTCCTCCGGGTGTATGAGACCGCCGTCGAAGCAGCCGGAGGAGATGACACCACAAAGGCGAAGAGCGTCTCCCTCACGCTCAAAGGCATCGCGTTGACCTGGTTCTTCACCATCCCCCTCGCTCCATGTACATGTGGGAGCAGCTCCGGGATCTCCTCCGCAACAACTTCCAGGGGAACTACACGGAGCCAAAGGACGTGTGACACCTGTTCGCGGTGAAGCAGGCGCCAAATGAATCCCTCCACAGCTTCTTCAGGAAGTTTGCGGAGGTCAAGTGCTAAATAAAAGGCATCAACGAAACCACTGTCATAAACACAGCTACGTGTGGGCTTCGGAACGGGCCCCTGTCGGAGAGGCTGGCCCACAAGCCCGTCCGCACGGTGACAGAGCTCTTTGACAAAATGGAAGAGTATGCCTGGGCGGAGGAAGACAGCATTAGAAGAGGAGCGCCCACAACTTCCACCCCAAGTGTACCCGCTTCAAAAGAAGCGCTAAATACTACCCCGGCCGGGGCACCCGCCAAGCCGCGAAGCAACGACTATCGGCAAAAAGGCTGGGGAGTCTACCATGTGGATGGTGCGCCACAGCTTGAAGGGGGAAGACGCGGAGGTTCTTTGGGCGAGGCATGGCGAGGACGTGCGAAATCGGGCCGCCAACCTAATAACCGTCTTAGAAGGACCCATGATTTTGTGACCTCTGACAAAGAAAGCACGCACACCACCAATGAATGCCGCACCATCGCCGCTATGTAGGACTACATGCGCCGGGAGCAACCAACCGAGCCCAACAACAAGAGGGGAACCGACAATCGGCTCCCCGCACCACCGCCAAGACCCCGCATAGAAGGAGGCCGGGCAGAGCATCATCAGAGGCTCATCAACATGATCACCGGAGGATCCTCGCAAGGCATGCCCTCAAAAAGACAGCGGTGCGCATATGTCCAGCAAATCCACCACATGGCAACGTATACCCCGTGTCCAGCCCGCCTCGCTACTTCGAGATACCCATATCCTTCAGGCCCGAGGATGCCTACGGGGTGTATTTTCCGCACCAGGATCCCCTCGTCATTTTTGCCAACATTGCGGATTTCGAGGTGAGGCGCGTCCTCGTTGACGGAGGAAGTTCGGCAGACCTCCTGTTTGTGGACGCTTTCGACAAGATGATGATCCCCCAGGACTGCCTAACTCCTCCGGGCATACCCTTGCTAGGCTTCGGAGGAAAGCCCGTGATAGCCTTGGGCCAGATCAACCTGACTGTCACATTCAGCGACGACTTCGCATCTCGAACCGAGGTCGTCACGTTCGATGTGGTCCAAACGGCTTACCAGTACAATGCAATCCTCGGCCGGGCCACGCTCAACACCTTCGGCACGATAGCTCACCACAATTATCTGTGTATAAAGCTCCTAGCCCCAGAGAGCATCGTCACGGTTCGCGGAGATCAAGACCTCGCAAGACATATAGAACTCGAGGTTCTATCTCCAACCCGACACATCCACGCCGTTGGGTCGGACACAGATCAAGCAGCGCCGCCATCGGCAAGGTGAACACCGAAGCACAAGCCGCAGGGCCAGCTCCGAAGAATCCCTCTAAGGGACAGCTCACTAGAAAAGATAGTGGCCCTCAGGTCGGACCTCCAGACAGAGGCATATGACGCAATCCTCGAGGTGCTTCGCAACAATGAGGACGCCTTCGCTTGGGGGCCGAAAGACCTCCCCGGTGTAGCGAGGGGAACAATCGAGCATCGGCTAGCCCTCCGAAGCGACGTGACGCCCAAGAAACAAAAGCTGCAGTGCATGTCGACCGACCGCCTACAAGCCGCCAAGAAAGAGATTGTAAAGCTGCTAAAAGGGGGGGTCATCCGTGAGATCAAGTACTCGGAATGGCTAGCCAACCCGTCCTCGTCAAGAAGGAGACAGGTAAATGGCGCATGTGTGTCGAACTCACCGACCTCAACAAAGCATGCCCCAATCATGATTTTCCCCTACCCCGCATCGATCAACTGGTGGACGCCACCTCAGGCTGCAAGCTCATGAGCTTCCTCGACGCCTACTCCGGCTACCACCAAGTGCACATGGCGGAAGAGGACGAACCAAAAACCGCGTTCATCACCCCCATAGGAACATATTGCTATAAACGCATGCCCTTCGGCCTGAAGAACCCAGGGGCAATGTTTGCCCACCTCATCGCCAAGGTTTTAGCCAACCAGCTGGGCCGCAATGTAGAAGCGTATGTTGACAACATAGTGATCAAGAGCAAGCTCGCGGGAACACACGCGAAGGACCTCCAAGAAACCTTCGCCAACCTTCGGGCGGAGGGAGTAAAGCTCAATTTGAAAAAATGTGTATTCGGCGTGAAGGCAGGAAAGCTCCTGGATTTCCTCGTGTCGGAGAGGGGGATTGAGGCGAACCCTGAGAAAATCAGGGCCATCCAAGAGATGAAGCCCCCTCGCAACACCCGCGAAGTTCAAAAATTGACGGGCCACATTGCTGCGCTTAGCCGGTTCCTGTCCCGCTCAGCCGAGAGGGCACTGCTGTTCTTCAAAACACTCCGCGGAACGAGGCCGTTCTGTTGGACAGCTGAATGCCAAAAAGCATTCGAAGACCTCAAACTATACCTGATGGAGCTGCCAAGCCTGACTAGCCCAGAGCAGGGAGCGGATCTCCTGCTGTACATCACCGCTACTCCGTCATCGGTGAGCGCGGTGCTTGTCCAAGAGCGCAGCGGTCAGCGCCCAGTATATTATGTTTCAGAGGCCCTGCAGGGGGGCCAAAATCCGGTACACAGAGCTTGAGAAGCTGGCGTACGCCTTGCTCATGGCTTCGAGGAAGCTCCGGCACTATTTCTTGGCGCACCCCATCACGGTCCTCACATCCTACCCGCTAGCATTGATGCTACGGAACAAAGATGCCTTGGGGCGGATAGGCAAATGAGCGGCGGAGCTAGCGCCCTTCGATGTCACCTTCGCTGCAAGAGCGGCCATCAAATCGCAGTTCCTCGCGGACTTTGTAGCTGAGTGGACACCGCATGCGGAAGAAAACACCACCGCAATCGAGACACCATGGATAATGTACACAGACGGGTCGTGGTGCACCGCAGGGGTCGACGCCGCGGCCATCTTGGTTTCCCTAGATGGACAAACCACATCGCATGCAGCCCGCCTTGACTTTCCGACAACAAACAACGCCTCGGAGTACGAAGCACTACTACTTGGCCTTCGCAAGGTAAAAGCCCTAGGAGCCCTCATCAAGAGCGACTCCCGTCTTGTAGCAGGTCACTTTGACAAGACGTTCATGGCGAGGTGCCCTGAGATGACCCGTTACCTAGACATGGTGCGCGAAGCGGTGAATTATTTCCTTGGTATTACAGTCCCCAGGTGTAACAACGAGGCAGTAGATAAGTTGGCAAAGGTGGCAAGTGCCGGTGAGGGGTCCCGTGGAAGTCTTCTACGAAGTGCTCATGAAACCGTCCGCTGCGCCCGAAGCACAAGGGGCTGCGCCCGAAGCACAAGAGGTTGCGCCCAAAGCACAAGGGGCTGCACGCCTAGTGCTTGCTCTGGCAATGGCAGACCCGACGACCGCGGAGGATTGGCGGGACATCATTATTAGGTACCTCGCCGGTGAAGAACCAGAGGACCCGGCCGAAGCGAAGGGCCTTCGTTGCTGAGAAAGGAACTACTACATAGTCTCCGGAGAGCTGTACAAGGGGGGCGTCTGTGCCCCCTTCCTACGTTGCGTATCACAAAAGAAAGGCTAGTCCCTCCTCAAAGACATCCACGAGGGCCTATGCGGTGTGCATCAGGCGCCCCGGGGCCTCGTAGGGAAGACGTTCCGCCAAGGATTTTACTGGCTAACGGCGCTCCGGGACACGCAAGACCTCGTTTAGCGCTGCTAGGGGTGCTAGTCGCAACCCGAAGGCACCATGGCCCTTATGCGACCCTGTCGCCGATGCGGCCCCGCCATGCGGTGGGGCGTATATCATTGGACCATACCCTGCGGCCAAGAGTAACATCCGGTTCGCGTTCGTCGCCGTCGAATACTTCTCCAGATGGGTGAGCGCGCGATCGCCAAGATCAACTGCTGCCAAATGAGTTCTGGAAGAGCATTATATGCCGGTACAGCGTGCCACGGGACATCATCACCCACAATGGAACACAATTCGACTCCGAGCCCTTCTGAAAGTTTTGCAAAGACCTAGGCATAACAATATGCTTCGCGTCCGTCGGGCACCCAGAGTCCAATGGGGCCGTCGAACGAGCCAATGGCAACCTTCTTGATGAGCTGAAGAAATGCCTTGTAGGCCTTCCTAAAGCACTATGGCCGAAAGAACTTCAAAAAGCTCTATGGTCACTATGCACATCGCCTACCAGGGCCACAGGTTTCTCCCCGTTCAAGCTCCTCTTCGGCGATGAGGCCATGACGCCAGTAGAGTTTGCTACCGGCTCCTACCGAGCCACAACTCGGGTGAACCCGGTAGGACGAGAGGTCTCCCTCGACCTCCTCGAGGAGCAACGCGTGCAAGCCATCTCGACCATGCAAAGGTATAGCGAAGGGTCGCCCGGGCATACAATAGAAAGGTCAGAACCCGCCACATCGCCTTGGGCAATCTGGTCCTGAAGCGAGCCACAAACCAAGCTGCAATTGGCAAGTTGGAGTCCAAGTGGGAAGGGCCATACGTTGTTACCGGCGCAACGAGGGAAAGTACCTTTCGCATCGCAACACCGGAGGGACACCAGCTGGGCCACACCTGGAATATAAAGACCCTCCGGAAGTTCTACCCTTAGCAATTTTGTCAAACCGGCTGCGCCCAGAGAAACGCCCCATTGCCATCAATCGGCAAGGGCATGTACAAACGTTTTGTCAAAATCGGCTACGCCCGGACGATCGACCCGCCACCTTTGGTCGGCCAGGGCTTGTATGAAACTTATCTACCCCGCGGCGTTTTGCCCTATTATTTTGAGCAACCAAGTGTATAAACAAAGCCACCACGTATGGCCCTTGGCCCCGGTGCACACCGATGCTCTCCGCAGGCACGAGTGTATAAACAAAGCCACCGCGTATAGCCCTTGGCCCTGGTGCACACCGATGCCCTCTGCAGGCATGAGTGTATAAACAAAGCCACCGCGCATGGCCCTTGGCCCCGCTGCACACCCATGCCCTCCGCAGGCACGAATGTATAAACAAAGCCACCGCGCATGGCCCTTGGCCCCCGTGCACACCGATGCCCTTCGTAGGCACGAGTATATAAACAAAGCCACCGCTCATGGCCCTTGGCCCTGGTGCACACCGATGCTCTCCGCAGGCACGAGTGTATAAAGAAAGCCACCGCGCATGGCCCTTGGCCCCAGTGCACACCGATGCCCTTCGTACGCACGAGTGTATAAACGAAGCCACCGTGCATGGCCCTTGGCCCTGGTGCACACCGATGCCCTCCGTAGGCACGAGTGTATAAACAAAGTCACCGCGCATGGTCCTTGGCCCCGGTGCACACCCATGCCCTCTGCAGGCACGGGTGTATAAATAGAGCGACCGCGCATGGCCCCGAGCCCCGTAAACGTGTATAATCAAATCTCCAGGCATACGGCCCCGTGGAACTAAGGTCCACGGTGGCATATACCGATACACATACACTACTACGAAAAGGCTATCTTGGGCGCCTCATCACAGACGGTTGACCAAAACCGTCGGTATTATTCAATCACGAGCGGTTTTGGTTTAGAGGCAAATGCGTACTCTCTGGCTAGCGCTAAAAACCGTCGTGAAGAGGCAATATCACGAGCGGTTCATTTTCAAAAACCGTCATGAAGTATCACGAGCGGTTAACACGAACCGTCGTGATAATGTCGATATCCGCGAGCGGTTTTCGCTTCTAACCGTCTGTGAAGTATCACGAGCGGTTACAGCAAGAACCGTCGTGATATTAATTAATATCCTGAGCGGTTCTTAACAATAACCGTCGTGATAATATCGCTCTGACTCCACGGTTATCGCCATCGCCGGCTCCCGTCGTCTCTTCATACCCGTCTTGCGCGTCTGTTAAATCGCCAATCCGCCCGGCTCCCGATCGTCTCTTCGTCTCACGCTCGAATTTATTCCTTGTTTGATAAAAGGATCATCCGCCATCAAGATGATCATCCCCACATACTTATAAAATTAAAAAAGCGAAATGGTGCCTCTTCACTGTCGCCGCAGCGATGGCCTTCTGGCCTCCTTGTCGAGCACCTCTCTCGGTGTAGGTTGAGCCGTCTTTGCGGAAGAAGAACTTGTTTGATCAACGGTGTCTTCACTCCTCTGCCGGCGGAGAATTTGCGGAAGCGGTGGCAACCACCTTCCGCCGTCTTGACATCCTCCTCCGCCGTGTCTTCCGGGTGATCTCCCACTTCGGTAGCGTTCTGGCGTCATCGGCGTAGTCCTCCAAAACGGCGTTGCACGCGTCTCGGGAGAGCTTGCCGTCACTTGAATTTGTGAAATCGGCGGCGGCGGCCGTCTGACGGGCGATACCCTCAAGCAAGGGAAGAGAGCCTATGGGCTCAATTCTTCTTAGTTCAACGATCGAGGTCTTGGAGACACTTGAGCAGGCGTCAACAGTGGGCGCATATTCGAGCTTCATTCGGCGATGATCGGGGAACCGTCCAATGCGGCGTAAATCGCCTATGAAGTATTGAAGGCGGAGATAGCGACCTACCTCGCCACTAGAAAAACTTTGTTTTATTTATAGGTTTTACTTTTTAAATCTTTTTGTAGCGGTAGCCCACTTTTGTTTGGCCATATATATGAAAATTCCAAAATGAAAAAAAAGTTTGGAGGTGAAGTTACTATATTTAATTATATGTTGAATTATTAAGCTCTCTCTCTCTCTATATATATATATATATATATATATATATATCAAAAACGGTTTTGTGGAAAAACAAAATCTAGTTTGGAGGTGAAGTTACAATTAATATTAATTATATCGAGCAAAGCGCGTCAGCGGGTAGGGTGGGCGCATTTGAGGCTTAGTTCATTGATCGAGAAACCGTCCGATCTGAAACACCGCCGCCTATGAAGTATTGCGAGATGGAGATAGCGACCTACCCGCCACTAGAAAAACCTTGTTTAATTATAGGTTTACCTTTTTAATATAAACATGTAATTTCTTCACATGTCATGTAAGTGTATATACTTGAAAAAAACATTTCACAGACGGTTCCATAATGGGCAAATGCGTGATATAGGACATATCACAGACGGCTCCATAATGGGCAAATGCGTGATATATCCCATATCGCAGACGGTTCCATAATAGAACCGTCTCTAATAAAATCTTTATAAGTAGGAGCTAGCATAGCTTGTCGCTAGGGAGTTTGCGCTCTAACTCGTCACTCCCGGTGACCTTACTCTCGTCCGTTCCCTCCTCGTCATTTCTTGGCGCCGCCATTCTTCCGTGCCGGACGGTTGTAGCATCTGGTGACCTTTGCAAAAGACACTAAATGCGATAAGAGTGTCTTTTGCGGCGTCACCGACCAATACCCTAACTCTGATAACGTAAACTCGTCACTCCCGACTCGGCCGCTAGGGTTTCGCCCGCCCTAACTCCGTTCCCTCCCACCTCGGCGCGCCGCTCGACCTCGTCGCCGTCGCCGCCCTTGACCCCTTGCGCCCGCTAAGTCTGGCCGGCTTTGCTTTCCCCATCCTCCCTCTATTCTCCTCTAGATCTGTTAGCTTAATGTCTTTTGTTGAGTTTGATTTTTATGCATGAGCCTTAAGTTGTGTCACGATGTTTGTGTGATTTATGCAAGGTAAAGGAAATAGATGAGGGTTGTCTTTGGTGGTGGGGTGCATGCCACCGTGGTTCTTGTTGTACTAAGGTCCCTCTCTGTCTCTACCCTCCTTGCTCTGTGATGAAAATGGCTAGCTAGTGCTCTGCGATGGATCTTGAGGGCTACTCTTGGTGTGGTGGGTTTGGACACCCTTGGTCTTGTTCTCTTCGATGAGCTGCTCAATGATGTTAATAGTCTTATGATGAAATTGAATTGATAATTAGTTCATATTAATAGTCCCCTTGCTCTGTGATGTAATGATGTAAATAGTCCTATCTTTGAAATTGAATTGATAATTAGTTCATATTAATAGTCCCTTGCTCTGTGATGTAATGATGTAAATAGTCCTATCTTTGAAATTGAATTGATAATTAGTTCATATTAATAGTCCTCTTCTTTGTGTGATGTAATGATGTCAATAGTCTTATCTGAAATTGAATTGATAATTAGTTCATATTAATAGTCCCCTTGCTCGTGATGTAATGGTGTCAATAGTCTTATGCTGAAATTGAATTGATAATTAGTTCATATTAATAGTCCCTTGTTCATGCCGGTCAAGTTCTCCTACCTCTTGCGTGCAGTCGTCCTACCATTCCATTCATAATCTCTTCTCTATAAAGTCTCCAGCGGTGGTGCTTGTGCCATTAAAACCGGCATCATATATATATTATATATATATTATTAAGTGATCTCGGCCACTTTAGGAAGTGCGTCCCATGACATGAGAAGAATGAGGCAGTATCCAGGGCAATCTCATTGAGCCCTTGCAAGTATAAAGTATGGATGCAAAAGGCGGTCGGACATCCAATTACTGGATTGGGCGTCGCTATGTTGAGAAAGTGGCGTTGATCTTAACTACTCATTTGGGAAGTGGCATCATGTATTAGCAACCAACAATTCTTGAGCATGTAATTGTCTTTAAAGCCAACAAGAACACCAAGCAACAAGTTGAAATTCTTTTGAAATATGAGAATGGTTGCTTGGTGTTCTTGTTGGGTTTAAACGATTATGCTCACTTCAAGATTGAAAAACATTAAAATGAACTATAATATATGATATCCGTGCCTGATCAGCTATGAAGAAAGTCATCCGCTGAGCGGTTTGACCACAAGCCAAATGCAGCGATATGCACTATCACAGAGCGGTTTGTGGCTAAAACCGTCTATGATATGTGATTATCCTGAGCGGTTTGTGGCTGAAGCAGCGTATGTGATATCACCGAGCGGTTTGTGGTGAAAGCGTGCGTGATATGATATCCCGAGCGGTTTGTGGATGAAACCGTGCATGATATATCTGCTCGCGAGCGGTTTGAACCACAAACCGTGCGTGGAAAATATACATCGCGAGCGGTTCAAAACCGTGCGTGATGACCTCATGTCATCAGCGACCCATAAACTTCGGGCGGCTCACGAAACCGTGCGTGATGGCGTTACAGATAAATGCGTGAAAGCCTTTTACGTAGTAGTGATAGCGGCGACAGCGCGAGGATGAACCCAACTTTGGCGCGGTTAGAGACCGAGCCAGCCGAGAGGGGGCGGCACGTCTTCGCCTCCCCCTCGCAAGTGTTAGGACTCCCCAGAGCCCTAGCTGAAAAAGTATGGGGGACGGCGCGAGGCTTCGCCTCACCCTCGCAACAAAATGTTAGGGCTCCCCAGAGCCCTATCTAAAAAAGTATGGGGGACGGCGCGAGGCTTCGCCTCCCCCTCGGAAGTGTTAGGGCTCCCCAGAGCCCTAGCTAAAAAAGTATGGGGGATGGCACGAGGCTTCGCCTCCCCCTCGCAAGTGTTAGGGCTCCCCGGAGCCCTAGCTAAAAAAGTATGGGTGACGGCACGAGGCTTCGCCTCTGCCTCGCAATAAAATGTTAGGGCTCCCCGGAGCCCTAGCTAAAAAAGTATGGAGGACGGCGCGAGGTTTCACCTCCCCCTCGCAACAAAATGTTAGGGCACCCCGGAGCCCTAGCTAAAAAAGTATGAGGGACGGCGTGAGGCTTCGCCTCCCCTTCGCAAGTGTTAGGGCTCCCCGGAGCCCTAGCTAAAAAAGTATAGGGGACGGCACGAGGCTTTGCCTCACCCTCGCAAGTGTTAGGGCTTCCTGGAGTCCTAGCTAAAAAAGTATGGGAGACGGCGCGAGGCTTCACATCCCCCTCGTAACAAAATGTTAGGGCTCCCCAGAGCCCTAGCTAAAAAAGTATGGGCGACGGCGCGAGGTTTCACCTCCCTCTCACAAGTGTTAGGGCTCCCCGGAGCCCTAGCTAAAAAAGTATGAGGGGCGGCAACCGCCTCCCCCATAGCGAAATGTTAGGGCTCCCGGGCCCTATCTAAAAATATGGGGGCGCGCGAGACCCGCCTCACCCTCGCATAAGTGTTAGGGCTCCCGGGCCCTAACTAAAAAAATATGGGGGCGGCGTGAGGCCATCTCCCATAAAAATGTTGGGGCTCCCGGGCCCTATCTAAAATAGTATGAGGGCTGCTTGTGAGGCCGCCTCCCCCTCATAAGTGTTAGGGCTCCCGGGCCCTACCTAAAAAGTATGGGGGGGTAGCGATGCGCCCTCCTCCCTCGCATAGAAAAAAAGGGGGCCAGCAGGTGTAACACAACAAGTACATTATTCATCACAATAGAAAATACCGTCGTTACAAGGCCAAATCTTGTGGCCCACACAACAAAGACTAACTTGATCAGATTGCCCAGCGAGGCCCACTACGACCACACTAACCACCTATGGGCGCGAATTGTCTGCCTCGTGTTCTCTTTGTTCCCGTAACACCCATTCGAGCAGCTTCTCGTCAAATGGGTGCGTGGCCATCAACTCCAAGTACTCCCTCTCCGTGGCACAATCATCTGACGCGTTGGAAGAGCTCAACGAAATCATGGGGGCAGCGCGAGGCGGAGAAGGCCCGTTGGCCGAAGTCCCAACCCCGCGACTCAACCAGAAAGACCATATCTCCTCCTGTGTGTGGAGAGCTTTGTCTTCGTGCAAGAAGAAAAACCTTTTCATCGACCCCTCCGGGTTTGCCCTCTTCCAGCGTTGCCACTTGGCACTGTGGCACACGATACCGCGGTAGCAAACTTTAAGGGCCACTTGCAGACCAATGTCCGCTCATCCTTTGTACACCTTGAGCGGGCAAAAGGACTTGGCGCCACCTTAGTGGAGCGAAGGCCTCAAATGCAGCGGTATGGCGAAACAACATACCCCCTGAGAAAAATAGACACTAACATGAAACAAGCCCACACGACAGCAAAAGAGACTTTCTAGGTTTCTATTCATTAGCAAAATGATGGTTACAAGTCACTGTCACTAGTCACGTCTTGGCTCGCATAGCGAGGCCGGAGCAGGAAACAAAAAAGAGACCCTGGATTAGGACAAACAAAATGATTCTTCATGAAAAGAGGCGGAGGGTCACACCTTTCCTCCGGTATTGGCCCTCTGCTTCCACGCACCGCGCCATCCATGAGACCCTTCCTTCGCTTTTGAGCTAAGGGCGCTGGCGACTCCATTGTAGCGTCCGTCGAGGCGAAGCCGAAGTCTTTGGCAAGGGCATTCTTGCCCGCCGCTTTGCTTTTAACTGAAGCGATCTCGCGGCGAAGCAATGGCCGTACCGACATCGAGCTTGTCAGCGTGGCCACACCAGCCGTGCTTGAAGAAACAAAGCCGTTGTCCATGCCACTTCGCCTGATGATTACCATAAGCGCGGCGGCAAGGAAAAAAACTTCCTCGACGCAGCGGCGTTCTAGGGGTGGCATCAAGCGGTCGACGGTGTGCCTCCGGGGAGGGGGCATGGCGCCAAGCTCAGACATAGTGCCCTCCATTTGTTCCAGCGCCCCCTAGCTAGCTTGCGCCGCAACGAACGAAACAAACCGTTGCGTTGCAACCTCCACCTCGAGCACGGAGCGGGCGTTGCGCAAAGATTCCACATCCTCCTGCAGGGTGCGACGCTCCTCTTTTAGCGGGGCAACCCTGGCTTCGACCCTTCGCCTTCGGCAATGGCGAGCATAGCGTGGATATTTGGGTGTTTGGCGAATTCTGGGTCGATCCGATGCTAGATCTCTGCATAGCCGCTCTGGATGTCCCTCTCGAGCGAGCGCGAGAGAATGATTGCCAAGGAAAAATACGGTCAACGTTGCATCTACAACGAAGGGGCATGCTCACCCGGACCTACCTTCATCACGTTTGCCTCGAGGCTCGGAACATCTTCTCCGTGCTCCATTTCACAAAAGCTTCGGAGGCGTAAAGCGAAGCGGTGGCGAACACTTCTTCCCGAGACGAAGCGGCCGGGTGATCCTAAATCGGAGGAAAGTGGCCCCAAATTAAGTGACACCGCATATTGCAAAGCGCGGCGTCCACCCCTTCAGCTTCGAGCCGAGACAACATCGGCCGCCCGGCGTTGTCACCATCGAGGATCCCCACGGGGCAGCGCCTGAAGCGACATCGGCGCGGGCTCCCCTCGGCGACCCTTGTTGCATGACAACCAAGTCGATAGCGCTAACAATTGGATGAGGCGCGACCTGAGCAAAGGCTTACCTATCGAGGCGGGGAGATCGATGCAGATCCTCCACCACGGTATCCTCGGTACCTAACCATAAACCTCTGGCGTCCCCCGGACACCTCTTCGAGGCCATACTTGCGATCCCAAATAGCTGAAACCTTGCCTCCTGGCGCCCGGTAGGCGTGGGAACTACCAGACACTCTGCGGACGAGCTTGCCGCGCTGCTCGTTACCCTCGGGCCCTCGGGCTCCGCGACGCCTTCTTCAAAGATGGCCCGTCTGCATCCCCTGCGGTGAGGCCAGGTTTACCCGCCCCTGCGACTCCAAGAGAGCGTAAGGGTACTGCACTGATGGGACTAAGGCTTTCCAGCTCCTCCGGGTTGTGAACCTATTTCTTCTTTCTGGCATCGGGATCTGGCCGCTCCAGCAAGCGGACGGTTGGATCCTGGTATGTGTGGTTCAAGCGACGCTCGTGCACTGCATTCACTCGCTTTGCGTGCTCCTCCCCCGTGTAGGGTCCGAGAAGCTGCTCCACAACACGCTCAGCCTCGGCAATGGGCAAGACTGTGCAGGGGTAAAAAGCATAAAACAAATAAATAAATTAAGAAAAGGGAAAGCCGGAGAGCACTTGGGCGGTCCCCAAATTCTAGGAGGGGCATCCCATCCCTCGTGAGCCAAGCCCGCCTCCCGGCCCTCGCTAGTATCCAGTGAAGCGCCTGAGAACTCCTCAACAAAGTCAGCGTAGACATCCTCGCGCCCGCCTTGGCGATACTCGTGCGCGCGCGTCGTCCGGAAGGAAAGATCGATGGCTGGCGTGGGGATAAGTTGAATAGGCCCCCCGGTTGTGCAAAGCTTTGCCTCGGCAGAACACTTGTGGTAGAACCAACGTCCGGGTCGGTCGGTATCCCACATTCGGCGGCGAGGCGTAGGTAATGAAAGGCGTGCCTTAATTTGAAGATTAGCGCTCGAGTTCGATGTCTCCCCGTGTCCTTCTTCTTCTTGGCTACTTACCGCCGTCGTGGAGATATCGAACAAGCCGCGCCTCCTTCTTGGTTACCCCGCGGAGCGAGCACCCCTCAGCGCCAAGCTTACGATCGAGTTGGGTGTCAAGCTAGGCTAAGTCCACACAGCCTGGCAGAAGGACACAGTAAGCGTGACAAGCGAGACAAGCAGACCTCGTTGAGATATGCCACGAACACGATCGTCTCCTCCTCCTGGGGATCCGGAGCAACCTCCGTCCGAGGCGCGAGCGTCATCGAGTTCATAATCTTTCCCTCTTTTTCGGGGCCCGGGGCGTGGGCCGTCACCGGTAATGGCCTGGCTCGTCGGTGTAGAACATTCTTGCCACCTCCGTCCTTGACCCGCTTCGTCATCACAAAAGCACAAGGCAAGGCGCTAGGACCAACAAGGGGGCGGGACAAACGAAGGGTCGACACACACGAGTATGGAGGTACTTGGGCCCAAGGACACCTATTTATAGACATGAGCATGAATAGTTCCGCCAAGCATAGAAACCGAGGAGCCCAAGGCCAAATAGAAGGTGACACGTGGCAACAAACAGGCATTATGACCGCGAGAGCCGAAGCGCCGCATTAAAACAGCAGCGACCCGCCCCGGTCGCCGCCGCCTTAAGCTATGTGCTTAGCGGTAAAGCGGTAGCGACAAGCGAAAGCAACCAAAAATAGAAATTTATGATGCGAGAACACTGCGGCGCTGCTTGCAATGACCATCCTCTCGGCGGTCAGCGGCGAACAGCGTGGGGCGCCACGGATAACGCTTTGCCGGTAGAAGGGGCGGTGTACTGTACCCTCACGGGGAGAGTGCGGTTTCGACCATGTGAAGCAAGACCTCGACCACGGTGGCTTGTCGTGAGGCGGCTGCTTGCCCCCACGACCTAGCGAGCGATGAAGCGTGCAACATTTGCTCGAGTCGCCCCAGGGTCCCCAGGGCCGGTCGGAAGGTTCGGAGGCCCGAGGCGGAAGCTCGGAGGGTTGAAAACTAACGTTCGGAGGTCCGGGGCGAAGGGTCGAGGGCCCGAAGGTCCCGAAGGGTTTCGAAGGTCCACATAACCTGATTTGTCCGAAGGATCCCGAGAGTCGAAGAGCCTCGAGTGGTGGGAGGTGCGAGGTGCCGAAGGATTCAGCTGTCTGCTAGACAGGTAGCACGGTGAGTGGACCAAGCCGGGGCGGTCCACCACGAGCGAAGCTAGTCCTAGGGTTAGAAAAGGTCCCTGCAACCCCTACCAACATAGGGTCCTGTAGGGGTAAGCTTGTAATCTCATGTACCTCATAGAAAGGCTATAAATAGCCACGCCCCCCCCCCCCATTGTGTAAGGGGAGAGTAATGGTATTGCTGGACTTTATTTGGAATATAAGTTCATATATTTCCTGACAACCAGTCCCCTCTTTCGAAGACCCTTCGTGTACCGGGGGGTTCTCCTTCTCTACTGTTTTGTCTTTTAGCTACGACAAAAGCGATTGCAAATGCCATTGTAGAATTGATTTGGTTACAATCTTTGCTGAAGGAACTGGGCATTTTTCAGAGTAGAGCTCCACTGTTGTGGTGTGACAACTTGGGTGCGACTTATCTCATAGCCAATCCAGTGTTTCGTGCTCGTACACAACACATAGAGTTTGATTTTCATTTTGTGAGAGAAAGAGTCGCAAGAGGAGCTCTTCAAGTTTGTTTCATCGCATCATCTGATCAAGTGGCAGACATTTTTACGAAAGCTCTGTCCCGAGAACCATTTGATCGACTTCAATACAATCTCAATTTAGTCGGCATAAGTTGAGATTGAGGGGGTCTGTTAACAAATATAAATCTTAGTGATATGATAGATAGAGTTTAGAGAAGATAAGTTGTTGTATAGATTATAGTTTATCTTCAGTTTAGATTGCTTCGGTTGTTTGTCTGGCGCACTATTCATCGTCCGACACAATCCTGATGCTTTCGGTTTTGTAACAGAACATGTAGTTTTGATGATTCGCTAAGTACTATGAATACATGAGAGACCCAAGAGGCTCTTAGTATGGCAAATACATATTTTCACAATGTCCACTTGTGATCCTTGGTGCCCACAGGGATGTACCCGTAGTTGCCGTTGATCGGCCCGGGCACGAAGCCGGTGTACCCCGCCATGACGGCGTGGATCAACGAGTGCGTGAGCAACGTGCAGTACAGGTTGTCGGCGGCGTTCGCTGGCACGGCGCAGATCATGTACGTCGAGTCGATGTACTTCACCGTGAAGAGCTCCCCTGCGTGCTCGTCCTCCCATCACGCCTTCAGCTCTCCCTTGAGCCACACGCTGACGTCCAGGAACGCTGGGTTGCCGGACTCGTCGCGCTCCTGCTGCCACTGCGCGTCGGTCCGAGGGATGAGTCGCTGCCCGGCGCCCTCGGTGTGGCCGTTCTTCTTGATGCGGTGGTACAGGCAGTCGAAGAGGCCGTCGGCACCACAGAGGTAGAAGTCCTCGAGGACGAGGCAGCAGTCGACGTCGCGGCTGCTAAGCGTGGCGTGTAGCGCGATGTGGCCGGTGCTCCGGCCCATGAGCTTGTGGAGGCCAACACTGTTCACCTCTCTCTCGGCCTTCACGTGCCCCGCGGCGATCGCCTGCTGCGCCTCCTCCACCACCGTGTGGAACCCGAATGAGCGGTCGATGATGCCCACGTCGTTGTCGACCGTCTTCGGGATCCTCGTGATCACCACGGCGAGCTTGCACCGCCGGATCTCCTCGAATATCTTCACCGTGCCACGCAGCGTGCCGTCCCCGCCGATGGCATACACCTGGTTGAACTCGTGCCGCTCGATGGCGTCGACGGTCCGGCTGAGGTCGAAGCCACCGTGCGACGTGCTGAGCTCGGTGCCGCCGACCTTGTGCCAGTGGTGCACCATCTCCGGCTCGAGCGGGAGGGCCCCTCGGAGTAGAACCTGTGGTACCCGTTTCACACTCTGTAGAGCTCCTAGAGCCCAACGACGAGCTCCCGAACGACGGTGTTCATCCCGGGGCAGAGTCCCCTGTTGGATTTAATCTTGATAAAGTTTGTATCCGTATATTTACTTTGGTTTCTTGCATGTAGTGATCGTGTTGTATAGGTCTTTGCATAGTAGTAGTATGTGGTACTAAAAGAAGCGCACGGCAATACGTGTGATTCGTTGAGCCGGAGTACGTGCTGAGCCGTGAGATGCGGTCGGACAGAGGCGCCAATATCTATAACGTGCAAAAGGCCGCAACATTGGTGGTCGTAACAAGCTACAGAGTGGTTGTAGCTACAGCAGCAGTGCTGATCGTAGCTACAGCGATCTGGTCTGATGCTACAGTAACAGTGGTCGTAGCTACAGTGATCTAATCGGAAGCTTGCAGTGGTCGTAGAGTTGCTTCGTGGTCGTAGCGGCTGCAGTGGTCGTATCGCCCGATTGAAGCGGAAGTCTGAGTCAAAAAGTTTGGCCGAGTCTTTTGGATCGTGGAGAGATTCTAGGAGGTCGTGGTGTCAGAATAGGTCCTAGTGGTTTAGTGGGTGCGTGGAGTGTAGGTCGTGTGACCTTAAGTGTCTGCATGAGGCTTATTTAAGTCATGTAATTCCAGTTAAAGTTCGAGACAAGCAGTAGAAGCAATAGAGATTGTGTGATTCAATCCTAAGGAGTTTCTTCTCTGTGTGTATTTGTCTCCCTCTATGTGTGTTTATCCAGAGAGACGAGAGAGACCAGTCATTGGTTTCTGGGAGTTGAGAGATTCAATTTCAACAATTGGTATCAGAGCCTGTGTTCTCGGTTCGGTGAATGCCCAAGTACATTCGCTTCAACACAATGTCCATCACCGAGCAAACGGTGGCAACGGCGGCGTGATCGACAAGGGAGGGAAGCGTCTCTCTCGATGCCGATGCTCACCTCCTCCAACTACTCCACAGGTGATCAAGATGGAGGCTTGTATGGAAGCGCGGGATATCACGGGAGGCGATCGAACCAGCGGCGGAGTGGTCGTGGAAAGAGGAAGGACAAGATGGCACTTGCGTGAATCTTTCAAGCCATTCACGAAGGCGTGCTCCACGGGTTGCCAAGAAGAAGACAGCCAAGGGCGTGGGAGACTTTGAAGACAAAGGTATCTCGGTCTTGTCGAGTGAAGAAAACGCAGTTGCGGACCTTGAAAAGTGGTCGAGGCCTGCGCATGAAACAAAGCGACTCCATCGGCGAGTTCTTGGCGGATCGGTGGGCTTGGGAGCAAGTTCGGTGGTCTTGGTGCCACTACGGAGGATACCACACTCGTGAAGAAGTTGCTTGATTCGGTTCCTGACAAGTATTTGCGGGTTGTTCTGCAATTGAGCAATTCTCCGATGTGGATACCATGCCATTCGAGGAGATGATTGGCCGCCTCAAAGCGTACGAGGAGCGGATACGCAAGTGCGAGAACGGACACGAGGAGCATCTACTTCTTACCAAGGCCGAGTGGGAGACTCGGTCGTCGAAGCGAGAAGGCAAGGGCTCCGGCAGCACTAACAGTGGTGGAGGTCGAAGAAAGTTCGACAAATCCAAGATGATGTGCTATAACTGCAAGGAGCTTGGTCATTTCGCATACGAGTGTCCTGAGAAAGGAAAGGAGGAGAAAGCGCTACTCTGTGGAGTTTAGAGTGATGATGAGCTAGCTCTTCTGTGAAGACTCGTGAAGTGTGGCCAGTCAAGATTAGGGGGAAAATTGTTGGATTTAATCTTGACAAAGTTTGTATCTGCATATGTACTTTGGTTTCTTGCATGTAGTGATCGTGTTGTATAGGTCTTTGCATAGTTGTATTGTGTGGTACCAGAAGAAACACACGGCAATACGTGTGATTCGTTGAGCGAGATGCGTCTTTGAGCCGTGAGATCTTGCGGTCGAGACGAAGGCGCCAATATCTACTAGCGTGCAAAGGGCATAACATTGGTGGTCATAGTAAGCTCTGAGTGGTTGTAGCTACAATGGCGATCTTGATCGTAGCTCTGACGATCTGATCGGATGCTCTGATAGCGATGGTCGTAGCTACTGATGATCTAATAGGAAACTTGCAGTGTTCGTAGAGTTGCTTTGTGGTCGTAGCTGCTGCAGTGGTCGTAGCGTCCGATTGAAGTGGAAGTCTGAGTCAATAAGTTTAGCCGAGTCTTTTGGATCGTGAAGAGATTCCAGGAGGTTGTGACGTCAGAATAGGTCCTAGTGGTTTAGTGGGTGCGTGGAGTGCAGGTCGTGTGACCTTAAGTGTCCGCATGAGGCTTATTTAAGCCATGTAATTCCAGTTAAAGTTCGAGACAAGCAGTAGAAGCAATAGAGATTGTGTGATTCAATCTTAAGGAGTTTCTTCTCGGTGTGTATTTGTCTCCCTCTGTGTGTGTTTATCCAAAGAGACAAGAGAGATCAGTGATTGGTTTCTGGGAGTTTAGAGATTCAATTCCAACATCCCCACGGTGTGATGGCCACGCGCTTGCGTGCACAGTCGAACAGCGACCTCATGATGCTGTGCCCCCATGTGATCGTGGCGGAGGGGCGGCGGACGGCGTCGAAGAGGATGCCGCGGAGGACGACGTCGGTGGCTGAGATGAAGAAGGCTGGGGATGGGTGGTAGAGCAGGTGGTGCACGATGGGGTTGGGGGATGGCGACGTCGTGGTCCCCCATTGAGGTGGTCGGCGAGTGTAGGGGGCTTGTGGAGTGCGAAGGATGACAGCGGCACCTCGTCGTTGTCCATGGCCGTCTGCATGGTACTACTCATGTAGAAGCAGTTGTGTGCGTGAGTTTTGTGTGTGCCCGCCGCCCGCATGTTGTTACAGGTGCCGGGTGGCAGGGGAGGAGTGGGACGTGGCATCAACAGAGCGTGCATGGCGAGCATGTGAGGCGCCACGTCGCGAGGACCGGTCAATTGAGTTGGCTACCACACTTTTGGTTCGCAAGTAATAAAATACCACCTAGAACAATGTAATCGTTCCTAGTATTATAGCGGAAGGAATTGGCCGCCCCTCATGCATGCCGTACATTTAGCCCTTTGTTAGCTTGCGCGCGTTATTGCTCGTGGTCCATTGTTTGCCCACGGTCTGGCGCATCACAGCCTATCGTCGGTCTCCCGGGTGCCTGTTCCTTCCAGCCGGTTGTCTTCATGTTCCATGCGTTTTTGCTTTTGCTTTTTCCACCGGTTGGGCTCGCGCTGCTCGATGCGTTCGCGTTCCGCCCAAGGCGCTGCGCTTCTTCGTTTACTACGCCTCTCGATTTACAGCGCGTTACGCCTCGCCGTTTACTGCGCCAGCTTGGGTCAAAGTTTCACGCCGTTCTTTGCACTCGATTTCTCACGATGGCCGACGCGTGCGCTCCACTCGGACGGGGCCAACGAGCGGAGGACGCCTCCATCTGCTGCTGCGCCGGCTTGGTTCAGGGTTTGCCGCCCACCTTTTCGATGGCCGCAGCGTGCGGTCGGCCAGATGGACCCGGCGGCGGAGATGCCCGTCTCTGAAGGCCCGGCCACGATCTTCTTGCTTCCTACCTGTTTTCACTGTTCGTTCGTTTTCCTTCCCAGTTGCTTCTCTTTCCTGTTTCCTTCGTCGTTTCCTGTCCGATTTCGTTCTTCTCACTTGTTATGGCGGATGGAAATCCAGCGCTGCGAACATGCCCGGCCATTACGCCCTCCTCCTCTCACCGTGTGTGCGTTGCACACCAGAGCAACGGCCGGCCCCAATTCCTGCCGTCGGTGGTTTTAGCCCGCCGTACTGCGCTCACCGCTCACCGTAGTCCCGTTCGTTTCGCGGTATTGTTTGTGCCCACTCTGATCGTTAACCCGTCGCTCGCTTCGTCCGCCGGTGGCACCAGTCTAATCGCCCCTCGGTTCTGGCCTACACGTGTCCTCCGCATGCGACCATTAGCCGTCCCTCGCTTCGTCGCGGTGGGCCGTCTATTCACCGCCGGTGCACAGTCTATCGCCCCTCGGTTCACCAGCGGCACACGTGTCCTCCGCATGTGCGGCCATTGGCTTCGTCCCTCCGCTTCGTCCGCCGGTGGCAGTCATCTATTCACCCCTCGGTTCACCGTGGCAGCCACCTATTCACCCCTCGCTTCGCCTGTCGGTCCATGCGTCCTCCACAACCAAACGGAGGCACCCATTGAGCCAGCTCGATTCGTCCGTGCGCTTGGTGCACCGATTGCAGCTGCTATTCGCCTATCCGTACGTTTGCCGGTCCATGTTTCTTGTGCGGCCAGCGCCACAATAAGCAAGCCACACCTCGAGAAGCGATGCGCCTTGTGCTCTTCTCTTACCATCTACTTTTCCTTCCTGGCTGTTTTTCCTTCACGGTCTCTTTTCTTTCCGGCTACTTTCCTTCCTCGTGCCTCCGTCGGCTTCTTCCCTACACATCGGTACCTTTCCTATCGCTTTTGGCCGTCTGCCGCCCACGTTAGACCATCGTTTCGTGCGGCGTGCGAATCGATCGACTAGGTAGACTGAGCTATCCGCTTTTCCACCGATTGGTTCACTGAATTTTTTTTGGGTTGTCGTATTTCAGGTCCAAATCCGAGTGATTCCAGTGTTACGATGCATATAATATTATGCTGTTATCGCTTTTAGGTTGTTCTCATAGCAGTTGATGCGTGACGGTTAGGCGGCGACTTCCAAGCGCTCGTTCGTTGCATTTAAATGCGTTTTCTTGAGTTAATTTACGTTGTTCTGAGTTGTCACCACCGTTTATGATTCGTATTCCTACTCTTTCTATGGCATAATTGCAATTCGTTTTTTGTAGCCCTGTTGATCTGCGTCATATTTATTGGAACCTCATCCGTTGAATCTACAGTGGAACGTAGGTTGTTTTTGCCTTTTGCCGCTGCTATTTTGCGGTTTTATCAGTGCTCACGGATGTGAATGCTTGTGTGTTAGTGAGGTTCGCCTGCAATGCCCTCACAAGTTTCTGGCTTTTAGGTTGTACCATGTATATTATATTGCTCTGATGGTTGAAACGTATTATATTGATCCGACGTTTGGCCCAGTAACTCTGGAACACTCTATTGTTACCCCTCCATCGTTTTGCAGATTAATTTCATTATTCTTGGGTTGTCATTACCGTTTAAGACTCCTACTCTTTCTATGTCACAAGTGCAATTCGTTTTGCGAGTGCATTGATGTGCTCGCTTTTGATTGTACCTTATCTTTACAATCTACTACAGAACACAGGTAGGTTTTCACTTTGTCTATCGCACTTTCTTCTTCCTTGCTGGGAGATTACATCATGTTATGTTTCACTTTGACCATTATTTTGTTGGCTCTCTGTTCATGTTGTCATTACATGCTGGTCGGCGTGAGGCGAAGGCCGTAAGCGTTCTGTCTCGCCACCTTCCGGTATCATGTCTTACCCTCCCATCTGTTTTATGGGTTTTTCCCTCATACACTTATGTGTCTATCCACGGCTTTACTCCTTTCTCTACCATGCTTTCTTCTTGCTAGCCTACAAATTTTACCATATTATGGTTTGGTTTTCGCCTCTTTTTTTGTCAGGCGTGCTGTTCCCCTTCTGCGTTGGTTCATTATATAAATTTGTTCTGCCATCTATGCTTTCTTTGGACTCGTGCATATGATGTTACATTGTGTTGTCATATTTCCTCTTAGATCTTTTCGTTCCTTTCCTATTAGCCTCTTCGATATAGCCCTGTCAGGATACTGACACGATGCCATCGCATCGCCACATCTTGTTGGTCCTTTTATAGCCTTCCTTCCCTCTTAGCATTTTTTTGGCTTTTCGTTTGCGAGATCTGAGAGAGGCGTCGTCGCTTGTTTGTGCACTGGTTGGTTATGTAAAAACATTTTGTGTGTATATTACTTTAATCCGTCTCTCATATCTTTGGTAATTTGTTTGTGACCTTTCTTTCTTATCCCAAAAAAAAATTCCTATACCGGCCCAATCAGACGAAACGGCTTCAACTTCTACTTTGGCTTCTCGCCTTCCATCGAGGCTACAGTTAGGTACGACTTTTCCATTCCATCCTTCATAAATATGCATGCACAACATAACGATGCCACCTTATCACAAGGTCGACAAAACTTTGCTCATGCCCTTACCTTCACAATCCAACTGATCTGGTCAGATCCAATTGCTCTGCACTAAACGTACGCTGTACATACGCTGTTCATTCCTTACCTTTGCCAGCCCCAGTTCATCAACAGCTCAGTTTGTATTTATTTCCTCGTGACTAACTTCTACCTATACCTGCACTACCGTTTGCAGACCGCTCTAATCAACCTAATGAACTTGCACGTCCTTCCAACAGTACTGAATCTCTAACATGCTGCCTTCCATCACATTTTTCAGTCCATTTCTCCATACTGAAGCCATTCATTTGATAATGCTTATGCCTTTAGAGACCATTTACGTCCGTTTGTCGAATCTGAAATAAGCCTTGAAAATCGTAGGGCCCGCCTCTTGCTCAACAGAAACCGTTCATTTTATGCTTCAGGTTATGCACTAGCATTCTCTTCTCCATGTATTACCACGTAGCTATACCCAGCAGTTGCCTGTTAGTGAAAAAAAACCTTATTCACCATGTTTTTCCTGTTTCACTTTCCCATCAAAATACATATAGGCCATATACCAAGGAACCCATCTGTTGCACCTGTCTTTTCCTTGTCAGATGAATATATCCAGGTCCTAAAAGGTAAGCTTCATCCATTTCATCTTTCCGCTACCATGTCCCAATTCACTATATTTTACCCACACATCTTCACTCTGTCTCAGCTTTATATTACTTCTTTGGCTTGTGTTATTGCAGCGACATATCCAGCACGTTCTTACTACGGTTCACCAGACTATGTTTGCAGTCATTGCTCTGCAATTTTTTGGTATCAAGAGAGGATCTGGCAGTCAGTGCGTTCACTCAAAGGCGGATTTCTTATAGTTTATGTTGTCGAAATGGTCGGATTTCACTACCATCCTCCAGACCATATCCAACTCCTTTAAGGGAACTTATTTGCTTTAACGGTGGTGCTACATCGAACCATTTCATGCGACTTATCGAGAATATAACTCCCTCTTTGCGTTCACTTAAGCTTGGTGTTCATATAGACAAGAGCATTATCTTGGCCTTTGGACCTTATGTTTTCCGTATAAGCGGTGTTGTCCATCATCGTATTGGTTCCTCTGCCATCGATGGAAAGCCGTCCAGGAATATGCTCGACTCTATATATATGACACTTTCGAATGAAATGCATAGCAGCTCTCTATTTTGATAGAGATGGTGGTCGTCGTGAACAACCGGACCCTTCTATTGTTCTTTGCTCTCATAGCTATGCTAGACAATTGCAATCCATTGGTCGGCAATTCAGGATGGTACGCGATAGGCTATTTTCACCACGAGCTCGGACATTAGCATCGACTTATCGGTTACGATGCATCGCACTCAATCGCTATGCTCGCCATGTTCTCTGAGAACTAGCTGCCCTAATTGTTGGAGATTTCCCTCTTGAGGTCTCCGTTTGATATTATTGTCCATACTAAGGCCGCAACTTCAAGAATATATCACCTCTTCACCCGGCTTTGATGGCTTTGCAATATCCTCTTCTATTCCGTATGGTGATAAAGGCTTCCACTTGGGAATAAAAGCGAAAAGCAGATGATCTCGAGTTACATCACGCGAGGGCGTTTCAATGAATGAATTCTATTGTTACTATCGCATTATCGTTTACATGAACCAAATCCTTTCACTTGCTCGTAGCCTATCAGGCGGATCATTGTCAATTCATTTTCTTGTGTTGAAGGAAATCGTCTTTCTTTCCATACTTACAATCAAGACAAATTACGGTCCGAAACATACCAGGGCATAGCGGACGCTGTTACGAAGGGAGCATCAGATGGAAAGGATGTAGGTATAAAAATGATTCTGCCTGCAAGCTTCATTGGCAGTAGACGATACATGATGCAGAACTACCATGATTCCATGGCTTTATGTCGTGCCTATGGTGCTCCAGACCTTTTTAGCACATTCACGTGCAACCCAAAATGGCCAGAGATATTTGCCGCGCTGCGTCATGAACCTGGTCAGGTCCCTTCTGATAGATCCGATATCGTGAGTCGGGTATATCATATGAAACTTCAAGAATATCTCACAGATATTAAAGATGGTTCTGCTTACGGCCCTATACGTGCAGGTAGGCACTTTTCACACAAACATGTATTTGACCTTCATGTTTACATACCCCTTGTTTAAAATATGTGCCTGCTTTCTTCTTTTACAGTTGTATACACAACAGAATTCCAAAAAAGAGGCTTGCCTCATGTGCATGTCCTTAAATGGTTGAAAGAAAGAGGTGATTGTCCTACACCTGCTTTCATTGGAAATTTATTACAAATGAAATCCGGATGTTCTTCTTGATCCGCTTGGATATGCTCTTGTCCAAGAGTTTATGATGCACGGACCTTGTGGCGATCGAATCCCAAGTGCCCTTGCATGAAAAAGGAAATGTTCTAAGCGTTATCGAAACAATTCCACGATGAGACAAGCTGTTGATGAAGATGGCTTCCCAATTTATCGTCGCCGTGATGATGGAAGATTCATTGTCAAGCACGGTGTTAGGCTAGATAATAGATGGGTCGTCCTTATAACTTGGCAATGTTAAAAAGTATCGAGGCACATCTCAATGTTGAATGGTGCAACAAGACCAATCTCGTGAAATATCTCTTCAAATATATCACAAAAGGTCGACTACGCCGCTATGTCATTCCATGTTAGCGATGATTCACAACCTCTGCTGAAGTAACGACTGCTCCTATTGATGAAATCTTAGAATATGTTAAGTCTCGCTACCTCTCGGCCTGTGAAGCAAGCTGGCGTCTACTTGGCTTTGAGATACATGCTCACATGCCTTCAGTTGAACGCTTAGCTGTCCACCTACCTGGCATGACCAGAGTATCATTCACCGAAACATCCTCCTTAGCTAATGTCCTTGATGACGAAGACGCATGTAAGAGCACCTTAACTAAATGGTTCGTAGCGAACCAACAGCATATAGAAGCAAGAGATTGTACTTACTGTGAATTCCCAACAAAATGGACCTGGAATTCTGACCGTAAGCTATGGTCACGCCGTAAACGAGGTATGAAAATCGGCGGGGATGATGCATGTTCACCCTGTGCCGGTGAACTTTACTACCTAAGAATGCTTCTCATGTCTGTACGTGGAGCGCTAGGTTATGAAGATCTTAGAACATACCAGGGTATTGTTTATGACACCTTTCGAGAAGCGTGCCAGGCACATGGGCTTATCGGTGATGATACCGAATGGTTTTCTCTATTCGATGAAGCCATTGTGTGGGCAACATCTTCACAACCGAAACTGTTCATATGCATTGTCGGTCTGATGATATAGGCAATGTCCGCCTACTGTTTGATAAGTATTGGAAATACATGACAGACGATATCGCCTACAAAATACGCCGCTCTCTCGGTGTTTCTTCCAGTGCAATACCTAGCCATACGTTACAAGTCAGACTACTTAAGGACCTAGCTTCTCTTTTCTCGGACAATGGTTTGACTTTATCGACTTATGATCTCCCAATCCCACCGATGGCTATGAGGGCAGTCTTGGCAATAGACTCATCACGGAAGAACTATCCTATAATGAGTACATCTACAAACACAAACAATATCCATGTACAACAGTCTAAATATTGAACAACGCCTGATTCATGATAGGATCATACATTCTGTTTCATATAATACACCTTGCTTCTACTTTGTATCCGGCCATGGTGGTACAGGGAAGACTTTTCTTTGGAATTCTATCATTTCGCGAATACGTTCAGAAGGCAAGATAGTCCTTGCCGTTGCTTCATCCGGCAGAGTAGACTTTATTCTTTGCCGGGGACGAACAACACACTCGCGTTTTAGAATCCCACTTGATATAGATGATCGAAGCTTGTGTAATATTAAACACGGCACTATGCTTGGGAACTCATAAGTAAAAGCGCTTTGATTTTGTGGGATGAAGCGCCGATGACACATAGAAGATGCTTTGAAGCACTTTCGATCGTACCCTTAGAGATATCCTCGCCTTGGACAACGGTAGCGACGCACATATTCCTTCGATTGGAAAACCCATTGTGCTAGGCGGTGATTTCCGACAAGTATTACTGTTATCCAAGGAGGATCTCGTGCGGATACTATTGCGGCATCCCTTATAAAGTCTCCATTATGGAAACATGTGGAAATTCTTAGCCTCACTATAAACATCGTCTAACCACTTGACGACCAACAACGACGAACGGCTTGAATTGTCGAATTTGCTCGGTGGATCCTCAAAGTCGGCGAGGCCGCCTACCCACATACAAAACGGCCGGGCAAAACAAAACCATCATGGATACAAATTCCTTCAGGATCACATCGACACCTACAGTCAATAACATTGCTTCAATTATTGATGCTGTTTACGATAGATTTGCAGATAACTATACTTCCATTCCCTACCTTGCTGCACGTGCTATTGTAGCACCTCTTAATGCTACCGTAGACATAATCAATGCCACCATACTTCCAAAACTCCCAACACCTTGCAGAGACTACCTAAGTTATGATACAGTTAGTGATATGTCCGACCAAACAGCCGACATAAATCTGTTATATCCAACAGAATTCCTTAATTCGATCTCTGTTAATAATTTCCCAGAACATAAACTCTCACTTAAAATATCAGTGCCCATTGTCCTTCTAAGAAACATAAACCAAGCAATGGGTCTTTGTAATGGCACACGTCTTTTAGTAACTAGATTGGGAGAACATGTGATCGAAGCTACAATAATGACTGGAACACGCATTGGCGAAAGCGTTTGTATACCGAGAATAGTTCTTCACTCAAAAAGTCAGAAATGGCCTTTCACACTGAAACGCCGCCAATTCCCAGTTAGATTATGCTATGCAATGACCATCAACAAATGCCAAGGACAGACTCTAGCAAAAGTAGGCGTCTACTTGAAGAATCCTGTGTTCACACATGGACAACTATCGTTGCTCTATCAAGGGTCACATCAAACAAGGTCTTAAAATTTTAATTGAAAAAGAAGACGGCTCTTTGGAGCAGACACAAAAAATATAGTGTATGACGATGTACTACAATATATATGACTCTCTCGGAGTTTACTTTTACGCTTCCACTCTTTGTTACATAACATTTCTTCTGTTTCACTATATAACCTGTACAAACAATCTGTCTCCATTATACACGACATCTGCCGGGATCCATGTTCTCTTTACATTGTGTATATCCAATACACATTACATGTGACACAACAAGATAACAACTCACCCTTCCCATACTACGACATCCATTGCTTCCACAATAGAACTCTTTATGAAATACATTTTTCAACCATGTCTTTAACCTCTCTTCTTTATTCGATTGATTTTTTTTGTGACTGTCACATGCATGACATATTACATTCATTCTTTAGTACTGTCCTCCTTTGTTTCAGCCAACATTTATGATCCTTTTCTCGCTGTGTTTCATCTCATGCTTATAACCCTGCCTAGCAATGTTTTCTTTTAACCAGTTACTAACACATACTTTAGCTAGAAACTTCAATGTGCCTGCTCAGTTTTTCTCCCCAGAAAATACAGATGTTCCTAGCCCACACATATTGTTACCATTCCTTACTATCAGTTACATCACAACTATAATTATTTGCGATCATTAGCAGTCACATCACAATTATAATTATTTACATTTCTGCTATATTTACCACCATCACAGAAGTCAAACTTCTAAAGTTGTTCTACTGCTTTTTAATGCCTCCCAAATACATTTCCTATTAGATTTCCTTCATGCTGCACCCCTTCATTTCATATACAAACTCATCTAGATCTGAACACCATTTCTACACTCACCTAAAAATGTCAATCACACATGTCTTGCCGTGACTATTTTTATCAGTTACATTACATTTTCCAGCATTCACATTTAACACATTTATGTTTACCACCATGACAGATGGAGTACACAATGCTCAAGAACGTAACACAACAGTCCCACCGTTGGCGCATAAAGGTTAGGGTGACACGATTTTCTGACTATAGTGATGACCTCAAGACTGAAAAGATACTTCGCCGTGACTTTGTGCTCCTGGATGAACAGGTCTACTATCCTCAACTTCTCCTGTTCCCTAATCCTTATTCCTTACATATGATTTACGTATTCCCATTTTTCCAATCAGGGAACATCCATGGAGGCTCAAATCCCAGAACGACATCTTTCGCTTTTCAGTTGTACACTATGTGAAGATCACGTATATTTCATTGAGTATTTTGAAGTAACCAATGCTAAATCTACTTATCAAGCTATTAACTGTCCTGTCCTGGCAAGATTTACTAGACACACCAAAATCGAAGAAGTGACAACTGTCCCAACAGATTTCCCACTCTATGCCTACACACCTGTTTCCTTCGATATACTCAGAACACGTATCGACAAAAAACAATTGCTTTCAGGTCGGCTACCTATAATACACATATCTTAACAAATTACGTTTGACATACCAGTTTTACTTTCACCCTACATAAATGTATTTGTTCTTGCAGATACCATTGGTCTTATCACAGGAATCTCCCACATCAAAACTGTGCTTGCAAAAGGGATCATGAAAACAGTTAGGAATGTAAACATCACCGATGGCAGGTCAGTCTTACCCAATGAAACATTTAAGTACTTCTGAATTCTGACCAACCACTACACTAATACAAGATTCATCTGCTCACATATATGCATACGCAACAAGTTCATTTTTGTACTTTAATACTCTGCACATTTCTGAAACTAATCACTTTATATCTAAAATATAGAAAGCGACTTGTGTCACTCTATGGGGCCCCACGCCACATCATTTGTGCAGATGGCTTACAAACCTGCATCAACAAACGATCCTATTGTTGTGCTATTTGTAGGCCTAACCGTCAAACTCTACCAAGGTACATACCACTTTCATTTATAACTATCAAAGATATATATATGTGTGTGTGTGTGTGTCTGTGTGTGAATGTGTGTGTGTGAAACATATCACTTACAACAACAATAAACATCTATAATACATGCTTACTTCCCACCCAACTCGGGACAACTATCTCTTGAGGCGTGCAGGTGTGCAAATGGTATCAAATATTCCAATACCGAAATACTTGCGCTAAAAAGGTGTCGGTGTATACACAATTCCCTCTTCAATATTTGCTCACATTACCACATGTGTCTCAAACAAGCACTCCTCAGTACTAACCTGTTATGTTGTCTAAAAGCTTTGCCACGGTACCACATGAAATTATATGGTTTGGTCAAGCCTTGATTCAGCAGGCTCCCCTTGACACAACAGTACAAGAACTAGCAACACTAAATGCACATGATATTGTGGTAAGCCATGTTATCAACATTACTCATGCAAAATATAATACTGCTCTATGCAATCTACCATCTCCTTTCGATATATCGTTGTTTATCATCTAAACTACCATCTTAGATTTTAAGAACATCTACCCAAAACATTCACCAGTCATGACACACTCCTTACTTACTGTTTTATCAAACATCTAATTATCCTTTAATCCTCACATGTATCCCCTAGGCCATAATATTACACAGACAATGATTTGTTACCTACACAGACACACATTTCGATTGCCATGTAAATACACTACGTACTATCTATACATATACAGGACTGATAATTTAGCCTATCAATAACTACTATATCAGATTATATTTTATAGTCTATAAATCACTAATTCTACTAACAGAATTCTGCACTAAGACATTGACCATGCTTATTATAGACCAACCAGCACAGCACTGTTTTTTAAAAACAACAAGAAAACATGAACAAAACATTTAACAAAACAGGGCCGACGTTACGTTGTTGACATCGCAATCAAAGACCTCACTCCAAATGAAAGGTGGTGGTACCAAGCTTGTACTGGCTGCAAAAGAACAGCGACACAAACCATTGAAGGATACAAATGCCTGAGATGCGAAGCAATCACCGCTGAACCAAGGTATTTACCATAACAGCCAAACCAAAAAAACAATCTTGAAAAACAAAATCTCTTTGTACAAGCATTCGCTACCACTAACATTTCTATTTTGAATGCAGATACAAACTAGCCATCGGGTACGACATCTACGTAATCAATTTAAACCCAGCGCAAAGACTAGAATTCGTTTTCTTTGGTGACATCGGCCAAGAATTGATTGGATTACCAGTACTAGACCTTACCAGTGCTTCCCCCGCTGTTGCTGGTTTCATCCCACCTGAAATAACAAGATTATACGGTGGCCACTACAGATTAACAGTAAGCGGATCACGAGGATCACTACAGAGATTATTCGCATCGTTCCAGGTAGACAACTTCACTGTGCTCACAAAAACGGCTCCAGTTCCCCTCCTCACTGCAACAGAAACGAAAATCCCCCACGATCACACTGCTGCTCCACATGCTGAAACAAGCTCATGTACTGAAAAAAAAGGAAAAGAACTTGCCTTGCCTCTACCAATCTCGGCAACCCCAGAGAACATCCTGCCTTCACCTATAGCAAGCACAACATTCATAGCACGCATTACAACCTCTGAACATGTATTGCACACACCGCCTTCACCCCAGATCATCAAGGTAAATTACTTTCTCATTAACCATACCTATACACTTAAACACGCATACATTTGTTTCAGTTCATATACATATGCTCCATCATTTTACTTTTCGGGGAAAAAGGATGAAGAATCCGTTCTACACGGCGTAAAGCGCCGCAGTCGAGAGACGAACCATTATCTCTGATGTACACGGAGATCCGGTGCCTATATAGATATCTTTAGCATTACTGACTACCAAACCACAACTGCTGCTCCTTGAATAAATATGAGCCTCATTCGTTTTATACCTAACGGTGAACTGAAACAAAGGAAAAACGACTAGCCATCGTGAAACTAGACACGAGATCCACAGAAAGAATAGACCAACAGTAGCATACTCATTATACAAAAGATATATAGTAATTATATACACATGTGCCTACACTTCTAACTCTTTTATATTTGCTCAATTGCTACATTTCAGCAGGAAACATCTGTACAATGCAACTTTTGCACCCAACCTCTCCACCTGCGATGCACTTTTGCCAGAAAAGCAACAGGAAACAGTTGGTCCACAACAACTTTCGGGTTTACCTAAGCGAGCAGGGCTATCATACTACCTCTGCTCAGGCCCCCAAAAAACAATCCTGTTGCCTATTGTACTTAACCTATCAATTACCCTTCTTGTGTACATTTACTGCATCTGTACCTAACAACGTTTAAGAGACTGTTAGGCACTTAAGCTACCGTGACTTCACCTGCTAAGAATACTTTCCAGACCTTCAGCTTCCCGATGACTATGTATTCCACTGTTATGTTAAGCTCAGCCCATCTATTGTACACTGCCTCCAAATTGCATGCTTCCTCTTTTACCTAAATACTTCATTTCATTTACGCATTTCACTGATGACTCTCTTGCTTATACAGAAGATGAGATCTTATGTTGAAACAAGATATTACCCTATCCATTTTTCGCTATCTACCTATGTCTATTAGCATATGCCTACTTATGTTGTGTAACTCACTTCGAAATCACTATACTCCATGCTTAACATATTCCCTGTCTCATAGATGATTCTTTAACTTCGTATGTCAGCAAAAATCATCGATACCACACAGCCACCGAAATATATTCCCTATCTCAGTTCAGAAACACTCTACTCTACACTTACTATGTTGTCCCTTGATAATAACAGCATTATTTCTTCACAGATTTAACAAAAAAAACCCAACAGAACATATTCAGACAGATTCAGCACAGGCGCGGCGTAGCGCGCAGCACGTCCTAGTACATTGTATATCACATGGCTCGTCACATTCTTTGTATTTATCATTTTCGGTTTGTTTAAGGGATTTCTTTTTCCTTTTCCTTTTTCAATATAGCCGAAATGACCTTCGTGCCCTTACTCATCCCATTGTTTAAAGAGAAGTTGCCCTTACTCATTCCATTGTTTAAAGAGAAGTTGGTTGCCTTACCATGAGATATGACGATGGCCCATCTGTTCTTGTTCTATCTCATTTATCTTCTTCTTGATAGCCAGCTTCAAAACCTTGACCGTAGCAGTGTTCAATACCGCAACATCTTTACACAAGGAGAAAAAAAAAACTAAAAGGAATTGAGTTGTATTAAGACATTTGACAAGATTTTTCAGGATCAATTAGATGCAAATTTAACAAAACAGGGAACAAAATGTGAGACTTGAAGATGAACAAATACCGAACGAGGTGTTGTCCACAATTTTTATTATCCTCATCCTCATTGTGCCGAGCTCGAGGTTGATTAGCGTGTTGACGTCGGCGAGGGAAGGCTTCCTGGGGACGTCGGCGAGTATAAGGTCATCGAGGAGGGCGAAGAGCATGGACTGGAGCCTCGCCTATTTGGCTTCACTGCTCTGGTAAGTGGTGACCTCCTTGGGCTTCGTAGAGGTAGAATCCATCGCTTCTGCCGCTGTAGACAACAATTCCCTCGGGTTCTGTCGCAGAGTGTCGCGGCGACAGGTGCTCCACCGCGGCGGTGTCGCGCGGTGGCCAGAACTCACAAGAAGGGGCTGAAGAGATTTGGGGCATCGCCTGGTAAAATATGCGAGATTGCGAACGCCGTTCGTTTGGGTTGATGGGTGATGCCCATCGTGCCATCTATAAAGGACACGAAGGTCATTTTGCCTGTATTGAAAAAGCAAAAGAAAAAGAAATCCTTTAAGTAACCCAAAAATGATAAAATATAAAGAATTAACCTGAAAATGACAAAATATAAAGAATGCGACAAGAGATGTGGTATATGATCTATCAAAAAAGCTAGAAAACGCTATAGCGTTTCCCAGCAAACTAATAGGATAGGCATTAGCCTTTGGATCTGGTACTGTAGCATGTATGCTAAAGTGATCAACTCAGCCAGTGTGAAGGGACAACGAGTGACGACTGCATTTTTTCCCACCACGGGAGCCAGTGTGCAGAGTCCACGAGCAGCAAGTGTGCGCGGCTCTGCCTCTGCATCCACCCGATCTCGCCGATGAGCCTAAGTTTCGCCTCCCTATGATCTCAATTGCTACCTTTCATCCCCGTGAGTACAATCAAAGGTTCCTTCCTCAAACTGTATTGGTTTAAGCGGTTGTTTTTGCTGTGCACATGTTTCTAGTGATGCTCTCCACTTATTTGATGACATGCCAAGCTTGCAACAAAAACTATGTTTTAAAGCTTCATCCCGCATGTCAGCAAGACAACAACGATGCATGGCAGGGCGAGCCGCTGCATTACTTGCATGGCGGCTGTGAACTCATGTAACATCTCAAAATTCTGTTACCGAAAATAAAATTAATAGAATTATTATTTTATTAGATTCTTTGAATTGTAAAAGAGTTTCCATGCTTTTCTTGAATTTCCTAGTTTTTAAAAGTATTTTTTTTTAGTTTTCTTGAATTTAAAAGGGTTTCCTATTTTCCAGAATTAAAAATAGTTTATGTGCAAAATAAAAGGCCAACTTTAAGTTGAAAATAATTTTATTAAATTCAAAAATAACATCCCAATTTTCAGGCCTTTTTGAAAGTTCAAAATAAAATAAATCGTTTGAATTTTACTAAAAGCTTAATTTGAATTTTCAAAAAATGAAAAACATTTTAAGAGGTCGAAATAAACTTCCATTAAATCCAAAATTATTTTATTCGATCTATTCATGTTCCAAGGATTTTTATGAAATTTCTTGAATTTTTTGAAAATATTTTATTTCTCTCCTTTTTCTTTTCTTTTCTTTTTTCCTGCTCTTTCTCTGTTCCTCGTTCTTCTTCCTCTGAACCTTGCCCATGCCGCTAGTCTGCCATGCTGGCTTCTCCTGAGTGCCACCTTGGCTTCCTTCCTCTGCTCAGATCGCTCCTCGCCTTCTTAGGCGCCACGCCGCCCGCCCATCCTCGCCACTCTTGCCCGGCGCCATGCTTGCGTCATGAGCCTTCTCATCGCCCATGGTGCCTCCCCTCGTTCACTCTGCCTGCACCTATAAAAGCCAGCCGAAGCCGTCCTCCCCCCTTTGCTTCCTCCTCCTCCCCATTCTCCTCTTCTCCCATTTTCTTTCCCCACAGAGCAAGCGTCGAAGCTTCCCCGTTCTTCCTTGTCGCCGGCCGTGCCGCCCCTCACTCAATCTGCCATTTTGGTCGGTATTTCACCGCCCTAGCTGCGTCGTATCGCATTCCTGGACCACCTTCCCTCATCCTCTCCCTCACCGTGGAGCTCCACCGCCGCCGCCTCCTATTCTTCGCCGCCGGCCGCCGTTGCCCTGTCGTTTCGGTCACCCCCGTGCCTCCCCGACACCACCATGACATTCCCCACCTCCGAGCGCACCTGGTGCTTGCCTCCCCTTGCCCGCGCCACCACTCGAGCGTCGTCGCCCCATGCGCCCTGCCACCGTGTGCCTCCTCCCTTGCGCTGCTCGCCGTCGGCTACCATATGTCACGTCGTCACCTTTACGGCCACTAGCCAAGCTCCCCGCACCGCCCCTCACCGCCGACAAACCCATGCCCATGCGCCTCCTCCTTCCTCCTCTGCTCTGTCTCTCTATGATTCTCTCTCTCCCTCTATGACATGTGGGGCCCACAAGTCATTGACTCTCTCTCTCTCTTTATCGCTCTTGCTCTCTCTTCCAGGTGCCCTCCCCCCTTGTCAGCAATTTTTTTCACATAAAAAATCAGCACGACATCTTCTAGAATATTCCATTCCCATTTTCTGATTTCTATCATTTTATGTGATGATCAACTTTCGAGCGTCCGATCTCCACCATATGAACTCTGATTTCGTCGATTCTTATTCCTAAATTCTTCTAAATTTAGTACCTTTATTGTGGTTCTAATTTGATAATTTTTGGATTTTATTTGATTATTGGCTTGTTTTCGCGTATAGGTTTCGCGACTCCAAGGAACTCGAATTATTTAAAGAGTTAAATCCTCAAGCTTTTGAGCAAGGCAAGTTACAACTTTGATATTTGAATCCCATATTTTAAAATTATTAAAATTATGTTTAAATTATTATTGTATGCTTATTTAAATTCAAGTAATTTAAATCCATGTTTTAAATTATAGTTATTCCCAATTCCTTTTTATAGCCAAATTTCGCTCCCTTCACACCCTAAATGAAAATGTAGTTTATGCAATAGTATGAACTAGAACACTTTGGAAAAATATATGCTTAGTCAAAGCTTAGACAAAAAATGTTGAATTTGGAGAATTTAACCAAAATATTCGATTATGATTTAAATAAGCCTATGGTATTGTTTTTACCATAGAACTTTTACAAATGGTTTTTGAAAAGCAAAACAAAATGAAAATTGGTTTAGACTTGGACGAAATGGATGCTTGGATGGTACATGTTAATGCACAGGATCGATTCATTTCTATGATCGAGATCACGAGTTATTTCGGAAAGTTGCCCAAGTCAATTAAGGACTAGTCTTCAAACCGCATCTTGCTAAGTCTCATCGTACAACCATATGTCCAGAGTGGAGAGGAATTGGCTGACTAATTTGTAATATTCCACCGTGGTTGTGCCATCTGGTTGCGTGGGTGTCACAATGACCTACTTTTATATATTCCCACCTAGCGCAAGAGGGGGTACAAATCTGATGGATTTCTATCTAAAGGAAGTGAAACCTTAGCAGGCATAACTATGATTGGAATGACACGTTGTAAAGACCTTATGATAATCACTTAGTCGCACACCAATGGAAGTGTGTGAGCGGACATTATAAGACGATTATCTCTTATGTGTCAAGCTGTACAACCTTTGCAGAGCGTAAAACTATTCGAATAGCCGTATCCATAGTCACGGACATGCTAAGCAAAGCCAATGCAAAGTTAGACTTTGGTTTTGATTTTAAAATATTTTATCAAATAATTTTGGATAGTTTATCCAATTGGAAAATTGGACGGTTTGCCATATGATAGGAGGGTATCCTTCACTACTTTTGTATGAAGGTTATCTTACTATAAAACTTAAGAATTTAGATAAATAAATTTTAGTTATAGAATAACTGCTTTGGAACTTAGTACAGATATTTTTAAAAAAAATTGCTTTACGCAATTTCAACCTATAAGCCTTCTTTGACAATATCTCTGCATGCATTATAATTATATTATTAGGTGTAACTTTCGGAGTACATTCATTTGTACTCACCTTGCTTAATAAAATATTGTTCAGATGAGGAGTACTACGAGGGGGTTGAGAACCTGGACGATTAGGCTACGCCCCCAGATGATTGCGTGTGGCGAATCGTGTAGCCTACTTTATTACTTTTGCTTCCGCTGTATTTTGCTCATTGACTTTATACCCATTTTGTAACAAACTTAAAATATTATGAATATATCGCGTATTATGGTTATGCTATCATCTTTTGTTTAACTATGTACACTAGTTGTTCCTAGACTAGTGTATGAGACACAGAGAATCTGGGATCCTTCACTCCCGGGTTCGACAGCTCACCCGAGCGTGGCGGCCACAGGCTCATGTAGGGCGAGCGGTGGGCGGTGGGTTGGTCCTCCGCGCCTCGTGTTGCCGCAAGCATGTGGGAGGCCACGGTTTGGCGCGATGGGGAGTGGCGACGAGCGCGACGACACGTGGGAAGGTGAGAGACCACAATAGCCCGGTGAGCACGGAGCCATGGGCGAGCTCGGTGGTAGGTGAGAAGGCCAACGGCCTTGGCCGTGATGTAATGGCGAGCGCGGAGCTGTGGGTAGCGAGCAGTCGCGCGACTGAAAGTGAGCACGTCGGAACTCTTGTTTGATTTTTTATGAAACATCTTGAAACATATTGAAACTTGCTGAAACTTTTTGTCTGAAATTTGTTAAAACTTGAGTTCCAAAGTTTGAAACTTCTTGACACTTCTTGAAACTCTTTTGTCTGAAACTTGTTGAAACTTGAGTTCCAAAATCTGAGATTTGTTGAACTTGGGCTTGAAACTTTCTTGGAATCTTTTGAAAACTTCTAGAAATACGCGAAACTCACTGAAATTGAAACTTTTAAAATGTTTTCACGAGACTTCTTGAAACTTCATGAAATTTATTGAAACTCTTTTGTCTAAAACTTGTTGAAACTTGAGTTCCAAAATCTGTAACTTGTTGAAACTTGAGCTTAAAACTTTCTTGAAATCTTCTGAAAACTTCTAGAAATACACGAAACTCATTGAAACCAGAAACTTTTAAAATGTTTTCACGAGACTTCTTGAAACTTCATGAAACTTGTTGAAACTTCTTAAAACTCTTTTGTCTGAAACTTGTTGAAACTTAAGTTTCAAAATCTGAAACTGGTTGAAAGTTTCTTGGAATCTTTTGGAAACTTCTAGAAATACGTGAAATTCACTGAAGCTAGAAGCGTTTAAAAATATTTTTCACAAGACTTCTTGAAACTTCATAAAACCTTCAACATATAATCAAGTTGCACACATGGAGAAGAATAAAGCAATCTTCGGGTCCAGAGCAAAGCATTGTTGATGAAGCACCTTCATAAATTTCTTAACGGAGAGAATGTCCCTTGGGTGAACTTAACTTGGAGGGCTCTTTATCGAAATCTCTTAGTGCATAGTTCAAACTGTCTGTGTGGCTCCTTTTGGTGGAAGGATTTGTTGTGTTTATTAGAAGAATTTAAAGGCTTCTCTTCTGTTTGGTTTTTGATGAACGATCATGTTTCTTCTGGAAAGATGTGTGGAATTTGGGCTACCCGTTTCTAAAATGGCCTCATCTCTTTTCCTTTGCTAAGAACAAGGATATCTCAGTTGCATCAGTCCTAGAGGAGGCAATGTAACAGCCCAAAATTTCAAATTCTGAGAAAATTTAAAACTTATTTATTTTGGTGGATTTTCTGAATTTTCTTAAAGCTTTCATTATTAACCTTAAAGCTAAAACAAATTTAATTACAAGAACCATTACCAAGTTTAAGTTGGAATTATTTTATTAAGTCCAAAATCCTTCTAGGAATTTCTGTGAATTTTTCTAGAATTTTTGGAATTTATTTGCTATTTTCTAAAGCCTCTTTTAATTATCTGAATTAAATCAATTAGAAAATCAAAGAAAAACCCTAAACGAAGAATCGGGCCGAATCTGGCGGCCCAAAACCTCAGCGACCGCTCCATCACATGGCAGCTCGATCGCGTAATCGTTGGATTTAAATCCAACGCCATCTCTCAACGCATGTTTTTTACCTCAAGATCGTGAACCATCGGATCTAAATCCGACGCCCACAAGCACCCATACCCTTTGAAGTTAGAGCGCGCCTCGTTATATCGCCACCGTTGGATTACGATCTAGCGGGCGTCGCTTTGCATCGCAGCCGCTCGTTTAAAATCTAACGCGCCGCGTCTTCTCCTTTCCTTCTTCCTCGCCGCTTTCCTTCTTCGCGCCGCGCCGCCATTGAAGCAATTCAAAGACCTTCCATACGCGACGAATCCGTCGCATCTCCTCCGATTATGCAGCGTTTTTAATTTCTTGATTCCCTCCGCCCCCGACACGACCCTCTCTTTCCTTTCCCTCGTCGCAAATCCCTCAATCACCGCCGCCATCGCCGCACGGTCACCGTGTGCCGCGACGGCTCGGCCACGCCCGGGCCCTATAAATAGGAGCCACAGGTGCGCCTTTCCCCACACCACCACGCCGCCACCCGGCTCACCTCCTCCCCTTAGCGCCTCAATTTCAAGGATCTTCGACGGCGGCCAAGTTCCGCTTCTTCTCGATTCCGGCGTTAAGTTGACGCCGCGTCCTCGCCTCCACCACTATCGGCATCACGCGTCTGCCATAACTTTGGTGCGCAGAATCCGCATCGTCGGAGGATCCCGAGCCCCCACTTCGTCGCCAACAGAAGAACGCCGCCGCTCGACCCACCGACCACCTTACCGCCCGCAAGATTCGTGCAATTCGGTGAGCATCACGTTCAAGATATCTCACCTCTCTCTTTTGCGACATCCTCACCTCGCCGTGGCGCGATCGCGCCGGCGGGCTCGTCGCCGCATCACCGGCTGGTGTCGGGCTGGCGTGGCTAGTCCATGTCAACGCCACTCGGCGCCACCTCACCTCGGTCCGGCGTGGAGCCCATGTGGCGCTACATCACCGCGTCGGCACCAACTCCCAAACCAATCACCACATGGACTTGGTCCATGTAAGCCGTGTCTATGACACGTGGGGTCCCATGTCGTGAATTATTTTAATTCCTTAATCCCAAAATTCTCGGGTGACGTCAGCCTTGCGCATTAAAGGATTTTTCTTCAGAAAAATAAATCAGGGAATTCATTTAAATTGCAGATTTAGGTTTAAAATTTGTAAAATTCATAACTTTTGCATCCAATCTCCAAATTGGGTGTTTCAAATTTCTAAATTCATGTAAAATCATTATCTAGCTAACTAAACCAAAATTATTTAATTTGAAGCTATTTTGAATCTGTATTTAAATTTAGAATTTCTTTTAAATATCAAATTTAGGTTAAAACTTGTAAAATTCATATCTTTTGAACCTCAACTTCAAATTAAGTGATTCAAATTGCTAAAATCTTAGAAAATTATTATCTAGCTAAATAAAATAAAATTATTTCATTTGGAGTTAATTTGATTTGTCTTTTTGGATTTATTTTAATTTCATTTGAATTTGTCGTACTTTCGCGTATAGAGTTTGACGATTCCGGAGAGGTAGATCTTTCAGAGGGTTTAGAATCTCAAGACTTCAATGAAGGCAAGTTAAATTCTTGACCATTTTGATCCCAGTATTTCAAAGTTAATTAATTCTGTTTTTAAAGTTACTATTGCATGCATATTTTTATTCAAGTTATTTTAAAATTCCTGTTTTTATTCTTAGTTATGCCAATTCCTTGTATAGCCAATCTTGATGTTTGGAATGCCATGCCCTTGTCACCTTAGTAAAATAATTAAGATAGTTATGCTTAGTTATTGCTTAGACCAAAAGATGTTTTGGGGAATTTTGCCAAAATACAAAGTGTTCTGAAAATAAATCTATGGTATTGTTTTACCATAGGTGATTGGAAAATGTTTTGACAAAGGAAAAATAAATGAGATTGGTTTAGACTTGGGTGAATTGATTGTTGGTGGGTGCAAGTTCATGCATGTGCTCAATCTGGCGAATGGTTGAGACCTGTGGTTTGTTTTGGAAGTCGCCCAGTCATGTAAGGACGGTCTCATGTCGCGGATGTTAAGCCAAACGCGTACCACCACAAGTCTGGAATGGGACAGACTTGGCCAAATAAGCTATATCATTTCACCATGTTTATGTCTTGGAAAGATATGGGAGTCGTGAAGACTTATTGATGATACCCACATGGCGCAAGAGGGGGTAGTCGTTTGGTGCGAAGCCTTCGATTACGAAACCTTAGCGGGCATAATTATGTTGAAATAGTGTAGGGTAAAGGCCTCGTGATAGTCGCTTAGTCGCACGCCTACGTAAGCGTGTATTGGCCGACATAATAAGCAAACTATCTCTTGTGGGTAAAAGTTGTACCAACTCTGCAGAGTATTAATCTATTCGAATAGCCGTGTCCACGGTCATGGACATGCTTAACAAAAGCCACTCGAAGTTAGTCTCTGGTTTTGTTTGAAAAGACTTTATCACCTGGTTTATGAAAATGGGATTGGGCAGAAGCCTGGTGTAAGGGGGGTAGTCCTTCACCATTTGTGTATGGAGGTTCATCCTACACTTGACATTGAGAAATCGAAATATGATTTTGATCTTATTAAATTCTAAAAATGGCCTTGGAAATTACTAAGAGTATTTAAACCTGAAAATCTTTGTCTTATGCAAATAAACCCTGCCATTACCCTTTGCTCACTTTATGCATGCATTCAATCTGTTACTTACGGGGGTAACCTGCAAGCACCAGTGGTAGTGCTTACTCTTCCTTGAATAATCTTTATTCAGAGAAGACTTCTATCAAGACGGTGAGGACATCGATGCTTAGGCCACGCTCCCCTAGACGATTGCTTGTGGCGAATCGTTGGGTCTACTACTACTATTTTATTTCCGCTGTGTTTTACTTTATTTGGCCTCAGGCCCGATTGTAATAAACTCTGAATAATTATTAATAAAATACGTGATATGTTTTGATTATCACTTTTGTTTAACTGTGTACACTAGAAATGCTGGATTAGTGTATGAACACAGAGAATTCGGGATCCTTCGCTCCCGGGTTCGACAGGCAAACATTGAGTCACTTTTTCATCTTCCACTATCTCCCACAGCGTTGTCGCAACTCCTAAATCTGGGTGATTGCATTAGTTCTTTGGGGCTGCTGCAAGCTAGGCATGATGAATGGAGTTATATTTGGAGCACCTTGTCTTTCACTCCAAAACAGGCCTATGTCCAGATGATGGGTCAGAAATTCACGCCTCCCCCTTTTATCTGGCTCTGGTCATCTTTGTGCTTAAGCAAACAAAAGTTTTTCTTTTGGTTGCATCTGAATGATAGATTAAATACAAGGGAGCTCCTCCTCTGCAAGAAGTTTTCTATTGACAATGTCGACTGTGTGCTTTGCCCAGATGATGTGTAGGAATCATCGAAACATCTATTTTTTGGGTGTTCGTTTAGCAGGCAATGTTGGTCCCTGGTAGGTTTCAATTTGGGATTTAGCTTTTCTAGTGATTGAGCTCATTCAAGATGGTAAGAGAAAGATCCGTCGGAGGTTATTCAAGGATATTATAATTATTGCGTGTTGGAGTATCTGGTTGCACCGCAATAAGGTTATTTTCAATCAAGGGATTGTTTCTATCTCAAACTGGGAACTAGAGTTCTGGGAAGCGTTTGCCCTGGTTATCCATAGGGTTAAACCTTCGCTTCAAGAGAATTATGTTCATTGGTTGAGAGATTTTGGCTATAAGTTTCTTTGCGCTCCTTTGTAATTACCTCTCTCTTGTACATATTTTCTTTTAATATATTTTACAGTAGGGGTGCTTCCCCTCCTGTTTTTGGTAAAAAAAAAAGAACAAAGCACAAAAACTTACATAAATATGAAATTGATTAAAACTTGGGCTTGAAACTTTCTTAGAATCTTCTGGAAACTTCTAGAAATATAAAATGCGTTGAAACCTAGTCGAAACTTTAGACTTAAAATCTAAAACTTTTAAGCAACTGAAACTTAATAAAACTATTATACCGTAGGAAATACATTCCAAATGTATAGCGTAGGCTAGTAGCTCCTATGATCTATTACATTATTCTTAGTAGTATTTTGTTAAATGCCAACTAAAGGCGTGGTATATGATCATTCGTGCTTGTGTTCCAGGCCTATCCGACACAGGGCCGTGCAGCCTATATTGGATTGAGCTACTGAGTTTGCTGGGCTGCCGCACTTCATAGCCAGTAGAGCCGGGGTTTAGATTCAGAATACGAAAAGGGATTTTTTGGGCCCGTTTGCTTTGATACCTGGGAGTCTTTTGTCTGGTCGGAGGAGCATTTGGTAACTGTCGGTTCATTAATTGCTTCGGTACCTACGTAAGCATCCAGGCCAGGCAGCAGCGATGAGCCAGGCGTTGAAAACTTGCGCCTAGGAGCCAGGCAGTCTGATCCACCGTTCGTAGTTTCGATCCAGCGTTCTATTTTTTATTCATCAATTTCAGGCACATGCTTTCAACCAAACAATTCATCTTCAGATTTGCTTGGCCAGACAAAAAAATCTACTTTCCAGACTACCTCCAGACACTACTTTTTTCCAGGCATGAAATCCAGGACACCAACCAAACAAGCCCAGTTACCTCTTCGTGTTACGGACGCATGCATTAATTTGGATGACTCGGCGATGGCGACAAAGACCACGAGAATGCTCCCCCGTGCATTCGGTGTCCTCTTTCCTGAAGCTGCTTGCTGTGCATGCGTGCGCGCTGAATGCATTGAGAGGAGGGAAAACCGCCGCGTTCCGTGTTCGCTTCGCAGTTGCATCCCGGAACCTGATGAAACGTTTTGCAGGTGCATACCAGATCTGGATCCTCTGGATTACTGCAAGGTCTAAGGTCTATTACATGAACAATGTTAACAGTATATGCAGTGACAGTATAGCAATAGTGGAATATTTATTATAGCGAAAACACCGTAGCTAGTGATATTGACCTTTGATTTTCGATCGAACGGCGTGTTCTCTTGTTTTGGGTCGGATCTTAATTTGGGCTCTGTTGCTGTTTTGTCACGTGCTAGTATTATGCAATGCAATGGACAAAATGTTAGTTAGATCGATGTTAACACCTAGTTCAGTCAATGTTTTCCTTGAAGAAGAGGAATACTTACAACAATTAACAGGCAATTGCAACCCTACTTGAAAAGTTCAACCACAGAAAATTGCGTTGATTAAAATAAGTGGGGCTAGTCAACACGGAGTGTTTCTTTCGGTGTGTGTTTTTATAAACAGAAAAACACTCAATTTCGTGGTCGGAAAAAAGGTGCTTGCTGTGTGCTGGTGAGGAAGATGATTAGCTCCTGTACGCTACTTGCATCGGCAGCACTTCATACTGCATCATCGAGTTTTTGCCCTAAATAACGTTGTTGGCGTCTTTATTAACAAAAGTAACCGTCCACACATCGTAATATCAAAACTGGCACAACAGATGTGTTGGTGTGCAGCACGTGTCCACGTCCGTGGCTCCCATGCCTGGATTCCATCTGCGTCGTTCCTGGGAGGGCCAAACGCTTTTGTTCTTGCCGTGTTGCCGCTACCACTGCTCTGGCGCCTGGACAACCCCGCGCCACGCCCCTGGCACCCGAAAGCCGCACCCTACCGGGCCCCCCTCGCCCGGATTCCCGCGCCTGCCGTGCCACCATGGCATGGTATTACCATTTACATGCATCCAGTTTCCCACCCGTCCCATCCTCTGCCCCGTCCATCATGCCCATTCCCCATGCATACGAATGATTCCCCGCATGCAAGAAAACATCAGGCGGGAGGGAATCCGATTCCCCTCCCATCGCTTCACTGTCTGCGGAAATTGCGTTCGTGCGACTATAAATAACGAAGTCGCTCTTGCCCTGAGTCATTCTAAATTTCATTCTCGTTCTCGCGCTCGTTGCTGAGAACGCAGATAATAGAAAAAAAATAGAGATTAAAGAGTGTTTAGAGCAGTTCTTAGGACCGTGTTAGTATAGAACGATCACCATCAAGAGAAGGTAATTTTTTTCTCCAATGCATTTATCGTAATTACTTTAGTCGTATTTAATTAGTCTTAATCAATTAGTCGTAATTAATTTAATCATTACTATGTAGTTGTAAATAATTAGTCATAATTAACTAGCCGTAAATAATTAAGCTGTAGTTTTATTGGTGGTAATTATTTAGCGGTAATTAATTAGTCGTAACTAATATAGTGCTAAATAATTAGTGGTAATTTCAGTCAATGCCCGGTGAATGCACCTAACAAGGTCGTTAGGACGCACCTCATCGCTTACCTTCTTCATCCTTATTGGGTGTACCCCAGCTTCATTCGCATCGCCAAGTCTTTGGTCGACGCGGAGCCTAGGGGGATGTCCCATTACAGCTAGGGATCAGTCGTCATTTGCGCCACATACAAATGGTTATGTAACACTTCGTGGCGCGACACCAGTGTGAAATCAGTTATTGCCGTTTGCTACATGCTCTTGCAGCTGTGGAGTTGGGAGCACTTCCCTGTTAGGAGGGCCAGTATCTGGACTACAGCACACCCGTACGCCGAGCCCCACGACCCCATAGGCGGTCCCATTATGGGCACCCGGTGGACTGCTACTAAGTTACGCTGGGCCAAAGATAGACCAGCGAGATGCTACCCCATATTTCACAACGAAGTCGAGTCGTTGCACGATGGCAGCATCATATGGACCCCATGGAGCCCTTATTTCATGAACATGGTAGCGCCACACGGACTGTCCGTGCAATGCACGTAGGACGCCAGACTATGGGCGACGACCTGCCACCTGGTGTTTACCCATATGATGGAGCCTTACATGCCGCAGCGCGTAATGCGACAGTTCGATCTATACCAGGTTGTGCCCCCTCTAGACGTGAGGATGCTTGAGTGAGCTGTCCACTTGTGAGTGCAACTCCACCCGAGTAAGGTTTACAGTTCATAGCTATATCCGCTCTTCTCACATAAATACTTCTTAATGCAAATAATCGAGGCGTGTCAAGATGCCGAGGATCGGCAACGACCTAACATCGATGGACTACGATCTGGACGGAGTTGTCGCACATTGAGATCCTACAAAAGCAGCAGCCATACGACATCCAGACTTATCGTGAATACATTGAGTGGTACGTACCACGGCTGCGCATCAAACTCACCCGTCCTCTGCCAAAGTGTCTGGAGCAAGACACGCACGAGGAGAGGCTTCGTCACTCATTCGATCGATAGAGCGCTTCGCAGCGTGATGACATTGTAAAACAATCACAACCTATGTTCGCTTCATTCTTGATATTTCCACTGTTTGCTACTGAACAGTTGTTGTCTGTTACTTAAGTTCGACTGGATCCAACGGATCTCATACACATCGGATTCCACTATCTGCAGCCTTGATCACACCGTTTCGGGGCTCATCAGTACTCTCAAGTCCATGTTGGCAAAGTCCAAACAAATTATCAAGAACTTGAGCTGTGGTTGGTCAAGAGACGACATCCATCAGTCTGCGCACCGAGTGGGCCGAGTGTGCTTACCTGCTAGGTCCGCATGTCCTAGTGAGACTCGCTCATGTCTTAATGCTCCACATCGATCAGCTGCACTTCAGATCAGGAAGGTAAGTTAGGCTCAATTTAAGTCATGATTTTTTTTATATGCCTTCTGTTTTGCTAACATCATGCCATCTTCCAGCCACACGTGCGTTGGGATGCATCGCTTTTGCGATCGATGTCCGCACAGCCTACTCAGACTGGTGGCAGTCCAAGCGCTCCCTATCGGTCATCCGCACTGCACATCGAGGAGGTACGTGATGCTTATCTTCAGCGCAGAATATTGATTTTGCCTAATTTCATTCTATCTTGCAGCCTTCAGTTGAGCATGGGGATGATGACGAATCTACCAATGAGGAAGCAGCCATCCCAGCTACTGCCAGGGAGGAGTACATGATGCCATGCTTTGGAACGTACCACTTAGGGAATCCACCCCTGGTCTACGCTTAGCCCAACCTTGACCAGTATGGAGTACTGTACTAGGGCCAGAGCTCCTCTAGGGTCGCTGGTACATCGTACGGTCAAGGCCAAAGCTCCTCCGCACCGAGGGTCGTTCAGACATCCTACTTGCGAAGCGTGGCTCCGAGGGTAGCAATACTACAAAACAGGCTATAGTAGACGCCCCATCACAGACGGTTCCTTTGGAACCGCCTCGGTTAGTTCGTCCCGACTGCGTGTGGCGCAGCGACTTATCACGAATAGTATTTTTAGAACCGCTGCGTGATAGTCATCTATCATGCACGGTTTATTAATAGAGCCGCTCGGAATTATCACAGCGGTTTCGACTATAAAATGCTCAGTGATCCATGAATATCACGCATGCAGTTCTCAAGAAAAGCCGTCTATGATATTCACGGATCACTGAAGGTTTTTGTTTAGAACCGCTCGTGATATTCGCGTATCACGCAGCGGTTTTTAGTCGAAACCGCTCGTGATACTAGCTTTCTGAGCGGTTTTAATAAAAACCGTCTATGATATTGCGTATCACGCAGCGGTTTTTACCGTTTAGATAAGCACTGTTATCACGCAGCATCAACAAATATAGACGGTTCGGAAACCGTCTGTGATGATGGTTCCGAACCGTTTGTGATGTGGCTTCCTGTAGTAGTGCAGGTTCATGCAGTCATTTATTACAGGTATGATAGCAGGTGGTATCAGTTTGGCATGACTCAGCTGGGCCATAGTTAGCTTGCCGAAGCACGTCCGCCCACTCAACGGTCTTCGTACGCCCTTCGAACCGATATGCACTCTTCAGACCAGTTCACATATCTTACGGGACATGCTCAACGCAAGGTCAGCCCGCGCACGCAGACGCAACGAGCAGAGAGTGGCTCGGACGAGTGAGTCATATTGTGCCCCTTGAGTAATTACATTGCATAGATGTCATGCGCTTATGTTGTGCTATATTTGTGCATATTTTACATATTATGTTCATATTGTCAGAGTAGATCGGTTCCAGATTCACATGAAATCATAAAACACCAAGGTTCATATGAAATCATAAAACCCTAAACCGGGAGAGGGTCACGTGAGTTTCAACATTTCATGTGGAGTTGCAAACTAAAATTTGAAAAATAAAATTGACGAAATTTTAGAATAAATAATGTAATTTGCAAATTACATGCCGTGCATGGTTTGGTTACGTGCATTACAAACGACAGCATGCACGAATTAACAAACCGGAAAACACCTAAGATACACACGAGGTTTTTTGGAATAGAAAAAAGGATTGTCAAAACTAGTCTTTGCAGTGCATTGGCCCCTTCCCCTTGTCTTGGGACTGCCCACGGCGTTGGCGAGTGTCGAAATCATCTATGTTCTGTGAGACTGGCTGGACGATTGCATGATGTTAGCACAATGAAAGGCGAAATCAATAATTAGGATGAGAATTGAACATCACTTACCTCATTGACCCGTAGTGTGCCAGAGCGATGGGGAGTTCTAGGACAGCCTTCGGTCTCAGTAGCAGGTGTTTGTGATATGCCCTAGAGGCAATCATAGAGATGATGATATCACGTCTATGTTTATATGTTATTGAATAAATGTTATTTCTGTTCCTTGAATGAATCATTGGTTATGAAGATTAACAAGTATGTGACTTGTTGGTGAAACTTTTTTAACTTATATGATGTTGTTCTAAATGAATTTCTAGTCTGATGTCACTGGTCGGAACACTAGTGACTCTATCGATCAACACATGTATTGATTGATGATCATGTTTCACTAGTTATGGATATAGGGATATCAAATCAATAATGTGAACATATGTTAGAGAACATGGGGCTGAATTGACCCACCTTGAGACACTATTGAGATTGTTATGATTTCATGTGTCATCAGTTGGTCTCAAGTAATGATGATGTATAATCCTTAGACCTGAGATCCGCATGGTTTTCTACACGTGTAACAATACACTTTGGGGTTGTCAAACGCTACTCCATGACTGGGTAGTTATAAAGGTAGCTTTTAGGTATGCTGTGAAACATACGGAGGAATGTGACTGGTCGGATATGAGATTTGCCCCTCCTAACATAACAGGAGAGATATCTCTGGGCCACTCGATGTGGTTAGATAAAGGAAAGTGCATGGCCATGCCACTAGTGGTCGAAGTGTTCGAGCACATCAAGTTATCCGACACTCGATCCTGAAAGTATTAAATAGTCCATGGATGACATAACATCTCACCTGGAGTTCAACCAGATATCGTGAGGCAAAGGGAGAATACACGAGAAGGTATTTTAGTTCGATCATATACGGACTAGTCGTATGGAGATATGAGCTGGTCGTAGGCTGGTCAAACATGATCACTAAGTGGTCGAAACCTGGTCGTAAGGAGTTACGAACTAGTCGAGACCAAATATGAACTGGTCGTTAGTGATATGGACCTGGTCATAGATCATATTGCATTAAGGTTCGTCGGATATAATTCATGTGTATTCGGGAATCGTTATGTTCTGCTAGGAGCCGCTGACGACTCGTGATCGGAAACGAGTTTCTGAGTCACAACTGATTACACATGAACCTAACGGGTCACACACTTAACGGGTTGGAACAAACCAGTACGGATATGATTCGTCAAACGTGTTCAAATAGGATCTGTCACAGACACTATATAAGGAGATACTTGAGGCTATTGGCAGGGGGCGACGAGACAGAGTATATACGATATACAAGTTGATGTGAGTTGCTCAATAATCCCTAGCCGCCATCTTCTTGAGAGAACATTCTCGTGCGAGTTGGTGCTAGCACACCAGCGTACGGAGTTCCTTCCCTGGATATGTGGATACTGTAGAGGCGCTACTGCGGTTGCTGTTCCGCTTGAGGACGATTCACAACTTCTCAAGGAAAGTGATTGGTTGCTGGAGGAGTTGACCGACATCGGGAATGTTGGACGATCAACTATGGCCACTACATCGATGTGCTCTTCGTTGGACCAGGCTACTCCAACTCTTCTTCCGCTGCACTCCGCGTCTGGTGGTAATGATCTGTGATCTCTTGCTTGCATGGCATCCTGGTTTACGTGGTAGAATTTTTGAATTGCCAACTAGCGTAGCCTACCTGTATCCCTTCAGCAGGAGCCTTCCCCTTGTCAACGGGTGCCTCTTCAATAGGATCGGGTATGTAAGGTTTCCATCGCTGGAAGGTCTCAGCTTGTATCACGTAGTTCAACATATACTTCTGTTAGATGAACGCCCTATCGTACATCTCTAGGCTGTTGATCCATTGGAAGAAGTTGCAACGCATCTCGAGCTTCCATTATGCGTAAATGAAGTTAGGAATATGTGGAATGTAATGTAAGGTGTGAAAAATCGATGTGTGCATAAGATTCTCTTATGAGGATGTTCCCGCACGTGTTGTACGCCTGGGCAGCGGCGACCAGGTGTGTGGACTGAGTGATCTTTGTTGGTTCTTCGCACACACATTGCAGGTGTGGAAACTCTAGTGGTACCGGCACATCCTTCATAGAAAAATCTGGGTAGGGTCTGGCCATCTCGGCAAGCCACTTGCGCTTCTTCAGTATCTTCGCATAGTAGTTCGATGACGAGTCCGACATCTCCAAGGTTGACCTAATGTTATGTTGTTGCACACAGAACCAGGGCGCGCGAATGCGTGGGAATCTGGGCGAGGGGGACCGACAGGGCGCGGCTGCCGGGTGCCGGGGGCATAGATGCGTGCTGTCCGGGCGCCAGGGGCGCAGCGTGGGATTGTCCGGGCGCTAGGGCAGCGGTAGCGACGATGTGGTAAGACCAGAAGCATCTGGCCCTCCTAGGAATGGCGTAGATGGAATCCGAGTGCGGGAGCCATGGACATGGACACGTGTCACACACTGACACATCCATTGTGCCAGTTTTGGCATTACGGCGCGTGGACGGCTACTTTTGTTAATAAAGGCGCCAACAGTGCTATTTAGGCCAAAAACTTATGTGTCACCACGGAGGTGGATTTTGTACTTGGAGGGGGATGTCCTCCCATCCCATCCACCGTTGCTTTTGCATCGAGATGTGTGTATTTAGAGGCATAAGACAATACTTGCAAAATATGGTACAAAATACACACCTCTCTCTCTCTTTCCTTACTTCTCTGGTTGCCAGGCCCGCCGCAAGCGCGAGCCACACCACCCCCGCTGTCCATGGATTTGGAGCTCGTTCAGCTATGGCATGGGCTTACGGTTCCGATGTGCGAGATGGAGTCGAGGACCCACTTGGCGGCGGAGGATGTCAGCCGGCTAGGTGGGAGAGGGAGAGAGTGGTAGGGCCCATGGCCAAATAGGTTTTTAGAAAAGATGAAAATGGGATTAAATACATTTGAATACATGTGGGGTATGTGGAATTTTTGGCCGTATTAGCGTGATTTCGTTTCATATTTACAAAAATAGCCGGAGCAATTTTTTTTTGAAATTAACACCCCGATCAAGACGTGCCATCTTGGCGGCGGCCATGACCCGCCACACGCCATTTTCGCATGATGGTCCGTGGTGGTGTGACCGCCAGCAACACGACCGTCATCTTGATCGCCCGCCCCACACGTGCCCTTCCTCGTTAGGGTTTCGCCCCCTCCCCGGTTAGGGATTCACGTATTAGGGTTTCTGCTGTGTTCATTCTATTTTTAAAATATAGCAAATGACTTTAAAAAATATGAAATTTTATGTGAATTCTCCTGACACAGTGTACTTTATTGTGTAATTTTCTACGTAATTTTACTCGTTCTGATTTTACCTCGCAATTTCATTGAAGTGTACTGATTTTATCTTAACACGTGTCAACCATCCCCCTCCCGCTCTCCCCCTCCCGCATGGCCCCTCTCTGGTGGCCACCTTTCCAACCATCGATCCTCCCTCCTCTGCACATCTGTCGACTCCTTGTGGCTATCTCCCTTGCCCGCAGAGCTGCACATAGACAACGCATCTGAAATTCTCAGTGCCCATGCAGGGGCTCCTCCTTCGCTCGGCTATAAATACTGAAATCTTGCAATCGCTCTTCGCTCATCCCAATTGTGTGTCTCTAACATGGCTCTTTCCTAGATTCTGATACTAACTCACCAACAAATATTCTATTAGTGTTTGTGAAAGATAATTACTCTTGACCTGTATGTATATCCAGGCTGTATTGTAAGGGTGGAGCTCGAACACAATTGGAACTTCCTAGTAAGGCAAGTGTGTATTGGCCCAAGAATTTTCTTTGCAATAGCATCAAGTCGGATTTATCTATGTGATAAACTTTCTAATTATATCTATATTAGACTTTATATCATGCAGCCTGTCCAACTCTAACGTGGACTGCATCAGCATTCGTATAGATGCAACTAGAGTTTGATTTCCTGGTATTAACCTAAGTAACACTGGACTGCATCAGCATTCCTATATAGAAAGCAATGTGTCTATAAAATGTGGAATGTTGGAAGACAACGAAGGTGCTACTAGCTTGAAGAGACTGCTATATGACGATCTTTGTTTATTTATCGGTTTAATGGTGGATGATGTTCTTTAACAATGTACAATATGTTGCTTTCTGCAGACGTCCAAGGCATATTAGGGTTTGTAATGAAGTTGCAATGTACGTTTTCATACATGTAACTCGATCAAATAGGATACTCTTTGTTTATTTATCGGTTTAATGTGGATGATGTTCTTTAATACTGTATTGTATGACATGCTAGATAAGATTGTACATGAACCAACTAAGGAAAATACGTGGTATGCGGTTCTCTAATACTGTATTGTACGACAGGCTAGATAAGGTTATACATGAACCAACTAAGGGAAATATGTGGCATGTAGATCATATAACGATATACCGTAACCTCCGATGATCTACACGCCACGCATTTCCTTCAGTTAGTTCATGCGCAATGTTATCTAGCCTGTGGTACAATACAATATTAAAGAATATCATTCATATAAAACTGATAAATTAACAAAGAGCGTCCTATAGTATAAAAAAATAGGTATGTGCAACTAGTATCCATGACAATCTCTTTTTTTGTTGAGCTCACCTCATCACATAGTAGCACCTTCGATGCATGTTCAGGGCACAAAACATGACAATTATCTTATAACATAAAAAATAGGCATGTTAGAATATTACAATAGTGATGAGAAATAGGGAATTTTGAAGCACGATTGATTTCTGACTCTAAGTTCATAATAGTAAGAACAAAGAAGAATTCAACAGATCACCTCTGACTTGATAGATGTAAATGATTTGATTGTATTACCTGACTGATTCTAAATGAATGGCTGAAAGCACATTCATCTTCAAATAAGTTGATCGGTGTTTGCAGTCTCTTCAAGCCAGTAGCACCTTCGTTGTCTTCCTGCGACATAACAAAAACATAGCAAGGATATCAGTGCACCGTATAGTGAAGAACGTGGCAAGGATGTAAATTATGCATAACTCGTACAAGTTTCGTTGTACATAAGAAAACAAGGCTGAGAAAACATTACATTACGACACCGAATAATGACCAGACGGGCTTGGTCTGTTGGGACAATCCTTCACTGAGTGCCCAGGGGTCTTGCATATCCTGCACTTGCTTGTGCAGCTAATACTAGTACATTGGTCGGCATCCATGTCATTCCGGAAGCACCGCGTCTGCCATCGCCCCTTCGTTGTTGTCTTCAAGTCCTTGTTTGGGCCCCATTGCACTATGTCCCACCAAAGATCCTTGTACATTTTCAGGCCGTATGAGTGAAACTCTGCACTCCATGTACCAAAAAGGTGTTGTGTGTCATAGTACTTGGAGATGTACGACGTACACATCTGCCTCATTTGCTCACACGCCTTGTACACGTGCGAGAATGGCTTGTGCAGGAGCTTCGGCTTATTGCAGGTGCATGTCACCACATCACCCAATGTGCATGTCTGTTTCCTTTCCCCCCTAGTATGACTGTTGACGTGCATTTGAGCCTTCTCCATCTTCTTGTCCATGTGCCTCTGCATGTTCTCGGACCCATCGATCACCTGGATGTCGTGCATCTGGGCCTTCTCTATCTTCTTATCCATGTGCCTCTGTATATTCTCGGACCACTGCTTGCTTTCATCCATCTATCGCTTGGCTGCGGTGGCTCTATTGACAAAATAACCAACAGTGCGAGTCTATGTCTCCTCGACAATCGCAGTGATAGGGAGGCACCGCACACCTTTGAGGACGCTGTTGTACACCTCAGACATGTTGGTCATCATAATCTCGTACCTCGCACCATTTATGTCATACAAAAAGGATAATTTCTCTAATTCAGGAGTGTGGCCATTAATCCACTCCGAGAAACTTATGGCACAATGGGGTTGCTCTCCCTATAGTACCTCCAGAGTGGACTCCCTTGTATACCTCTTAGTTCAGTGTTCGAGATCTCTCTAGATGGAGTCAAATTTCTGTCTCTGGTTCTATAGACACAATGCCTTAAACGTCTTCATGACATCTTGACTGCGGAACCACTTGAACAAGTTAGATGCAAGATGCCTCATGCACCACCTGGATTGCACGTCGTTCCACTGGTAAGGGGGGTCGTCCCGTGCTGCATAGTGTTGATGGCCGCAAACAACCCAGCATTACGATCTGTGATAAGGCATACGTTGGGCTGGTCTCCCACCATCGCCGTCTTCACGTTCGATAGGAACCACACCAAACTGGATGTGTTCTCGCTTTCCACAATGGCAAATGCCATAGGGAGAAGTGTTGGAAATATGCCCTAGAGGCAATCATAGAGATGATTACATTTCATTATGTTCATGACATTGGATAATGTGTTATCTTGTTCCTAGAATAATATTGTTAATATTTATTATCAAGTATGTGACTTGGTTGTGAAACTCTATATTTCTGCAATAATTATTCTTATACGATCCCTGGTCGTAAACATATGAGGACACATATGAATAGACTAGCATATGTATTGGTTGATGACTATGTTTCACGAGTCATAGATATGGAGATATCAAACCAATAATATGGACACATGTTAGAGAACATGATGTTGGATAAGACCCACCTTGAGGCACTATTGAGATTGTTATGAATCTATGTGTCATTAGTTGGTCTCAAGCAATGATGATGTATAATCCTTAGACACGAGATCGGCATGGTTTCCTACATGTGTAAGAGCACGCTTAGGGGTTGCCAAACGCTACACCGTGAATCGGGTAGTTATAAAGGTAGCTTTGGGTATGCTCTGAAACATGGAGAGGAATGTGACCGGTCGGATATGGATTTGCCCTCCTAACATAACAGAGAGATGTCTCTGGGCCCTCGTTGTGATCGGATAAAGAAAGTGCATGGCCATGCCACTAGTAGTCGAAGAGTTCGACCACGAAGTTATCGATACTCGATCGAGAAAGTATTGAATATCCATGGATGACACAACATCTCACCGGAGTTCAACCGGACATCGTGAGGCAAAGGGAGTATACACGAGTAGGTCGCTCGGTCGAGCGGTTAGAGATCGGTCGTATGCAAATCTGAGCTAGTCGAGACTGGTCGAACGTAATCCAGAGTGGTCGTAACTCGTCGTAAGGAGTTACGAATCGTCGTGACCACATACGAACTGGTCAGATATCTGAGATAGGACTGGTCGTAAGTGATGAAGACCTGGTCGTAGATCATATTGCATTAAGGTTCGTCCGATATAATTTGTGTGTATTCGGAATCGATATGTTACGCTAGGAGCCGCTTCGACTCGTGATCGGAAGCGGTTTCGAGTCACAACCGAACTACACATGAACCTCTGTGGTCACACACTTAACGGGTTGGAACAAACCAGATCTGAATACGATTAAAGAGCGTGTTGGATAGGATCCGCCACGAGCACTATATAAGGAGGTGCATGAGGTTGTTGGGAGGATGTGAAACACCACCAAAACCCTAGCCGCCATCTTCTTGAGAGCTCCACCGTGCGACTTGGTGCCGCACACCGGCGTTCGGTTGTTCCTTCCACGGGCGTGTGGATACCGTGAGAGGCGCTACTACGATTGTTGCGCTTGAGGACGATCCGCGATCTTCACAAGGAACCGCAGACGTTCTTTGGAGGAGACGATCGACTACGACCACTACATCGACGCTCTTCGTTGGACCAGCCGCTCCAACCCTTCTTCGCCGCTGCTGGCGTCTGTTGGTAACGATCGTGATCATCTACTTGCTTGGCATCTGGTTCGCGTGGTAGAATTTTTGTTTGTCGCTATCGTAGCCTACCCCGTGACCCAACGGTGGTATCGTAACCATCTGCGTAGTTTTTGATCCGGATCGATCGCATATACTTGATATGTGGTAGTAGTAGATTGGATCTATTCTTGGTCGATTTTGGTAACTGGATCGGTTCATATAGATGGAACGACCTAGACCCCAGTCGATAAGATCGTCGGTTTCTCGGTGGTAGTAGATGGGTTTACGAGGAGGTATGAGCTATAAGGACCAGATGGTTTATTACACTTGTCCACGACGGATCGCATATCACTCCTCTGGTCGAAATCCGCCATCGAGTATGCCGCAAGATGTGGTCGTATCAAGGCATTGATCGATTGGTTTGAATAGGGCTAATTTGATTAACCCGATGATTTCCAAGGCTCGGATCGTGAATAAGATTCATGTTTGGAAAAAGTTTCGAGCCTTGCCTTCGAACCCCGCTTCGCTAACCGGCTAAGCGGGACCGCCGTCTTTGGTATTCGTATGCGCGCTATAGGTAGTGTGTGCTCATGTCGTCCGTTAGAATTGGATTACATGCATAACTTGTTTTTGCAGGATTGATGTGAATAGTATGACCCATCTTGTTTCATGTATGAGATGCATGTATGCTTGTAATATTCATGACTGCGTGTCATGTTAATTGTAGCCCAAGGTCTGTTTATAATTGTATAACGGACTGCGTGTCGACTTGTGATGCTTCTTTACTCCTTGTGTTTCATTACTAGTGCTATTAAAAATAATGGCTTAGTAGGAGTGCTTGGAGGAGTCCACCACTTGAAGACATGGTGAGCAGGATGCATGGCGATGGAGATTACCATGAAGAAGGGTCATGCTATATCACAATGCAATTTGATTGTCTGTGAATGCCTTTACATTCTGTTCATTTATTTCTATACATGTTATTTTGCTTTAATTGCTTTTAACATGATAGAAGTAAAATTCCCTCACTTAATATTAAGTTAAATTGATGCTCTCCCAAATATCTTTGCACCATCAAAAGTCATGTATTTTAATGGTAGGTCTTGCCAAAGCAGAGTGCTATTAACTCTCCTTGACTAGATGGGTTTGTGTCGGACACTTACACGCGGCATTGGTTTAACTTAACAAGGTTATCATAACGATTGTGGACCTTGGGGCATAAAGGTTGGGTTAGAAGCATAGAAATCTTGCCCAACAACAAGAGTCATATAGTAGATATGATTAGCAAAGGTTGCTTACCGTTTTCACTAGTCTTCTAGCGGTGAAGCCAAAGCTCACTAGTTGATTAATGATTATGGATCTTGAATCATTAAATGTCATAAGAGGATATGGTGTTTAGTGGGAGTATCTTTATTAAATTGTTTAATAGAAGTTACTTTAATGAACATATGTCTTAGTTTTGCATATATTTTTGTAGATCATGGCACCAAGCGCTATACCTACATCGCTTTTGCTTTCGTTCGATACTTGAAAAGGAAAAACTTAATGGAACAAATTTTGCGGATTGGTCCCAAGAACTCGAGAATTGTTCTCGGGCAAGATAAAAGGAACATGTTCTAGAAGAACCAATTCGGATGTGCCTCACGAAAATCTTTGCTGCCGCTATCAAAACTACCTATAAAAGGCATGTGATGAGTCCCTTGATGTTAGCTGTCTCATGCTTGCTGCTATGAACTCGAGACCTTGAAGCGGTTTGAGAACATAGAGGCCTCACGATATGATCGTGGCGCTCAAAGGCATGTTTGAGACACAAGCAAGAACCGAGAGATTTGAGATCTCAAAGAACTTGTTTGGATGTAAGCTAGGCGAGGGTGGTCGGTGAGCCCTCATGTAATCAAAATGGTTGGTTACACACGAGCTTGAAAAACTTGGTTTTCCACTTAGCCAAGAGTTGGCTCTGATTTGATTCTTGCTTCGCTTCGAAAGCTATGGCAGTTCATTTTGAACTTCCATATGAGCGGCTTAGACAAGAATCTCACCGAATCGCATATGATGCTTAAGGCAAAGAGAGGGCAAGATAAGAAATGCAACAATCATGTGATGATGGTGCAAAAGAGTACAAGCTTCAAGAAGAAGGCTAAGAGTTGGATCAAGAAAAAGGGCAAGGCTAAAGTTTCGGATGAGATCCAAACTGACAAACCTAAAACCAAGACCAAGTCTCGCCCGACTCAAGAGAATGAATGCTTTTACTGCAAAGAACTAGGCCACTAGAAGAGGAACCGCAAGAAATACAGGTGATCGGAAAAGGAATGGTGGGACTAAAACTTCCACTACAGTATTAATGTTATAGACATTTTTCTTCTTGACTCTTCCGTTAACTCATGGGTATTTGATAACGGATCGGTTGCTCATATTTGCAATTCGATCGAGTCTAACAAGAAGTAGGATGATTGCAAGGCGAGATGGATCTTGGCGTCGGGAATAAAGCAAAGGTTCTTTGCATTAGCCGTCGGGACTATGCCACTACTTTTGCCTTGAGTTTATTATGGAATTGAATAATTGTTATTACGTTCCGACCATTAGTAGAAACATTATCTACGCCTCATGTTTGATGGTAGAGGGTTATAAGTTCATTATAGAGAACAATGGTTGTTCTATATTTTTAATAAAGTGTTTTATGGCTATGCACCTATTTTGAATGGGTTGTTTATTTTAAATCTTGATGATGCATCGGTCTATAATATTAATGCTAAAAGGCTTGACCTAATGAAATAAATTCCACTTTTATTTGGCATTGTCGTTTGGGTCACATAAGTGAGAACGCATGAAAAAGCTCCATAATGATGGAACTCTAAACTCATTTGATTTGGAATCACTTGAAACATGCGAATCTTGCAGTCGGTAAGATGACCAAGACACTTTTCATCGGTCGTAGTGAAAGGGCGACGACCAATTGGAACTCGTACATCTTGATGTATGTGGACCAATAAGCACGATACCAGAGGTGGTTTTCAAGATTTCATTACTTTCACCGATGACTATAGTAGATATGGTTATATCTACTTAATGAGGCACAAGTCGGAATCCTTTGAAAAGTTCAAGGAGTTCGAATGAAATCTGAGAATCAACTTGGCAAGACAATCAAATCTTTACGATCCGATCGTGGAGGTGAGTTTTGAGCCATGAGTTTGGTAATCATTTGAAACAATGTGGAATTGTTCCTGACTTACACCACCGGCACTCCACAATGGAATGGGGTGTCCGAGCGGCGAATCGACCTTGTTGGACATGGTTCGATCAATGATGAGCCAATCGGATCTGCCATTATATTTTTGGGGTTATGCTCTAGAAGCTGCGCTTTCATTTTAAATAAGGTACCATCTAAATCGGTAGATAAGACACCATATGAGATATGGATAGGAAAAGTCCTAGCTTGTCTTTTTCTAAGGATTTGGGGATGTGATGTCTATGTTAAGCGTTTGACGTCGATAAGCTCACACCCAAATTAGATAAATGCTTCTTTATAGGATATCCTAGGGAAACCAAAGGATATTATTTCTACAAGGGAAGAGGACAAAGTTTTTGTTGCGAAATGGTGTCTTTTGGAGAAAGAGTTTCTTTCAAAAGGAGTCGATGGGAGAAAGGTGCGACTCGAAGAAATTCGGAAACATCTCAAAACGTTTCAACTCCTCTTGAACATCTCTTGGATGAACAAATTGTTGTTGAACACAGAGACAAGGCACCACCCCACGAGATCTAAAAGGCGCGTCAATTGCCTACAAGATATGGGAATGACATATTATTATTGAATAATGGTGAGCCTAACACTTATGAGGAAGCGATGATGGACCCGGACTCGAGAAATGGCTTGGAGCCATGAAACCGAAATAGATTCCATGAGAGAAAATCGGGTTTGGAACACGGTCGATCCGCTTGATGGTGTCAAAACCATTGAGTGCAAATGGATCTATAAGAAAAAGATTGATATGGATGGAAATGTTCACATTCATAAGGCTCGACTAGTCGCAAAGGTTTTCGACAAGTTCAAGGAGTTGACTACGATGAGACTTTCTCACCGATGGCGATGCTTAAATCTGTTAGGATCATTCTAGCAATTCTTTGCATATTTCGACTATGAGATATGGCAAATGGATGTCAAAACAAACTTTCCTTAATGGAAACCTAGATGAGGATGTGTACATGACACAACTGAAGGTTTTGTCGATCCAAACAATGCTAGTAAAGTATGCAAACTTCAAAAGTCCATTTATGGGTTGAAGCAAGCATCTCGGAGTTGGAATATACGTTTTGATGAGGAGATCAAAAGGTTTGGTTTCGTCAGAACAAAGAAGAACCTTGTGTTTACATGAAGGTTAGTGGGAGCGCACTTGTTATTACGATCTTGTATGTAGATGACATACTCTTGGTGGAAATGACATTCCAATGCTAGAATCTGTTAAATCTTTATTAAGAAAAGTTTCTCAATGAAAGATTTAGGAGATGCAACATATATCTTAGGAATAAGGATCTATAGAGATAGATCTAAGAGGCTAATTGGATTAAGCGGAAAATGTACATAGACAAAGTGTTGAATCGGTTCAACATGCAAAATTCAAGAGAGGATTCTTGCCCATGGCACATGGCATTAATCTTAGCAAGAATCGGTGTCCTCGACCAGCGATGAAAGAGACAAAATGAGTGATATTCCATATGCTTCGCCATTGGATCTATCATGTATGCCATGATATGTACACGACCGGATGTATCATATGCTCTAAGTGTTACGAGTAGATACCAAGTCGATCCGGTGAAGGTCTTTGGACGGTAGTGAAAAACATTCTTAAGTACTTAAGAAGGACTAAGGATGTGTTCCTAGTTTATGGCGGTGATGAAGAGCTCGTTGTAAATGGTTACACCGATGCAAGCTTTCAAACCGACAAAGATGATTATCGTTCATAATCTGGTTTTGTATTCATTTTGAATGGAGGAGCGTTGAGTCGAAAAGTTCTAAGCAAGAGGCGGTTCTTGATTCCACGACAGAGGTTGAGTACATTGCGCTTCAAGTCGCAAAAGAAGGTGTTTGGATAAGGAATTTCATTCTTGAATTGGGAATGGTTCCGAGTGCCTCGAGCCCAATGGATCTCTATTGTGACAACAATGGAGCCATTGCTCAAGCTAAGGAGCCTAGATCCCATCAAGTCCAAACACATACTCAAAGCGTTATCATCTTATCCGCGAATTGGTGGATAGAGGAGATGTTAAGATATGCAAAGTTCATACGGATTTAAATATTGTCGATCCGTTGACAAAGCCTCTCACACGACCAAAGCATGAGGCACACACAAGAGCTATCGGTATTAGATACCTAAAATGATTGACTCTAGTGCAAGTGGGAAGCTGTTGGAAATATGCCCTAGAGGCAATCATAGAGATGATTACATTTCATTATGTTCATGACATTGGATAATGTGTTATCTTGTTCCTAGAATAATATTGTTAATATTTATTATCAAGTATGTGACTTGGTTGTGAAACTCTATATTTCGCAATAATTATTCTTATACGATCCACGGTCGTAAACATATGAGGACACATATGAATAGACTAGCATATGTATTGGTTGATGACTATGTTTCACGAGTCATAGATATGGAGATATCAAACCAATAATATGGACACATGTTAGAGAACATGATGTTGGATAAGACCCACCTTGAGGCACTATTGAGATTGTTATGAATCTATGTGTCATTAGTTGGTCTCAAGCAATGATGATGTATAATCCTTAGACACGAGATCGGCATGGTTTCCTACATATGTAAGAGCACGCTTAGGGGTTGCCAAACGCTACACCGTGAATCGGGTAGTTATAAAGGTAGCTTTGGGTATGCTCAAACATGGAGAGGAATGTGATCGGTGGGATATGGATTTGCCCTCCTAACATAACAGAGAGATGTCTCTGGGCCCCTCGTTGTGATCGGATAAAGAAAGTGCATGGCCATGCCACTAGTAGTCGAAGAGTTCGACCACGTAAAGTTATCGATACTCGATCGAGAAAGTATTGAAAGATCCATGGATGACACAACATCTCACCGAGTTCAACCGGACATCGTGAGGCAAAGGGAGTATACACGAGTAGGTCGCTCAGTCGAGCGATTAGAGATCGGTCGTATGCAAATCTGAGCTAGTCGTAGGCGGTCGAACGTAATCCTGAGTGGTCGTAACACGGTCGTAAGGAGTTACTGAATAGTCGTGACCACATACGAACTGGTCGTATCTGAGATAGGACCTAGTCGTAAGTGATGAAGACCTGGTCGTAGATCATATTGCATTAAGGTTCGTCCGATATAATTTGTGTGTATTCGGAATCGATATGTTACGCTAGGAGCCGCTTCGACTCGTGATCGGAAGCGGTTTCCGAGTCACAACCGAACTACACATGAACCTCTGTGGTCACACACTTAACGGGTTGGAACAAACCAAGACGAATACGATTAAATGGCGTGTTGGATAGGATCCGCCACGAGCACTATATAAGGAGGTGCATGAGGTGTTGGGAGGATGTGTGAAACACCACCAAAACCCTAGCCGCCATCTTCTTGAGAGCTCCACCGTGTGACTTGGTGCCGCACACCGGCGTTCGGTTGTTCCTTCCTGGGCGTGTGGATACCGTGAGAGGCGCTACTACGATTGTTGCGCTTGAGGACGATCCGCGATCTTCACAAGGAACCGTAGACGTTGCTGGAGGAGACGATCGACTACGACCACTACATCGACGCGCTCTTCGTTGGACCAGGCTGATCCAACCCTTCTTCTGCTGCTCTGCGCGTCTGTTGGTAACGATCTGTGATCATCTACTTGCTTGGCATCCTGGTTCGCGTGGTAGAATTTTTGTTTGTAGCTATCGTAGCCTACCCCGTGACCCAACAAGAAGCTGGTCATTCGTGTCGGCCACCACCGCGGTGAGGATCATGCCCTTGTACCTCCCTGTGAGAAAAGTGCCATCCATCGTCATCACGGGATGACAGAACTGAAAGCCCCCGATGGCTTGAGCGAAAGCCCAGAACACCCGGTCCAGTATGAAGCGATTGGGCCATTTCTCAGCATCTTCACGCTCAAGCTTGTTTATGTACGTGCTGAGGTTTGATTCGGCAATCTGGTGAAACAATCTCGGCACAAGTTTGTACGCCTCTTTGTATAACCCGTACATGGACTTGATGACCTTCTTCTTGGCTCGTCGGACCTTGTCGTGGCTGACTGAATAGCCAATCTGATTGGCGACTTCTGACACCAGCAGCTTGGGGGAGACAGACACGTTCGCCGCAACTATGTGCTTGATAAGGTTTGCCACATATGCGGAAGTCGCGTTCCGTTGCTGCCGCAGGGGCTGGCTAAGCTCGCAAGTGTGGTCGGTCACCGCCTTGATCGCGAATACCGAGCCGAAGATCTTTGCTCGATGAGCGCTAGCCTTGCCAGGGCAGCCTTCCACTACGCACCTCACTACTAATGTCCGGGGTTGGACCGGTGCACTCGGTACACACGGCTGATGGACAAGGCGTACTGTGCTATAGCTTGTTGCACGACCTCTTTGCTAGGGAAGCGCTACCCTACTAAGAGGGTCTTGGCATCAAACCCCTAATGGGAGCCTTCTTTTTGCGGCAGTATGAGCGAACACACTGAGACATCATCAAGTCTCGATGCCACGTAAGACACCTTCGATGACAAAATTCCATCAATTGGATCACCAGCCTAGTGTGCGTCATCATCGCTACCATCCGAGCTTGGGTCGACGTCCTCGTCGGACTCCAACACGAGAACCTGGTCGGTAGATACTCATGGCAGTCAATGCGGGCTGACCACTACGATTCCGCTCTCTCATTTTGCACAAAATTATACGCGGGACAATCCTCCGAGGCAGCACATTCTATGCTACTGCCATTAGGCTCGAGCTGCGCTTGCCCTCTTGTAGAGGCCCCGACATCATCAAGGTGGCCCCGCGCCCTGGGTACGAAATTCACGTACACCATCGGCCTCCTGTAAATGGCCGCCTCGAGCTGGGAGGCAATCTGCATGTACTGGCTCCATGCTACGCTTCTAACCACCTTGACGAGCTCCCACACATCATTCGTGCAGGAGACCCCCTCAATCACAACTTTCTTCCTTGTTGCCTCCGTGACGAACTCCCTCTGGATGCAACTCCGAAGCTCGTGAATATTCACCGCATCGAGCCCCTCCGCCCAGACCACCTTGTACTGGTATCTCAATAGGTCCAACCCGCCGGGTCTGGCCCATACGAGACCATCGCCATAAAAAAACATACAAGTCTTGCATGTTCGACATTACCTAAAGCCACAACAACCACATCCGCGGTATATTTGTATAATTAGATACGACAAATTGCATGTAAGTGATGGATTACATATGTGTAATTAGATACGGCTAATTATTTACCACTAAACTAATTAACAGAGATTAAACTAACTAATTACGACTATTTAATTACCACTAAACTAACTAATTGCAACTGATTAATTACCACTACATAAATTACGAGTAGTTTATTCGCACTAATTTAACATGCGGGACTGATAACCACTAAACTAATTTCGACTAATTAATTAATTACCAGCGAACTAACTAATTAGCTCTAAACTAATTAATTCCCAGTAAACTAACTAATTCATAACTAATTAATAACCAGTACACTAACTAATTACGGTAATAACGACCAAAGCATCCGATAAATTACCGCCTTCGCGATAAGCCATAAAAACCGGCGATGTTTATTTGCAAAGAAGCAAATACTTGATCTCCAAAAAAGTAATTATATTAAGTTCTCGAGTTCTTAGCGGCGAACACCGAGCGAAGCGAATCACGATTGGGATGAGCGAAGAAGCGATCATGGCAAGTGGGGTCATCGCGAGTCGACAGATGTGCGGAGGAGGGAGGATGGACGATTCAAAATATGGCCACCGGAGGGGGACCGTGTGGGAGGGGGAGAGCAGGGCTGGCGGGGGGGGGGCCATGTGTGTGGGAGGAGGAAAGGGTAACACGTGACGGGATAAAATGAGTACACTTAAATGGAATTGCGAGGTAAAATAAGAATAAGAAAAATTATGAAAAAATTACACAATTAAGTACACAGTGTTACGAGCATTCATGTAAAATTTCATAATTTTAGGAACTAATTTGCTATATTTCTAAAATGCTATGAAATTCACGGATTATTGGTCGAAACCCTAACCTAACTCTAACCTTAACACGCGGAACTCTAATCCTAACACGTGGCGGTAAGGGCGATCAAGACCACAGACTAAGCCGTCTTGAAGCTTGCACGTGGCGGGCTGTGAAGCGCATTGCATGCAGCGACCATACTATCGGAGCGCTAATTTTGGAAGAAAAAATTCGTTACGGCTATTTTTATAAATACAAAATAAAATCGCGCTAATACGATCAAAAACTCGAGTATGTGAGCGTACGATTCTCGATGTAAGACAAGTTGTATGGGGGTAGGACGTCCCTAGGGGACAGTTGCCTTTCCCGCATCATCACCCCCAATTTTTTCTTTAGTGGCGCGGCAACACGAATTACTTATACGTATATGCTACTAACTCGGTTCAGAAAACAGTGCAATTCTCACGTACAAAATTCGCACATGGCAATTCGCAAGCATGACGTTAGTCATTGTCCACTATTTGGCGCGTTCATTAATTACCTGATAGACGGTTAAGAGCGTGTTTACTTTGCTATCTGACAAGAACAGGTCTGGCCAGGAAGCAAACTGAATGGCTGCTTGCCCTCCGTTTGGATAAAGCCTGACAACTAAGTGTAGAAAATAAAGACCGGGCAGACAACTAGGTTTTTTTTCTCTTTTTAGTTCTTTCTCTATCTTTCTTTTTATCTCTAAGCACATATCATTAACTAAATATCTATCTCTAGATTTATCTATTCAGATAAAAATCATCTACTCAGACAACTGCTTTTTCTCGTACACAACTCTGAGGCCTCGATCCTGTTTGCCTTAAGACGTGCTGCAAGCCGATCCCCGCCTCACGAATAGGAATATGCCTACTTTTGCAGGGACCTTTCTGTAGATATGCCAGCTCGGCTCCGGCGGGCACCGCTCCGGCGCTCCCACACACACCTTGCAGGCTCCAGCGCCGCCTCGAACTCTTCATCGGCGACCCGTAGTCTCTCCTCTCCGAGTAGGGGGATGGGGAGGCATCCTAGCCGTAGCCGAGGCAGCAGCTGGTTACAACCACCGCGCCGTAGACGCCGCCGTCACCTGCGGAAGCATACAGGCGCCGTCGCGGACTCCTCACCGGAAACCCTTCCTCCGCCGCGGCCAGTACGACTGTTACGCTGAGGTTTGATTCCTGCGAGCCTTAATCATGTATGCTCCAATCAATTACCATCAGTTCGTTACTGTGCTATATAATTATTGATGCCCCAATCTGGGCCCTTTTCATCTTTCCACCATGGGTGATGCCAGATACCAATGTATTGTTGTATACTTTGTTTTAGACGAAATGCTCTCGGGCCAGCTTACTAGGAAACAAAAAGTTTAGTAGTACTATATGAAGGGGGAGGGAGGAAGTAGCATCACCAAACTAACAGAAATTACAATCACCAAAAGCATTAATCAACTATAAGCTGTCTGGCAAAAGCAAAGAATAGGGTGGAAGAAACCAAGATAATGCAATGAACTTTCAACCACCAACCAGCACAATAAATAAATAGTATACATCATGCTAATACATGCGTTTGAAAGTGATCTAATTTCATAACTTCAGAGTTATTTTGGATTATTTTCTTCACTCGGTAAAGTATTCCTTAATCTGGTTTAAAAAAACTATTCCTTGATCGAATTTAATGCATTTGAATGGACCAAATCCTGCAGATGTTGGCCACATTGAGTGTGTAATTTCCATCAAGAGACATGTGAGCCACGTTGAGTGTGTAATTTCCATCCAAAAACATTCAAGTGTGTAATTAATTACGCTGATTGTTGAGCAGGTGTGTATTAGTATGGCAACTTCGAGTCATTGAGTAATTATACTTATCTCTAGTCGTGAGTAACTAAGGCATTAGGATGGTCACCAACCCATTTTCTAGGAGTCAACTAATCGAGTCAACTGGACCTTTCGCTAAAAAAAAGGTCATCTGGACCTTCGTTCTTAGATTTCTTGTTGATGATGTATCTCTGTAGTAATAGAAAAATGTCTCTTGCCTTTTGAGTTTCAAAAGAAAAGGTCGCTGGTACAGCTTTACTTTTGCCTTCCTTCAGCTTTACTTTTGCCTTCCTTCAGCTTTACCCTTCTGTGACTTTGAAGATGCTCTCTTCCCGCTCAACAGGGCATATTATTCACATCAGCATGACTATGAAGACAATTTGATCAAATGTGTATAGGTGCGATATCCTCTTCCCCCTTCGCTTCTTTTCTTCTTTTTACTGTCTCAGAGCAATATTGTTACCAATGTACACAGTAAGCATGATAGAAACTACATGTGATGCATCTAAGTTCACCAGTTCGTTAAGTCAGAAAGGAGAACTTGGAAAGTGAACCTGTTGCTCTGTTCCAAGGAAATAAATCACTAAATTAGTACTATTTCTTGCTTATATTGTTGCGCAATTTGGAAAACAACCTAACTGTTTCCCAGTCCTTTCATCTTTAACTGACACCATTTCCTCCATTTTTCTCCCTGCTTAAATCGTTATGACAGATACAGGAGCTTCAGAGCTATCCACACATTTATCCTTCTTTCTTATTATTCAATATTCATCCATGTTCTTTCTGCAACAAGCACGTATACTCCAAGAATAATACATGGATTTCAACAATTTTTAGCAAGCCTGCAGGTATTTCAACTGTTTTTAGCAGATCGAACTTCTATAAAATTAGTTCTCCTTTAAGCACTACATCTTGCTCATTGGTTAGGATTTCCTGTTTGATAAAAAGTTTCTGTTCCTTATGTAGATTTGATGTACAAGGAGTCAAGGATGGAATTGGTACTTAAGGTTGGGTGTTGATTATTGCAACTATATTTCACTGAAATACCGAAGTCAAACTGCACTAGGAGAAATGGCAGAAATTGCTGTTCTTTTTGTCATACAAAAGATAGGAATAGCTGTGGCAGGAGAAACGCTGAAGTTAGCTAAACCCTTGCTTGGAAAGAAAGCTGAGTTAAAGAAAGCTGAGCTACTAACAGCGCTTCCAGTCAACATGAAATTGATAAAAGATGAACTTGAGCTTATTAATGCATTTCTTAAGGAAATTGGCATGAAGGGCTGTAAAGGTGAAGTCATAGAAATTTGGATAAGACAAGTCCGAAGGTTGGCGTATGATATGGAAGACATTGTGGATGAATTCATGTATCTTGTTGGCAAAAACCAACAGAAAGAGCCATGTGCTTATGTGAAGAAAATTATCAAGAAACCTCAATCTTTATTTTCACTTGATGAAGTTGCTACTAAAGCAGATAAAATAAACAGAGAGCTTATGGAACTTTCAAAAAGAATTGGCCGTTGGACCCAACCAATATCTCGTGTGAGTTATATTCCTACAACAAACTATGACAGTGAACAACAACTGTATCTACCTGGACATGATAATTCAATCAATGATGATGAGCTTGTAGGATTTGATAAAAATAGGGAAACCTTGATTGAATCATTGCATATGGAAGATTGTTCTCTACGGATCATTGCTGTGTGGGGTATGGGTGGCCTCGGGAAAAGCACTCTTGTCAATAATGTCTACAAAAATGAAGCACTACTGTCCAATTTCAATTGCCACGCATGGCTTTCTATCTCCCAGTCATATAAAATGCATGATATTTGGAGAAACATGCTGAAAGAACTCTGTGGAAAAGACAACAGAGGATTTGATGCTGAAAATATGAACAATGCAGAACTAAGAGTGGAATTGATGAAAATTCTCGATAAAAAGCGATACTTGATCATATTGGATGATGTCTGGACAGCTGCAGTTTTTTTAAAGATTAGAGAGGTTCTTGTTGATAATGGCCTAGGAAGCAGAGTAATAATCACAACAAGAATTGAGGAAGTGGCTACACTAGCCGAGGATGATTGTAAGATCAAAGTAGAGCCTCTAAATGACCATGATGCATGGCTTCTATTTTGCAGGAAGGCATTTCCGAAAATTGAAAACCATATATGTCCTCCAGAATTACATCAGTGTGGATAGACATAGTGGGGAAATGTGATGGTTTGCCGTTAGCTCTCGTGGCAATAGGGAGTCTATTGTCCCTCAAAATAAAGAGTAATAAAGAGTGGAGACTTTTTTACAATCAACTTATTTCGGAGGTACACAATAATGAGAACCTAAACCGTGTGGAGAAAATTCTAAATCTAAGCTACACGCACCTGCCGAACTATTTGAAGAATTGTTTCTTGTATTGTGCTATGTTCCCAGAAGACTATCTGATCCATAGAAGAAGATTGATTAGATTGTGGATCGCTGAAGGGTTTATTGAACAAAAAGGTGCATGCAGTTTAGAAGATGTTGCTGAAGGTTACCTAACAGAGCTCGTCCGACGAAGCATGCTTCAGGTTGTAGCGAGGAACAGTTTTGATAGGATTCAATGTCTTCGAATGCATGATCTTTTGCGTGAACTTGCCATTTTCCAATCGAAAAAAGAGAGTTTCTGTTCAATCTATGACGACACTCATTCGGTGGTACAGGTGGGATTAAACCCTCGTCGTGTGTCGGTGCTCCAATGCAACAATGACATTCGATCAAGCATAGATCCATCCGGTCTTCGCACCTTCATAGCATTTGACACTAGCATGGCATCATCTTCATGGTCTTTTATTCCCTTGGAATCTAAGTACCTTGCGGTATTAGACTTATCAGGCTTGCCTATTGAGACTATTCCAGATTCAGTTGGGGAGCTATTCAACCTTAGGCTTTTGTGCCTTGATGACACCAATGTGAAGGAACTCCCAAAATCTATTACGAGGCTTCACAATTTACAAACATTAAGTCTTGAACGTACACAGTCACTGAATTTCCCACGAGGGTTTTCAAATCTGAAGAAATTGCGTCACCTACTTGTTTGGAAATTGCTAGATTCAACATACAGAAGTCTCAATAATTGGGAATCTATGGAGCCATTTGAGGGCATGTGGAACTTGAAGGAATTGCAATCTTTGAATGAAGTTCGTGCAACTAAAATCTTTGTTGCAAAATTAGGAAATTTATCCCAGCTGAGGAGCCTTTGCATTACTTATGTAAGGAGTAGCCACTGTGCACAATTGTGCAACTCTTTATCAAAGATGCACCAGCTCTCAAAATTACAAATAAGAGCAAACAACGAAGATGAGCTGCTCCTGCTGGAAGATTTGACATTGCCAAACCCTCTTGAAAAGCTCGATTTGGTAGGGCGATTGTCAGAAGGAACTTTGGAATCTCCGTTTTTCTCAACTCATGGAAATCAACTTCTGCAAATGGAGCTATCATGGTGTCAGCTCACAGAGAATCCAGTGACACGCCTCTCTGAACTGTCAAATTTAACTGAGTTACGTCTTACAAGGGCGTACACTGGACAGCAGCTAAACTTTCATGCAAAGTGGTTCCCAAATTTGAAGAAGGCTGTCTTGTGGGATTTGCCGCACGTCAATCAAATATGCATACATGAGGGAGCTTTGGTCAGCCTTGAATATCTTCACATTGATAACCTCAAGGAACTACGTGACATTCCTATTGGCATGAAATTTCTCAATTCCGTCAAGGAGGCATATTTTACTAGGATGCATTCTGATTTTGTAAGGAATCTTCGAATGGGTAAGCTAAATCATATCCCGAAGGTCTACGGGTCGGCACAAACACAAGGCAAGTTTTAGTCACCTTCTCAACCAATAGATTATACTCACAGTTTTCATCCTCAAAGTGTTGTCAATCAGTTACAAACATAACCTTTTTATTAGTGAAATTTGCTCACCTGCAAGCGAAGTGGTTTTTGAGTGCTTCTAGAACCAGCTCTGTGAGCTAGCATAACAAATCGTATTAGTAAAATTTATAATTAGCAGAATCATCAAATGTTACCATAGAGCACTTTGCATTGAATAGTGGATACTAGATCATGTGCATCTCCATTTTATGCCTCCTTTTCTATATAAAATGCAGGGGTGTCCACGGTTCAAACGGAACCTGCTAACCTGCCCGGACCATCCAGCACCAACCCACAATGGCGCATTTTAGGTGGCTCAGGTTGGGTTTTCATCTAATCCGGCTCGCACAACGAAGGTTTGGGTTGGTTGCCGGCTCGACCCAACAAAACTGTTGACCCGTCTCCCACTGCTTCGCTCCCGTGAGCGCCTGGCTTGCTGAAATGGAGACGATGAATTGGTGGTGTACTTCCCCTGTGATTTCTTCGGTAGCAGTGCTTCTCCGGCAAGCTACGGCTTCTTGATCATCCTCTATTTCCCTGATGGCGACAAAAAACAGAAAATGGTATTCGCTGGATGGCGACGGCGGCCGAACTAATAAGCCAAAACCACACTACCTCCATATCGTTTAGAAAAGGAGAAATAAAGTAACACATTCAGAGAATTGTCAGTGTTGCTGTCCCATATGGTTTATCGTTACAATGTTCTCGGTTTTACATTGTTTCCCTTTGGTGGTATGCAGCTACTGTTTCAGATGATTGTGTAAGACAAAGTGATGCATGCAATGCAATAATGTCCAGAACCGCAGTTACATTTTCAGTGTGTAATGTACTTGTAATCAAAGGCGGAGCTGGGACTCCCTCTGAGGCAATGGGTCGAGACCTAGGATCAAAATGTCACATGAATTCTGAGTGAGACATTGAGGTGGACAAGCTGGCTAGGTCGGCCAGAGTCCTGGCTATGTACCAGCTACGCCACTGCTTGTAATGAATGGAACCATTTTGATTTTGAGTTGGAAATGTTTATATGAGTATGGGCATGTTTGGATTGCATGTCAACGGAGAGTAAAGGGATCCTACTGCCGCTATGATTAGGATCCGGATCATCTGCGGTAGAACACAGAGGACGCTGCACGAACAGTGTATTATGTTTGTAAACAGTGCTCCGGCGCATCACTGTAGCAACAATGCAGCAACAGTAGATAAATTACTGTATCAATTGGACTTGTTCTTTTCTCGTCGGCCGGTGAAGTGCTCGAAACGCTACTGCACTGTAGCTTCTCTGAGCTTACTACAGCAATGAAGAGGATCCAATTCCGATTAGGTGAGCAAATGGTGGTAAAGCTGCGTAGTGTCCTGCTATTTGCCTCTGTTCCAACGCTCCAAATTGAACGTGCAACCTTCTTCTCGTCTGTTGTCCATGTTTAGTAGTATATCACTGCTGTACATACACCTAGTCCTCTCGATGCCCGGCTTATCTATGTATTTGGTCTAGGTGACTAATACAGAGACAGCTCCACTGGAGAGAGGAGGTGTCACTGGCGGCGCGTTCACGAGCTGCATGCGCCACGCCAGCCGTCGCACTCAGCCGGGCGGCCGCGTCGTCGTTTCCACGGTTTGCCCGCACGACTGACCCGTACGCCGGCCTTCCAATCAGGGCAGGCCGAACCAACCCCGTGACGTTGTCCGAGCGGTGGCACGGTCCACTTGAAGTTGGTCGCGAATCGCATGAGGCCAGGTGCAAAACCTGCAACATTGCCCCTCCAAATTGTTGGCGCGGTCGGGCCGATTTCGCGGAGTACGCGCCGCGAGCCGATCGGTGGGCGTCGCTCGTGTTCGGATTCCAGGAGGTCGCACATATCTTACCTTGCCGGCCGCATGCAGCGGGCACAGGAGCGCGCGCGCGGTACCGCTAGGCGCTAGGTGAGGGAGGAGCTGCACGGATAGGTTTTTTTTTTTTTGATAAGGGAATATTTTTTATTCCAACCTCTGCTCAGCAAGATGCATATGGCTGGTCAGCATCAAAAGATACGACCGAGAGTAACTTATTACAGTCAAGCCAAGTCTAAAAATTAAAGACAAAGCCTAGTACTAAACTGCCACCCATGGTTGACATAAATCTTCATAACATAAGTTTCCAAGCGTCGAGCCATGTCCTGAAGGATAGGACGATCCTCCTCCCTCTGCAGCAGCGACCAGAAGCGAAACCAATAGGTACATCTGAAGATAACCTGCATAACAGAAGAAACTCGTGCCTTATCAAACACCGCATCATTGCGGCTCAACCAAATGGCCCAACAAAGAGCACTTTCCCCAACCAATAAAAGATACATAAGTTTACGGTTAATCCCCACAAGCCAATTTACAAACATATGAGAAACACTTAAAGGCGGATTAAGGCCACTTGAAATATGTACCACTCGCCAAATAAACTTAGCAAAATGACAATCAAAAAATAAATGTTGTATTGTTTCATCCATACTACAAAAACAACATTTGGTACTACCATTTCATTGTCTTTTTGCTAGATTATCCTTGGTTAAGGTTACTCCATTGAACAGAAACCATAAGAAGATCTTAATTTTTAGAGGAATCCTAAGTTTCCATAAGTATTGATTAGTTGGAATTACAATATCATTAATCAACGCTCTATACATCGAATGGACAGAAAATTTACCATGTTGATGTAAAGACCATCGAAAGGTATCTTAGCCCTCTGTTAATTGAATGGAAGCTAATTTTAGGACCAACTCATTCCACGCAACTAGCTTATCACCGACTAAAGCTCTACAGAAAGAAATATAAAGAGGTACAGAACCTAAAACTTCTGCGATCGTAGCATGCTTTCTATAGACAATATTATATAAAGATGAATATAGATGACTAAACTTAGTTTGACCTAACCAAACATCTTCCCAAAATTTGATTTGAGAACTATTATGCAAGGTGAAAGAGCCAAGTCTTAGAAATTCAGTCTTAACCTTCATAAGGCCTGCCCAAAACTGAGAGTCACCTGGTTTATATTTCACTTGTGCAATTGATTTTTTCCTCAAATATTTATTACATAGCAGCTTGTTGCGGACGCCATCCTCATTAATTAGGCTAAAAAGCCACTTACTAAGTAAGCACTTATTCTGTAATTCTAGATTCAAAATACCCAAGCCACCCTGATCTTTAGGAGTGCAGAGAATGTTCCACTTAGTAAGTCTATACTTTTTCTTATGCCCATCGCTTTGCCAAAAAAATCTAGATCGATAGTAATCCAGTTTTTTAAGAATTCCTTTGGGCACTTCGAAGAAAGAGAGCATGAACATGGCTAAACTACTAAGGATAGAATTAATAAGAACAAGTCTACCCCAAAAAGATAGAATTTTGCCCTTCCAACAACTTAGTTTCTTTTGAAATCTCTCTTCAACTGCTTGCCAATCCTTATTTGATAACTTCTTGTGATGCATTGGAATACCTAGGTATCTAAAAGGCTGATTACCCCTTTCACAACCAAAAATATGATAATATGAGTTTGCCAAATCCTTTGCTTTACCATAACAAAATAATTCACTCTTATGAAAATTTATTTTCAGCCCAGATAGTTGCTCAAATACACATAGCAAGAGCTTCATGTTCTTGGCTTGTTCTAAATTATGATCCATAAAAAGGAATTGTATCGTCAGCATATTGTAAGATTGACAAGCCATCATCAACTAAATGAGGGACAACTCCTTTAAATTTCCCATCACCTTTAGCCCTTTGGATAAGGATGGCTAGCATATCCGCAACAATGTTAAACAAAATAGGGGATAATGGTTCTCCCTGTCTAAGACCTTTCTTAGTCTAGAAAAAATGACCAATGTCATCATTTACTTTAATACCTACACTTCCTCTTGTTACTACCTGATCTATCCAAGCACACCACAACGGAGAAAAGCCTTTCATCCTAAGGGTCTGCTGTCAAAAGGACCATTTCACCTTATCATATGCCTTCTCAAAATCCAACTTTAAAATTACCCCATCTACCTTTTTCCTATGCATCTCATGAATCGATTCATGTAAAACAACAACCCCCTCCATAATAAAACGTCCTGGCATAAAAGTAGATTCAGTCGGTTTGATCATATTTTGAGCTATTACAGATAATCTGTTAGTAAGAGCTTTAGTGAAGACCTTAAAACTCACATTTAACAAACACATAGGCCTATACTGCTGAATAAGAATAGCATCAGTTTTTTAGGCAATAAAGTAATAATCCCAAAATTTAGACTGAAAAGAGGCAATCTCTTATTATGGAAATCATTAAACAAGCTCATTAAGTCCTTTTTAATGATTTCCCAAAAAGTCTGATAAAACTCAGCTGGAAAACCATCAGGGCCAGACGACTTGTTTAATTCCATCTAGAAGATCGCCTCTTTCACCTCTTTATCTGAGAAACATGCAGTTAACAACTCATGTTCCGCATTAGAAACTTGAGGAATATCATCCCGACGAGATTCATCCAATGAAAAATGATTCTCCTCTGGTGACCCAGAAAGATCTTTATAATATTTAGTGATATACCTTTTAAGGTTGTCATTACCCTCTATCACCCCATCCTCATGTTCCAATTTAAAAATACGCGTCTTACGATGTCTCCCATTCGCAACCAAATGAAAAAAATTAGTGTTGTCATCACCTTGGAGCATATTAGTTGTTTTGGAACGTTGGAGCCATTTAATCTCCTCTTCCCTTAGCAACTTGGTCAGCCAATCTTTAAGATGATGTCTTAAATCTAATTCATGAAGTTGTAAAGGCTGAAACTCCGCTTTTTTTTTTGTCTAAGTCGTCTAACAAGGATAACAACTCTTTCTTCTCTTTCCTAAAAGCACTTAAATAATCCTTCACCCAACCTCTCAGATATTTCCTAAGCCTCCTAATCTTAGCCTGCCATTTATCTAAAGGCGAGACTCCACTAGTTTCATTTCTCCATACACTAGCCACCATGTCATAAAAACCCTCAATTGTAAGCCAACTTAATTCAAATTTGAACAACGGTTGGTTTCTACAGGGAGAGCTTTCCCCTGTACTAAATAACAAAGGTGTATGATCTGAAATGTCTCTAGATAAAGCTTGCACTATAGACAAAGGAAATTTTTGTTCCCACTCAGTACTCATCAAAATGAGATCAAGTTTTCCAAAAGTAGGAATAACATTAGAATTTGCCCAAGTGAATTGACGACCCGTTAAATCTGACTCTCTCAAATTCAAACCATTAATAATGGCATTAAATAACAAAGGGTAGCGATTATCAAACTTATCGTTATTCTTTTCTTTTGGACTCCTAATGATATTAAAATCACCACCAACTAGAAGAGGTAAATGTTCCATACTACAAGAATGCACCAATTCAAACGAAAAACTCTCCTTGTATTCTGGCTGCGCAGCACCATAGACATCAACCAAAACCCATCGGAAACCATTGTCTTTATTCCTTAGTGTAAACTTGGTATAAAAGTCCCCTTCTACCACACTTCCTATATCAAAAACATCTAAATTAATACCTAGCAGAATACCTCCTGAACGACCACGAGGCTTCGACCAATGCCAAAAGAACTGTCTACCACCACAAAAGGTATCCAGGCAAATATATGAGAAATGTTTCCTACGAGTTTCGAGCAAAGCAATAAAATCTAAACTCTCTTCTTTAGAAATTTCAGATAAAAACCTATACTTAGCCAAGTCTCGAAGACCTCTGCTATTCCAAAAAACTCCTTTCATCTAGAATAAAATTTGTTTTTTGGATGCAAGCCTCCCACGAGACCTATACCCTACCTTCTTTTTTTTGAGGAGCTACATGAGGGGAACGGCTCTGTCCTTCCATAACATCATCCATAACTTCCTCCGTCAAGCCACCACATAAGTGACCAAGAGTTAAGTTATCAATGTCATTATCCTCAATTTCAGACTCCACCTCTTTATGTACTAAAGAAGACACATCTTTAATAATCGGAGTTAATACAAACCTATCTAGTTCTACCTTCTTAATAAGCGCTACTGAATCATCAACGTGGTTGCCTATTAACACCCCAATGTTTTCAATATTATCAGTTATACGCTTATTAGAAAAGGAAAGAATGGAATTAAGGATTGTACCATCGCTGAATTCCAGATTACGTTTAGCGATCAGCCGGGCGGCACGCTCCACAGAGTCTTCATCCACCGATTCCGCCCGACGCTTGCTACGTCTAGCCGGAGTTGCACTCGACCCACGACCAGCAAGACTAACGGGAGCAGATTGTCCCCTGCGTGGCCTTCGGCCTGCATTGGATCTTGGACGTGCTGCCTCCAACCCAACAACACAAACGTCCAGCTCAGCATCTAGGACCGTTGCCCCCTCTTGGGCAGACACTAGCCCCTCAGAAACCTCCAAGCATGGAGAAGCTTCCGTACCTGATAAATCCTGCAACACAAAATTATTAGGAAAAGACCACTCTGCCTCCAGCGCCACCTTATTGACCACCTCCACCGATTGAACAACTTCAGACACTACACCATCCTCCTCTTCCGCCAAAACCCCATCCACACATTCCAACAGCAACTTATCAGTCGCTAAGTCCAGGATTTTGTCCACCATACTAAGCATCTAAGCATTATTGAGTGCGACACCCTACCCTCCTGTGCCGACGACAAAATCTGCCCCTGAACCACCTGATCTCCGGAGGCCGAATCTTTAGAAAAATAGCCTTTCCCTTAGTTACCTCCCCATTCTTGGCCCTCTTGAAATCTCTGGATTTATTCCCCGGGTTTCGGTCTTGATCATTGCCATCATCCTGCTGACCATTGTCATCCGTATCCATCTGCACCGGAACATTGACCATAGTGTCTTGTTCCACTATGAACTTAAGCTCCAAATAACGATCACCAATAACCACATCCATCTGATTTGGAATTAAGTCCGGATTAAGAACAGCAACGAAGAAACGACCAAAGTTATTGTGCTTCGTAGTCTTCATATCCACCTTCTGAGTAGCCCCAAGCATAGAGCCTAACGCCCAAAGAATTTGGTACTTACGCAACTGTTTAGGAAGACCATAAACTCGTATCCAAACTTTTGGCATAGGCATACAACACTGGACATCCTCATATTCTTCAAAAGTCAACTGCACACCAAGCTCTTTAATCACCGCACCACCATAAGCCATTGTACGCTGCAACTCAGCTTGGGATGGGAAAGGAACTACATATGAGTTATTTTCCACTTCTTCAACCACCCAAGCCCAATCTCCTGGTACAAGTTTGTGTAGGTGACTAGTCAGCTGTTCGACTGAGATGGAGCCCCCAACTACTTTGACCAAAGCAATCGACTGATCCGATGACTCATCTGATAAGGGAGCATGCAGAATATGATAGAAACCAAGCTCTTCCGCCGCATATCTCACCGAGTGTGCCACCGGGTGAGGGTCTTTAAGAATGGGACACTTAAAAGCTACATGCTTATTACTGTCACAAATATCACAACATAACACTGCCTTACAAGAAGAAGAAGCATGACCTTTAGTTGCACAGCGCCAACAATACTTCTTCTTTGCATTAGCCTTTGATGATCCACCCCCGATTTCTCCTTGAATTGCCGCATTCCCGGAAACCTCCTAATTCTTTGCCAACGAGATGGATGACACTTGAGGAGCCTCATTTCCTGCCAAAGCAACCAACCCTTCAGTCAACACAACGCCTTGAGGAATCAGAGTTGCCAGCCGCTTTGAGCCATCAGAGCAAAATTGTTTACCGAGAGAAGCCCTTGTCCGGAACTCTTTGCTTGAAGACGCGTCAATGGCGAAAGATGGTGAACCAGCGACAACCAAAGAATGCATTGCCACCTTCGGTGGGAGGTCTTGGATCCCGTAGCCATGAAACTGCTTGCCCCAGCCCTGGAATCGCCCACCGCCGCTACCACCGCCACGTCTAGGACCGAAGCCCTGGTGCCCACGATCACGGGACAGCCCGCGACGACCGCCGCCGCGTCTAGGTCCGAAACCCCTGAACCCAGGATTGAAGACTTGCCCGGCGAAGCACCCTGGATGACCACCATAGCCATCCCCGCCTCCAAAGCTGTCACCTCTACCGTAACCATGAGAGCAATTCTCAAAACTGCCTTGAATGAAACCGGCTGCACTGCCACCATTAAAACCAAAGCCATTACCTCCAAAACCTCCCCGAGCACCAAAACGGCCTCTATGCGGACCTTCTCCATGGCCCGCGCCTCCGGTCTCCATCCCTCTGCGTACTACTTCAGCGTAGGACGGCCGAATTTGAGAAAATTGTGCCGCCGCCTTTAGGGGAGGGAAAGCACCTGAGCCCCTTGCGCCCCGAGAAAGATAACCTATGCGGGCAAAAAAATGCCCCAGACTAGTGACGGTGCACCACAACCTAAGTCCTTTTTCTTCTTGTTTTACTGAACCGAAAGGACCAAAATACCCCTGCTACTTTGCCTGGTCGAACCATTGCCTCTCCAGTCTCCACGCTTAGATCTCCTCTCCTCGCCTCGCTAGGCCACCCTACTCGGCTACTCCCCTCGGCGCGCCATCCTCACCTCATCCTCCTCCTCGCTGGGCCGTCCATTTACTTCGATTTGTAACACCTTCTGGTTTATATTTGGTTTTCTTGGAGCGGATGCAATACTTTGTTCATTTGTAGTACATGGTGAATGCTCTTTTGGATGTTTGGATGAGGAGCTACCTCTATTCTCTCACTTTCTCTACTACCTGCAATTCCAATTGTCGTAGGAAAAAGACTAAACAGTAAGAGAGGGGGACCCCCGATGTCTAGGAATGGCCGGGGAGTCTTCGTAGAGGGGATCAGTTGTTAGGTGGAGTGTGTATATTGCTTTGCCCAAAAAATTCGGTCCTGGCTATTACATGGGGGGAAGGTGGCCTTTTATAGCCTTACAAAAGGGGATAAGAGATTACGGCTCTACCCCTAAAAAGGTCCTCTGCAAGTAGGGGCTGCAGGGGCTTTTCCTACCCCTACGCATAGCCTTAATCACATGGTGGACCCTCCTAGACCCGGCTACCCTGGTTGGTGCACTCGGCCTAGCGGAATCCTCTGACCCTTCACATCTTGCGGGGCGACTCCGAGCCGAGGGACTTCACGCCCCTATGTTGTCTTGAGGAGATCCCATGAGGTGCCCCCGGGGCTCCCTCCAGGGCCCTTTGTGACCTTCGGGCCCTCTTCAGGGCACCTGTTGCGTCCTCCGGGCCCCCTTCGGGGCCTCCGATGTGGCCTCCGGGCCCCTTTGGGACCCCTGGTGCGTCCTTCGGGCCCCCTTCGAGGTCCCTGGCATGGCCTCTAGGCTTCCTCCGGGGGGGGCGGTGGGCTACCCCTACGACAAGCTCTTCATGGTCGAGATCCTGCTTCGTCATGGTAGAAACCGTGCCCTTTCCTTGGAGGGTCCAGGCACACTATCCCCTTCGGCCTGGTGAAGCACTCTTTTGACGGTCCCCCCCCCCCCCGGCGGCGTGCGGGTTTGGGTACCGCACAGCGTTGTCAGGCGCCGCGCGCCATGATGGGTGAGGCTTTTGTGGTGCGTTGGTACCGTGCATGGTGGTTGCACATCGTGTGCTTTAACGCCGTTTGTTGGTTCCTGTGCGTCATAATGTTGTTTGCTCAGTGTCTTGTTGGAGGGCCACGTGTCATGTTGTGCTTGGGCTGTGGCTTTTCAGCTTATGTGCCCTACATTGATGCGGATGTGTTATGTCTATAAATAGGGGGTTTAACCCTTACTCCGTCCTCATTCACACCAACTAAGCCTTAGGTTCTACCTCTTGTCCCTCGGCCTACTCTTTCGCGTATATTGCGCCCCGCTGTTCCCCGAGTGCTCCTCTGCGCCTTGAGATGACAAAGCGAAACAAGGATGTGGGAGCTTAGTGGTGTATACAGACGAGCTCGGCCACTCCACTATGACGTCGCAGGTGTTGCGAGCACTCAAGGACGAGGGGAAGCTAGCGGATCTCAAAGATGTGCCTGCCCCCGGGCCGGAGGTTGTGTCGACGCCTCGGGAGGACGAGACGATTGTGTTCGTGGTATTTTTGGACGCGGGTCTCCGCTTGCCGTGCGTTGATTCAATGGTCTAGGTTCTTCAGATGTACGAAGTCGATCTGGCCCAGCTCACACCCAACTCCGTCGTCAAACTTGGTGTCTTCGAGTGGGTACTGCGCTTCGTGGGGGCGAGCGACGAGGAGGCGCGACTCTTCGCGTACCTCCACGATGGGCGATGCCAACTGAAGAAGAAGAAAGACACCGGCGATACGCTAAATTTAGGGAGCATCAACTTCTAGCCGAAGGCGCGCCTTCTTTAGTACTTGCCTCCTACAGCTGCCCGGAACAGGTGGGAGACCGACTAGACGTGGAGGTGGTTTTACCACAAGTGCCCTCCCGACACTGGTCTTTGCTCCGCCGGGAGGGGGGGGGGCATTCAACTTATTTCGTCCCCGGCTATCGACCTTTCTGCGAGGGAGGAGGCACTACTCCATGTGCTGCTTAACGCAACGCGCAGGCTGTCCACAAGGGATCTCATGGAGGAGTTTTGCACGCTTCAGGTGTGGCCGCTGGCGTAGGGCTGGAGCGTGGAGCTCAGTGAGCCAAAGGATGGTGTTCCCCTCTTGGAGTTGGGGGTCGCGCAGGTGCTAACTTCGGCCCTTAGCTTTGCGTCTTTTATGTACTTGCTTCGGTGTCTGGCACTCCTGTAGTGCTGCCTATTGACGAGGCCGATCGTGCCGTGGAGCAGCTTCTGGGCCCCTACACCGGGGAGGAGCACGCGTGAACCGGGTGTACACGGATCCTACGGTCCGCTTGGCGGAGCGTCCGGATCCCGACGCAGGGAAGAAGAAACGGGTTCGTGGCCCGGAGGAGTTGGAGGGCCACGGGCCGATCAGTGCGGTGCCCCTACGGGCCGTTGGGACCGCTACCGCGGATCTCTCCAGCCATGCTGGGGGGGATGCGACAGGTCCTGACCTGGAGGCACATCGTCAACCAGAAGGATGTGACACTAGATCGTCTCCATCGTGCCAGGGAAGTGTTTCTCCCTGGCCGCTCACACCTACGGCAATCACTGTGCGAAGGCGGCATGGATGGCCGCCCTCGTTTCTCTGCAGCGGCTGGGTGCAGGCATGTTGATGCCCTTGGTGCCCGCTCCATGCCCGTGGCTTCCACGGCGGAGATTGCTTCCTGCCAGAAGCAAGGTAGTCAGAGTCGAGATCCCGAGTCGGATCGATTTGCCTCCGGTAGGATCGAATCGTAGTATCGAATCGTAGAATCGGCGATTCTACGGATTTGTACAAATACACATATTTAACATCTATACTATAAGTTTGTATGATTGTTATATGGTTTACCACTTGCATGTTCCTTAAAAGTAGCTAGACATACTCCAGGAATAAAAAGAGCTTATCATTATCAAGCTCAAGATTGCTCATGCCATAATATAGATATTTGTACTAGCATTACCACATCGATACAATATTTTGCATGCTCCTTGTTTATTTATAGTTTCATTCTCGAAATTAATATCAACAAATTTTGCTCTAAAACAAAATATCGCCAAAGCACGGCCTCTAAAAAAATTGCCCTAAGTCTCTACGAGTAGGATTGACAAGGTGAGATTTGGATCGACAGGCTGTCGTGGGTTCGTAGAACCGTAAGACTCTAAGAGTAGGATCGCGATCCTACCGACCTTGAGTAGGATCGGATCGGCAGTAAGACTTGGATCGACAGGCTGTCGTGGGTTCGTAGAGTCGTAAGACTTTAAGACTTGGATCGCGATCCTAACTACCTTGGCCAGAAGCAGGTGTAGAGGGCGAGCAACATTCTTACCCAGGACTTTTGGGCGCCGCGTGGTCGGGACGCCACGATGGAGTTGCTCCGGGCAGCCCTAGCGCAAAAGCGAAAAGAGAAAGGCCCAACAGATGGCGACGGAGCGACTGAGCGGGGGGCCACCACCGGAGGCAAGGTGTGACCCTCCGCTCCTCTTCGTGAAGCGTTGTTCTTTTGTTTCGTGCTTTAGGTCTTTTTTTTTCTTTTCACTCCGGTGTCGTCATGCGTGTCGGGGATGCATTAGGGAGGGGTTGACTTTTGTAATGAATCGTTTAATGAATTGGAAAAAAGCTGTCAAGATGGCTTTAGTGCCTCGGCTGCTCCTGTGTGTGTTGTTTTATGTTGTTGGTTTCTATTTTATGCAGGATGGGCCAATCTTGTTCCGCTGCACCGTTGGGCGAGGGCCTTGCCCTACAGGGCAGCGGTTGAGAAAGGTCTTCGCCCCCTCACGCGGTTCGAAGGATGAGTGTGTGCTTCTCTCGATTTGGCCTCTAAAGGTGTGTTGCTTGGGCATCGTATGTCATGGCGCTAAGTAGCAGCGCTGGAAAAAGACCAATCCGGATGGTTCTATGAAAACAATTTTCCGCCTTCGCGTGAGGAAGGCTATGGGGGCACGTGAAGAGATATGGGCTTTCTGGAAGCGCAGGGGCGTTGCGACTGCGCCCGAGGGACCTCTGCCCCTGCCCACCGTGTCTAAGGCTTCATCGACAAGTTCATCGGACGCGTTGGATGAGTGGGCCGCTGTAAGGACCCGGGATTAACACTCCCAAATCCTCTGTGTATTCCACACTAGTCCCGTGATCAGTAGCTAGTATACACAGTTAAACAAAATGATAACAATTTATATCACGCATTTATTAAATAAGAATCAGAGTTTTATTACCAGAAAGGCTTACGAGCCAACAATGATGAACACAGCGGAAGACGAAGAAAAAGTAGTAGAGCCCAGCTAATCTGCCACAGGAAATCGACTGGGGTAGCGGCCTAGCCGTCGAGATCTTCAACAGTTGCGAAGTCCTTTTTCCTTTGATCAACATTTTATTAAGCAAGGTGAGTACAATTGAATATACTCCGCAAGTTACACCCAATAACAGATTATAATGCATGAGGGTATACCAAGGGATGGCTTATAGGGTTAATTTTGCATAAAGCGATGTTTTCTTTTAAATACTTGTACTAAGTTCCAAAGCAGTTATTCTATAATTAAAATTCATTTTCTCAATTCTCAGTTTTATAGTCAGATAACATTCACACAAGTGTGGTGAAGGATACCCTCCTATCACATGGCTGTCCGCCCAATTTCCCATTTGGATAAATCATTTGATAAAGTCTTTTGAAACCAAAACCAAAAATCTATACTTTGCATTGTCTTTGCTTCAGCATGTCCATGACCGTGGACACGACTATTCGAATAGTTTTACACTCTGCAGAGGTTGTACAGCTTTACCCATAAGAGATAATTGACTTATAATGTCCGCCTAACATACTGCCGAAGGTGTGCGACTAAGTCATTATCACAAGGCCTTTACAATGCATCATCACACCGTAGTCCCGCCTCGCTAAGGTTTCGCCTCCTTTGGATTGAACCATCCACCAGATCAAGCCCCCTCTTGCGCCATGTGGGAATGTATAAAAGTAGGTCATAAAAGACACCCACGCAACTGGATGGCACAACTACGATGAAATGATACAAATTATTTAGCCAAGTCCTACCTACTTCAGACTTATGGTTGTACGGTAAGGCTTGGCAAGATGCAGCTTAAAGTTCGGTTCTTAATTGACTTGGGCGACTTTCCTAAAGAACCCCTGGGCCTCGATCATTGAAATAAATCGATCCCGTGTATAAACATGCACCCACCAAACATCAATTTCGCCCAAGTCCAAACCAATTTTCATTTTGTTTTGCTTTTCAAAAATCATTTGCAAAAGTCCTATGGTAAAACAATACCATAGGCTCATTTAAATCATATTTAAAACATTTGGCTAAATTCCCCTAAATTCAATACTTTTGGTCTAAGCATGACTAAGTATAAAGTTTTTTTAACATGTTCTAGCTCATACTATTGTATCAACTAGATTTTCATCTAAGGCATTAAGGTAGGTTTATTTCAATGTCGAGATTGGAAGTACAAAGGATTTAGGCATAACTATAATTTAAAAATAGGTATTTAAATTACATTGAATAGAAATACGCATGCAATAATAATTTAAAACAGAATTTAAATAATTTGAAATACTGTGATCAAATATGATCAAAAGATATAACTTGCCTTGCTTATTTAGTTGTTGTTCTTAAACGATGTCAGAATCTGATTCTTCAAAGAATTCAGGATTCCCCGGAGTCGTCGAAATCTATACGTGAAAACAAACCAAATTCAAATATATTCAAATAAAAGGAAACACTTCGGACGAAGGTAAACATATTTAACAACATCTTGAAGGACGGAAGTATTTCAGATGAAACTAATCTTACCTAGTGGAGTTAATATAGGAAATTCTTAAGACAAAGTATATCCAAAGGGAGCCGATGAAAGAAATACTGCAGACGAAAGTATAATCAAAAGAAGTTGATGAAGGAAATACTTTAGACGAAGTATATCCATGGAGTTGATGAAGGAAATACTACAGACAAAAGTAGATAAATCTAACAGGGAGAGAGAATGTTTACATTAACATTCCTCACTGGTTACCTAGATAGGAAAGATTACCTGGTTAGGTAATACTCTTATATATACTTTCAGATCATGAAGGGCTCTGCTACTGAGAACGGATGACGACGGACGATACCTAGAACCTAGGTAATGTTGTTTTCCTTAACAGGCCACCTAGTACTCACAAGCACTCTCTCCAAGCATTCTATGTAAACATCCACGATGATCATATAGTCAAAATCAATCCTTTTATATGTTCTCCCCTTTCGGCAGACTTTGATGGTGATTGTGTGCATATCTATTAACATCTGTGGTTAGCTTTATTACTTGTGTGGCTCGGACTTACTAGTATGAGGTTGTGACAGTTACTACTAATCTTCAGGGCTGCCTAGTAATTATCGTAGGTTTATCTTTTAACTAAAGTTGTTGGCTCAACATTTAGTATGATTCACTATTCATTTGGGTCTTTTATAATTTAGGTCTGGCTAAAGGGCCCATCTGCTATTTACTACTGAACTACCCTAAGTTCATCTGGGGTACTCCTAGACATCGGGCTATAGGTTAGTGTGGCTCAACTATTATCTAACTGCTCCACTAACTATGTTTAACTATTTAATTACTTATTATTCGTATTATTACCACCATGGTCTAGGGCGCACTAGTGTGGGGTCATGTGTGTGTGTATGTCTAAGCAATTAACAAGCTACTGCTAGTTGGAAAGTTACTATCTAATTACCAAACTAATTATCTAATTAACAACTCTTAATCAGTTTTCTAATCAATTTTTACTGTTGTTTTAACGGGGCCTCTTACTAAATTGTTAAACATTATCCATTTATATCAATCTCCTAATCACTGGTCATATTTATTAGTTAACACCAATTGCACAAGTGGTTTACTAACTGACAATTATTTATCTAAACTAATCACTAGTTATCTTAACAAAACATAAGTGCAACTTGAACTGCAAGTTAAATAGTGACCCTAACAATTGGATTTAATTAACCATCTGACTACACTTAGTGTTTGCCTTAGCTACACATAGCTAGTTTTGATCTTTTAACCTCACTGATCAAGTGTCCTCACTGCTGACATACACAAAGACATATACAGAGACAGGCACACAGTGCAAAGGCATAACAGAGGACAAGGGAGGACTGGAGTCGGCTCGGGCAGGGCTCAGGCGGCGCTCGCGCCAGCGAGGGGCCGCATCGGTGGCTACCGGAAGGGAGAAAAATGGAACCGCGAGGGAGGGGCGGTCCAAGGAGTAGTGGCGTCATGACTTGAGGAGGCCATGTGGCTTTGTGCGAAGGCCGAAGCTGGGGAGGGAGAAGTGCGGTGGCACTGGAGGGGAATAGGCGATAAGTTAGCAAGCGCATGAGCAAGAGGAGAACTAGGGAAATTCACCGGGACCTATGGTGGAGGCGGAGGTGGCCTGTGGCGGGCCAGCAACGGTGAACCACGAGTGGCGCGATGGGGGCGTCGTGGTGGCGGCACCCTGGTGGTAGAGGGCTTCGATCGGCTGCTGGGGAAGGACGAGAGAGCCGGGGCGGTACTTCATCAGCGAGGAATTGACCGGGGAATCATCGGAGGTGGTGCGGCGTGCGGGCGGCGCTTCAGGCCGTGGTTAGGGAACAAGCGGATGCCGGCACGATCCTATGAGCAAAAGGCGAAATTAGGAGGGGGCAAATGCTTGTGGGGACGAGGAACACCGCATGACGCTGCTGGCGGGGAGAAGAGAGCGTCGAGCTGGCTGGGATAGCAGGGTGGTGCACGACGGCCGAGCGAGCAGCATTGGCACGTGCGCGAGCTTGCTTGTTGAGGCTCGGTGGAGAAAGAAGGGGGGCGAAGGAGATGGCAAGGAGGGGCTAGGCGCTCGACACTTCCCTTTTGTAGGTGGGCGACAGAGGGAACGAGATGGCCGGCAACATGGGCGAAGGAGCGTCATGGTGCGCATGCGAGAGCAGGGGGATGGCGTGGCAGCGAAGGCCTGCCGATAGGGCGCACAGCTCGGTGAGAGGAGGGAGATGTCACGGGCTAGCATGAGAGAAGCTGGGCCGGCGAGTTGGGCCATGGAAGAAAAGGAGAAAGGACAAAAAAGGGCTTTCGACCCAATTCAATTTCTGAATTTTTGGAGTTTTTGCAATTTCATAAATAGAAATCACTCATTAGGATTTTTAGAAAATAGCAAAAGGAGTCCAAAGATAATGGGAAAATTCACAGAAATTCCCTGAGATATTCTAGACCTAAGTAAAATATTTCCAACTCATGATTGGTATTTAATTTTGCAAATAAATTATTTTAACATTAAAATAAATAGGAAAAAGCTTTTAAAATTCCAGAAAATTCAGAAAACTCAAGGAAATTAATTAAATTTTATTTTTAAGCAAAATTAAAAATTTAGGGTGTTATAGCCGCGGGGAGGGAGTACTTCAAGTTCATGGCTACCTAGCCGTCTGATGAGGAGCTGCTCAAATGGGTGTTGCGTGCGGAGCCATGGGATTTTGTGCCCGTAGACGCTTGATGTAGTCATGTTGTATCTCGCCCGCTGCGGTGCTGAGCATACTTGTATTTTTATTGTACGGGTCGTGTTCTTTGGCCGTTTTATGTTGCGTATGTTGAGCTTGGAATGAATAACGTACAATGCTTGCCCACCTCGCCTTCTAACTTTTTCCTAGGTAGTGCTCCGGGGGAGCCCTAATTCTTTTGCAAGGGGGAAGCGGAGCATCGCGCCGTCCCTGATACTTTTTAGGTAGGGCTCCGCGGGAGCCCTAATTCTTTGGGAGGGGGAGGCGAAGCCTCACGTCGTCCCCCATACTTATTAGGTAGGGCTCTGCGGGAGCCCTAATTCTTTGCGATGGAGAGGCGAAGCCTCGCGCCGTCCCCCATACTTTTTAGGTAGGGCTCCAGGGGAGCCCTAATTCTTTTACGGGGGGAGGCGAAGCCTCACGCCGGCCCCCATACTTTTTAGGTAGGGCTCCGTGGGAGCCCTAATTCCATGCGAGGGGGAGGCAAAGCCTCGCGCTGTCCCCCATACTTTTTAGGTAAGGCTCTGTGGGAGCCCTAATTTCGCATCATGCGAGGGGGGCAAAGCCTCGCATCTTTATACACTCATGCCTGCGCGGTGGCTTTGTTTTGGCTTGCTACTGCTTTTTCATTGAACTGGGACGAAATGCCAAAAGGCACATTTGTTTTTGTACATGCCCTCGGCCGTGCAAGGGCGACAGGGGGCGGTTTTCCAAGCGCAGCTAGTTTTTTCATAGAGCTATGGATAGAACTTTTGGAGACTCTTTGCATTCCATGTATGATCCAACTGCTAACCCTCCGGTGTCGCGATGTAAAAGGAGCCGGCCCACGTGCTGCGGGTGATGACGTACGAGCCCTCCCATTTGGACTCTAGCTTGCCCGTAGTCGCAGGATTTGCGGCCCGCTTGAGGACCATGTCGCTGGGTGCCAGGGGCGAATCTTGACCTTTCTGTTGTATGCCCGTGCGACACCTTCGCTGTACTTGCCCATGGTTGATATGGCCTGTATGCGTTGTTCTTTGAGGAGGTCGAGGGAGACCTCCCGTCCTAGCGGGTCGGCCTCTGCTATCGCTCGGTGGGACATGGCCGTGAACTCTCCCAGAGTCATGGCTTCATCGCTGAATAGGAGCTTGAATGGGGAGAAGCCCGTAGTTCTTGTTGGTGATGTTCTGAGTTCCCATAGAGCTTTCTATAGCTCTTCGGGCCAAAGTCCCTTAGGTAGGCCCACGAGGCATTTTTTTCAACTCCTCTAATAAGTTGCCATTGGCCTGTTTGACTACTCCGTTAGACTCGGGGTATCCGACGGAAGCGAAGCATACTGTTATGCCTAGGTCTTGACAAAAAGCGCGGAACACCGTAGAGTCGAACTAGGTGCCGTTGTCGGTGATGATGTCGCGCTGCTGTGATTTTGGTGACTAGCTCAGCTCAAAGCAAAACAGAGGTTGCTCTTGGTCACCGGGTATGGCCCGATGATATCTAGCCCCCACCGCGCGAAGGTCGGATGGGGGGCAGGGGTTGCAGCGGGAGTGCGGGCGCTCTTGTGTTGCGACTGACCTACTAGCACCCCTGACAGCGCTGGACGAGGTCTTGGGCGTCCCGGAGCGCTGTGGGCAGTAAAAACCTTGGCGAAAGGTCCTCCCCACGAGGCCCCGAGGCTCCTTATGCGCGCCATAGAGGCCCTCGTGGATGTCCTTTAGGTGGGATTGACCCTCATTTTGGGATATGCAGCGTAGGAAGGGGGCGTAGACGCCCCCTTTGAAGAGTTCTCCAGCGATAATGTGGTAATTTCTAGCCCAATGACAAAGGCGTTTTGCTTCAGCCGCATCTTCGGGTTCCTCGCCTGTGAGGTACTTGATGATGATGTCTCGTCAATCTGTCCCGGTGACTAGGAGCACTAGGCATACGGCCCCTCGTACTTCAGGGGCCGCCCCTCATGCTTCAGGCATAGCCCCTCGTGCTTCGGGTGCCACCGAGGGTTCCCTAAGTGTCTCGTAAAAGACATCTTGTAGGGGGCCTTCGCCAGAGCTGGCCATTTTTGCCAATTTGTCCGCTGCCTCGTTGTTGCCCTTGGGGATTGCTTGGACGGTGATGCTGAGGAAGTGTTGGCAGCCACTCGCACCGCAGCCAGGTACCTAGCCATTTCGGGGTCCTTGCCAGGAATGACTTGTCGAAGTGGTCTACCACGAGGCGGGAGTCGCTCTTGATGATGATGCGCTTTGCTCCCAGTGCTTTTGCCTTGCAGAGGCCCAACAATAGCGCTTCATACTCCGAAGCATTATTTGTTGTCGGGAAGTCTAGGCAGGCGGCGTGGACACGCTCCGTCCGTCCGGGGCAACCAAAATGGCCGTGGCGCCGGCTTTGGCGACGCACCAAGATCCGTCGGTGTATATTGTCCACGGAGGCTCAATTACGGCGGGTGGCTGCTCTTCGGAACGTGGGGTCCATTTGGCCACGAAATCCACCAAGGCCTACAATTTGATGGCGGTTCGTGCCGCGAAGGAGATGTCGAAGAGCGCCAGCTCAGCCACCCACTTGCCTATTCTTCTAGAGGCGTCTTTGTTCCGCAGCATCAAAGCTAGCAGGTAAGACGTCAGGATCGTGATGGAGTGCGCCAAGAAGTAGTGCTGGAGCTTACGCGAGGCCATGAGTAGGGCATACACCAGCTTTTCGAGTTCCGTGTATCGGATCTTGGCCCCTTGGAGGGCCTCCGAGACATAGTATACTGGGCGTTGGTCGTTGCTTTCTTGGACGAGGACTACGCTCATCGCCGATGAGGAGGCAGCGAGGTACAGTAGGAGGTCTGCACATTGCTTCGGGCTGGTCAGGCTTGGTAGCTGGGCGAGATATTGTTTGAGATCTTGGAATGCCTTCTGACAGTCGTTCGTCCATCGGAACGGCTTCGTTCTCCGGAGGGTTCTAAAGAAGGGCAAGGCCCGTTCCGCGAAGCGGGACAAGAAACGACTGAGGGCTGCGAGGTGCCCCGTCAGCCTTTGTACCTCCCAAGCGCTGTGGGGGGCATCTCTTGGATAGCCCTAATAGCTTCGACGATCGCCTTGAAACTGAGGACGGTTTCTCTTGAAGAAAGGGAGGATGATGCGGCCAGATTATCTATAACAAATGTTTCTGATTTTTCTTGTTTAACACTTGATCAAAACAATGGGCATGACATTATCAAGGCTCATGCAATGCATGAGGACGTCACGCATGCTGTTCAAAGCCAAGGAAAGAAAACTTCATGTATGCATATTGTATTTGAGCGATGGATGGAGTCAGGCCATGCATATACATGTGCATGCATGCTGTTGGGTGTGTTTGATCTAGGAGGAGGCCATGTAGTGCACGTCAAAGAGTTTGAGTTCCTCGAGTTCGACATTGGTACATCCAGGGAAGGCCACTCGGATTTGTTTAACAAAAAGGATATTGTTTCGGCCAGGAAATTACGTCTACGTTTTATCTTTTCTCTATGCAATCTTGGATGGGGGCCACCAAGTCAACCGAAGCCAGTTCAATAAGGAGAGATGGCGCACTAGAAGTTAATTTTAAAATTACTTGTAATAGAATAGTTTAATATATTTTCAACAATTAGAGTAGCTTAATTTTCTAATTAAAGTAGGAGTTTGCAATAGGATTAGATTTTGGATACTGTTCACGCATTGTTCACCGACTCGGATTACTGTTCATCCGTGGTTACTGTTCATCCGGATCTTAGTAGTGCTTGCGTGGGAAGCTATATAAACCTCCCATGGCCGCACCATATAGGTGGACAAGTTATTATTTAGATAATAAAATCAGAAAAGCCGTTTTGGCGCATATCGTGTGTTCATGAGTTGTGAGATGAGTTGAGAGATTGCAAAAGAGTTAAGTTGAGAGAGAGATATCAAGAGATTGCCATCTATTGCTAGTCTTGGGTGCAAATCAAGAACACTTTTGTTCTTGGATTGAATCGAAGCATCTATAGCTACTTCCTTACAATTCAATCTACTAGATTGATTTGTGAGTTGTGCTGATTTCTTGCAATTCAATTCGTTCGAATTGGTTTGTAAGATTGCTATTCTTCCTCAAGCTATCTAATTCAGGTACTGTTCATGCTGCGTGTGTACTGTTCACCGAACTAAAGAGAAGGATACGACGATCTACTGATCTTCGTGTCTACCGTGAAATATTGGGCCACATTACGCATCAACTACACGTTGATCTGTAACATGATGATTGGGGTATTTAATACCCCGGTACTTAAGCAAGTCTAGCATGTCGCTTAAGTACAACCTATAACTAGTATTTACCACATAGTTACTAGGGTGACATGGAATAATGGATTCAATTATCAATGAATGGCATAATAATTAATTAATCATCAAATGGGTATTTAACTACCTTAAGCTTTAACATATATTTGATTAAAGAATTAAAGCATGCAATTTTGGTAATTTAAATGAATATAATTTACATAAAATGTAGGCTCAAAATGATCAAAGTATCCAACTCGCCTTGGTTAAAGGCAAGAGAGTCTTGATATTCTTGTGCTTGATCAAGTTGGAGATCTCCCGCGTCTTCGAATCCTATTCGGACGAACATACCGGAAAAAGGTACAAACAAGCAAAGAGAGCAAATAAATACACAAGAATAAACAAATGAACTCCAAGTTAAACAAAACCTATGCCATTAGCAAGATCTTGAATTTTCAAAATTTTATAAACAAATTTCATAATTTTTGGAGCTATAACGGAGGAGAACGGAGCTTCCGAAGATTGAATTGGAATTAAATCTGGAAATTAAAAAGGAAGGAGAGAGAATCGGCCCACTAACATGTGGGACCTGGTGAACAGTGCCGGGTTCACATGTACAGTGCGTGGACCGAAGGTCAACACGCACTGTGCATGGTCTACAGGTCTACTAGTCCACGGGAGCAGCAACGTGGTGGGGCCCACTTGTCGGTCACAGGGGAGGATGAGCCGGGTGGTTAATTTAAATGGCACTCCTTACTGTTCCGTGGGCCCAGGCGGCAGTGAGACAAGCTTTACTTAAACCGGACATCAGTTAATACGAATGATTGATTAATTGCTAAGACAAAGATTAGGGGGAGTAATGAGGTCACTGTGTTGGTCGGTCGTTCTGACCAACAGAGAGGCACACGGGTGCAGGGGACCTTGGCTCGCCGCCGGTGGGAGAGGGCATAGTAGCGCGGGGGAGCTACCAAAATGGAAAGCCCATGGTGAGGTGGAGTTGGTGGTGATGGTGGCGCGGCCGAGGAATGGCCGGAGTGGCGGCGCGGTGGAGGGGAGCGGCGGCGAAGGCACGACCACGGTGGTGTGGGCGGCTCGGTGGCGATTTGAGCCGGAGGAGGGAGCACGGGGTGGTGTACGGCGAGGTGGACCTACCAGGTCAACAAAGGGGTCCAGAGTGGGGTGGTGGTCGGAGAAAGGTGGTAGAGAAGGAAGAAGCCGGAGTTGGGGGAGAAGGTCGAATCCGGCGGCGACAGTGGACCAACGCCGAAATGCCTTGAGGGGAAATGGTCCTGGGCGTCAGGGGCGCGAGGTGACGGGGGTGGCGCGGTGGAGGCGGCGCCGGAGCGACGGATTGCCGACGGAGTGGCACGACCAAAAAGGGGAACGGGCGGCTCTTTGCGGTGGGCTTACCAGGGGGGAGGCGTGGGGGAGAACAAGGGGCACAGGGGCTCCTTTTATAGGCGGCCAAGGGGGGATGAAGATCCGTTGGTGGAGAGGGGGGCTCTGGTGGCCGCAAGGTCCCGAGGTCGGCGGCTGGCGCGGTTTCACGCATGGAGGCGCAGGCGGGAGCCGTGGGAAGCGGGGAGATGACGAGGGCGGCGATTTGGGGAGCCAGGCGCTAACGAGGGCCATCTTGGCGCAGGCGCACGTTTCGACGGAAAGCTCTAGAGCGGCATGGCGTCACGGCGACTAGGCAAGGCGAGGAGGAGGGCGCCGAAGTCGCGAGCGGTCAGGGGAGTAGGTGTGGGAGCTCGTGGGTGGCGCAGAGAGTGGTGGTAGGCGCTGACGACCGAGTGCACGAGAGAGAGAGAAGAAGGGAGGACTTGGGCGTGACCGGCCGGCTGGAGGAAGAAGACAAGGAGGATGGGAGCCGGGCCGAGGTGGACCGAAAGGAAAAAGGGGCCGGGTGGAGCTAGGCCGAGAGGAATGGTTGAGAGAATGGGCTGGCCCAAAGGAAGGTGTGAGCTGAGCCCAAGAAAAGAGAAACAAATTTGAGAGGAAGGCCCAAAATCCAAAAAGATGAATTCAAACCTGAATTTTGAATTCAGGAATTGCAGAAAGGTTTGAAACACGAACCCGGGCTTAGAGGAAACTAGCGAAATTTGAGAACATAAGCTAATTTGAAAATACGAATGAAAACAGATAACCAAATAGTATTCACTATTCATATCCAAAAACGGGGACATTACAGATGTGGTGTGGGCGGAGCGCGGGGGGAGGGGGCGGTTGGGGGGGGGGGGTGTACGTCTTCTCGGCGCCACCGGTGAGCCTCCCACTCCCAAGATTGTTTCTTGGCCCCAATTTTTGCTTCTTTTGGGGCAAAGATGGTTTCTTGGACGTCTTTGAGCAGTTTCTTGGGGTGAAATGCAGTTGATGAAGAGGGCATTTCCTTTGTTTTATTGTTCTTGGTTTTCTTGGAAGGGGAAATTCCAATGCAGGCTGAATGGGCGATGGGGAGGAGGATTTCTTGGAGTTTTGTGTTCTGGGTGACTGGGTGTAGAGACAATGCATGGATCTAAGGATGTTGGGATCTGGGGGAGCAGAATGCAGGATGGCGGGGAGTGTTTCTTGGCTTCTAGAGCTCTTGCATTGTTTCTGAATTTTGGTCATGTCCAAAATCTTCGTCCCCTTTCTGAGTGATGAGAAGATGGATGAAATTTAATGGTTTCAGGGGAAATGATGCTCCTATGTAAGAACTAATGAACGATCAATATGCTATCTGTGGAGACATCCTGCTTCTTGTGTTTTCAGAAGTCCATGCAAGTCTTCTCTCTGTTAGAAGAATATGTAGCATCAAGTGGTATATAGTTATCTCTTTATGTGATTATACATGGCACGTAGGGACATACAGGGCACATAAGGAATAAAGAATTCGTAATTTAGTAACAACAGTAATATATAGTTATCTCTTTATGTGATTATACAAGTTAAGTGATGCTGAGTCTAGTCTATCTTTGTTGACTCTATGATTTGTTTAAACGTTCTCTATTTTCATTTCATGAAGTCCAGTGTATAGCTATGCTACGATCCACTAAAGTAAAATATCTGAAAACCCTACATTGAAGTGTTACTATTTATAGCATGGCATGCAAAATTCGTAATTTCAGGTTGGCCTCATAACCATAACCTTCACATTTTTTGTAATAGACTCCTTACTTATGCCATTAGAAACTCTGTTGTTGCTAGAGAATATGTTATATATTAATGTTTCTGGACGAATTAACCTATTCTGTCCATATTATCCTTTCCTGAAGCTGCAAACTATCTTCCGACAGGTAGGAACACCGGCATGAAGTGCAGCACCACTTCTTATTATGTGTGTAGTGGTACTAACATTACAAATGGTAGCATGTTGTAACTTGTACTTCAGTTAGTGCTTTTCTTGTTGTACGAAGTGTGGAACTAATTGTATCGTAATTGCAAACTTTAACTTAATTGTCAGTGTCAATCTGTCGTCGTTACCTATCTCTGCAAAGCAAGATATGACATCGCTCTGCAAAGCAGGATGTTACCTATCTCTGCAAAGCAGGACGTGACCTTGCTCTACAAAGCACGACGTGACCACTCTCTGCAAAGTAGGATATGACCTCACTCTACAAAGCAGGACGTGACCACTCTCTGCAAAGTAGGGCATAACTTCTCTCTGCAAAGCAGGATGTGACCTCGCTCTGCAAAGCACAAAGAGATCACTCGACTGCCACTATAGAGCCGCTACAGCTTCGCCCGCTCCTGCTATAAATACAACGCTACTCGGCCAGGAACTCCACACCAACAGCACTACCTAGATAACATGTACAAGGAGAAGGAATGGGAGCACAACCGCAAGCTTTTGAAGGACTAGGAGGCTCCCCAGCAGACCGCCGCTCAGCACAGGGCGTTTAGTCAGCAGCCTTACACTCGCCACTAACCTCCGAAGCTCGTCGATCTAAGGAGGCTGCCTCGCAGTACGCCCAACGATTCTGGGTCGAGCCACGCCCACCTCCTATGCTTGTTGAACGCCCTCCAGAAGGGCCCCCGACAAGGGTGGCGCCACCCCTCTACTGGTGTCGGGACGCTTGCAAGTGCGACAAATCAACCGACGAATGGACCATTGGGCAACGCTATTGGTGCTGCCCAAACTTCTGCACGGACTACACCAACTGCAGTTTTAACACACCGAGCCACTGGCAGCCGGTAATGAAATCGCATTTCAGTGCACACCACTATTTTGCTTCCCGTTACGCCATAACCATGTCTCTCTTCCCACTGCAGTCTCTGCCACGCCTATGCGACTTTAGCCAGTGGATCGACGACAAGATCCACCCCTGCGACATGTGGATTCTACTATCACAGAAGAGGTGGGCCAAGGAGGACTGCGAGGGCCATGAAAGGTGCTTCGAAGAGCTGCAGGCTGAGATGGAGGAGGAGAAGAGGCAGGAGAGGCTGCACGAGGAGCAGGAGCGCAAGCATGCTAGGCGACGTGAGGTCGAGAGGGCACGGAATAGGGCCATCGCGGCGAAAGCTAAGGCCCAAGGCAAAGAGTACAACGCCGAGCTGGGCCACAAGGACAAATGGCCATATTCCACACAGTAGTTCGACCCTCTTCGTCCACATGTCCCATGTATTTATAATTCCCTAAAGGCATGAGTGCACCGTCCTTGGTTCGTTAGCCTACGTGCCATGTAACCCCTTTGTCGGATCAACTGTCACGTTGTTATCGTTGCGCCATTTCTCCAAAGTTCTCCACCGTGTATGAATTCTCTGATATATCGCAATATCACTTACCTTTCTACTTATGAATCATTGCTACCTCAATCGTCCTCACAAAATTCTTTGAAAAGTTATCGCACTACAATAACATGCGGCGATCATAAAATGTGTAGGATCGTTAATGACAATCAGAGGGGGGTGAATGATTGTAATCCTTAGCGGAAGCTTTTTCCTCGAATCTACTGTCTTCTGATTATTCAACTTGCTAATATAGTAAGAATACGAAAACAAAAAAGACAACAAGCAGGATGAAAGTAATTTCTCGGCACCGTAGCTACAGTACGCGTTACTGTAGCGAATTATAGAACACAATGCACAGCCACAATGCAATCTAATCACGCTCGACCAAAGATCCACAGTTATCAAATTGATTAACTCAACGCACAGCAGAATCAACGCCTCATCCAAGCACATGCATGCAACACAAACCACAGCCACCAAAAGCTATCTTATTAACTCAATGCATAAAGTGTTTCTCCTCAACACACGTGATGACTTGACATCAAAAAGCCATCATCACGTTCATGTCAGAAGGCACATACCTATAATCCAATTTCTCTCTCCTCTGTCTCCTGGTCACAGACGATGCAACAACGGCTGCACCTTTTTCTTCTCTTCAGATCACACGCAATCCTGCCGCCGGTACCAAAACAGCCTTAATGCGTTCTGTTTGGCCGCCGCACCAAAGCTTTCTTCCGAGCCGTGCCCGCCCCTAGATCGGTTTTCCAGGAGATATATATCCACAGCCGCCAGCCCCTAGTCTAGTCTCACACGAATAGAACTAGGACTCCGGACCATATTCAACACGTACACGTAAAGCCTAAGCAGTCCATCATGCATGTGGCCCAGCCCATCATGCATATATCTATTAGCCCTTAATCACTTAATACTCGTCAGCACATCTACTACATGCATCTCCATCTTTGATCTCCATGCACCCCAACTCGAGCTCGACCGTCTCCTCCAGCATCCTCGACCCTCTGGACCATGACTTCGCACCAAGTCATCTCCCGGTCACCGCCGTAGACCACGATCGTCTCCGAGTTACCCTGCACATGCAAAGACCAAAACAACATATTTTCCCGGCACAAGTTCTTCCCAACTTGACCGACATTAGTCCACACACACCACATGTCTCAAATAATATCAATACCCAATATTGTCAATTATTCATCAACTAAAATATACTAGACCTAGCCACATGGTCTAACAAAATGTTATTGCGAGTCTAACAGATTTCATACCCTTGAAAATCTACGAAAATGTTATTGCCCTTGCTTTTGGTATAATCTTCTAACAATTGAGTTGTGCATCAGTTATGCAACCTCTTTCAACTAACTTGCTAAGATTTTTTATCCTGAAACATTTTTATTCTTTAGATAACTTCTCCGATTTCTATACATAAAGTTGACAAAGTATATGCTTGAACCTGACTTTTCAGAATTGCACCCTTTTTGCTTGGTGTGAGGAATCTGATCTTAATCCAAATTCATAGCCTACTTTTAGTAGTCATCCTGAACCAAGCAATCCTCGTGTATGTAACACCCCAAACAATCATAGGGCTGGCGCTACAACTTTAGTTAATGTTAGTCCTCAAGGTGCTGGCGCTACAACTCTAGTTAATATTAGTCCCCACGGAGCTAGCGCTACAACTCCAGTTAATGTTAGTCCTCAAGGTGCTGGTGCTACAATTCCAGTTAATGTTAGTCCCCAAGGTACTAGATCCAATGGTAATTGGCCGACGTCGATGTGTAAGTGTACTGCTGGGAAGTGCAGAAAATTAACAATTGAAGGGGTAGGCTACTATGTATGTCCTATACCAAAGGTAATATGGCACTACGGTCTTGGTCGACCAAGACGCCGGGCGTCTTGTCTGGCGACTCTGATTGCAAATCAAGACGCTGGGCGTGCGGTCCTAGTGATGTCGCACACTCGCCGTGCGGACGCCCTGACATGTCGCTCCCACGTCAATTCTGCTTAGTGGATGAATGGTCCAGATGACATTTTTGCAAATCTCGTGCGCTCGGTGCCATTTTCGCTAATTGCTCCGACAAACCTGCTATTTTTTCCCCTTCCCTTTTCTTTTTCATGCTTTTTTCTCCTTTTGCGAGAAGAGGCTTTTGCAATTTGAAGAGTATATAAAAAATTCTGGACAAATTACACAATCAAGTCCACTATGTACAGAGTCTTAAAAAAATCTTAATGTTTGGACCTCATTTTATATATTAAAAAATTTCCTACAACAGTATACATAAAATGAATTTTCTAGAAAAATTCAAAACAGATAAAATTATGAAAAATTTACACAAGCAAGTACACTGTGTCGGGAGACTCAACAAAAAAATCATAATTTTTGGAGCTCATTTACTATATTTATAAATTCCTACAAAAAACAAATTATGAATGCTAATTAAATCGGCACTAATTAATTAGCAATGCTAATTGCATGGCACAGTGGAGAGCCGCACATTGGGCGTGCAGACGTGGCGTCTCCGCACGATGGTCGTGCGGACGTGGCACTACGCCGCACGTCCGATCGCCCCTCGGACGGACCTGGCTCATCCGCGCGCCGCTCGGAATGACGAGGGCGACATGGTGCAACGCCGCACGTTCAATCGTCCCTGGGACGAACGTACGCGACATTTCTGCAATTGCGAACGGGCGGATGACATTTTTGCAATTGCGCCTCCGAATAGCACCAAATACGCAAAAAAAAAATCGAATACCCAGAGTATATATATATATACTACAGTACAAACCCTAGAGCTCATGGGCCATATACACATATACAAAACACCCCCTTCAAACTCAACATGGGTCAAGAGGATCTGAAACATTGAGTTTAGAGAGATGAAAGCAATGTTGGTCTCGAGTTTGAGCCTTGGTGAAGAAATCAGTGACTTGAATCTCAGAGGGCACATACTAAAGAGCAATAGTCTTTTGTTGACAATGAGAATGTGTGAAAGATGCATCCACACCAATATGATTTGTCAGCTCATACTTCATTGGATCAGTAGCAATCTGTATAGCACTAGTGTTGTCACACAGGAGAGATACAGGAGTACCGCATGACACACCAAGATTAGCTAAAAGCCAACGAAGCCAAACAATCTCTGAAGTAGTAGTGGCCAACGCTCGAAGCTCAGCCTCAGCACTAGACCGTAAAACTACAGTCTGTTTCTTGGACTTCTAGGCAATAAGCGAAGACCCAAGAAATATGCAATAGCTAGGGATAGATCGTCGATCAACAAGATCACTCGCTCAAGTCGAGTTAGAGTAAGCATGAAGCTAAAGCTGATTTGACCGAGAATAGAAGAGACAACGGCCAACAGTCCCTCATAGATAGCGCAACACACGTAGCAGGTGAGCATAGTGAACAGATGTAGGAGCAGAAACAAACTAGCTAAGCATATGAACACAATGAGCAATATCATGACGTGTCACTGCAAGATAGACAATACTCCCAACAATATGACGATAACGAGAAGGGTCTTCAAGCAAAGTGCCATCAGTAGGGTGAAGCTCCATAGGAGTAGCAGCTGTCCGACTGTCAGTGAGACCAGAACGAGCAAGCAAATCCTGAATATAATGCTGCTGAGATAGATAGTGGACATCATATGTGCAAGTAAACTTAATCCCCAAAAAATAACGTAGAGGACCCAGATCTGACATCAAAAACTGCTCACTGAGCTGTTGGTTAACAAAGGCAATGTACTCCTTGTCATCTCCAGTAATCAGCATATCATCAACATAGAGTAAAAGCATAGTACGACCACGTGGAGATGTATGAATAAACAAGGCCGGATTATGATTACTCGGGACAAAACCAGCAGCTAACACAACTAAACTGAACCGCTCAAACCAAGAACGAGGAGCTTGTTTGAGGCCATAAAGAACACGACGAAGGCGACAAACATGACTAGAAGGAGCCACAATACCCTGGGGTGGTATCATATAAACTTCCTCCTGCAAGTCACCATGAAGAAAAGCATTCTTCACATCCATCTGAGATATAGTCTAAGAGCGAACAACAGCCACAGCAACAAGAGAATGAACCGTTACCATATGAACAACAGGAGGAAATGTCTCGTCATAATCACGACCATGTGCCTACTAAAAACCACGAGCAACTAGTCGAGCCTTGTACCTCTCAATAGAGACGTCAGATTCGGTCTTATCTTTAAAAACCCACTTGCAAGTAATAGAAACAACATGAGCAGGTAAAGGAACAAGATCCCTATTAGATGAATACCCAAAGTATATGTACTACAGTACAAACCCTAGAGCTCATGGGCCTCATGGGCCATATCTGCACATGGACCATATATGCACATGGGCCATATACACATATACATAGCATGTTCAGGCTTATCACTGTTCTAGTAATAAACCTAGATAACTGCAGTTTAAGTCCCTAAAGACAGCTCCATTGGTAAAAGGAGACTTGGCTGTCTAGTGGAGTATTTCTTTACACATAACAGATAGGGAAAACAGCATCCCTTGCTGTTGTGCCCAGTCAGTTTTTGCCACACAAAATGGCCCTACCTGTACAGCTTCGACACAAAACACTTACGATTTCAAACGTAGCATATCTTGGAAGGTCAACTTCCTCTATTCTAGTGATTCATATGGCAGAGACACAGGCACCTCCCAAAGATCTTTCACTGTCTACCGTACAATGCAATGATCCTTCACAGCCACCCCTGCTTCTCAGCAGATTCCCTGAAACGACGTTCCAGGAAGACAGAATGACCCAAGCTGGTTCCTCCGGGCATCACTTGCCTGTGAATTTCATACTCCCTCTGCAGACTCCTTTGGTATTCCCGGGCAAAGTAAGAGTCGTCACCTCTTCCTAGTGGATCAACAATAGGTCTCTGCTGATACCAAGGCTGCTCCTGAGGTGGGCTACTACTTGTGATTCTGCTCATTGGTGGAGAAATGCCGCCTAGAGTGGGCAAAACATTCAGTGGTGGCTCTGGGATTCTGAACATTGGCCGGATAATGCCCTGTTGATGAAAATAAGGAGCTCTTACTGTGCCTTCAAAGTTGACTGGAAAATCTGGATGTTGCTGCCTTTGAGCGAGTCCGAGGGGGTAAGGCTCCAGAGTTTTTGGCATGCGAACTGTGTGGACTGGTGGAGGGCATGCTGGAACAGGTGGAAGCGGATGAAATGGTCCCTTGTCAGTTGTGTCGGGATGGACACTGCTGCCTCCAGGGAATGAGATTGAACCAATCCTGGTTCCACGCACTTTCTTCGGCTTCTTTATGTTTCCGATGCGGAACATGAAAGTGAAGCAAGCACCTAGAGGGAAAGGTTCATCGCATTTTGCACCATCTCCTCTCTTTGGGTTATATCCGGGGTAATCTTCTTTTCGAAAGCCAACTTTCTTGAGCAGAATAAGAGAAGACTCAGAGGCTAGTTGCTCGATATCCCATCTGTCATACGGCTGTCCTATCTTGTGGCTAACGTGGATTTCACCATAAGGCCAAAGAAGGTGTCTAGCATTGTCAAAAAAACTCCCCACCAGCTCCCTATGCAAGCTACAGGTCAGAGCAACAGATCAATAAGAAGTTAACTAAGAAACAGAAGGTCCTAAAACAGCATTCTGTTAAAGCATTAGATTTGGAAAAAGTTTCCTGGTTTAACTAAATGCAATAAGAAACAGCAAACTACTTTATGACCATTGTCAGACAAAAATTAGGCCTCTTATGGTCAATCCTATCAATCTTACTTCATATGTATGGGAAAACTACTACTTGCAAGTTACAACAACAATTTTATGCTGTAATTTAAACGTCTTTCATTAGAAGAGAGTACATACAGAGAAATTACTAGCAAAAACTACAGTGCGGCACAAAGAGAAATGATCTAAAATGTTATTTATATTTAGAGAAAATTGCACTATAAATCCCTGAACTTGCGAGGTTGTGTCACTTAACTCTCTGAACTTGCATTTTACTTTATCAACCCCCTGAACTTGCGAGGTTATGCCACTTAACTCCCTAAACTTGTATTTTACTTTCTCAACACCCTGAACTTGTGAGGCTGTGTCACTTAGCACCCTGAACTTGTGTTAAAGCCAAGTTCATCGGATGCGATATCGGTGGACTGACTCATCGCCGCCCTGTTCCGGCCGTGTTCATCGTCCCCTTCACCTTACGCCAACAAAAACGGATTCTTTGGACCCGGGAATGCTCTGTGCTCCCGCCTTCGCCGGAGCTCCACTATCGTAGCTTGCCGCTGCCCTCGCCCTTGCCTCCTCTGAGTCGGCCGTGTGAGAGAGAACATTCCCAGTGCTGGAGTAGGGGCACAATACTTCTCTCTCACGGTGATTCACCAGCTCAGCCTTTTCTATTAGCAAACGGCCAAATGGACTTCGTACAGGGTGAGTAGCTTCTATTCTGGCACTAGGAATGTACTTCTCTCTCTCATGACCGACTTAGAGAAGGCAAGGGCGAGGGTGGCGTCAAGTGCGATGGTAGAGCTCCGGCGAAGACGCGAGCACGGTGCGTCCTCGGGCCTGAAGAATCCGTTTTTGTCGGTGTGAGGTAACGGGGACGATGAACATGGCCGAAACAGGGCGGCAACGAGTTCACTGGACTCGGAGGGGACGAAGTCGCCGTCATCGCGTCCAACGAACGTCACTTCAACGTAAGTTCTGGGAACTAAATAGCACAACCTCGCAAATTCAGGAAGCTGATAAAGTAAAATGCAAGTTCAGAGAGATAAGTGGTACAACCTCACAAGTTCAGGAGGCTGAAAAAATATACAAGTTCAAAAAGCTAAGTGACACAATCTCGCAAGTTCAGGGACCTACAGTGCAATTTTCTCTTATATTTATAATATGCATAAAGAGCTACAGGAATTTCAAGCAATGAAACTATGTGAAGTGAGAGAGCTCAAAAACTCAAGTTTAGCCGTTAGCAACGGTGGCTACTGCCTAGAATCAAAATTGAAAAAGGGAAACAACTTCCTAGAGATTCTATCCAATGTCACTCGCACATGCACATAGGTTCTCTAAACAAACCCACCAAAGGGCTTAATTGCTCATACACAGATATAGCCTTAGGAATACTAAATCAACTTTAAACTAAAGAAACTCGCTAAGACAAATTATGATCGAAGTTACAACCAATCCACATGGCAAACGGTAATACCTTTCTAATCTAGGAATTAAACAAACATTAACTGCAAAAAAAATAACCAGAGCAAGAGAGTGCACATACTTGATCATATGCACCTGGTCCTCTTTTCCTTTGAACCCAGCATGAGGAAAATTAAAGACAATCCTATCGAACCGTCTCATCATCAGGGCAGTGTGAAGCTTCATTGTTTTCGCATCGACACCATGCAAAACTGTGGCCCCCATTCTTTTCAGTTCCATTATATTTGATTCTGCTTTGCTGTATTTGATCTTCAAAGCCGCTGTCCAAGTGGATTGCCCACAAGAAATACAGAGAAAATAGATAAATAGAACTAACAATTATCACAAAATCACAAAAACAATATTATCTCTTTGAGCTTATAAGGTAAGCAGGGGCAGCTCGATGCATATGGAGGCCTTATGCCAGTATTTGGAGTGAAGCAAACAGGAAACTTGGAAACTACTGAAAAATGACAGATTTTCCTACAGAAACTGACAAACCGTCGTGACTACATGAAGCTAAATAGGATATTTTTATGAGATAGACTGATATAGTGTTTTTGCTGAATGTTAAAGTTTTCACTGATTCATTTCCATGTATTTTTTTTTCCAAAGGTATTTTTCTAGGGTCCTAAAGCAATTACTCTAGTGGCTTTACCCTCGGGTCGCCCTTGACACAAAGATGTTGCTGAAAACCGTAATAATGTGGATACAATGGGCTGTAAGGTACAAAATAATATGAAAGCAACAGAGAGGCTACTCTAAGTTCAAAAAAAAAAAAGGTTACTCCAAACAGCTGATCAGCAAAACAGATCAAGGGGCTCGGTATCAATAGATAAAACTAACTAACCAAACCTAGGTCCATTCAACTGTACGGACACACGTTGTATTTATCCAATGTACAGTTTTCAGGTTCCAACAATGCAAAATGCAGAAAAAAAAACTAGATATAGCATCATGCTTGCTCAATGCACGTGCTCCTTCCATAACATACAATGTCTAGCTGTAAGAAACAATACATCACACAAATAGGACTTTTTTTCTTCACAATTAGATCATACAAATCCTTAGCAAAAATCACTGATGTCTCTGTTATGAATAGCGCTTGTATTCATCATGAGATCAATGGGCCAATGTATATACAAGTACAGGTATAGTATATATGCAGATAACCCCTTATACAATAGGAAAAATACACAGCTAATAATATATATATCTAACCCCCCTCAAACTTATGGTGAATCAACAACATGAAGTTTGGGGAGATAGAAGCTGTGCTGGCTCTGGTCTGTGCCTTTGTAAAAAAAGTCTGCTAACTGAAGTTCTGCAGGCACGTACTAAAGAGCAACAACCTGGTCCCGCACCTGTGTCCGCATGTAGGAAGCATCAACATCAATATACTTAATAAGCTCATGCTTCACCGGATTTGTAGCAATGCTAATAACCCCTGTACTATCAGACAAAGAGGAGTGAGTGCTGAATCTGAAATACTAAAATCCTCAAGTAACCACCGTAGCCAAGTAGCCTCCGCTGTCAACAAAGCCATAGCTCGCAACTCAGCCTCAGCACTCGAACAAGAAACTGCTGTATGTTTCTTAGTCTTCCGAGCAATGAGAGAACCACCAAGAAAAACACAATAAGCAGAGAGAGACTGGCGATCAGAGTGATCACTAGCTCAGGTGGCATCGGAATATTCCTAGAGCTGTAAAGAGCTAGAAAACTGAGAAAGAGTGCCCTGCTCAGCAAGAAAACCACGAAGGACTCCTAACAAGTATTCCCCAGCAAAGTCAGCACGAAAGACATGAATAGGAGAATCAAACTGAGTACGGATCATGGTGGCAAAAGTCTAGTATATGGATAAAACCTCACTACGAGATGACATAAAGTATATCCATGTGTGGCGAGAGAAATCATCAATAAAAATTATATAATATCGATGACCTCCTTTCGAAACGAAAGGAGCCAGACCCCATCAGAATGAACAAGATCAAAAGGACGCTGTGACACTGACTTACTAGAAGGATAAGAAAGTTGAAGTTGTTTACCAAGCTTACAACCCTGACAATTTAGAGAAACATCACCAGATACAGACCCTAAAAGACCACGACGAAGTAAAAAAGATAGACACGACCCACAAAGATGTCCCAAACGATGATGTCAGTATGCCACTGAGCAAAAGACACAGTAGAGGATGTAGTAGAAGTGGCGGCGACGGTGGAGGCGACAAGACTAGCAGGGGCAACGGAAGGAAGATGAAGCCAGTCAAGCTCCCAGAGACGCTGTGAGTCACGGCGTCGAGGGCCAATACCAACCAGAGTCCCCGTACGTCGATCCTGAACACAACAAGAATCAGAATCGAGAATAACACGACAACCATGATCAGTGAGCTGACCGACAGATATGAGCTGCACGGTTAGTTTGGGAACATGGGAAACAGCAGGAATACGAAAAGAGGAATTGGAAAGAGTGCCTCGTCCTGCGACAGAAAGAGAGGTATCATCTGCTGTCTAAACAGTGATAGGAGCAGCTAAAGGACGAATAGAAGTGAGACTGGTGGAATCAGATGTCATATGAAAAGAAGCACCAGAGTCAAGAATCCAAGGTGATATACCTGAGGAAGAAGTAAAAGATAGTCTCTCACTAGAAGACTGTACAGCAGAACCAACAGAACCGAACGGTGCAATAGCAGTCATGCGACGCAGCAGTGTGAGAAACTCCTGAGAATCAGAAATACCAGAGCTCCTCTGAGAGGAGAAACCACTAGTTCCCTGTGGAGGATGGCTACCATGACGTAAATCCTTCTTCTTGTAGCAGGTCTGTTGTACATGTCCATCCTTGTTGTAGTAAGTGCAGTGTAGTCCCCAACCAACAGCAGCTATCACTAGTGAAGGCACCACTGGTGAAGGAGTAGCTGGAGGCATAGCTGGTGTAGAAACTATAGGAGCTGCCAGAATCGAAAGAAACGATGGTGACAGCAGCAGACCCGCAACACGAAGACGAATATCCTCAGCACGAACAGCGGCAAGGGCCTCCAACAAGGTCACACGAGGGTGGCGCGCCAGCAATTGAGCACAAGTCTGCTCATACTCAGCCCGAAGACGGGTCAAGAAATCGTAGATACGACAAAGCTCTAGGTGAGACTGCTGACGCTGATAGCACTAACACATGTAGCAAACATCGGGTCCTAAAGAGTCAATCTGGCGCCATACTACAGACAATTGGCCATAGAACTCGTCCACAATGGCATCTCCCTGCTGCAGCGACTGCTCCTGATGCACAACAGAAAGATACAAGGAATCACCAGACGACTCGTAGCGGTTGTGCAGATATGTCCACGTCAACTGTGCTGAAGCCAAACCAACCACATCCCCAGTGAATTGCACCTCCATACTAGCAACCAGAATAGTAGAGGCACGGGCATCCTCATCAATCCATGTCTTGTAGGCAGCATACTGAGTCTGAAAAGTCTCCATAGCATCCTCAAAAGCATCAGATGTCTCCTTACTAACATCTTTGGAAGTAGTCTTCGGAAACACAAGCTTAGCAGGTGGAGCAGGACGAGGCGGGCAAGGCAACTCGTCGGTAAGAATATCCCAAAGGCGTTGACCTCGCATGTGGAAATGCATGTGCTGAAACCAGACTCGATAATTGAGACCATCAAAGATCATCGGGCAGCGATGAACGAAAATAGTGCCCATTGGTAGGCGGCGCTAGACGGCGCGGCGACCAATACAACGAAGTATAACAGGCAGCGCTGGATGACGCGGCGGTTAAAACGACGTTTTTTCACCTTTTTTCTTCTTCTCTCAGGCCGACTCAATTTAAGCAACCCGGCCTGCGAACGAAAACCAAAGCCCGCACCACACCACACAAGAGAGCGCCACGCAGGGAACTCGAGAGCGCCGCGACGGGAACTAAGGTTCTCGGCAGCGGGCGGCGGCGGCGATGGCTTCTGGCGACGGCGGCGGTGGCGGTAGCACGGCAACGAGTGCAGAAGAAGAGATGGCCAGCTCGATTCAGCGGACGGCGAGGCTGGCGGTGCCGACGCCGGGTGAATCCGGGCGACCCAGATGGAAGACGATGACGAGCGGCGCGGTCCAAGCGACGACGGGGGATCGACGACGACGGGAGCCAAAGGCGCTCGCAGAGGCGGATCGACGACGACGGGAGCCGAAGGCACGCATGGAGGCGGATCGACGACGACAGGAGTCGAAGGCGCGCACAGAGGCGGATCAACGATGACGGGAGCCGAAGTCGCGCGTGGATCGACGACGAGCGCGCGGGGGGGCTTGAGGCGACGACGGGCAGATCGATGAATCCACCCAAGCAAGCGATGACCGGAAGAGAAACCAGCAGCAAAGCCAGGTGGCAACCGGAAGAAAAACTGGCAGCGGCATGACAGAAAAACAAACCCTAGGTTTGCTCTGATACCATGTTATGAATAGCGCTTGTATTCATCATGAGGGCGATGGGCCAATATATATACAAGTACAGGTATGGCATATATACAGATAACCCCTTATACAATGGAGAAAATACACAGCTAATAATATACATCTAATAGTCCCAATGCACGTGCGCGCGCATGGCCTCGATGGCCACCTGGAACTCCTCCACAGGCAACGCAGCCACATCCTCAAGCTACCTGCTGTCGGCACTGCCGGACATCATGAGCGTCTCCAGGCACTAGACGAGCAGCGTCGTGCCGGCCCTAGCCGCCTCGTCACCGAGGAACACCATGCACGACCGCAGCACCAACGCGGCGTGCCCATAGTCCTCGGCCACCTCCTAGAAGAAGAAGTCTTCCGCGCGCAACTCCAACCAGTCCGTAGCTACCCACATCGCCGCGAGGTTCGCCGACGATAGTGCGACGTCGACGAACACGTCGGCCGTGAGACCCGCCGGTAGGTCCATGGCGATTTCGCTGCACTCCGACAGCTGCCGCTTCAGGTAGCTGCTCTACGACGCGATCGGGTCCTTGTGCAAAAGGAAGCAATGTTCTTGGACATGAACGATCACACCCGGCTTGTACGATCCATTTGCCCGCAAGCATTCTTGCACCGCATTCCTGAGCGCCGACAGCAGGGACGACAACTGCACCACCGACGTGGCCGACGGGGACGACATGGTGGGCGAATTAAAGCACTCCTCCTCCTCTTCCTCCTCCTTCAGCATGACGACGTTCACGGCATGCTCGCATGCCACATCCATTAGAAGAGTCGGCTCATCATCCTCTTGGGCGTTGGTGAGATACACCCATTCTTTCTTCGTCTCATCACACTCGGACGCGAAATGGCCGAACTCCCAACAATTGAAGCACTGGATCTTCAACTTGTCGAACTTTCCACGGTGCTTCTTTTTGTCGCCGTCTTGGCCATGGCCAGGGCCGCCGCCGCGCCCGCCATTCTTCTTTGTGCCGCTGCCAGAGCCCTCGCTGCTCCTATTCTCTTCGGCGGCTTTGACCTTCCACTCGGCACATGTGAGCAACAGGTGCTCTCCTTCTTCCTTGTCACGCCGCCGCCCCTTCAAGCTCTCCTCGTATGCTCTCAAGCGTCCGATAACCTCCATTACCGACATCGCCGATATATTGCTCCATTGCTCAATGGTGCCCATAATGGGTAGGAATTTGTCGGGGACGGAGCGTAGGAGCTTCTCCACGACAGCGCTCTCCTCCACCTTGGTACCGAGAGCACGCATCTCGTTGACCATGATGGTGAGCTTCAAGGCGAACTCAATGATTGTCTCCGAGTCCCCCATGTAGATACGCTCAAACTCCCTTTTGAGAGTTTGAACACGAGCCTTCTTGACGTGATCTTCGCCGACGTGTATCTCCTTGAGAGCGTCCTAAGCCTCTTTTGTCGTCTCCTTCTCGGATATGACCATCACAATGGCCTCCGGCACGGCTTGGACTATGACGACGAGAGCCATCTGGTCTTTCTTTTCATCGACCAATTCTTCACCCTCCATTGCCGCCCACACTCCTTGTACTCACATGATGATCTTCATCTTCACCGCCCACACCCTGTAATTGCTCTCCATGAACATGGGGTATTGGAGGGTCACAACTCTCTCCCTCATCAGTGCCCTTGACGTCGCACCGTCGTGGGTGATGCCGCTTCCCAGCGACCTCTCCGGCGACTTGTCACACGTCATGATCTTGCGCAATCACAACCTAAGCTCTGATACCAAATATTGGCACACGGGGCTAATCTACACACACGAACGCTGGACACAAACACACACAGTGAAAACACGAGAGACAGAGTGATTTTTGTGCTGCTTCCCAATATGCAGCTTTTCTTGGTTTTCTTCTCCTTTTATTCTAATCAAAAGACACACTACATTTACAAGCAGTCACAATGCAGTCACTAACAACTAATTGATGCCGTTACAATGCAGTCACTGACTACGCCACTACGCCATAAACTTTATGCACACGAACGTGCCTCAACCATGTAACGCCCCATGCAAAGAAACTGGAACAAAGACGTTATAAGACTTAAAAACACTAAACAGCATTCAGGATTATCCAACATATTCCTGTGTAGTATGAGCACCAAGAGAAAGCGGAAAGGATCGAACCGTAGGAGTCTAAGGATGTCGCGACGAGGTTCTCGCCGGAGCCAAACGCGGTGGCGAGCCCCCGCGCGAACGAGAAGTCCCCATCGCCGACGAGCAGTGTACTTTGCATCGAAGAGTAATGTTTCAGCCACTTCACCCCCTCCTCTTCTGTGGCGACCCGATCTCCGGTAGGAAGTCCGGAAAAGTCGACGTCGCGCAGTTCGGTGCTCATGGGAATCTGGGATGGAGGTGGGGAAAGTAGAATCCACTTAATCGTTCAAAAGCTAAAGGAGTCTTTCAATCATATTCGTCAGTACCTCCGACCACACCGGTATAGTTCTTGGGACGAAATATTTCGGTGCCGATTTATACCAGCGCACCATTCCAAAGCTAAATATAATAATATATAGTTATAAGTATATATATATATGTTTAATTATATACACATCAAATTTCACTTATAATATTATTTTAAATACATATTAGTAGGATCAAACATAACTTATAGTTCATTGAGTACAATACATGGTATTATCAGTTCCGCCAGTACGACCGGTATTGACCTTTATGACCAATATCGAGACTATTACGGAACGTAGGGCAGCAAGCACCTAGGACACGGTAGGTCACCTCCTATTAGTTTTCAGCACAGCACTGATGATAATTTTGCTAATTTATTTGAGGAGACTATTTTTGTTATTTTGTGATGCAACAATATTATTTTAGCCAAAACTATCTGATCCCTTGCTCAGTAATTGAGAGGGCGTATGTCATGCTTATTCGGCTATTTCCGCTGTAAGATTCCGTACTGCTCAACAGTGGGCATATAATTGAGAGTACCGAGAAAGCAAATTCTCTGGGGGAGGCCCTCCCCCCACACCGTTGGATCCTCTCCCTCACCTCTTGCACTGTAGCAAATGAAGGGTGGATGCGAGGGGTCTCTCCTGAGGCCCTGTCTCAGAAAATTTATTTTCGAGTACCGACGGCCAACCCAGTAGGACTGGCCGACTTGGGGAGGAGACTGGGAGGCAAAGTCTAGTAGCTCAGCTCCTTTTTTCCTTGCTGCAGTCCTTTTTTCCTTTTTTGGGTGAACTCTTTGCACAGTTTGATTTTTCTTAAGACGAACTCATCCATTGCAGCACAAGGCAGATTCGGATTCCCCAAATCGGTGCGATGATGAAGCCAGCTTGATCATATGTGTCCTATTTCTCCTCCTCCTTTGACTTCTCTTTTTTACTGTATTAGTGCAACATTGCCACCAATTAAGGCAGCAAGCAGCCATCAAGGCATCAATTCGTATCACTTCTTATCACGCTCAGACTCAACACAAACAAAGAACTTGCACGTGTGGGGTGCCCAGGCCTTCCAAAGCGCCAAAGCGGCTTAGCACAAGCTAACCGGACTGAGCCATGAAAGGAGGATAAGTAGGCTGAAGGCGAGGAATAAACGAACAAGGACTCCCATCTCCAGATCAGCACGTCTTGCTCCCCTTTGACAGAAAACGAAAGTTTATCCCAAAGTCCCAGAAAATCCATGATGGTTTGGACGTCCAGCGCCCCCTGAATCTCTCTTACCCAGCGTCTGTCAGCCAAACCTTCAGCCACCGTACGCTTCACCTTGGCCGCCGATGATACTCGCGCCACCAAGGCAGGTGCAAAGCTCTGGATAGATATTCCATTCAACCATCTGTCTGTTCAGAACCTAGCTTCAGCACCATTGCCCAAGATCACCATGGCTGATGCCTCGAGCATGCATCTTTCGATGCCATTGGAAGGATTCGGGAGCCCCTGCCACGGTTTTTGGAGGTTAGTTCGCTGTAGCCATCGTTTTCTATATCAATCCGGGGCTGGAATTTTAGCATATCTACAGTCACTGCAAGCTTGCCCTCCAGAATTTTTCCCTCTGAATTCTTCTAATTTTCGTATTACTCTGTATGCCTTGCCTTGCACCATATGAGCACTTTGCACTAGACACTAGATCGTTATCAGTTTATCGTACTCATTTTCCGTATATGAACCGAACTTTGTCTATCTCAATTCTTGACTCAAAAGCTTCAAACTGCTGCAATTTGTTCCATTGAAAAAACGGCTGCAATTAGTTTTTCCTCCTTTCTTTCTGAACAATTTCACAAGGCTTTTAGTACACAAGTACATGCAGAACAACTGCACAGAGATAGAACTAACTCTATTGTGAAAAGAATTATTGTTTCTGCCTTTCTAAGTTGATTATATTTTCTTCTTTGAAGATCTGGATTGGCCAGAATCGTTCTTTGCTGCATGGTTGGCACGGGCACCTCCTCTCGTCAATGAGAGCTCTCAGTTGAGCAATGTCGACTTACAATTTATGTTAGACTATGTGGTTAGGTCTAGTATACTTTAGTTGATGAATAATTGACAATATTAGGTACTAATGTCATTTGAGATGTGTGGCGTGTGTGTGGACTTATGTCGGTCAAATTAGAAAGAACTTGTGCTGAAAAAATATGTTGTCTTGGTCTTTACATGTGCAGGATAACTTGGAGATGATCGTGGTCTACGGCGGTGACTGGGAGATAGCTTAGTGCGAAGTTATGGTCCAGAGGGTCGAGGATGCTGGAGGAGACGGTCGGACTCGAGTTGAGACGCGTGGAGATCAAAGATAGATGGATGCGTGTTGGAGCTACGGAGGTGCGATTCGGAGGCTACAAGACGTGATAATTTTAGGGTGTTTAAAATTAGATTGGATTGAATTGAATTGTGTAACCTGATATATAAGCCCACGTATTGGACCCATGTATTTGGGTTGTACATGGATGATTAAGTGCTAATAGGTGCATGCACTACGGGCTAGCGTTGCATGCATGATGGGCTGGCGTTGCATGCATTACGGGCTGCATGCTTGATGGGCTAGCGGCTGAAGCGATAGTTCTGGGTGTTGTGGGATTAGATGACGTGATGGGTATTTAAGTTGATGGGATTTTGGTTGTAGGTTTTTGGGGTGCTCTCGGCTGGTGGCGACTAGAGTTCTTTACGGTGAAGGCATTAGGGCCGGCGGGTGCTGGATTTTTGGTACGCGGCTGTAGCTGGTCTTCTTGAGACGACGGCTGTAGACATACTTGTAGCAGCTTGAATCTTGGATTTGTTTATTGCTAGCAGTCACAGCCTTTTGGTCTTGAGTGGATTCGGTATCAGCAGTGCTTTGATTTACTTTTGTGATTCGGTATCAGCAGTGCTTTGATTTACTTTTGTGATTGGCTTTTGGTCGTTAGCTGTCAATCAAGGCCTAGTTTTTGTCGGGAGAATTTATTGTTTCCTCTATTGATTTTTGTTCTGCCCGAGCTCATCTAGTGCAGCAACGTTGCTGCATCAAACGCCAACATCACGTGACTCGAGTCGGGATCATCCATTCATTCACCCGTCACCGCATCCAGTGAATAGAAACCCAATCTTACAGACACCGGCGCTGCAATCAGGTTTTTGTTTTTCGCTGGATTACATCTACATCAAGTTTTATTCGGTGCGAAAAATTTTCTACAATCATTCACTCTTCTCTCCTCCTTTTTTATTGTCATTAACGATCCTACAACTTGTGTGTTCTATTATCATCTTTGTTTCTTTAAACAACTGGTGTGTAATAATGCATGAGGTGATATGCAGTATTGCTATCCCATGCTTTATCATTACAATGTTCTTGGTCTTTCGTCGCTCATGTTTGATGGTTTGCAGCTACTGTTCGAGGTATTATGTAAGACAAAGTGATCCATGTAATAATCTCCAAAGCTACAGTTACTTTGTCGATATGTAAGTGTAAGGCACTTGAATGAACTGAAGTAATTTAGTTTCTATATGCAAATGTTTATGTACATAAGCGCGGAGGAAAGGGATCCTAGTGCGACTGTGTTTTGTAAGCAGACGGTAAAGCTGCATAGTGTTTTGCTATTGCCTCTGTTCTGGCCATCGGATCGAAGTTCCAATGTTCCAAGTTGAACGTTCCATCTTTGCCTTGGCCCTGTTTAAGTATATAGTTCGTGTACACACTAGCAATGTTACACTGAAAGCTACATATAGTTCGTAAGTTTCTTGCAAAAGAGGGCGGTAACTGATCAATGAAGTCGTATTACAGTTAACAAGCAGATGCAAAACCCTACTTCAAGTACACAAATGACATCAGAAGTATCGTACAGGAAAAAGAATGCTTGCAAGTAGCAACCATTGCCTCATAGAAAAAACACACGCTTGGTTCAGACTTATAACTGTACCAGTCATAGACCAAGATAACTACAGTCTGAATTCCCACAGACAGGTCCACTGCAAAAAGAGACTTAGCTGCCTAGATGTAAGTATTTCTTTACGCAGATAAAACAGCATTCTTTGTGCTGTTGTGGTCAGATTTTGCAACACAAAATGGGCCTATCCGTACAGCTTGGACACAAAACATTTATCATATCAAATGTAGCTGTGAGGTGATGAGCACCGGGAGCGGAGGCGGAAGGGAAGAATCAACTCAGAAAGATGAGGATTATGTCAGAACACCGTACTAGACGACGCGGATGAACAGGACGGTGATGAACAGTATCATGATGAACAGTGCACGAGCAGGGTATGGTGCAAAGGGGATTGGGTAACACCCAATCCTTTGCTGATTTTCATTTATGCATATGTTGCGTATATAAAGGGATACAAACTGACTTGGAAGGTATTTTCCTTCCTAATACAATAAAGACTAACTTGAAAGATATTATCCTTCCTAATGCAAACTTCCCTAATGAGACTTTTCTATAGTAAACTTGCCTAATTGCAACTTCCTAATTTGAGGATTCCAAAACTGCCGCTAGGGTCGGCTGCGCCTCCTCCTAAACTGCCGCACATGACATCTCTCACTCCGTTCACAAACAGCTCGTCCTTGAGCTAAAAATAGGGATAAGACGTCCGAAATGCGATAACGTCTTCACATGACGTATCAGCAACGTGTAGTCCTTCCCATTGAACCAGAATTTATCGCTTATCTCGAGACAGGCGGGCACGGATCACCGTGGCCGGCGTGGGAATAACTTGGCCATGAAGGAGGGGCGGCAATGACGGTGGATCTTGAGGAGGGAGGCCTTCATACTTCTTCAAGAGATTTACGTGAAAAACATCATGTGAACGTGCCAAATTGGGCAAGTCCAAGTGGTACGCGGCCTCATTAATCTTGGAGATGACGCGATAGGGCCAAGAGCCGTGCTTCTTCTTGACCAAAAGCACAGGCGTGAGAAAGGCAGAGCTGTTGCGCCGGATAATGCCCTGTGCCAACATGGCAGTGCATTGACACTCCAACTCGTCCTTTTGCAGTGGGTAGATGGGCCAAACCACCACCGCGCTGATGCCCAGCGTGAGGTGGATGCGGTGGTCGCGACCATGCGGCGGTGGGAGCCCACGTGGGTCGTCGAAGATCGGCGAAAATTCCGCGAGAAGCTCCTCCATGAGCTCCCCTGCGGCTGCTGCCGTGTGAAGGTGCGACGCTGGTCGGGCCGGTGCGACGCCCGAGCCAGTGCTGACTGGGCGGCAATTCCCCCTTGGCCCCTATCCGTGCGGCGGTTTCTCCATCTTCGTCACCCTCCTCACTGGCGGGGTGTCCCTCCATACGCGCCAGGATAGTAGCAAGAGTTTTTGTCGTATCCTTGGCGAATTGGCGCATCATCTGTTGAAAATCCTCGTTATCACCGTTACTCGACATGGTGGAAGGAGCACCGGTTGCTCTGATACCAAGATGTCAAGGGATGAGCACTGAGAATGGAGGCGGAAGGGAAGAATCAACTCAGGAGGATGAGGATTGCGTCGGGACGCTGTGGTGGACGACGCAGATGAACGGTCGTGATGAATAGTGCACGAGCAGGGTATGGAGCAAAGGGGATTGGGTAACTCCCAATCCTTTGCTGATTTTCATTGATGCATATGCTGCATATATAAAGAGATACAAACTGACTTGGAAGGTATTTTCCTTTCTAATACAATAAAGACTAACTTGGAAGATATTATCCTTCCTAATGCAAACTTCCCTAATAAGACTTTCCTATAGTAAACTTGCCTAATTACAACTTTCTAATTTAAGGATTCCTAAACTGCCACTAGGGCCGGCTGCGCCTCGTCCTAAACTGCCGCACATGACAGTAGCATATCTTGGAAGGTCAAGTTCCTCTATTCTAGTGATCCTTGTAGCAAATACACACGGTCACACACACCTAGCGATCCTTCAGTCTACTGTAAAACGCAATCAACATTTCCAGCCATTCCTTCTTCGGAACAGATTCCCCGAAGCGAGGATCCAGGAAGACAGAATAATCCGAGTTCATTCCTCTGGGCATCACTTGCCTGTGCATTTCTTACTCCCTCTGCAGACTCCTTTGGTATTCCTGGGCAAAGAAAGAGTAGTCACCTCTTCCTAGTGGCTCAAGGATAGGTCTCTGTTGATACCAAGGCTGCTGATGAGGTGCAAGGAAATTGGCACCTGTGATTCTGCTCATTGGTGGAGGAATGCCGCCTTGAGTGGGCAAAACATTCAATAATGGCCCTGGGATGCTGAACATTGTCTGGATAGTGCCCTGCTGATGAAAATAAGGAGCTCTCAGTGTGCCACTAATGTTCACTGCAAAACCTGGTTGTTGCGTTTGAGCAAATCCGATGGGGTAAGGCTCAAGAGTTATTGGCATCTGGACTGTGTTAACTGGTGGAGGGAAATGTGGCCAAGGCCATGCGCTGGAACAAGTGGAAGCGGATGAAATGGCTTCCCTTCAGTTGCCGATGTGTCAGTATGGGCTTTGTTGCCTCCAAGTGATGAGATTGAACCATTCCTGTATTCATGCACCTTCTTCAGCTTCTTCAAGTCTCTGATACAGAATTTGAATGTGCAGCAAGCACCTAAAATGAAAGGTTGATCGCATTTTGCACCATCGCCCCTCTTTTGATTATAACCAGGGTAATCTTCTTTCAGAAAACCAACTTTCTCAACCATAATAAGAGAAGATTCAGAGGCTAATTGCTCTATATCCCATTTATCATACGGCAGTCCTGTCTTGTGGCTAACATGGGTTTCACCATAAGGACGAAGCAGGTGGCTTGCATTGTGAAAAAAACCCCTCACCAGTTCCTTGTGCAAGCTGAAGGTGAGATCAGAGAAAAAGGTTAATAAGAAGTAAACTAAGAAACAAAAGGCCCTAAAACAGCAGCCTGTTAAAGCACTAGATTTTGAATGAAAGGTTCTTGGGTTGACTAAATGTAATAAGAAGCCATCAGCTAACTATTTTATGACCATCAATAGTTGTCAAATGAAATTTAAGGTTCTTAGTTTCTTATGATCAGTCCTATCAATCTTATTTCATATGTACGGAAAAACCTCTACATACAAGTTACAACAAGAATTTTATGCTGTAATTCAAATGTCCTTCATTAGTAGAGAGTAGATACAGAGAAAGAACTAGCAAAAACTGCCATGAAGTGCTGCACAAAGAGGTATACGCAAAGGCCCAGGAATCCAACAAAAATGTTCTTCGTTTATTCTTCTTAAATTAAAGGTTGGCACATGAGATCTTTTTGGCTATAAGATATAAAGAAAAATGCCCTCTTAACTATAGAGGACAGATAACTATGATCTGTGTAACTTGCCTAAAATGTTATTTGCGCTTATTGTAAGCATAATGAGCTACAGTTTACTTCGAAAAAACGAAATTATGTGACGTGGGAGAGCTCAAACTCAAGTTAAGCAGTGAGCAACGGTGGCTAGAATCAAAATTGAAAAAGGAAACAACTTCCCAGATATTCTATCCGATGTCATTTGCATCTGTGCATGTGTTTTCTAAACAAAACCACAAAACAGCATAACTCCCCATACACATATAAGCCTTAGGAATACTAAACCAACTTTAAGCTAAAGAAACTCGCTAAGAGAAATTATGATATAACCAATGCACATGACGAACGACACTAGATTCCTTAATCTAAAAATTAATCAAACATCAACCGCAACAGAAATAGCCATAACAAGAGAATGTGCATACTTGATCATATGAGTGTGGTCCTCTTTTCCTTTGAACCCAGCATGAGGAAAATTAAATACAATCCGATCGAACCGTCTCATCTTCAGGTCAGCATGAAGCTTCATTGTTTTCGCATCAATGCCATGCAATATTGTGGCTCCCATTATTTTCAGTACCAATATATTTGACTCTGCTTTGCTGTACTTGCCCCTCAGATCCTCTGGCCAAGAGAATCCCACGAGAAATACAGAGGAAATAGATAAATACAACTAATAATGATCAGAAAATCACACTAACAATATCATCCCTTTGAAATCTTAAGGTAAGCAGCAGCAGCTCAACACATACAGAGGCATAAAGCAAGAATTAGGAATGAAGCAAATAGGAAACTAGGAAGCTACTGAAATATAACATTTTTTCCTAAAGAAACTGACAAACAGTGGAGATTACATGGGAGGTAAATCAGGATACTTCTATGAGATATACTGATATAATTTTTTTAATGAATATTAATGTTCTCACTGGTTCATTTACGTTTCTTTTTTTCAAGGGCATGTTTTGCTTTAGTGGCTTTACCCTTGGATCGCACTTGACACAAAGAAGTGCTAAAAGCCATAATAAAGTGGATATATATTGTGCTGCAAGGTGCAAAAACCATATGTGAAAGCAAAAGAGAGGTTACTCCTAACAGTTGATCAGCAAAACAGATAAACGAGTATCAATGTCAAAAGACAAAGCAAGAAACGAAACCTAGACTCATTAAATTGTACGACCAACAAGGCTTATAAAGTATAAACACACATTGTACTTGGTACATAACTACATACCCAATTTACAGTGTTCAGGTTCCAAGTTCCAACAAGGCAAAAAGCAGAAAAACTAGAAAATAAAAATAATGATCCTTCCATAATGTACAATCTCCAGCAGTAAGAAACAAGACATCACAGACACAAATAAGACATTTTTCTTTATAATTAGCTTCAGTGAAATATTGCCAAATAGGAAGAAGCCCGTTTCCAAGAATCAAGAATACACTAAAACAAGCTTCAAAAGCACCGCACAAATCTTTAACAAAATTAATAGGGATTTTTGCAACAACAAAAAACCACCTGCATGTGGGGGAGTTAGTCAAAAACCCACCTGCATCTTAAAGTTCGTCAAAAACACACCCGCAAGTTTTATGTGGTTGCAAATCCACCCCCAAGGTCTAATTTACTCGTTAAAGCTCCTACATGGCACTTGCGTGGCAATCCTAGTAGATATGTCTTGTGGACTATGAGTAGGGAAGATGTGCCAGCGTAGGGTAGGGCGCACGAGCCGAGCGCCGAAAATAAAGCGTAACGCAAGAGCAGGAGAATAGACAAACAAGGAAGAAGAATGATCAGGAGCGATCGCCAACGTTGAGGCCACGCGGGAGAATTGTTGTGGTCTGGATGGACTTGGATCTAATCTCCAATTAGCAGTTCTTGACTTCTAGGAGATTCAGCGAGTAAATTGGCCTTTGGGGGAGGATTTGCAAGCACATAGAATTTGTGGGTGGGTTTTTGATGAAATGTAAGATGCAGGTGGGTTTTTTGACAAACTACCCCACTTGCATGTGGGTTTTTGCAAAAAAAAACCCCCAAATTAATATTTTCCAAATGTATATATTAAATTACTTCTATGTATTTTTGTAGTATGTTGCAATTGAAATAGCTCTTTTATCACCACAATGTATCAGCACCCGTTTTAAGATAGCATTGATCTTAACTTAGTAAAGTGTGTCAAATCCTTCCTCAACCAACAGAAGATACCACATTCTACTAGAATCTTCAAATTAGCACATGGTATTCTTGTATACCTAATGGACTATCCCTCGTATTCCCATCTCCAAGGCACAAAAGGCCAAAAAAGCATAATCCAAACTCATTGTATGTAAAAATAAAGACGGCATCTTTACACGCCGCAAGAGAAAGCGGAAGCAATTGAACAAATAGACGAAGCGATTGAACAGACCATAGGAGTCGAGAGACGTGGCGACGAGGTTTGCGCCGGAGCAGAACGCGATGGCAAGCGCCCGCGAGAACGAGAAGTCTCCGTCGCCAACGATCAATATGCTTTGCATAGAGGAGTAATGCTTCAACCACTTCACATCCTCCTCCTCTTCCTCATCATCCTCTTCTGCCTCCGCCATCTCCTCCTCTCCTTCTTCCTTCTCCTCTTCCTCCTCATGTTCCTCTTCTGCCTCCTCTTCCCCATCCTCCTCTTCCTCTTTCTCATCTGCGTCTTCTGCCTCCACCTCCTCCTTCTCTGACTCCACCATCTCCTCCTCCTCCTCCTCCTCCTCCTCCTCCTCTGAAGTTTCCTCCATTCGGTCGACGGCGATCGCTGGCACTAGCCTCTCCCACTCCACTAGCGCCGCCTCCTTCCCGTCAACCTCGATTGCTGGTTCCCCCTCCGCTGGCAGCTCCTCCTTCCCAGCGACCGCCGGTACGTCCTCCAGTGGCGCCTCCTCCCCGCTCCCGCCGCCGATCGCCGCTGCGACATGCCCTACCTCCGGCGAGGCCACCGCCATGCGTGTTTGTGTGCGTAGCCTCGTGTGCGACGAATGTGCTAAGTTGTGTGGACTCGGGTCCAACTCGACGCGGACGGCTGCGGTCCGAGGGTAGGTGGGGCCTATATGGCAGCGGGTGGCTCGCGTTAGGTTTTTCTGAGCCGGTCTTGGAATGGATTCTTCGTTAAAATTATTGGGTACCGTAGTTGGCAAGCTTAGTCTACCTCGTATACAAATTTAGAATTGTAAAAATAATAAAAAAAAATAAGAATATAATAGTAGATTGAATACAAAGATATGAGGGGCTTCTTATTTCTCTTTATTTCTTCATCAATCGATCAATCGTTTACAATAAATAGCACCCCTTATTTATAGGCTAGAGACCCTGCTAAGGTTTGAGATAGGGAGCCCATACATAGGCTGGCTTCTAGGTCAAGCCTATAGTTTCCCAAAATTCCCTCTTGGGTATCCATCCTCACATGTTCATGTCTCGTCAAAACTCTATAAAAACCCAGTGAGAAAAATTTGGAGAAAGAGCACATGATACAAGTTCTGTTGTGTTACACGAATTGTCTCATTAAAAACCTTAGCTGAGAAACTCCAAGAAAACTCGTCAAGAGAAAAAGAGTACAATCCACTCAATTTCATTTAATCTCCAGGATTTACTCTTTGGGTACTCGATCTTCGTGATCAAGTTTCAATAATAAATTCGTGAAGATTCTCCCCCCTGAATTTTGTATTTCTTTAAGTCTCATCATTCCAATTCCACATATACACCTTTCAAAGCTAGATACTAGAAGTGACTTAGTGAATAAATCTGCAAGATTTTCACATGCTTACTATGCAGTAATTTAATTTCGTTCATCTTTTGCAATTCATGAGCATAAAAGAACTTGGAGTTGATATGCTTTGTGAGATGGCTCTTCACATAACCCATCTGCACTTATACAACACAAGCTGCATTATCTTCATAGATAATAGTGGGGGTTTGTACAGCATTCAATCCACACAACTGCTAGATGTGGTGAATCATCCGCCGAAGCCAAACACATTCTCGTGAGGCCTTGTACAGTGCTATTATTTCCGAGTGGTTCATTGAAGTTGATACAAGACATTGCTTAGACGATTTTCACAAAATTGCGGTTCCACCACATAGGAATATATAGCTTGTTTTCAACTTGGTTGTATACGGGTTCTACAGGTACCCAGCATCTGCATAGCCATTCATATTCAGGTCTTAGTTCTTTCTGTAGAACAGACTAAGTTCTTTGCTTCCTTGGAGGTATCGGAAGATGTCCTTCATTCCCTACTAATACATTTGGTAGGTTCTGCACTATACTTTGCTAGTAGGTTTACGGCAAATATAATGTCTGGTCTAGTATAGTTTGCTAAATACATGAGTGATTCTATTACACTTAAGTATGAGAGTTCTGGTCCTAGGACTTCCTCCCCCTCTTCTTTAGGTCTGTACGTCTCTTTGTCTTACTACAAAGATCTCCCGACTATTAGCACTTTTGAAGGGTATACCTTTTCAAAGTCGAACCTTTCTAACACCTTCTGAGTGTAGGTTGACTGATGTACTAAAATCCCTTCAGGGGCATGCTCAAGCTGCAAGCCTAGACAATATTTGGTTTTATCCAAATATTTCATTTCGAACTCCGACTCCAGGTGAGAGCTTGCTTTCTTAATACCTTCTAGGGTTCTAATGATATTCAGATTATCTTCATACACTGAGATTATACAAAATCTATCCTGAGATCATCGTATAAATACACAGAAATAATTCTCATTGTTCGTGTAGCCTTTCTTGCATAGAAAGTCGCTTCAAGCGATTATACCACATCCTACCTGATTGCTTAACTTCGTACAATGACTTTCTGAATTTCACTGTATAGATTTCTATTTGCTCTGTTTTGGCTCGGGACAAGGATACATTCAGGTACCTTCATATGAATGTCCGAATCCAATTTTCCATAAATTTATGTTGTTACCACATCCATCAATTTCACTTTTAACTTCAAATTTACTGCCATTGAGATTAAATATCTAAATGGTGGTGTAACATCCCAAATGTATAATTAGGGTTATTCAAGTATAATTATATGTGTAGAAATTAAAACTTTTTCTCACATCTTGAAAACCCCTAATCTCTTATGTAATTCTTGTCTAAGAGTTGTGTAATCCAAAAACACAAAGCTCTTGTTGACCAAAAGTCAAACTCATTTTCCAGTTGTCTAAATCTTGTGCCAAACATTTGGAATATATTTTCCTTGGTCCCAAAACTGATATGGGACCCCTCTGAAAAATATCACAAGTTGTAAAACTAGTTTCATAAATTTTAGAGGTAAAACAATCCTTTAAACAACCTTAACGAATTTCCTGAGAAAAATGCATTGCATAATAACCTCTGGAAATTTTATGCAAGGTTAATCTCATTGTTAGCAAGCTCCAGTTAAAATTTCATCAAATTTGGAGTTCATTTGCTATCTCAAATAATTCTGCTAAGTTTCAATTGTTAAAAACTAAATTTAAAAGCCTACACTTTGTTCCTTGGGCTAGCCACTTTGCAAAGTGGTCCAAACCCAACCCCATCGACCTCCTTCCTCACCTTGATGAGGTCGTAGCCGTTGGATCCAATCCAAAGGCCACGACCTCCCCTCAACCAACGCACCTGTGGCCTCCCTTCAAGTCCTCACGGACCGCGTGGACCTCCTCGGGTCAACGTGGGCGCCAGACCTCCTCATGGTCAACACCGCAAAGGCTTTCCCACCTCATCAGTCGTGAACTGTTGGATCAAAGATCCACGGTCATGACCTCCCCTGTGTGTTAAATCCCAAAGACCTCCTCACCTTGTCCAGGTCATAGCCCTTGGATTAAGATCCAACCGGCCCTAACCTCCCCTTGTTATCAAACCTCAAAAACCACCTTCCACCTTGGCGAGGTCATAGCTGTTGGATTTACATCCAACCGCTCCTGACCTCCTCCTCTTAATCTAACTATCAGACCTCCCTTTGCACTCACTTGAGGTCGCAGCCGTTGGATTTACATCCAAAGGCCATGACCTCCCCCTCATGTTTTTAAGCTCATGTGCGGTTAAGACCTCACAGGAGGTCCGCACCGTTGGATTGGAATCCAACGCTTTGGACCTCCTGTCCCATTTTCCCACGTGCGCTTACACATTAAGGAAATCGGAGGGCCACGACCTCCCCATCCTTGATCGTGTGGCTGGGACCTCCTCCCAGTCATTTAGGCGTAACGGTTCAAAATTGTCATCCAATGGTTAGGACCTCCCCCTGGTCTTATCCAACGGTCATAAGGACCTCCCCTGTTCTTCTCCTTCCTCGGGCGCGCCTGCAAGCTCTGAGCAGTGAGTTAATGCCCAGCCTGTCCACTGTGTACTTTTCAACAGCTCTTTGCTGACCCGCATTTAATGCAGGTCAGCTTTCCGTCTCTCGGGTCAGCTCAGGCCTGCGCCTTGTCAACCTCATGTCCTTGCCACCCCATGGACGAACCCGTGGGCTAAGCTCACCATGGAGCTTAGCCCCAGCTCATAACCTTCACCACAGGCTTTGTGCGTGGCTGAGCTCCTCCTCCACTAACTGACCTCCTCACTGGCGGCTGCCATTGTCAAGGTCCTTGGAGCTTCTCAGTGGTTCAGAAGTTCCAGTGTCTCCCTTTTCAAACCCTCGCTCACTGTTGCTCCCAAAACCTCTTGGAAGTTAACCCTAACTTAATTTGTTTGGGCATTTTTCAGAGGTGGACAAAGTTGAGCTTGGAGCTGGTGCCTTGGGCTGTGAAGCTTCATTGTCTTCCCCAACCCCGGTCATCACCTCCACGACCTCCCCAGCACCTTAGGACCTCCAGGTACTCCTCCTATTAGTCCTTTAGTCGCTGGCACCCGCTTGAATGCATGTTGCAGAGCTTATGTTTGGGCACACACTTGGTTGTCGCGCGGAGCTCCTTTTTGCGTTTGCGGTTTTGGCCGTGCTGGCTTTCATTTTGCCCTCTCCGGCTCGCCGGCGTTCAAGGTCGTCGCCGCCGTTGAGAGGAGGTCCGTTGGGTGCGCATGGTTATTGCGAACCCAACGGTACCATTGGATGTCGCCGGCGAGGTCTGTATCGCCGGCGATGACCATCTCTTCAAACCCGGGTCTTTGTCGGACGAAACGGCAGCGCCGTTGTCGTTTTTAGGACAGAGATTTGCCGAGTTTAATGCGCTCATCATGTGCTCAAATCATTGAAATCATTGGGCGTCTTAAATGCATTTAACCCTGTCTTTGCGCGTATTTAAGACCTCCCGCGCGCGGACCTCCTCGTTGTCCCGCGCGCATTTATTCCATGTCCGAGCGCGTGGTCGTGAGCTCTGGGACGTCCATGACCTCCTCCGAGGAGATCTGGAGCGTCCAAGACCTCCCCTTGCGCGATCGTGGCCGTCCAGACCTCCCTGGAGGTCTGTGACGTTAGGACCTCCCTTAGGACCTCTCCTAGGTTATCTCACTGCTCATGACCTCCCGGGTAGATCTTGACCGTCAAGGTCCTCCTCGGACGATCCGAACCATCGAGGACCTCCTTGAACATCTGGACCGGCCCAGACCTCCCCGTGAGGTCTTGACGATGTAGATCTTCCTTAGGGAGATCTTGATAGTTTAGATCTTCCTTGGAAGATCTCACCGCTGAGGACCTCCCTTTAGATCTGGTCCGTCCGGACCTCCCTCATCGTTGTGGTCCGTTGGATTCTCCATCTACGGCCATGACCTCCCTCACCTCGCGCATGTGCGTTGCTAGGAGGTCCAGACCTCTGGACCTCATGGAGCTGGTGTGCGTTACCTCTGGGAGGTCTCGAGCCGTTAGATCTATGATCTGTGGCTCACGCCCTCCCATGTCCTTGTGAGCTTTAGAAATTCCAAAGTGAGCTCTTAATTATAAACTGAAATAAGGTATAAACTTTAGAATTTCATATCTTTTTCATCTAAAACCCAAATAAGGTCATTCAAATTGTGTTAGCTCTGTCTTGAACTTGACTTTAATCCAAAAATGATTGTAAGTTGAGTTCAGCTCCAGAGCACAGTTTGCCCTTAGATTTTAAAAACTAACTTTAAAAGTACACTCAAAATAATGCTTAACTTGTAAAAATCGCAACTAATGCTCTATGGGTTATTTTTGAGTGAGACCAACCTTGTTGGTTTCCTCTAATAATGAACTCACTGTGAAAATTAGTTTTGAGCATGTTGCTGTTATAGAAATGAGGACTTGTGCATTATAATTTTGTTCAAGTTCTTGTTTTTGAAAATTTGTAGAGAGTGCAATATAGCTCCAAATGAGATGAACTCAATTGTGTTATTCATCTCATGAGGTGCTGGTTTTACACTAAAAATTTTAGCTTCACTTCTGTTTTAGAAAATGTTGCCTCATAATTAAATTAATGAATAGTGCAGTTTGGTATTTTTTTAGGCTGAGCAGAATTGTTTTCCTCATAACTTTTGCATTGAGAATCCAAATCAATTGGTTCTTATTGCAATATTCCCTTAAAATCACCCTCTTGCTGCTGTAGAAAATTCAGAGAATTTGGAGTTCGTTTGTTGTGCTGTCTTTGTTGTTTTTAAATCGTTCTTATCGGTTCTTTCTCGCCTTTCCGTTAGGTTTCGACATTTGTGGTGATCCCGAGAGTGACCCTCCGCAACAAATTGACCAGCAACAGCAAGGCAAGCAGTTTGATCATTTCCATCATTGTCCCATTACTTTAAAGCTTAATATATCGTTTTACTTCTATGTATGCATGCTACTTTGTGTTAAATGTCGCTAGCAAGCCTATAGTTGCATAATCTGAGGAATTGTTTATCCTCTACTACCATGAGCCTAGGTTATTTGCTGTGGTTTGAGCTCGTTGGATGAGCTCTTATCACTTAGTAGTTTCGATTAAATTGCTTAGACATGCTTAGTAACGATAGAAATGGGCGATCATCGACTTAGTCGATGGTCTTGATCACTCAAAACTGATTATTACTCCTATATGTCCAGCACTTGTGCTTTGATTAATTTGTAAAATCAAAAACTGAAAATAAAAGATTGATTTAGACTTGGGCATATTGGATGGATGGCGTGGTTTTTGGATGTGGTGGTATGTCTGGGTCCCTAAGGACCGAGTACTTGGGTCACTAAGCCAAGCGATTTTGCGTGCTAACCACACGAGGGGCATATGGAACCCCTCTTGACTAAGTACTTTGGGCGGTGTTAATTGGGGTCGCTCGGTTGGTGTGTTTTTAAAGATAAAATGTGTGTGTGATGTGGGAGGAGCATTAGCTTCGGGTAGGTTGTGTGATGTCTCCTTCTCCCGTGGGTTGTGCGACTCGAATTAGCATTGTCCATTGGAAATGTCTCAGAGGACTTAGCCGTGCGGCATACCAAAGGTAGTGTGCCTAATGGAAAGGCGGTCCGACGTGTGGGTGCAGTGGTACACCCCGCAGGATAAAACTATTCAATAGCCTCGTCCTAGGTTATGGACATGCTTGGTAAGGTCGTTCAAGACTAGACTACAACCTTTAATTAAAACTTGACATGGTTGGTATGAACGGGGAGTTCATGCTATTGTTGTGGTGACTTGGGTTGGTCACTTCCAGGTTGTTCTTGTTGTTGTTATCATGTTATTTATCTCGTTGTTATTTCAACAATTAAAAATGCTTTGTCAAATTGCTTTCAATCTACTATATTATTGCAAATGAAAACTTGCTTCGTGCTTAAATGAGTCCAAAGCCTCATCCACTTAAATAAAGCTTGCATATAGCTAAATTATAGTTCTGTTATCTTACACGTCAGTCTTGCAGTACAATAAACAATTTATTGTACTCATTTGCTTTGCTTAACAACTTTGTTGCAGAGGAGGTAGAGCCCAAAGGGCTTTACTTTTGTGAGTTGTCTTGGTGGTTGGGAGAGCGACTAGCTTGGCGGTCCTGGTCGGTTGCCTTGTGGGCTAAAGGCACAATGGTTGGCTCTTATTTTGGGCCATCTTTATGGCACTTTTGCTTCCATTGTGTATCTTTGTAGTTTTGTTGTTATTTGGCCGAAGGCCCTCTTTGTAATAACCTATTCCTTATTAATATTAACTTCTGGTTTGTTGCTTATGTACTATGTGTTGTATGGAATTGATACATTCTTTTGTTGTGAGGTATGTATACTGCATTCTGGGAAGTATACATCTCTCGAGACTGGGTTTATTTGGTTGATAATACTCGGGTCAATTGGATGACTAAGTATTATGAGCCGAATAAACGTCGGGGTCTCACAAAAGTTGGTATCAGAGCTATACTGACCGTAGTAACGCAAGCTTGGTCGCCTTTAGGATATTTTGAAAACCTAATTTCAAAGTGTCAAATGAGGTTTGAAAGCTTAAGGAAATTCTCAGATTTTACTCCTTATCTATCTTAGCTTTCTCTTCTCATCTCACTCTAATTGAGTTTCAAAAGTTGTTTTCCTCTCTTCCCTTCTACAAAATAGTTGTTATCGATTAATGGGGTTTTGGGGAATCAATGAGTTTGGCAAATTGAAGTGTTAGCTGCCCATCTACAAGGTTTTGAAGCTTCTGGAATGGACAATTTCGACTAGAAGCTTGGATGCAAAATCTGGACAGCAAGTGTCAATTTCCGGACAGCAAGCTCAAAGGTTCCAATTAGGGTAGAGAATGAGAGGTTAAATCAACAAAAACTTGTGGGAATAAAAGGGTAAGATGTGATACTAGTTAGCTAAGTATCTAACACTTATTTCGCTGCATTAACCTTGCTCTCTAATAGTTTTAGATCTCATCTTACAATCTGATTTTTAATCTTCTCGATCAATTACTCGTTCATTCAATACGGGTTAGTTGAGTTGAGAAGTTGAGCCTTGCTTTTGGTGTTTCTTGACTGTTTTTAGAGTCTTTTAGAAGCTTCTAAAGTTGATTTACTCGCTGTTTTGGCTTTCGTTTAGGGTGATATTCTATTTCCCTAGTCGATCGCTCTTGCTTCTCTTTAAGGCTTTGATTTTCGAGTTTAGTTGCTAACCAAAATTTCTTGTAACAGATGGCGGGCCTTTTCGTAGCGGCCAAGGCGATCGGTGGTCCAGACGAGGAGCTTCCTCCTCCTCCGACCATGCCGAGGTTCTTCTTCAGATCGAGCGCAACCGTGCGGATTGCAAGAGAGTTCTACTGGACGTCATCGCGCGCAACACCACTACACTTACCGGAGCTTCGTGATGCGGGCAAGGAACGCCCATCACCGCGTGGAGGACTCACGGAGTTTCTTCGTACTCGGCCTCCTACCTTTTCCGGCCCGAGGACCCGTTGGATGCGACGATTGGGCCGTCTGGTGGAGCGAAGCTCAGATCGCGCAGATGCTGTGAGCACGAGAAGGCGCTGTTACGATCGCACCGGTGGAGGGTGCAGCTTTGTCATGGTGGGAGAACTTTCGCCATGCAGCCCGCAGACCACACCGCCACTTGGGAGGAGTTTCAGTCGCCTTCCGTCGGGCTCACATCCTGCCGGCTTGATGGAGATCAAGAAGGGGAGTTTCTTGCGCTCAAGCAAGGGCGAGCTCACCATGGAGTATGTCTACGAGTTCAACCATCTAGCTCGTTATGCTCCCGAGGATGTGGCCACCGATATGGCTAAGGTGCCAAGTTCAGCGTGGCTTGTCCGAGGAGTCAAGGACAAGCTATCCATTGTCGACTTTCCCGATTTTCAGACCTTGGTCGACAAGGCCATCGTCGCCGAGCATGCGGCTCGAGAGCTTATGGACTCCGCAAGCGCAAGTGGGAGGCCCATAAGTCATCCAGGCGCTTCTTCCGCCCCGCTTGGGCGGCCTCGGGGTACCAGTCTCATTCTTGGCGCCCCGAGGTTACCTCGCCTGTTTCTCGTTAAATCGCAGTCGTGTCTCATCCACGCACTGCGAAGTCGCAGAGCGCCCCGCGAACCCGGCTGCTTTGGGTCACGTGCTTCTCATGCAACCGTAAGGGCCATTATGCAAATAATTGCCCTAAGAAGCGAGGAGCCCTCGCCCTAATGGAGGCGCGGGGCCGAGGTGGTGCATCTCAGACCGTAAGATCGTCCGGCTACCCAAGGTGTGGGTAGTGGTCGCGTCAACGCCGCCACCGCAGAGGAGGCTCAGAGGCACCCGACGCCGTGCTAGGTACACTTTCGTTAACTCTCACCCCGCCATTGTCTTGTTTGATTCAGAGCATCTCATTCCTTTGTTTTCGAAGTCTTTTGTCTGCTGTTGGAGAGCTTCTTTTCTCTCCATTGTCGGTCCCGCTTACTCATTCGCTCTCTGGTTCGGAGTTGAGAGCTGAATCGAGTGTAGGATGTCCTATCGAGATCGAAGGCGAGGTTTCTTAGCAAACCTTATCCTTCTCCATTCAGCGAGTCTTGATGTGATTCTTGGCATGGATTGGTTGTCCCAAAGACATGGGGCAAATCGATTGCGCCAGAAGCTCATCTCTATCTAGTCCTCCCATGGCGAAGGTGTTCGCCAAGTCGCTAGATCCGCATCTCTTCGCGCTTGAAGCGAAGCCCGCTAGATATTAGCGAAGTCCCAACAGTTTGTGACTTCGTTGATGTCTTTCCCGCAGATCTTCCAGAATGCCACCCGCTCGAGACCTCGAGTTTGTCATTGAGTTGGCTCCTGCACCGCCCCTATCTCAAAGAGGCCTTATCGGATGCCACCGAACGAGTTGGTGGAGTTGAAGAAGCGATTAAGTGAGCTGCAAGAGAAGGGTTTCATTCGCCCTAGCTCATCTCCGTGGGGTTGTCCGGCAATCTTCGAAAGAAGAAGGGCGGTATTTTATGCATAAAAGGCCGATTACGCCCACGTAATGAAGTGACAATAAAGAACAAGTATCCATTGCCCGCATTGACGATCTCTTCGATCAATTGATTGGAGCTCGAGTTTTCTCCAAGATTGATTTGAGAGTGGGATATCATCGAGTTCAGATTCGACCGAGGATATTCCCAAGACGGCGTTTCTACTCGCCACGGCTTGTATGAGTACACCGTCATGTCATTTGGCTTAACCAATGCTCCCGCCTTTGTTCATGAATCTCATGAATTCGGTATTCATGGAGTATTTGGATAAGTTTGTCGTGGTCTTCATCGATGATATTCTTATCTACTCCAAGAACGATGAGGAACATGCCGAGCATCTGAAGCTTGTGTTAGGCAAGCTACGTGAGCACCAACCAGACGCCAAGTTCGACAAGTCGCGATTGCGGTTGAAGGAAGTGGCTTTCTTAGGCCATATTCTTTCAGCAGGGGCGAGCCGTTGATCCTAGCAAGGTCGCGATGTTCTTTCATGGAGTCACCGCTTTGGTCACCGATGTACGGAGTTTTCTCGGTTTAGCGGGATATTATCGCCGCTTTATCGAGAACTTCTCCAAGATCGCTGGGCCGATGACGGAGTTGCTCAAGAAGGACAAGAAGTTTGTGTGGTCCGCTGAGTGTGAGGAAAGTTTCCAAATACTCAAAAGCGTTTGACCACCGCTCCCGTTCTTGTTCTTCCCGATATCCATCGGCTTCGATATCTTTTGCGATGCTTCTCGTCGAGGCCTCGGTTGTGTCCTTATGCAAGAAGGCAAGGTAGTGGCCTATGCATCAAGGCAATTGAGACCTCATGAGCTTAACTATCCTACCCATGATTTGGAGTTAGGCTGCTTGTGATTCATGCACTTAAGATCTGGCGATATTACCTAATGGGTAATCGTTAGAAGTGTATTCGGATCACAAAAGCTTAAAGTACTTGTTCACACAACTGACCTGAACCTTATGCAAAGGAGATGGTTGGAGTTGATCAAGGACTATGATGTGGGTATTCACTACCATCCGGGCAAGGCTAATGTCGTTGCCGCGCGCTTAGTCGCAGCGCATTGCAATGCCTTGTTGTCCAGGGAGCTTCAGCCCGCTCTTCTCGGAGAATTTCAGCGTCTCAACTTGGGGTTAGTTGAGCATGGTTCTCTCGCTGCCTTGGTTGTGCAACCAACTTTGGTGGATCGGATCAAGTCCGCTCGTGATCGGATGTTGGAGTGAGCCACATTAAGGCAAATGTCAAGAACGGAACAACCAAGTGCTTTTCTGAGGATGAGCATGGTGTTGTGAGGTTCGGGCAACGCCTCGTGGTTCCAAAGGACATGGAATTACGGAATTTAATCCTCCGCGAAGCCCATGATTCGCCATTATCCATTCATTCCGGGGCCACAAAGATGTATCAAGATCTCCGCCAGAGATTTTGGTGGACCCGAATGAAGAGGGAGATTGCGAAGTTCGTTGCCGAGTGCGACGTGTGTCGTCGTGTCAAGGCCGAGCATCAGCGTCCTGCTGGACTGCTTCAGCCTTTGCCAATTCCTTCGTGGAAGTGGGAGTCGATCGGAATGGATTTCATCACCGGTCTACCCACGTCCCCGAAGAAGAATGATGCCATTTGGGTCGTCATCGATCGATTGACTAAGGTGGCATATTTCCTTCTCGTCAAGACTGAACTTCGGGTAGGTCTTTTGGCGGAACTCTATATCGCCCGCATCGTGAGTTTGCACGGTGTGCCGAAAACGGTTGTGTCGGATCGTGGATCCCTTTTCACGTCTCGTTTTTGGCATAGCTTGCAAGAAGCTATGGGAACTTGTCTTGCTTTCAGCACGGCATTTCACCCCCAAACTGATGGTCAAACCGAGAGGGTCAACCAAGTTTTGGAAGACATGCTTCGTGCTTGTGTCCTTTCATATGGGAAGCATTGGGAGAAATGCTTGCCATTCGCCGAAGTTTTCTTATAACAATGATTTTCGGGCCGGTCTCGGCATGGCACCATTTGAGGCCTTGTACGGAGAAAGTGTAGAACCCGTTGAACTGGTCGAGACCGTGAGAGACCTCTCTTGGTCCGGACTCAATCAATGAGGCCGAGCGCCAAGTCCAAATTTTATTCGGGAGCGTTTGCGCCATGCTCAATCCAGCAAAAGAGCTATGCGGATCGCCGTCGACGTGAGTTGCGTTTTGAGCCTAATGACTTTGTTTATCTCAAAGTCTCTCCTTTGAAGGGCCATCAACGTTTGGCCAAGGGCAGTTGGCTCCTCGATATGTCGGTCCCTACCGCGTTATCGAGAAGAAGGGAGCTGTTGCCTATAAGTTGGAGTTGCCGGCTGCACTTGAGGGGGTACATGATGTTTTCATGTGTCCCGGCTTAAGAAGTGCCTCCGTGTTCCAACCGAGGAAGCTCCCTGGAAACCCTCGATGTCCGTGAAGATTTGACCTATCGTGAGCACCTGCTGGCGTGCTCGATGAGTCGAACGAAGGACAAGGAATAAGACCATCAAGTTCCTTAAAGTTCAGTGGTCGAACCATTCGAGGATGAGGCTACTTGGGAAAGAGAAGATCGCTCTGCGTGCGGACTATCCATCTTTCTTTATCGAGTGAGCCAAATCTCGAGACGAGATTTTTGTAAGGGGGAGATTTTGTAACATCCCAAATGTATAATTAGGGTTATTCAAGTATAATTATATGTGTAGAAATTAAAACTTTTCTCACATCTTGAAAACCCCTAATCTCTTATGTAATTCTTGTCTAAGAGTTGTGTAATCCAAAAACACAAAGCTCTTGTTGACCAAAAGTCAAACTCATTTTCCAATTGTCTAAATCTTGTGCCAAACATTTGGAATATATTTTCCTTGGTCCCAAAACTGATATGGGACCCTCTGAAAAATATCACAAGTTGTAAAACTAGTTTCATAAATTTTAGAGGTAAAACAATCCTTTAAACAACCTTAACGAATTTCCTGAGAAAAATGCATTGCATAATAACCTCTGGAAATTTTATGCAAGGTTAATCTCATTGTTAGCAAGCTCCAGTTAAAATTTCATCAAATTTGGAGTTCATTTGCTATCTCAAATAATTCTGCTAAGTTTCATTTGTTAAAAACTAAATTTAAAAGCCTACATCGCTCCTTGGGCTAGCCACTTTGCAAAGTCGGGTCGGCCCAACCCCATCGACCTCCTTCCCCACCTTGATGAGGTCGTAGCCGTTGGATCCAATCCAAAGGCCACGACCTCCCCTCAACCAACGCACCTGTGGCCTCCCCTTCAAGTCCTCCGACCGCGTGGACCTCCCGGGTCAACGTGGGCGCCAGACCTCCTCCATGGTCAACACCGCAAAGGCTTTCCCACCTCATCGTCAGAATCGTTGGATCAAAGATCCACGGTCATGACCTCCCCGTGTGTTAAATCCCAAAGACCTCCTCACCTTGTCCGGTCATAGCCCTTGGATTAAGATCCAACCGCCCTAACCTCCCTTGTTATCAAACCTCAAAACCACCTTCCACCTTGGCGAGGTCATAGGCTGTTGGATTTACATCCAACCGCTCCTGACCTCCTCCTCTTAATCTAACTATCAGACCTCCCTTTGCACTCACTTGAGGTCGCAGCCGTTGGATTTACATCCAAAGGCCATGACCTCCCCCTCATGTTTTTAAGCTCATGTGCGGTTAAGACCTCACAGGAGGTCCGCACCGTTGGATTGGAATCCAACGCTTTGGACCTCCTGTCCCATTTTCCCACGTGCGCTTACACATTAAGGAAATCGGAGGGCCACGACCTCCCATCCTTGATCGTGTGGTGGGACCTCCTCCTACGTCATTTAGGCGTAACGGTTCAAAATTGTCATCCAATGGTTAGGACCTCCCCTGGTCTTATCCAACGGTCATAAGGACCTCCCTGTTCTTCTCCTTCCTCGGCGCACCGCAAGCTCTGCAAAGTGAGTTAATGCCCACTCGTCCATCGTGTGTACTTTTCATCTTGACTCTTCTTGACCCGCATTTAATGCAGTCGCTTTAAAATCTCTCGGTCACCAGCTGCGCCTTGTCAACCTCATGTCCTTGCCACCCCATGGACGAACCGTGGGCTAAGCTCACCATGGAGCTTAGCCCCACTCATAACCTTCACCACAGGCTATAAGTTACCCCTTGGAATCCTCCCTTGGCTTCCTTTGCACACCATTGCTCTCGGCCTTGCACTTTGTGCGTGGTGAGCTCCTCCTCCACTAATCGACCTCCTCACCGGCGGCTGCCATTGTCAAGGTCCTTGGAGCTTCTCGGTGGTTCGAAGTTCCAGTGGCTCCTTTTCAAACCCTCGCCTTTGTTGCTCCCAAAACCTCTTGGAAGTTAACCCTAACTTAATTTGTTTGGGCATTTTTCAGAGGTGGACAAAGTTGAGCTTGAGGCTGGTGCCTTGGCCGTGAAGCTTCATTGTCTTCCCCAACCCCGGTCATCACCTCCACGACCTCCCCAGCACCTTAGGACCTCCAGGTACTCCTCCTATTAGTCCTTTAGTCGCTGGCACCCGCTTGAATGCATGTTGCGAGCTTATGTTTGGGCACACGCTTGGTTGTCGCGGAGCTCCTTTTTTGCGCTTGCGGTTTTGGCCGTCTTGGCTTTCATTTTGCCTCTCGGCCTCGGCCGGCGTTCAAAATCGTCGCCGCCGTTGAGAGGAGGTCCGTTAGTGCGCATGGTTATTGCAAACCCAACGGTACCATTGGATGTCGCGGCGAGGTCTCAGATCGCGGCGATGACCATCTCTTCAAACCGGGTCTTTGTCGGAAAGCAAATAGCCGTTGTCGCTTTTAGGACGAGATTTGCCGAGTTTAATGCGCTCATCATGTGCTCAAATCATTGAAATCATTGGGCGTCTTAAATGCATTTAACCCGTCTTTTGCGCCAGATTTAAGACCTCGCTGACCTCCTCGTTGTCCCGCCAAGATTTATTCCATGTCCGAGCGCGTGGTCGTGAGCTCTGGGACGTCCATGACCTCCTCCGAGGAGATCTGGAGCGTCCAAGACCTCCCCTTGCGCGATCGTGGCCGTCCAGACCTCCCTGGAGGTCTGTGACGTTAGGACCTCCCTTAGGACCTCTCCTAGGTTATCTCAGCCGTTCATGACCTCCCCGGGTAGATCTTGACCGTCAAGGTCCTCCCTCGGACGATCTGAACCATCGAGGACCTCCTTGGAACATCTGGACCGGCCCAGACCTCCCTGTGAGGTCTTGACGATGTAGATCTTCCTTAGGGAGATCTTGATAGTTTAGATCTTCCTTGGAAGATCTCACCGTTGAGGACCTCCCTTTAGATCTGGTCCGTCCCGGACCTCCCTCATCGCTGTGGTCCGTTGGATTCTCCATCTACGGCCATGACCTCCCTCACCTCTCAAGATGTGCGTTGCTAGGAGGTCCAGGACCTCTGGACCTCGCGAGCGCGGGTGTGCGTTACCTCCTGGGAGGTCTGAGCCGTTAGATCTATGATCTGTGGCTCACGTCCTCCCATGTCCTTGTGAGCTTTAGAAATTCCAGTGAGCTCTTAATTATAAACTGAAATAAGGTATAAACTTTAGAATTTCATATCTTTTTCATCTAAAACCCAAATAAGGTCATTCAAATTGTGTTAGCTCTGTCTTGAACTTGACTTTAATCCAAAAATGATTGTAAGTTGAGTTCAGCTCCAGAGCACAGTTTGCCCTTGGATTTTAAAAACTAACTTTAAAAGTACACTCAAAATAATGCTTAACTTGTAAAAATCGCAACTAATGCTCTGTGGGTTATTTTTGAGTGAGACCAACCTTGTTGGTTTCCTCTAATAATGAACTCACTGTGAAAATTAGTTTTGAGCATGTTGCTGTTATAGAAATGAGGACTTGTGCATTATAATTTTGTTCAAGTTCTTGTTTTTGAAAATTTGTAGAGAGTGCAATATAGCTCCAAATGAGATGAACTCAATTGTGTTATTCATCTCATGAGGTGCTGGTTTTACAGTAAAAATTTCAGCTTCACTTCTGTTTTAGAAAATGTTGCCTCATAATTAAATTAATGAATAGTGCAGTTTGGTATTTTTTTAGGCTGAGCAGAATTGTTTTGCTCATAACTTTTGCATTGAGAATCCAAATCAATTGGTTCTTGTTGCAATATTCCCTTAAAATCACCCTCTTGCTGCTGTAGGAAATTCAGAGAATTTGGAGTTCGTTTGTTGTGCTGTCTTTGTTGTTTTTAGTCGTTCTTATCGGTTCTTTCTCGCCTTTCCGTTAGGTTTCGACATTTGTGGTGATCCCGAGAGTGACCCTCCGCAACAAATTGACCATCAACAGCAAGGCAAGCAGTTTGATCATTTCCATCATTGTCCCATTACTTTAAAGCTTAATATATCGTTTTACTTCTATGTATGCATGCTACTTTGTGTTAAATGTCGCTAGCAAGCCTATAGTTGCATAATCTGTAGGAATTGTTTATCCTCTACTACCATGAGCCTAGGTTATTTGCTGTGGTTTGAGCTCGTTGGATGAGCTCTTATCACTTAGTAGTTTCGATTAAATTGCTTAGACATGCTTAGTAACGATAGAATGGGCGATCATCGACTTAGTCGATGGTCTTGATCACTCAAAACTGATTATTACTCCTATATGTCCAGACTTGTGCTTTGATTAATTTGTAAAATCAAAACTGAAAATAAAAGATTGATTTAGACTTGGGCATATTGGATGGATGGCGTGGTTTTTGGATGTGGTGGTATGCCGGGTCCCTAAGGACCGAGTACTTGGGTCACTAAGCCAAGCGATTTTGCATGCTAACCACACGAGGGGCATATGGAACCCTCTTGACTAAGTACTTTGGGCGGTGTTAATTGGGGTCGCTTTCGGTTGGTGTGTTTTTAAAGATAAAATGTGTGTGTGATGTGGGAGGGAGCATTAGCTTCGGGTAGGTTGTGTGATGTCTCCTTCTCCCGTGGGTTGTGCGACTCAGAATTAGCATTGTCCATTGGAAATGTCTCGAGGACTTAGCCGTCTTGGCATACCAAAGGTAGTGTGCCTAATGGAAAGGCGGTCCGACGTGTGGATGCAGTGGTACACCTGCAGGATAAAACTATTCAATAGCCTCGCCCTAGGTTATGGACATGCTTGGTAAGGTCGTTCAAGACTAGACTACAACCTTTAATTAAAACTTGACATGGTTGGTATGAACGGGGAGTTCATGCTATTGTTGTGGTGACTTGGGTTGGTCACTTCCAGGTTGTTCTTGTTGTTGTTACCATGTTATTTATCTCGTTGTTATTTCAACAATTAAAAATGCTTTATCAAATTGCTTTCAATCTACTATATTATTGCAAATGAAAACTTGCTTTGTGCTTAAATGAGTCCAAAGCCTCATCCACTTAAATAAAGCTTGCATATAGCTAAATTATAGTTCTGTTATCTTACACGTCGGTTTTGCGAGTACAATAAACAATTTATTGTACTCATTTGCTTTGCTTAACAACTTTGTTGCAGAGGAGGTAGAGCCCAAAGGGCTTTACTTTTGTGAGTCAGGCGGTGGTTGGGAGAGCGACTAGCTTGGCGGTCGGTCGGTTGCCTTGTGGGCTAAAGGCACCTTTGGTTGGTTTCTTATTTTGGGCCATCTTTATGGCAATCTTTTGCTTCATTGTGTATCTTTGTAGTTTTGTTGTTATTTGGCCGAAGGCCTCTTTTGTAATAACCTATTCCTTATTAATATTAACTTCGGTTTGTTGCTTATGTACTATGTGTTGTATGGAATTGATACATTCTTTTGTTGTGAGGAATGTATACTGCATTCTGGGAAGTATACATCTCTCGAGACTGGGTTTATTTGGTTGATAATACTCGGGTCAATTGGATGACTAAGTATTATGAGCCGAATAAACGTCGGGGTCTCACAGGTGGTTCCGCTCATGACCGGAGAATAGGTTTCTTCATAAATAACTCTTGGATGTTCAGTAAAACCTTGTGCAACAAGCCTTTCTTTACTTCATTATTTTCATTTCTCTTTCAAACAAATACACACTTATGCCCTACGGGGTGCACATGGGGAGGTGAACAGCTTACAGGCACAAACACCTTTCTTTTATTCAGAAATAATGATTCTGCTTCTATTGCCTTCTTTCAATCTGACCTTTTTCTTTCATTCAGCGAGCAATACAGGCTCTGGATCAAGATCGATGATTGTGGCAATTTTCTTTGCAAATAAATGTCGACATTGGTTGTTGTTTTATTCATAGATTCTCCCGAGTGTTGGAAATATGCCCTAGAGGCAATCATAGAGATGATTATATTTCATTATGTTCACAATATTTGATAATATGTTATCTTGTTCCTTGAATGAATCATCAGTTATGAAGATTAACGAGTATGTGACTTGTTGGTGAATCTCTTTTAACTTATGATGATGTCGTTCTAAAAGATATCCCTGGTCGAAAGTCACTGGTCGGAATACTAGTGACTCTACGACCAACACATGTATTGATTGATGACCATGTTTCACCAGTCATAGATATAGAGATATCGAATCGATAATGTGGACACATGTTAGAGAACATGGTGTCGGATAAGACCCACCTTGAAACACTATTGAGATTGTTATGATTCTATGTGTCGTTAGTTGGTCTCAAGCAATGATGATGTATAATCCTTAGACACGAGATCAAGCATAGTTTCCTACATGTGTAATAGCACTCTTAGGGGTTGTCAAACGCTACTAGAATCGGGTAGTTATAAAGGTAGCTTTCGGGTTTGCTATGAAACATGCGGAGGATGTGATTGGTGGGATATGGGATTTGCCCTCCTAACATAACAGAGAGATATCTTGAGCCCTCAAGTGGTCGGATAAAGAAAGTGCATGGCCATGTCACTGGTGGTCGAAGAGTTTGACCACATAAGGTTATCCGATACTCGATCGAGAAAGTATTGAATAGTCCATGGATGACACAACATCTCACCTGGAGTTCAACCAGATATCGTGAGGCAAAAGGAGAATACATGAGTAGGTCGCTTAGTTCGACCAGTTACGGACTAATCGTATGGAGATACGAGCTGGTCGTAGACTAGTCGAACGTAATCACAGAGTGGTCGAAACCAAGTCGTAAGAAGTTACGAGCTGGTCGTAACCAAATACAAAATGGTCGTATAGAGATAGGACCTGGTCGTAAGTGATGAGGACCTGGTCGTAGATCATATTGCATTAAGGTTCGTCCGATATAATTTGTGTGTATTCGGGAATCGTTATGTCCTGCTAGGAACCGCTACGACTCGTGGTCGGAAAGAGTTTCCGAGTCACAACCGAACTACGCATAAACCTAACGGGTCACACACTTAACGGGTTGGAACAAACCAGTACGGATACGATTCGTAAAGCGTGTTCGGATAGGATCCGTCACGGGCACTATATAAGGAGATGCATGAGGCTGTTGGGAGGTAGAGGAGTTGACGTGAGTTGCTCTCCCAAAACCCTAGCCGTCATCTTCTTGAGAGCCTTGCCGTGCGTCTTGGTGCTAGCACACCGGCGTACGGTTGTTCCTTCCCTGGACGTGTGGATACCATAGAGGCGCTTCTACGTTGTTGCGCTTGAGGACGATCCGCGATCTTCGCAAGGAACTGCAGAGGTGCTGGAGGAGACGATCGACTCGCGAGGACGGTGGACGATCGACTACGACCACTGCATCAACGTGCTTGACGTTGGACGATCGACTACGACCAAGACATCGACGCTCTTCGTTGGACCAGCCGCCCGACGCTTCTTCCGCGCTCAAGGCTTCTAGTGGTAACGATCCGTGATCATCTTCTTGCTTGACTTCTGGTTTACATGGTAGAAATTTTGAATTGTTGCTATCGTAGCCTACCCGTATCCCTTCAAAGGGTATCGAGCCATCTGCGTAGTTTTTGATCTGGATCGGTCGCATATACTTGATATGTGGTAGTAGTAGATTGGATCTATTACTGGTCGGGTCTGGTAACCTAGGCCCTAGTCGATAAGATCGATCAGTTTTCGGTGGTAGTAGATGGGCATAAGAGGAGGTATAAGTTAAGAGCACCAGATGATTTACTCGACTTGTTTTCGACTACCTTGCATAATACTCCTACCGGTCGGAATTTCGCCACCGGGACCGCCGTGCTGGCTAATCGTACCGCGCGTTATAGGTAGTATGTGTTTATGTCGCCCGATAGAATTAGATTCTATGCGTAACTTGTTTTTGCAGGGATTGATGTGAATAGTATGGTCCATTGTGTATATGATGCATGTATGGATTTTCATGACCTGCGTGTCATGTTGTGAGATAGCCATCGAGCTACATAGTATTGTATAACGGTCTGCGTACCGACATGTGATGCTTGATATTTTCCTATGTAATTCATTACTAGCTCTTTAGAGTAATTGCTTAGTAGATGAATGTGGTCAGAGACTTCAAGCATGGTGGTCGGAGGACAGGAAGCATGCTGATGGAGATCGTCATGTTAAGGGCCATACTATTTCACAGTGATATGATTATCTGTGAATGTTTGTGTTTATTCCTGTTATGCCTTTTAATCATGTTTTCATTAGATGCTTTTAACATGATGAAAGTAAAATTCCTTCACATAATGTTAAGTTAAATTGATGCCCTTCCAATAAGCTGCACCATCAAAAGTCTTGTATTTTAATGGTGGGTCTTGCTAAAGCGGAATGCTATTAACTTTCCTTGACTAGATGGGTTTGTGTCAGACACTTACACGCATTGCATTGGTTTAACTTGACAAGGTCATCATAACGGTTATAGACCTTGGGGCATAGGGTTGGGTGCCGAAGCATAGAGATGCTGCCCAACAACAAGAGTCATATAGAGATATGATTAGCAAAGGGTTGCTTACCGAATTCACTAATCTTCTATAAGTGATGCCATAGCTCACTAGTAGATTACCTGATTGTGGATCTTGAATCGCTAAATGTCATAAGAGGGATATGGTATTTAGTGGGAGTATCTTTATTAAATTGTTTAATAGAAGTTACTTTTCTTGAACATATGTCTTAGTTTTGCATGTTTTATGTTGTAGATCGTGGCACCAACTGCTGTACCTACATCCAGTTTTGCATTACGTTCGATACTTGATAAGGAAAAACTGAATGGAACAAATTTTGCGGATTGGTCCCGCAACCTAAGAATTGTTCTTAGGCAAGATAAAAAGGAACATGTTCTAGAGGAACCAATTCCAGATGTGCCTGCTGATAATACTGTTGCTACTCTTAAAACCGCCTATAAAAAAGCATGTGATGAGTCCCTTGATGTTAGTTGTCTCATGCTTGCTGCGATGAACTCAGACCTTCAGAAGCAGTTTGAGAACATTGAGGCCTACGATATGATCGTGGCGCTCAAAGGCATGTTTGAGACACAAGCAAGAACCGAGAGATATGAGATCTCAAAGAACTTGTTTGGGTATAAGCTTGCTGAGGGTAATCCGGTGAGCCCACAGATGATCAAAATGGTTGGTTACACACAGAGTTTGGAAAAACTTGGTTTTCCACTTAGTCAAGAGTTGGCTACAGATTTGATTCTTGTTTCGCTTCCTGCAAGCTATGGTCAGTTCATTCTGAACTTCCATATGAATGGCTTAGACAAGAATCTCACCGAACTACATATGATGCTTAAGACTGCAGAGGACAAGATTAAGAAAAGCAATCATGTGATGATGGTGCAAAAGAGTACAAGCTTCAAGAAGAAGGCTAGGACTTGGGTCAAAGGAAAGGGCAAGAAAGTTTGGATGGGATCCAAACTAATGTGCCTAAGCCCAAGACTAAGTCCGCCCGACTCAAGAGAATGAATGCTTTTACTGCAAGGAACCAGGACATTGGAAAAGGAACTGCAAGAAATACCTGGCTGATCTGAAAAAGAATAGTGGGACTAAACCTTCTACTTCAGGTATTAATGTTATAGATGTTTTTCTTGCTGATTCTTCTGTTAACTTATGGGTATTTGATACCGGGTCGGTTGCTCATATTTGCAATCCTTGTAATCAATGCCTCTGCTAGTCCATTCTGGGTGTGGACATGCGGTACAGAATGCTCAACTTTAATTCCCATTGCCATACAATAATCATCAAATGCTTTTGAAGTAAATTCTCCGACGTTGTCCATTCTGGTGAACTTCACATGATGATTCGGGAAATTATTTCTAATTTTAATTATCTGCGAGATTTAGCTTTACAAAAGAGTGGTTTCTTGTAGATAATAAACATACATGCGACCATTTCGAGGAAACATCGATGAGAACCATGAAATACCTAAATGGCCCTTATAGGGGTTGTATAGGACCGCAAAAGGTCTCCCTAGATACGGTCCAGGAATGTACGGACTTCATCCTTCGCTTTCAGAGCAGAAGGTTTAGTAATTAGATTCCCGGTGGCACATGCGAGGCACACAAAATCTTTCTGATTCGGGAAATTCTTTACATTGACATTATGTCCCTGTGAATTGTTAATTATATTTCTCATCATTCTAAGACCTAGGTGGCATTATCTATCATGCCCAGATAGAAAAGGTTCAAAGCTTCTAAATACGGTTTTCAGGGCAATATAGGCTGCAGATGCCTTAATATTAGTGTAGTATAGCCTAGTTTCAAATGAAAAAAGTCGTTCTAATACCATTTTTCTACTTTCTTCATGTTTTATAATGAGCAGGTATTTCTTACCATACTTTTCTTCATTCTCTACGTGGAAACTATTTGCGCGAATATCCTTGGGAGTTCTAGTCGATTCTGGGTACAACAAGGTTTCTTCAATGACCAAAGTTGTGCCTATTGGGAGTATAATTGTGGCCCTTCCTGAGCCTATTATACAAGCATCGCTACACGCAATTGTCATAAGACTACCAGCATTCTTGCTGATCGACTGAAAGATTTTCGTCTCTCTCAAGGTGGTATTCGTTGTGCCGCTATCCTGCTAAGCACACTTCCTCCATAGGGCGCCACACGCGTTCTAATATAATGTACTTTATTAATATGCAGCAGAAAGCAAGCAACACAAAAATAAAATACTTCAGATATCAGAACATAACTTGCTATTATAAATACGGGAAAATAAGCCTTGCAGGACTCATAATAAGAATCCAATGCTTTGCTCTCCTAGAGCTTACAACCATTATTCAAAGAATAAATTAATTCAATGTTATACTTCAATTATAAACTGCAAGTTACTACAAAAGATCCTAGTGCAATGCTTGCACTAGATCGAATCAGCGAAGTATTCAGAAACTTCTGCCTCAATCTGCTCTATGGCGATCTTCTCCTTTTGGGCAACTACGGCTACAGCCATTGCAATGTCCAAAGGAGGGATGATGGGGCAGCTACTAGGCTGTCCATATCCATGAGTGCAACTAATGCATATGGATCCTCCGTGCCTGCAATGGCGGGGTGTGCCTCATGCTGTCCTATGCTCTTCTTCTTAGACTGGAAAGCATCAATAACATGTGACTCACGACCTTACCCTTCTTGCCCCTCTCCTTCATGAGAGCCTTTATCACCTTGTAGCTGCTAGCATTGGTTTCATGGCCAACATTGCTACTAGATAGTTGTGAGATGTAGTTCTTCCTTAGAACACTATCTTGAGCTTCCGCAACTTGCATGGTGTCAACTAATGCGGCATACTCCGTGTAGCTGTCTCGACGATAGTTGCGTGCGGATTGCACCGCATTTGGTAAAAGGTAGAGAGAGTCTTCTCAATCTTCTGCTCATCCGTAATTACATTATCACAGAGTTGAAGACTTGTACAAATTATGGCCATGTTGCGTCGGTTAGTTCTTCGAACTCCTGATTCGGAATGTCAGTCATCTTCATATTCATACAAAGATTTCATAATATTACTACTGGTAATTTACATAAAATGGTTGCAAAATTCTCTTCGAACTCCTGGTTCGTGTTCCCATACTTTTCTATGCATTTTTCATGATTTACAGTTATTTTCAGTGATTAAAAGAAATATAAATAATCACAGATAATCAAAACAGCAAATACAATAAATAAATTGCATATAAATAATAATAACGAAGTTAAACATGCTTCAAAATGCAAATTCCCGAGGCCCTTTTCTGCTGGAATATGAATTTTCATTAAATTCTGCTATTTCCATAGGCTAAACTACTAAATTTCAATTCTAAGAAATTTTTCACGCAATATTCAATTTCTGAGGGGTTACTGTACGAGAGTTTCTTTCCCGAAATTTTTCCTCGTAATTTTTAGAACTTCGAGGGTCTTCTTGTAAAAATCAGGATTTTTCTTTTTTTTTCTTTTTCGGTGCCAGACCACCCTTTTATTTGTCTTGGGCCAGATTCGTTTCTTTTCGGCCTGCTTTCAAATGGGCCAGCCCGGATCGGCTTGCTCAAAAGAGCCGACGGGGTAGGGTTCCCTGCCCTACTCCTTTTGGCTGCGGCGGCGCGTGGGGCACCTACGACAAGGCGGTCGGGCGTCTTGGGCTCGTAAGGGAGGTGGTGCCATGGTGCTGGCGTGTGGGGGCCAGAACAGAAGGAAGTGAGTGGCGCGCGGTTCTGACGGAGAGGTGGCGCCGCGGACGCGGTGGGAGGGCGGCGGTGCCATCGGCGACAACACGGTGGCATAAGCGCCATGCGAGGTCGGGAGAAGGCCGCCGCGGGCGTCGATGGCGGTGCCACCTTGCGAGGTCGGTGTGCTACTAGCGCTGCGGCGGCTAGGAGCTCGATGGCGCAAGGCGGCCAGCGGCGGCGGACGGAGGCGCTGGCGGCAATGAAGCGACCGAGACGCGGTCGGCGGAGAGCGGCCGTGGCGGCAACAGGAGGCGGCGGCAAACGGCGCTACGGGCGTTTCAAAGCGACAGCGAGCGGCCTGTTCAAGTGGTGCGGGTGGCGGCGATGAGGGCGTGTGATGCCGGTGCGGGTGTCGTGGTCTTTGCTAAGCGGCGGTGTGTGAAGGCCGCCGAATATCGCGAAGCCGTCGCGGAGGTGGCACCTTGCGGGGCGGCCGTGGCGAGGTGGTCGTGGGTCGCCGTGGCGGTCTTGGTGCGCTTCAAGTTTGCGTAGATGGCGTGAGAGCCGACGGCCGGTGCTTCAGGCGCGGCAGCGCTCCTTCAAGATGCGGCGGTCGGCGGCTCCCGTTCGGGGTGGCGCCTTCAAGACGCGGCAGCCGGTGGCTCGGCCGTGCATGGCGGCTCCAGGCCGGCCAATGTTTTTTTTCTTTGAGTGACTATTCATACATACTGTTCATGCGTTGTATACTGTTCATGCAATGCGATTGTCGTTCATGCCATTACCGAACGGCTTGGCCGGCGACTTCAAGTCGGCTCGCGGTAGTTTAGAACGAATTTGCAATTTCCAATCTACGGTACAATCGACATCCAATCTTTCGTGCAATCTACTGATTGACATTGTGTCGGCGACTTCAAGTCGGCTCGCGGTGGATTAGAGCGGATTTGCACCATAGAAAACCAATCTAGAAAGCAAATTTGCAGAATTGAAAGTGATCTTGAAGGAAAAATGATTCAATCTACGAGTGTCGTTCTTCGACAGTTACCTTTCGATCTGAGGAGAGTCAATCGTGCTGATAACATATTGAGGAACTATCGCTGGCGAGTCCAGTCCGAGCGATTACCTCGTATACAAATTCAGAATCGTAAGAACAATGCAAGAACACAAGAACAGAATAGTAGATTGAACACAGAGATATAGGGGGCTTCTTGCTTCTCTTTATTCCTTCATCAATTGATCAATCGTTTACAATGAATAGCACCCCCTATTTATAGGCTAGAAACCCTGCTATGGTTTGGTATAGGGAGCCCATACATGGGCCACCTTCTGGGCCAAACCCATAGTTTTCCAACAAAAAACCTTGGTTCCCAGCCTCTCACAGGAGATTTTTTTTTCCCTAAATGGCACCATCGATGTCGTTATTACCAAAATTAGCAGTCGACATGCTATAATGGTATTTTTGGCACAACGGACATCCCGATGTGTGACGCGTGTCTGCATCTGTGCCACGCATGCCCAGACTCCATCTCTACCATTCGAGTGGGGGGAAGGGACGACGCTCCTCAAGCCGCCACATTGCCTGTGCCGTGCACTTGGGGTCGGACGAGGCGCATCCGTTCCCCTGGAACCCGGACAAGGGTTGTTCGTGCCCCCAGGCCACAGCAGCCCTTCGTCAGTTCCCCTTGGCCCGTACGAGCGTCGACGTGGCACCACCGCTCCCCCTGGCCTAGATTCCAGAGCACATATCTCTTCGTTGTTCGTCATCATTTCATGTGGGGTTGCAAACTAAAATTTGAAATATAAAATTGACGAAATTTCAAGATAAATAGTGTAATTTGTGAAATACATGACGTGCATGGTTTGGTTACGTGCATTACAAACGACAACATGCACAAATCAACAAACTGGAAAACACCTAAGATACAAGCGTGGCTTTTTTTGAATAAAAAAAACGAGGATCGAAATTAGTCTTGGCGGTGCATCGGCCCCTTCCCCTTGTCTTGGGACTGCCCACGGCGGCGGCGAGTGTCGAAGCTATCCATGTTCTGCGATACGGACTAGACAATTGCAAGATGTTAGCAAAATGATAGGCGAAACTAATAACCAGTATGCGATTTGAGCATCACTTACCTCGTTAATTCGGAGTGTGCTAGGGCGACGGGGAGATCTAGGACGGCCACCGGTCTTAGTAGTAGAAGCCTTCCCCTTGTTGAAGGATGCCTCTTCAATAGGGTCGGGTACGTAAGGTTTCCATCGCTAGAAGGTTTCGACTCGCATCACGTAGTTCAACATGTACTTCTGCTGGATGAACGCTCTATCGTACATCTCCGGGCCATCGATCCATTGGAAGAAGTTGCAACGCATCTCGGGTTGCCATTATGCACGAATGAAGCTAGGAATATGTGGAATGCAACGTATGGTGTGAAAAAATGATGTGTATGTAAGATTCTCTTACGAGGACGTTCCCGCACGTGTAGTACGCCCAGGCGGCGGTGGTCAGGTATGTGGACTGAATGATCTTCGTCGGCTATTCGCACACACATTGTGGGTGTAGAAACTTTGGTGGTACCGGCGTATCCTTCGTAGAAAAATCTAGGTAGGGAAGCCCTCTCAGCAAGTCACTTGCGCTTCTGCATTATCTTTGTATAGAAGTTCGACGACAAGCCCGACATCTCCAAGGTCAACCTAATATTTTGCTCTAGCTCACAGAACAAGGGTGAGTCAGTGCCAAACAAAAAGAATGGAGAAACACATACACGTTAAGAAAGAATGACGCGTACAGAAATGCACAAATATGATAAGACTACCTGTTTACATTAAACGACGGTCCCCATACATGCAAACAATACAATTAATTATGCCACATAATGACGACTAGACGAGCTCAAACTATTGGGGCAATCATTCATAGAGTGGCCAAGGGTCTTGCGTCTCCTGCACTTCGTCGAGCACCTCAGGCCCCCACGCTAGCTGTTATCCATGTCGTTCCGGAAGAACCGCGTCTGTTGTACCCCTCCCAGTTGACTTCGAGGCCTTGTTCGGACCCCATTTCACCCTATCCGACTAAATATTCATATAGGTCATGTCCAAACCATACGAGTGAAACTCTGCACTCTTATGTATCGAAAAGATGTTGCATGTCATAGTACTCGGAGATATACGGCGTAGACATCTGTCTAACTTGTGCACACGCCTTGTACACATGTGAGCATGACTTGTGCAAGAGTTTCGGCCTATTGCAGGTGTATATAGCCACATCACCCAGGGTGCATGCATGTTTCCTTTCTCCCCTGGCATGACTGTTGATATATTTTTGCCTCAGCTTGATCTCGTACTTCCTCCTAGGGCCATCGATCACCCGGATGTCATGCATACGGGCCTTCTACGCCTTCTGGTCCATATACCTCTACATGTTCTTGGATCACTACTTCCCTTATGTGTCTTGTTGGTCTCCTCAATGATCGCGGTGATAGGGAAGCACAGCTCATATTTTAACACGTTGTTGTACACCTCGGACATGTTGGTCATCATAATTCTGTACCTCGCACTATCTGTGTCATAGAGTACGGACCATTTCTCCAACTCAGGAGCATGGAGCTTAATCTACTACGTGAAACTTATGGTGCTCCTGAATTGCCCGCTCACAGCCTACTGTCCCTCCTGTGCCTCTGGATGGGACTCCCTTGTATGTCTCGTAGTCCGACGTTCGAGGTTTGTCTAGATGGACTTGAACTTCCGCCTCTGGTTTTGCATACACAACGCCTTGAATGCCTTCATTAGTTCCTAATTGCGGAACCGCGTGAAGAAGTTCGATGCAAGATGCCTCATGTACCACCAGGATTCCACATAGTTCCATTGGTAAGGGGTTCTGTAACATCCCAAAGTTTCGATCTGGTTAAAAAAAAACTTAAATATTTTCCTTGAATTTTTGGATTTAAAAATGATTTTTCCTATTTATTGTAAAGGAAAAATAATTTATTTGCAAATATAAATATCAATGTTAAGTTGAAAATATTTTATTTAAGTCCAAAATATCTCAGGGAATTTATTTGAATTTTTCTAGAATTTTTGGACTCTATTTGCTATTTTCTAAAATCATAAATGAATTAATTTTATTTCTGAAAATTGCTAAATCACCAAAAATTCGAAAATCCGATTTGGGCCAAATCTCAGCCGTGGCCCAGCCTCCCTAGCCCAAATTGGCCTAGCTTTCTCGGCCTCTTCCCTTCCCTCTCTCTCCCACTACCGGGTGGGCCCTCCCGGTCAGCCTCTCTCATTCCCACTTCTTCCCATGCGCTCCGCCGCTCCAGCGAGCGCCACGCTCGCGCATCACTACCGCTCACGCCCGTGTGCCACCTTTCCATGCGCTAGCGCCACGCGTAGCCATGCCGCACCACCTCCACTCGACCGCCCCTTGCCCGCGCCGCTCACCGCCGTGAACTGCCTCCCATGGTGCCAGCCCTTCCTCTACCCCCTTCCTCCCTTCTAGCTTCCTTCCTCCAACACAGAAGACCCCCCCCAACCGAAGCTCCCTCCCTCGCCTCTTTCTTCACCGCCGCCGGCCACGCCGCCCCAACACCATTCTCCCTCTCCGGTGAAGCTCCGATCCCTATAGTCATGTCACGGTGTGCGCTGAACCCCCCTATACCCTTCCCCCAACTCCATTCGCCCACTCCGCTGCCGAAGAGCCCTCCCCACGCCACCACCTCCTTCTCCGCCTTCGACGTCGTGGTCGTGCCTCCTCGCTCGCCCCCGAGCCTCCCCGAGCGGCTCTACATGCTCCACGTGCGATCGCCGTGCCCGTGTGTGCGCCATCTTCGCTACCTCGTCGGCGACGTCGCATGCCCGCGCCCCCCGAGCGCTCTCCCCGTCACCAACGCTGCCTCCGGCCACGCAGACTTGCACCGCCACCACTGTGGGGGAAGGTAATCCCCACGAGCTTCCATTCCGACCGGTCCTCACCGCCACCGCGCCGTCGCTCGTCGGCGTCGCCCCTAGGCTGAGCCGCCCAGAGCTTTGCTATGTTTCCTCTATGTGTCCCTGAGATGTAGTGTTCCCTTTGGGTCCATGATAGTGCCCCCCCCCCTCATCTCTCTCACTCTTCCATAGAAGTAGTACATAGGTTAGAGGAGGGTTTGTTAAGTAAGTTGTATTTATTTAACTCTTTTCGCTCGTGCAGATTCCTGCATTACTGAAGAATTCTCGGACCCGTCGACCGAAGCATATCAAACCTTCAACGAAGGCAAGTCATAGACCTTTGATCATATTGAACCTATTTTATAAAATTATATTATTTTATACCAACGTGCACTACTAGTTCTACATTAAATGCTTTCAGGAATAGTTAAATGCATATTTGTCATATGCCTCCTTGAATAATTGCTATTGAGATGTATCCTTGAATACATAAATTCTTGGACAGCATAGGTTGGGTTAATTTTAGTTGGACATTATTGTAATACCAACATGGGTATGTATTATGCTTAGTCATGCTTTAGTTATGCGATGGTCTCTCGATCACATAATTCAATAATGATAAATTTGACTTAATGATATATGGAATTATGGCGAAGCCACTGTTATTAAATTTTGTTGTGCCATGGCAAGGGTTTCATTTGGTCGGGGTAGAACAAAAAATGATTTCGTACTCAGGCGATTGGTCGTGCAGTAAAGAGGATGATTTCGGGATGTGGTTGCCACGCCTGAGTAGACACTAAGGACTTAACTTTGTGCGCCATTGATCTGGGCCATACCGTACAACCACATGTCCATGGTGGGGTGGACCTAGCTAACAAATTAGTAATGCTTTGATTTGGTTCTGTTTTGGTGGAAGTGTAAACCCTAGGTTAGACATTCACACATGGCACAAGAGGGGGCCCAGAATGACGAATCCTTAGCGAGCAGAACTGGGTCAAAACAGAACTTTGTAAAAGCCTTGTGGTAATCACTTAGTCGCACACCTTCGAAAGCGTGTAATGTCTGACATTATAAGATGATTATGTCTTATGGGTCAAGCTGTACAACCTCTGCAGAGTGTAAAACTATTCGAATAGTCGTGTCCCTGGTTATAGACAATGTCCGGTGATTTCACACGAGGGGTAGATTTTCTCAAAAATGTTGGGATGGTTTGGATGGATTTGAGTTTTTGGATCTGGTCGATGGTTGGGAAGTGAACAGGGTTGTTCACTAGTTGATTCAAAGAAAAATTGTTTACTTATGTATTTAATCTTTTAACTTGTATTTTCAATCTATTTATTGTATTTACTGTCAATACTGCTTTCTGTAAAATAGCCATAAAGCTATCCTTGTCAAGCCTTGCATAAATACTATTTGCATACATTTTTCTACGACTTGCTGAGTACTTTATGTACTCACGGCTATACGTCATTTGTTGATCAGTCATCGAGGAAGAATCAGGAACCGCAGAGTTCTACGAAGAAGAATATTTTGAAGACCAGGCGAACTAGGTCGCATTCTCCACTCGATTGCCTGTGGGCATGTCGGGTGGCCACCACAAGACGTTTTGGTTCCCACTGCAAGTTATCTTTTGTCGTTAAAGCCCTACATGGCCAACTTTGTAAGACTTGACCGTAAGGTCCTTTTGCTACTAAATAATATTAATTTGTCTGCTTCATCGATACTTTATTATATGGATATGATTGTCACCGATGATGTCACTGTGTGAGTTAGCTACTGATCATGGGACTAGTTCAGAATACACAGAGGGTCTCGGGTCCAGTGATCCGGGGTCCCGACAGTTCTGTCCCATTCTTCATGGTGTTCGAAGCCAATAACAAGTCAGCATTGCGATCTGTGATAAGGCATACGTTGGGTCGGTCTCCCACAACCGCCCACTATACATTCGCCAGGAATCACAGCCAACTGGCTGCATTCTCATTTTCTACGATGGCAAAAGCAATCGGAAGAAGCTGGTCATTCGCGTCGGTCGCCACTGCGGTGAGAATGGTGCCCTTATACCTCCCGGTGAGGAAAGTGTCATCCATCGTGAGAACCGGACGACAAAATTTGAATCCCTCTATGGCCTGGGCGAAAGCCCAGAACACACGGTCCAGTATAAAGTAGTTAGGGCCTCCATCAGAATCTTCACTTTCAACATTGTTTATGTACGTATCGGGTTTGCTTTGGCATTATAGTGAAGCATTCTCGGCACAGGGTTGTATGCCTCCTCGTATATTATGTACATGGCCTCGATAACCTTCTGCTTCGCTCTTTGGACTTTACTATAGCTGACTGGATAACCAACCAGATTAGCGACTTCTAACAACAAAATCTTGGGGGAGACAGACACGTCTTCCGCAACTAGGTGGCTGATAAGGCTTACCACATATGTGGAATTAACTTTTCGATGTTGTTGCAGCGTGTAACATCCCAATTTTATGAGTTTCAAAATCCTTTTGAGTAGTTTAGTTCCTTAGAAAAATTCACCAGATTTTATTTGAATTTAATCAAGCTTAAATGGACTTTCAAATTTCAAAACAATTTAATGTGACTGATCTGAACATCAATTAATTCCAAAACTATTTTATTTGAGTTCTTTGTGCTTGGCAATATTTTCCATATTTTTCTGGAATTTTTCCGAGTTCAATTGCTATTTTTTTAAAATTTGCTATTTGGATTTACTGTTATTTCTAAAATAGAAAAGTTATTTAAAATCTCAAAAATTCCTTTGGGCCGAAACCCTAATCTTCAGCCCAACCCTATTTCGCTTTCCAGCCCAACTCCCACATGCAGCCCGCGAGTCAACCCCTCGCCTTCGTGAGTACACCAGCGAGTTCGCCGTCACCTTAGCTACCCATTGCACACCTCTGTGTCCACCACCGAGGCCGCAATCGCCAGCGACCATCGGAACCCGAGCGCCACCACCACCACCATCATCCACATCACCCCGTTGCTTGCGTGTTGTCGTAGTCAGCACCACGTGGCAGTCACGTCGGCGCTAAGCCAGCCACTCCCTTACCAAAACCCAAATCCAATCTCTCATAAAACTAGTTCACCGTGAACCAAGCCACTATCATGTGGGTCCCACATATCAGATCTACAGTGCCATAGACCCGTGAGTCATAGAGACGAGTAGACCATATCCATGGACTTGGTCCACAGACCTAGGGTCTCACCTGCCAGCACTATTTCTTGTTTTCTGGATTTTCTTTTCATTCTGAAATTATTGCTGACGTTAGGATGACGCAATAATTCGGAATTTCCTTTAGAAAGAAAATTCTAAAAATTTGAAATAGTAATTCCTTTATCTTTTTCTTAGATTTAAATCTTCCAAAAGTCTGTTCTTCCTCATACGAACTCCGATTGAACCCATTCAAGTTTCTAAATTCATCCAAATTCAAGCTCTACCTTCCTGATATTTTTATTTAATTTTTGGAGTTTGTTTATCTCTCTCTGTTTGTATTTATTTTCTTTTCGCTTTCATTTGCGAGTAGACATCGATACTTCGGGAGCTTTTGAGGAAGGAAGAGTTGATCAAGCTTAAGACTAGTACCAAGACTTGTTACAAAGCAAGTTGTACCTTTGACCATGTTGAACCCAGTTTTCCTAAATTACCTTGATTCAAATTATTGCATTTTACTTTTAAGTATTTATTTAAATGTTTTGGGATTAGTTATACACCCATTTGATTATATCCATGTTTGCTCATTATATTATCATGAGCTTTTGTCACCCTAGTTTGGTTAATTATTAGTTAGTATTATCATAGCACCAATATGGGTTGGTTAGATACGAATAGTCTGCTTAGCCATGCAACAGGTCATTGATATCATTTGAGTTGCAAATATAAACTTGATTAAGTGATTATGGAACTTATGTAAAACTGTGTGCAGTATGTTGTTACTCATTGATGGCATGTGTTGCACTTAACCAACAGGGTGGGAAAAGATTTAGACCGAGGCGAGTGGATGGAACTGTGTGATATGGTGGAATTGAGGATTGGAAAAGAATATGAAATCTTGGTAATGTAGTTAGAAATTAGCAGTCTTGCTTTGGTCAATTAAGGACTTAACTTTGTGTGCCATTAAACTGAGCCACAACTGTACAACCACATGCCTAGTATGGGACGGGCCTAACTTAGTAAGTTATGGAATGTTGGCATTGACTACTCAGATATGTAGGATAGACTGTGTGCTAGGGTAGAGGTGTGTACCATTGTGGCAGGGTCATATTTATGAGCGGTTTGTCGTCTTCAGGTCCAACGATGTGTGTCGTACCAAAGCACCGTGTCAGGGTTGGTATGATGGTAAAACACATCGTGAGGGTCAATCGTCAGGGGGGAAGTTTCGGAAAGGTTTTATTATGATTGGTGCTAGTTACACCGGTTATATTGTGTGGGTAAAGTGTACTACCTCTGCAAAGTGTTAATTAATCTATTTGAATAGCCGCGTCCGCGGATATGGACATGCTCGAGGGTTTCACACGAGGGGTAGATTTTCATAAAACAATTGGGAAGGGACAGCTGTGTGGGATAACTTATGCAGCTGTGTGAAGGAAATTGATTAGGTTATGAAAGCTTTGTAAAAATACTTATTAAAATTATTATTGTTTATTTGTTTTGAATTACGCTTTCAATCTATTATATGTATTCAATTGCAAATGTTGCTTTATTGCAAAATAGCCACATAAGCCATTTCCTTTCGGATAAGCCATTATCTATAATTGCATTCTGTGGTACAACTTGATGAGTACTCCGAGTACTCATTCTTGTTGCAATCATTCAGCTGAAGTGGAGGAATATTCGCCTGCTTTCGAGGAGGAGCTTTATGTGGATGGTGATCATTAGGTCTTGATCCCAGTCGGTTGTCTGTGACGAGTCGATGGATTTTCGCTCGAGTTGCTTTTATTCCGTTGTCGTTTCTTTATTTAGTGTTAGCCTTGCGTGGCTTAATAAATGTAAACTCGACTATAAGGTCACAACTGCTATTTATTTAATCAAATTAGTCGTTTATTCTTATATATGTCTTGTGTGGAATGATATTCATCTATGTTGATACTGTGTGCACTAGCTTGATCCTGGACTAGTGCATTATACACAGAGGGTACTGTGGGTATCATGGGGATATGCCTGAGATCTTAGGATGATGTTACAATTGGTAATGTCGCTTACGGTTTGTCGAAACACGCATTTTCGGCAAAGTGAGAATGATGTCGTCGGTCTTGGTCGACCGGCGTTAGGCGTCTTGATCGACAGGCTACCGTCCGAACGCCATTTTGGTGTCGGACCGCCCGCCTCGAGTGGATTTTTGGCTAAGTCTCGGGGGCGGTCAGACCGGCCAAAGTGGCGGTCTGACCGGTTTTAACTTGTTTCATCGGCCAACTAGTTGCGATGATTGTTGGGTTAGGTCAAGTTCATGGGTTTCATGGCATATGTGTTGCATGATGCATGTTTTGACTAACGTGGGTCAAGTTGTGAAGAACTTGTTCCCGGATTCGATTTCTTTGTCTATTGATGTGCAGGTTGCTTGGAGGTCAATGACGGTCAACGGCGAGGATGATCGGGACTAGGCTTGGAGAGCTGAGATTCAGAACGATCGGGGATGCCGGGTGAGGTCAATGGAGCCAAGCATGGGGTAAGAGGGACAAAGGTGACCGTACGGGCAGTTTGGTGCGACGGGTTGGATCAAGCGGCGCGGGGGTCGGTGCAAGTGCCATGGTGGTTTCGGTGGGAGTCGGAAGGGAGAGACTTGCCGACATGAAGAGAGCCGCTGAATCAACCTACATGTGGCGAAGCATGGGAGTTGCTTTACGAAGATGGGACTCGGTCTTTGCAAAAAGATCGAGAAGGGGTATTTTGGTAATTTCACCAAATACCGCCTTGGTGACCTTTTGCCAACTCACGGCGCAAGATGGCGTAAGGTGAAGAGGATTCGGTCAAGAGATGAAGACGACGCTTTAAAAGGCGTGCGTATGTGTCCCGTTTGTTTTGGGCCTTAACGGGAGCCCATTAGGGTTCAATCTTCTAGAAGGTCTAAGCCTCCACTATAAATAGAGAAGGGAGGTGGCTGCACCCCCTCAACCCTTTCATTGTCTTTGAAACCCTAGTTTGCTTAGGGAGAGGATTAGTGGAGGTTAGGGTTCTAGAGAGTTGGATTTGATTTCGTGCTCATGTATTGAGTCTTTGTCCTCCATTGATGGAGTGGTGTAAACCAATACCATATCAAATCAATCCAAAGAAAGTTCCTCAAAGATGAGTCTATTTGCTTTCTTTCTCTCTATTTGGTGATTTGTGGTCTTTCTTTGATCCGCGAGTTTTGCTTGGTTTCTTGCCTTGATCTAACTTGTGTGACATGTGGGAACCCATCTAGGATCTTCTTGATCATCAATCACCCACGAGCAAGTCTTTAGATCATATTTTCGCTTTAACTTCGGTTTTGAACCACCTTCGTTCAATCTGAAAAAGATAGGAACTTTGGCTTGGATCTTCACGATCTCCGATTGGAATAGGTTCCTAATATCTTTGAGAAGGTGTGTGTCAAGTTTCGTGGAGTTTGCCCTCACGAATCAAAAGTTAGATCGCTTTTGAGGTTTGAGTTTTGCCGTTTCTTACGTTTCGGACAAAATCGGTCGGGCCCGAAGTTGTAACGCCGATCAGACCGCCCTCTGGTCTGACCGCCCATAAGCCGCCAGTCTGACCGCCCTTTAGGGTTTGATCCTCGTTTGATCTTTTGCTTTGGGGATTTTGGTTTAGATTCAATACAAGTCTTCCGTTGTACTTGTAGATTGATCTCCATAGCTTCTATAGCTACTAGATTGAGATTGGAGTTGAATCTAACCTTTGTGAAAAAGTGAGCGTGCTCCTATTCACCCCCCCCCCTCTAGTCGCCTTTTCGGTCCAACAAGTACAGATTTGCATATTTGGGTCCCGACACAGCGGCTCACTAAGCTCGCAAGTGTGGCCGATCACCACCTTGACCGTGAAGACCGAGCTGAAGAACTTTACTCGATGAGCGCTGACCTTGCCAGGGCAGCCTTCCACTAGGCACTTCACTGTGTAATGTCCTAGGTTGGACCGGTGCACCCGGTACACACGGCTGATGGATAAGGCGTACCGTGCTATAGCTTGCTGCACGACCGCCTTGCTAGGGAAGTGTTGCCTAACTAAGAGGGTGTCAAAATCAAACCCCCAATGGGACCCTTCTTCTTGTGTCAGTACGAGCGATCGCACTGCGATATCAACAAGTCTTGATGCCACGCAAGGCACCTCTAATGACACAATTCCGTCGGTCGGATCACCACCCTAGGGTGCGCCCTCCTCGCTACCATCCGAGGCTAGGTCAGCATCCTCGTCGGACTCCAACCCGAGAGGGTGGTCTAGTGGATACTCGTGACAGTCAATGCGGACCGACCACCATAGTCCCACCCCATTATTTTGCACAAAATTATGTGCAAGTCTTCTCTCGAAAACATCATATTCTGTGCTACTGTCTTCAAGCTCCGCCTCCTTCAAAACAGCACATTCTGTGCTACTGTCTTCAAGCTTCGCTCGCGGTTGCCCGCTTGCCGAGACACCCTACGAACGAAATTCGCGTACACCATCGGCTTCCCGTATATCGCCGCCTCGGGCTGGGAAGCAATCTACATGTACTAGCCCCATGCTACACTTCCATTCAACTTGAATAGCTCTCATACGCTCTTCCCTCCCCTATTCGTGCTGGTGATCCCCTCGATGACAAGTTTCTTCATCGTTGCCTCCTTGTCGAACTACCACCGAATGCAGCTACTAAGCTCGTGAATATTCATCGCATCGAGCTCCTCCACCCAGATCACCTTGTACTGACATCTCGACAGGTCCAACTCATCCGGTCCGCCCCGTACGAGACCGTCAACATAAAACACTAGCAGCTCCTGCATGTTCTAAATTAGCTAAAGCCACAACAACCCGATTTACAGTACGCAATATCACAAACAGGGCGCACTATGTAGTCTATATTTCAATTAATTTATTGTACATGACTATTTAAATAGGATTAAATACGAGTAATTAAATATGAATAATTAATTAATTACGAGTAATTAAATACAAATAACTATGACATATTAAATACAAGTAATTAGCAATTAAATGCGAATAATTAATTAATTAGTAATAAATTACTACGAATAATTCATTACATCTAAGTAATTACCACTAATTAACTACACGTCATTAATTAATCATAATTAATTACAAGTAATTAATTACCACTAATTAACTATGAGTCATTACTTACCAATAAATTAATTACGGCTACATAATTAAAACCACTTAATTACCACTATTTATGCTATGACTAAATTAATTATGATTAATTAATTATGACTAATTAATTAGTACTTAATTACCACTGATTACTTATAACTAATTAATTACGACTAATTAACTACAAGTATTTAATTACGACTACTTAGTTACCACTTATAAACTATGAGTAAATTACCACTAATTAACTTCGACTGAAATAATTACAACTAATGCATACGAATTTTTTTTACCTTCCCTTGATGTCAACCTCACTGTACTTATACGGTTCTAAGTAGTGCTCTAAACACCACGTTAATCCACAGCGTAATACAAAAAAAGTTTTAGTTCAATTCTTTGTGTTCTCGGCTATGAGCACGAGAACGAGAATGAATTCGAGAATGAGAGTGAGAGCGAGCGTGACGCTGGTTTTTATAGTCGCGTGTTGTGCGCTGTGATTAAGCATGCATGCGGATGGAGGCAGCGAGGTGATGGAGTTTATGGATGGGACACTACTACAAAAAGGCTAATACTGGATGCCTAATCACAGACGGTTACCCAAACCTATCTGTATTACATGCATTCACAGACGGTTTTGGTTTTGCGACCGTTTGTGTTACTGGATGCGCTAAAAATCGTCTATGAAGAGGTAATATCACAGACGGTTCATGTTGAAAACCGTCTGTGAAGTATCACAGACGGTTCTAATATCATAGACGGTTTTGAACAAGAACCGTCTGTGATATTACTTAGTATCACAGACGGTTTTCAAAAACAACCGTCTGTGATACTTCACAGATGGTTTTAATAATGAACCGTCTATGATATGAGACCATATCACGGACGGTTCTTTATTAGTAGAAGCCCGCTAGGGTTTGCGCTAACTCGTCACTCCCCAATGGCCTTACTCTCATCCGTTCCCCTCCCCAACGCCGCCATTCTTCCCGTCGCCGACGATAAGAGTGTCTTTTGCAGTGTCACCGTTGTGCCACAACTACGGTGACGCTATGCCTTCCCCTCTTCCTCCCCCAGGCGCGACCCGGCTACCTCTCCACCAGCGATGTCGAGGTAAGACAAATCTATCACCTATTGGTTTGTGCTGTTGGTATTCATGTGAACCGAGCTCCTCCTCCCTCTCGCCGCCAGCTCCCGCACCTCCGGATCAAGCTCCCTCCTCCCTGCGCCGCCAGATCAAGCTCCCGATCCTCCTCGGCTGCCTTGCCCACAGCTCCTCCTCCTCGCCCAGCTCGGCTCCTCCCCCTCTCGCTCACGGCTCGTTGCACTACCTCGGACCTCCCTCGCGCCTCCAACCTCTCCGACTCTCCTACTAACGCGTAATTCACCTTCTTGTCTTCTTGATGTTGTCTGGTTGTTGGTTGATGCTGATGGTGATGGCCATTGGCCAGAGCCTAGATGCTAAATGTGTAATACATACATACATGAAGAGAAGTGCATGCATCATTGCAGAGAAGTGTAAATGTGTAATACATACATGTAAAGAGAAGTAGAGAAATGAATGCAATGATTGTGCACTTGTGTTGATTGCTGATTGCTGAATGAGTGAATTCAGAAGTGTAAGTGTTGTCTGCTATTGAAGTATTCAGAAGTGTCAAGTGTTGTATCTTCTATTGATATGTATGGGTTTTTGATATGTTATGACTTATTGGGTTGTTGATATGTATGGGCTGTTGATATGTTATATTGTTATGAGTTATGACTTATTCAGAAGTGTCAAGTGTTGTCTGCTATTGATAATGGAAACTTGCTTGGTGAACCATAGGCTGTTGATATGTATGATTGATGATTTGCAAAAATAGATGTATAAAATGTGTGATATGTATGTTATGACTTATTGTTGATTTGTCATTTTGTCAAGATGTCATCCGTTATGTCCTACCATTCTATTCCTAATCTCTTCTCTATAAAGTCTCCAGCGGTGGTCGCTTGTGCCTTTAAACCGGCATCATATATATATATATATATATATATATATATATATATATATATATATATATATATATATATATATATATATATATATATATATATATATATATATATATATATATATATATTCTAAGTCCCTCGGCCACTTTAGGGGGTTCGTCCACGCATGACATGAGGAGGATGAGATAGCGACCACGGGCAATTTCATCGGTGCAAGTTTAAACTGATTTTGCGCCAGGATCCAAGCGTCGGGACATCCAATTACTTGATTGCTAATACATGATGCCACTTCGATCGAGTACAGATTGGCGTTAAGAAAGTGGCGTGGGCATGAAGTTGCACGTCGATGTTGCTCATCCTCCTCATGTTATGGACGAACTTCCTAAAGTGGCCGAGGACTAAGAAATATATATATATATATATATATATATATATATATATATATATATATATATATATATATATGTATATATGATGATTTTAAAGGCACAAGCAGTCATTGCTTGGTGGCTTTATAGAGAAAAGTCATCACAGACGGTTCCAACCACAAACCGTATGTGATAGGTTCCTATCACAGACGGTTCTCAGTTAATAACCGTCTGTGAAAGTATGCATCACAGACGGTTTGAAAACCATCACAGACGGTTTGAAAACCGTCTGTGATGAGCTCGTGTCATCACTCACCCATAAACTCAGACGGCTCACGAAACCGTCTGTGATGACGTTTTTGAACCGTCTGTGAATACCTTTTCTGTAGTAGTGGGATGGGGGGAAAGATGAGGGGACAGAGAATGCTTTCGGCGAAAGGTGAAAATGTGCTCGTGCCCTAGTCGTAGGGTGATCCGGCCTAAGGCTAGGGAGAGCAGAGGTGGCAGTCGGGAATCCAGGCCAGGGAGAACGGAGGTGACACGTTGGCGCTCGTCTGAGCTAGGGGGCCTACGGAAGGCTGTTGTGGTCTGGGGCCACGGGCAGCCCTTGTTTGGGCGCCAGGGGCACGAGCACGCCTCATCTGACACCCAGGTGAGCGGCGCAGGCGACGTGGCAGCTTGGGGAGCCCCCACCCCCATGAATGGTAGAGATGGAGTTCGAGCATGGGTGGCACGGACACAGACACGTGTTGCACACCGGGACATCCATTGTGCCAAAAATGCCATTTCAGCACGTCCATGGCTACTTTTGGTAATAATGACGCCAACAGTGCCATTTAGGGCAAAAACTCCCTCTAATGGTCATGGGAATCTGGAAACTGGAATGCCAGCCTGCCAAGTAATGAACAAACATGCACGAACCATCAACCATGTGTGAACTGTACATTTGAGTCGTTGTTAAAAAATGCAGACATGCTAAAAAATCAATCGCCTGTCTTTCTATAAAAATATGTCAAAATTACGGCTATTTGATTTTCATGTGATTCGTGTTCTAGCAAGGGCTTTAGTGACGATTTCAACAAGGCTCTGGCTAGACCTATCCAAATAGCCGACACGACCGTTTAGTCTCGGTCTGGCTGGCCCGGCTAGTTAAACGGCCGTGTTGTTCTAGCTCGTAAGCTCATCCGCTGATCTAGGCACGACATGCTAACTCACGGGCCATGGCGTGTCGGTCCGGGAACAATTAGCCCGACGGGTCATGGTTGACCTATTTAGCCCATCTCGTCACGAAAAAATGAAGAATTCCAAAAGTTCCAGAAAAATATATAGAATTCAAAATTTTAAATAAAAAATAAATAATGTGTTCTATATCCATAAAAAGAGACAAATATATTCAAAAAAAATTGACCATTACCGTGTCTAACGGGTCTAATCGTGCCTAACGGGCCAAACGGTGCTAAACGAGTCATGCCTAAATAGCTCGTATCATGCCGTGTTGTGTCAAGCACGGTACTATGTGCGTTGGGCCGAATCGGTTCGCTAGACCAAGGTCATGACCTAAGCACGACACGGTGACCGTGTTTGGGCCAGGCCAACAGTATCGTGCTTCAGGTCGGTCTGATAGGCACGACCTATTTGGACAGGTCTAGCTCTGGCTTAGGAGTTTTTTTAAGCTAAAATGGCACTGTTGACGCCCTGAATAGCAAAGTAGCCCCCTCTCCGCGTCAAATGCAAAAAATAACACCTTGTCCGTGCTCTAGAGGACCGGAACAACCGGGCGGACGACACGTCGGCGAGTCCGGCCCCTAGGGGCACGGAACAGGGCAAGTCCAACCCCAAGGGTACGGAACAGGGCAAGTCCGACCCTAGGGGCACGGAATAGGCCAAGTCCTGTCCCTGGAGCCATGGTCTTGCTTCGGTAGGATTTTTGAATGGGTCAAATAGTTTTTTTTACACTATTTAAAATACTATTTAACACTTTAAAAAATTCAGTCCAGACCACTTTTTTCTTTGAATTTCCTTCTTATTGTTTTTTACCTCGCACTCGCAGCTTCATATGTATTATCACATGTACCACCCAAAAAAATCAACATTTTTCACATGAAATAACGGTGCACCACAACACGCGCAGCTTCAAACTTGGGTATCAACTATCACCATCGCCACCCTTCGCTGCCATCGGTGGCTCGGTGAGTCGATAGACGATGCATGTGAAATACTATTTGACGAGACAACAACGGCAGGCAGTAGTACACTGTCACCGGCCGCGTCGGCAGGGAGTGCATGTGCACCCATGTATTATCATATGCCTAGTGCAGGAGCACGGACACCCCTTTTATGCATGATTTTCTATGTATCGACTCACCGAGCCACTAAGGGTAGCGGAAGGGGTGCTCACGCTCCTGCACTAAGCATGGGTGCACATGCACCCCCCGCCACCGCAGCCGGTGACGGTGTACTACTGTTCGCCATCGCCTCGTCAAATAGTGTTTCACATGCAACGTCCATTGACTCACCGAGCCACCGATAGCAGCAAAGGGTGGCGATGGCGACAGTTGACACCTAAGTTTGAAGCTGTGTGTGCTGTGTTGCGCCATGATTTCATGTGAAAAAAAATAATCGAAATTTTTTATGGTACATGTGATAATATATTTGAAGCTGCGAGTGCGAGGTAAACAAAACAAGAAGAAAAAATTCAACGAAAAAGTGCTCTCGGTTGAACTTTTTAAAGTGTTAAATAGTATCAAATAGTGTTAAAAACATGATTTGATCTATTGAAAAATCGTGCTGAAGCAAGGCCGTGGCTCCAGGGCTGGACTCGGCTTGTCCTTGCCGGACTCGGCTTGTCCGTGTCTCTAGGGCTGGACTCGTCCTATCCATGCTTTTAGAGGTCGAACTCGCCGATATGTCGTCCGGCGGTTTTGGTCCTTTGGGGCAAAAAAAAAAAAGAGAGAGATGTTATTTTTGTATTTGATACGAAAGAAAGACTACTTTTACTATTTAGAACGTCATTTTAGTTTTAAAAAAAAGCAGTTAACGTCCATAGCTCGGACGAGGGTGATGGACATAGGTTGTCAGCAACGAGTTAGGGTTTGAAGGCAACTACGGCAATCAATTAATGATAGTGGCTCAGTGATATGATGGTGATGACAATCTCAGGAGATGACTTTTGCAGGGACACGCCAACGCCAACACTACGACTTTCACTTGCAAAAACTTTTCAAATTTTTTTCTCCCCTAACATTTTCCCTACTTGCCACACTTCCGATGTAGAATGATTAATGGATGGTAGAAAAAGTGTACGTAAAGTACTAAATTACGTATATATGTATCATAGTCGGTCTTTTTTTAACACTAGCAGAGTGTCCGTCGTAACGGATCCTAAATAAACATATATAATTCTAAACTTCAAAAAACAATATACATAAAATATTTATTCCTACATCAAAAATTTGCACACATAATTCATATCCTATTAACAAGCCACAAAAAATCTTATCACGAACCATATGCGTAGATGATATAAATATCCACAGAAGATATTTATAGTAACATATATGTGTATATATCTATCTACAAAAATTTCATCGACTCAAGAGGTGGAGAGGTATTTGCCAACTCACCACCACCACTAAGTTCTTCTTTTATAATAGCAAAGATAATGTCTGTACATTTGTGTAGACTGTTGCTATTGCAATCTTAAAAGAGGAGCAAACCACAGGCAGGACAATTTCAAGACAAGCAGTGATGCACTGAGCCAGCAAATGATTCTTCAAACGTTTCTTGATGATACGCTACCCAGCACTATTCTTGCATCACCGCACGCAAAAGATAACGAAATAGAAACCGGTGGAAAGAAAACTGCTTGTGCTTGCATTTCATATTTGCATTGCTATACTGTTGTTCATACGTTACCTAGTCCTATACTAGAACATCTAGTCATGTGCATTTCACTCTTGGTCTGTGTGGAGGAAGATTTCAAAGCTACACTTCGATGCATGTAGCTCAAAGCACAGTGAGACAGCCTTTGATGAGTCCAGACCAGTGCAACAACAGCGAAGGAATCCATATAGGGAATGCAGCTAACATGCTCTTCTGGACTCTTTGCCCATATCTAGGAAATGTCAAACTGGAAGCAGCATAGTTCGTAATTTTCTTGCAGAAGAGGGCGGTAGCTGATCAACGGAGTCGCATTGTTATTAACAAGCAGATGCAACCCTACTTCAAATACACGAATGACGTTAGAAGTATCGCACAGGAGAAAGAATGCTTGCAAAGTTGCAAGTAGAAACCATTGCCTCCGTAGAACAGCAAACCCTTGGTTCAGGCTTATCACTGTTCTAGTAATAAACCTAGATAACTATAGTTTTAAGTCCCTAAAGACAGCTCCATTGCAAAAAGAGACTTGGCTGTCTAGGAGTATTTCTTTACACAAAACAGATAGAGAAAACAGCATCCCTCGTGCTGTTGTGGCCAGTCAGTTTTTGCCACACAAAATGGCCCTAGCTGTACAGCTTCAACACAGAACATTTACGGTTTCAAACGTAGCATATCTTGGAAGGTCAAGTTCCTCTATTCTAGCGATTCTTATGGTCTGTGTTGAAGCTGTACAGCTTCAACACAGAACACTTACACATGCACCTCCCAAAGATCTTTCACTGTCTACGGTACAATGCAATCATCCTTCGCAGCCGCTCCTGCTTCTCAGCAGATTCCCTGAAACGATGTTCCAGGAAGACAGAATAATCCAAGCTGGTTCCTCCGGGCATCACTTGCCTGTGAATGTCATACTCCCTCTGCAGACTCCTTTGGTATTCCCGGGCAAAGTAAGAGTAGTCACATCTTCCTAGTGGATCAACAATAGGTCTCGGTTGATACCAAGGCTGCTCCTGAGGTGGGCTACTACTTGTGATTCTGCTCATTGGTGGAGAAATACCGCCTAGAGTGGGCAAAACAATCAGTGGTGACTCTGGGATTCTGAACATTGGCCGGATAATGCCCTGTTGATGATAATAAGGAGCTCTTACTGTGCCTTCAAAGTTGACTGGAAAATCTGGATGTTGCCGTTGAGCGACTCTGAGGGGGTAAGGCTCCAGAGTTATTGGCATGCGAACTGTGTAGACTGGTGGAGGAAAATGTGGTGGAGGGCATGCTGGAACAGGTGGAAGCGGATGAAATGGCCCCTTGTCAGTTGTGTCGGGATGAACATTGCTGCCTCCAGGGAATGAGATTGAACCAATCCTGGTTCCACGCACTTTCTTCGGCTTCTTTATGTTTCCGATGCAGAACATGAAAGTGCAGCAAGCACCTAGAGGGAAAGGTTCATCGCATCTTGCACCATCTCCTCTCTTGTGGTTATATCCGGGGTAATCTTCTTTACGAAAGCCAACTTTCTTGACTAGAATAAGAGAAGACTCAGAGGCTAGCTGCTCGATATCCCATCTGTCATACGTCCGCCGTCCTATCTTGTGGTTAATGTGGATTTCACCATAAGGCCGAAGAAGGTGTCTAGCATTGTAGAAAAAACTCCTCACCAGCTCCTTATGCAAGCTACAGGTCATAGCAACAGATTAATAAAAAGTTAACTAAGAAACAGAAGGTCCTAAAACAGCATCCTGCTAAAACATTATATTTGGAAAAAGGTTCCTGGTTTAACTAAATGCAATAAGAAAGAGCTAACTACTTTATGACCATTGGCAGACAAAAATTAAGCTTCTTATGGTCAATTCTATCAATCTTACTTCATATGTATGGGAAAACTACTTCTTGCAAGTTACAACAACAATTTTATGCTGTAATTCAAACGTCTTTCATTAGAAGAGAGTACATACAGAGAAATAACTAGCAAAAACTACAGTGCTGCGCAAAGAAATGATCTAAAATGTTATTTATATTTATAATACGCATAAAGAGCTACAGGAATTTCAAACAATGAAACTATGTGACGTGAGAGCAAAAAAACTCAAGTTTATCAGTTAACAATGGTGGCTACTGCCTAGAATCAAAATTTAAAAATGGAAACAACTTCCTAAAGCAAGAGAGTGCAAAAGAGATTCTATCCAATGTCACTCGCATATGCGCATAGGTTCTCTAAACAAAACCACCAAAAGGCTTAATTGCTCATACACAGATATAGCCTTATGAATACTAAATCAACTTTAAACTAAAGAAACTCGCTAAGACAAATTATGATAGAAGTTACAACCAATCCACATGAAAAACAACAATAACTTTCTAATCTAGAATTTCCTCCGTTTGTTTCAGTGTCTAACGACTGGTTGTCACATTCAGGTGAGGATCATGCTCAGCGCCTCGCGCTGTTGGCCAACCCAGCCGCGGCGGCTACCTTCCTCACCCAGTCTCTCGTCACTCCGGCGACGGCTGCCAGCTAGCCTCCCCATTAACTCTTCGCCCTCGGATCTCGACTTCCGCGCTGTGGATCTTGGGAAGCGGTCGGAGAAGGAGAGACGTTGGTGCGAGCCTTCCCTTTCCAGCCCGGATTCGGCAGTCTAGGCGCCGGTCGCCTTCCCTGTCCCCATGCCCGTTGTGTCCTGGTCGTCCCAGTCTCGCCGGCGGCGCCCCAATCAAAACCGGTCCAGTCAAGGCAGTCCTCTTCGTGGATGATGGCCTTCCTCTGGAGCACCGGCCCCTCCTAACAGTCCAGGCTGCGCAGGCACCTTCGAGGAAGGTTGCAACCATCGCCCGCATGTCCGACGAGGGCGGCTGGCAGATGGTCCACCGTCGTTCCTAGCGAAGAAGGCCCCAACCAAGCCAGCATCGCACAGCTACCACCACTCGGCCAGTTCCTAGGGACCTCATCGGCTGTTGCTTCAACTGCTTTGCGACTGATCATGTTGTTGCGGCATGCCGAAACCCCACCAGGTGCTTCCGCTGCAAGGACGTTGGTCACACCACTGTCCATTGCAAACGGCCATTGAGCCCTTTCGACCCCGACACTCGCCGGCACTCCCTCGTCATCAAGCATCCTCCTCTGCGCCGGGAACCCCCGCTACGCATGTGATGGGCAGGACCTCATCACCCACTCCATCTCCCCTTGCAGCGGTAGCTTCACGCCAGCTGCGCCGAGCCTGGGTTTCTGTGTCCTCTCCTAGTGATGCATCTTCTAACCCGACACTGGCCCAGCATCGTCGAGTCGCACTTGGCCTCGCGCCTACGCATGGTCGCCACCTCCACTCCCGACCGAAGGTTCCCCGGCGAGTTGCCCCTCCAACGTCTTTGGACCAGGGAACTCCCTGCAGTCCAGTCGGCATGGGGGGTCCAGCGTCCGAAGCTCTACGGGGATGTCAATGCAATGTCCTCCCCCCGCCCCCTGGAGGAGACCCCCTACACCGGCCAACCAGAGAGATGTGTGCGGTTCCTCTCTCAGCGGCTATGCGTGACATGGAAGTTTATCTCGAGCGCACGCTAATCATCTACATCGGCGGTACCAGACCAGTCGTGCCTGAAGCTCATTGCTTGGAGGCGCTGCCAGGCCGCGAATAGTCCCTCAACCTGCTGTTCGGATCGTTATTGTTTTTGTTAGTTCTAGTTCTTTCCAAAGTTTCTTCCTTCTTTTGTTTCCGGCGTTTGTAATTCTTGTTGTTTCTACTTAATGGAATGACGCGCAACTCTTATGTGCGTTCTCGAAAAAAAACTTTCTAATCTAGGAATTAAACAAACATTAACTGCAACAAAATTAACCAGAGCAAGAGAGTGCACATACTTTATCATATGCACCTGGTCCTCTCTTCCTTTGAACCCAGCATGAGGAAAATTAAAGACAATCCTATCGAACCGTCTCATCTTCAGGTCAGTGTGAAGCTTCATCATTTTTGCATCAACACCATGCAAAACTGTGGCCCCCATTCTTTTCAGTTCCATTATATTTGATTCTGCTTTGCTGTATTTGATCTTCAAAGCCGCTGTCCAAGTGGATTGCCCACAAGAAATACAGAGAAAATAGATAAATATAACTAACAATGATCACAAAATCACAAAAACAATATTATCCCTTTGAGCTTATAAGGTAAGCTGGGGCAGCTCGATGCATATGGAGGCCTTATGCTAGTATTAGGAGTGAAGCAAATAGGAAATTTGGAAACTATTGAAAAATGACAGATTTTCCTACAGAAACTGACAAACAGTGGTGACTACATGAAGCTAAATAAGGATATTATTATGGGATAGACTGATATAGTGTTTTTGCTGAATATTAAAGTTTTCACCAGTGTTCCCCAAGGCACCCGCCTAGGCACTAGGCGCAGCCCTCCCGCTTAGCCCACCTAGGCAGTGATTAGGCACTAGGCGCAGGTTTGCCGCCCGACTAGCACCAAACAACTAGGGAAATACTGGTTTTCACTGGTTCATTTCCGTGTATTTTTTCCAAGGGTATTTTTCTAGGGTCCTAAAGCAATTACTCTAGTGACTTTACCCTCGGGTGACACAAAGATGTTGCTGAAAACCGTAACAATGTGGATATAATGGGCTGTAAGGTGCAAAATAATATGAAAGCAACAGAGAGGCTACTCTAAGTTCCAAAAAAAGAGAGGTTACTCCAAACAGCTGTCAGCAAAACAGATCAAAGGGACTCGGTATCAATAGATAAAACTAAGTAACCAAACCTAGGTCTATTCAACTGCACGGCCAACAAGGCTCATAAACACACGTTGTACTTATCCAATTTACAGTTTTCAGGTTCCAACAATGCAAAATGCAGGGAAAAAAACTAGATATAGCAATAATGCTTGCTCAATGCACGTGCTCCTTCCATAACATACAATGTCTAGCTGTAAGAAAAATACATCACACAAATAGGACTTTTTTTCACAATTAGATCACACAAATCCTTAGCAAAATCACTGATGTCCCAATGTACAAATTAAACTACTTCCACCTCTCTCTCTCTTTTGAAGAAACAGGCATACTTCCACAACATTTTGTTGTATGCTGCGTTAGCTCTTTTATCACTGCAATGTGTAGCCATTTTAAGACAACCTTGATCTTTTTTAAGATAACCTTGATCTTAACGAAGTAAAGTGCATCAAATCCTTCTTTAACCAACAGCAGATACCAGATTCTCCTAGAATCCTCAAATTAACACATGGTATTCTTGTATGCACCGCCATCCCTCCATGGCTCCATTTATTCCCCGTATACAAACCACGAAAAGCCAAAAAGGCATCATCAAACTGCACCTTTAGTCCTGCATAGTATGAGCATCGAGAGAAGGCGGAAAGGATCGAACCGTAGGAGTCTAAGGATGTCGCGACGAGGTTCTCGCCGGAGCCAAACGCGGTGGCGAGCCCCCGCGCGAACGAGAAGTCCCCGTCGCTGACGAGCAGTATACTTTGCATCGAGGAGTAATGCTTCAGCCACTTCACCCCCTCCTCTTCCTCCTCCGCCTCATCATTCCCCTCCACGGCGATCGCCTGCACCCCCTCCACCACCGGTGCCTCGCCATTCCCGTCGACGGCGGCGGCGACCGGAACCCCTTGCGCTGGCGCCTCGCCATTCCCGTCGAGGGCGATCACCGGAACCACCTCCGCGTCCAACGCGACCTCCTCCTCCAGTGGCGCCTTCTCCCCGCCCCCGCCGCCTGTCGCCGCCGCCGCATGCCCGTCCCCCGGCGAGAGCGAGACAACCGCCATGTGCGTGCGTGTGTGAGGAAGCGTGGTGGGCTCGAGTCCAGTTCGAATCCAAACGTTCCGGCGAGGAAGGCGAAGCGAAGGGTCGCGGCTACTTTGATTTGACGTACCGAAGAAAGAAAAACGTTGCGGGTCCGACGGTGAGTGCGGCCCACATGGCAGGGAGACTAAGTCCATGTACAGTGTGGGAGTAGTGCTAGAATTGTCCTTACTGTCACATCGTAAAATAGATTTGATTTTTAGGTACAGTAACATCTCCTTCTCACTCCAAAATAGAATCACAACTAAATAAAATATCAACTTTTTCTCCCACGACAATTTTTCTTCATCTCTTGTGTTATTTATAAATGATGTCTATAACTTTTTTTTAACTAGCATCGGTGCATGTAGTGCACCGATGCTAAGAATATTTGTACTAGCACCTTTTGGCTTGCTTACTTGCTTCAGGGGCTAGCACTGGTGCCACAAGTCCGAAACGCTAGTTAGCATCTAAACTTGTTTGCAGACGACCCGGTTCAGCGACTGGCCGATCCGTTTCGGGGTCTGAGACTCGATTTTTCGGTCCAAAATTCCAAAAATCCATGTAAATGTAATAAAAATAAAAATCTATTTTTTAATTCTGAAAATAAATTAAATATTATTTTTATTCCAAAAATACTAAAATAATAGATTTAACACTGTACAATGTGCATGGCCTAGGGCCTAGGGGCCGGGTTGCGTTGGGTTTTGCTCTGACACGCGATCTTGGGCTGGATTCTGCATTAATGCTGCGTTAATGGGAATCCGAAACGCCAGGTGATGCGTCAACTGTTCTGAATGCTACTGTAGCTCTCCTTTTTTCACTGTGACGTGTACTTTTTTTTTTAAGATAACCTTGATCTTAACGGAGTAAAATGCATCGAATACTCCTACGTTGTTAAGAATTTTAGAAATTTGGCATGGAAAAGTAGTATAATTCTCATAAGATTTCTATAGAATTCATCTGTTCTAGAGGAGACCTCGGCAGTTCTAGCGTAGGCTCTCTCTCGACTCTGGACCTCACGGTTCCAATGGCATGTTTGGTTCAGCACACCAAGTAGCTATATTAAAATTTTAGTAATACTAAAATCTAAATAATACCAAAATCTGAGAAAAAAATAGTGTTTAGAGCATAGCCATACCGATTTACGGACAATACCCAAATTGATATGTTTGGATTGCAGTCATGTCAAAATTTACCAAAATTGTGAGTATGACACGTGGATCCCGCATGACATCTATTTTTTTGCCTTAAAATATATTAACATGGGTCTTGTTTTGTTGATAAAATGACAAAGAACACAACGGTTCAAATGGATCACAAATCGGATACTCGGTTTAAAAAATATAATCATTTAAAACCGATTAATCCATCTAACCATGCAATTAATGCACTTGCCCATAGCCAATCACCATCTAACACGTGTCGCTGCGAACTGCTGCTGCCAAACCAATTTTTGGGCGACCGATTTTGGAACCCAAAAGAAGTCGAGGAATTAAAAGGGAAAAACCAGGTGCTACCAAATTTTCTTGAGCAAAGCCAAATTTCAGTGTTGAACCAAACACACACCAAATTTCCAAGGTAACGTCAAATTTTGGTATTGTTTGTTTTGATGCTGAACCAAACAAGCCCTAACTCTTTTTTAAAAATGGTGTCATTAGCGAGGTTCACTTTTTGCCATGGGCACCTAGCACGTTTCTATCAAAGAGTTTTTGGCCTAATGGCACTGCTAGTGTTGTTATTAATGAAACTTGCCGTTCGTGGGCCGTAATGCAAAAAATGGCACAACGGACGTTCCGGTGGCCGACACGTGTCCACAATCGTGCCTCCCGCGCCCAGATTTCATCTCCACCACTCCTGGGGGACCGGACGCCCCTCGTGCTACCACGTCGCCGCTATCGCCCCCCTAGGGGCTGAACAAGTCATGTCCACGCCCCCAGGGCACTACCATGCGTCCAGGGCACTGTCGTGCCCCCTTTGCACAGACACGCCAGCGCCGCTCCTCCCGCGCCCGGACGAGCCACCACGTCATCATTGTCATGCCCTGGAGGCACGTAATTACGCGTGCTAGTGCCCCAGGGCACGGTGCCAGCCTCGCCCGCATAATGCTCTGTCACACGCGTCTTGTCACGTCCATCACCGCCCATGCTTTTGCATGCATGCAATGAAAGGCCGGAGCGCCCGTGATTTGTGCGTTGCGCGGATATAAATTCCGAGTCAACTATGACAGACTCCGCTCATTCTCATCGTCACTTGCTCTCTCATTCTCGCTCCCTCTGTCATTTGCAACCTCGCTCAATTTCATTTTCGCCGACGATTAAGGATTGTTTAAAGCAGTCATTAGCGGTCGTATTAGAAGGTAATTTTTTTGTCATATGTATTTTCTTTATTAACTGTGTAGTTAGTTAATTAGTCATAGTTAATTTTGTGATAGTTAATTAGTTGTAGTTAATTAGGCGTAATTAATTTAGTCATAATTAATTTTGTGTTAGTTAATTAGTCACTGAGTCTTTGGCTGACGCGGAGGCTAGGGCGATGCCCTAGTACAGTTAGGGATCAGTTGTCCTTTGCGCCACATACAAGGGGTTGTGTGAGGCTTCGCGGCGCGACATCGATTTGAAATCGGTCCTTGCCGTTTGCTACGTGCTCCTGCAGCTGTGGAGTTGGGAGCACTTCCTTGTTGGGTGTCCCTCCATCGGGACAACAGTGCACCCGTACCCCGAGTTGCACGACCCGATAGACGGGCCTACTATAGGTACCTGGTGGACTGTTGCCAAGTTACCCTAGGCTAAGGATAGACTGACGAGGTGCTACCCGGTGTTCCACAACGAGTTCGAGTCGTTGCACGACAACGACATCACATGGGCTCCATGGAGCCCAAAATTCGTGAACACGGTAATACCGCGCGGACTGTCCATGCAATGCACGTAGGACACTGGATTATGTGTGACGACCTGCCACCTGGTGTTTTCCCACATGGTGGAGCCTTACACGCCGCAGCTCAAGGATCGAGGAGGCCGACTAGAGCGGGTTGAATATGCGGAATAGAGGCCAAAACCGAATATTATGCGGAATAGTAAATCAAGTCGGTTTTGCACATTTAAAACCTAAATCAACTAGTCAAGGCTAAGTGCACCAACAAGTTAAGACTAAGATAAAGAATGTAATTCTAAGGAGACATGCAAGCAATTTAATTATATAAATGTAAATTACGAGAAGATAAAACTCAAGAAAGCAAACCACAAGAACACTTGAACTTTTTCCTGTGGTGATCGGAAACTTGCCGGTTTCCCTTAGTCCACGTTGAGGTAAGCCCAAACGAATTGGTCCAACTCCACAAAACAAGCCAACATCTCGAATCCACTCAGGGTTGCTCTTCCTCCTCTCCGAAAATGGCGAGCACCAAACCACTTACAACCGTCCGGGTCTTCTCACAACCTTTTTTAAAAAGATCACCGGCACAACTCCTCCAAACCGTCTAAGTGTCGGCAAACACCAAGAGTAACAAGTCAAAGACGCTCACTTGAACCAATCAAGTGTCTAAGCTCGATGAATACTAAATCCATCACCTGATGCAATACATGCATTGGGATTCACTATCTAAACTCACTAAGTGCAACACATGCACAATGGTCAGGAGAGTGCTTGCTCTTTGCTCTAAGAGAACGAAAATGGCACCAATAACTTGCCTCCAATTGGCCACAATGTGTATTTATACACCCACACATAAAAACTAACCGTTGGAATAGAATCCGTGCAAAAACAAGAAGGTCGGTCAGACTACAGGCACATGGCCAGTCAGACTGGACTACTGTGTAACAATAATTTCTACAGTAATCATAGCTATAAAGTGACTGGTGAAAACACGACGGTTAGTCTAGCAAGTCAAATTTAGTAGCAAGTCACCAAAACAACCTTCTCTGGAAAAAGCTAACCGCACCAATGACCCGGAGGTCCGATTAGTCCGGACTTCCAACTGCGGTCAGTCCGGATGACCACAAGAGAGAAAATAAGTTCTATGGAAAAAGCTGACCGCTTTAATGGTCTAGGGTTCCGGTTAGTCTGGCATAACCATTGCGGTCAGTCCGGTCAAGAAACAAAAAACTGATTTTGCAAATCGCCTCAACTCAATTTTGAAAAACACATTTACCAATTTATGCGTGATGCAAACAAGGGATGAAAGCAAGATTCTCAACAAGTTGCTAAACACATTTGCCGACTTTCAGAATCATGCCACAAGGAGTAGGTGCATGGACTTCAACCATTTTCAAAACACATTTGGAAATTATAGTCTCATGCTACGAAGAGTTAATGCATGAGGTTCAACTATTTCCAAAACACATTCGCAAATAATATCATCATGCCATAAGGAGTTGGTGCATAGACTTCAACCATTTGCAAAACACATTTGTAAATTATAGTCTCATGCTACAAAGAGTTAATGCATCAGCTTCAACTATTTGCAAAACACATTCGCAAACCCTAGCATCATGCCACAAGAGCTAGAGCAAGTGGGATTAAGCTATCAACACATGATGAGACTCAAGCTACTAGACAAGACCTCTCTTAATAGTACAACAACCTATACCAGCAAACCAGTGTCCACAACAAACACCGAGACCGGTAAAATGACTAAGAAACAAATCCTTAGCCTAAGCTAGTCATACATTTGCCTTGAGCATCCATTTAGAGTGGTCACTTGATGACGAGCATTTCAACTATAAGTCTGAGTTTTTGACTTGATATTCATCAACACATGATGATCTTCTTCATTTCGGGATCTTGTCTTGATGCTCATCAACACATGATGACATCCTTCATCTTGAGTCTTGACTTGAGGTTAATCAACTCACGACGCCACTTAAGGTCTTCATCATCATGGGACTTAACCTGTTTTACCAACTCATTGAAAATGTTAGTCTACATTACGATTGTCATTAATTACCCAAATACTTCATTAGCACGTAATGGCAGGTTTAGATTCTTCAGCAGCGCGTAATGCGATAGTTCAATCTGTACCAACTTGTGCCTCCTGCCGACGGTAGGATCCTACAGCGAGCCGTCCACTTGTGAGTCTAACTCCATCCGAGTAATGTTTACAGTACATACCTACATCTGCTATTCTGACATCAATACTTCTCGAATACAGGCAGTCGAGGGCGGCCCGACATGCTGAAGACTGGCAAGCAATCCAGCATGAGTGGGTTATAGCTTGGATGGAGAGGACGCACAATGAGGTTCTACAGGAGCAACAACCGTACGACATACGGACATACCGTTAGTACATCAAGTGGTATGTACCACGGTCTCGCATCAAACTCACATGTCCTCCACCAGAGCGTCCAGAGTAGGTCACGCACAAGGAGAGGCTCAGTCACTCTTTCGATCGACACAACGCTTTGTGGCGTGATGACGCCGTAAAACACTGACAACCTTTGCTCGCTTCATTGATGACATTTGTACTGTTTGTTACTGAACAAGTGTTGTCCGTCACTTCAGTTCGAGCAGCTGCAGCGGATCGTAAGCGTATCCAAGTATGCTATCCGCAGCCCAGAGCATACCGTACTGGGATTCTCAACACTATCAAGTACATCTTCGCGGAGTCCAATAATATAATAAAGACACATGAGCTGTGGTCGGTCGAGAGACGATGTCCTAAATGCTGCACACCGAGTGGACCGACCGTGCTCACCTGCTAGGTCGGAACGGTCTAGTCAGACCAGCAGGCGTCGTAGCGCTCCCTATCGATCATCCACACTGCAGATCGGCGGGGAGGTAAGTTATGTACAAATTTATGTCCTGATTTTTATTACGCCTTAGGTTGTGCTAACATCATGTCGTCTTCCAGCCGCATGTCCGTCGGGATGCATCACTTCTGCCATCCGCACCCCCTACTCAGACTGGTGCTCCCCGTCAGTCATCCGCACTGCACATCAGGGAGGTACGAGATGTTCAGCTTAGGTCCTGAAAATTGATTTCGTCTAACATCATTCTATCTTGCATCCTTTAGTCGAGCGTAGGGGTGACGGCCATCCGTCAACCGATGAGGAGATGACCATCCCAGCTACTGCTAGGAGCAGTACATGGTGCAAGAGTTTGGACCGTGGCATCTAGGGCGCCTACCCCTGTCGTACGTTGACCAGTACAGGGTATTGTACCAAGGCTAGAGCTCCTCTAGGGTTGCTAGTACATCGTATGGTCAAGGCCATAGCTCCTCCGCACCAAAGGACGTGCAGACATCGTACTTGGGGGTGGACGATCCAGGTGTGAATTTCTTGATTCGTTCATTAATGAGATGATTGCGGTGTTAACCGGTTTGGCATGACTCGGCTCGAGGACATTGATGTTGGATGACTCGGTGGGCAGAGTCACTTGTCGATGCATCTTCATACTGTGAGGACCATAAAATTAACCTAAACTAACTAACAAGAATCAGAATTAGCGATAATTAAAATTCTTTTAATCCGTAACAAATATTAATTTCAGAGTTAATATCAAGCGCAAAATCGCTACATCGACAACAAGAGGGTTATAAAATAATTTCTCCAACATCTTTATCAATCAAGAGTCAATCACAACAATAAATCCATTGCGGGCATAAATACATCATCCATACAAACTCGTAAATATTTCCACATCTCAATACAATCAAAGACCATTTTGCATCTATCCAAATACCAAATGAAGTAATATATTACGCACTCCATTTGCTTGCATCAAAATTAATTATCTGGTCATTTGCAATGCTTATTACAACAACTAATTAAATCATATATCGCTTCTTGCATCCTGGTAGCATCGGCCATCCTGGTCACCTTGCACCTTGAGCACCAATCCATAGAGCCATCTCTCGATCCGTCTCCGTCGCTCGTTAGAAAATTAGAAAGCGGTTAGTAAGTCGAAGCCATGTGGATAATAGAAAATAGAAAGTAGAAGATTAGAAGAGGCCGTCAGAATTTCTCCGAAGCACACTAGGGCTCCCTGATCAACTCAAGTTAGCCAGCCCCTTGTTTGTCAAGGTACCTAGCCTAACTAGAGTTAACCGGCACCACCTTGCTTTCGTAGGTCTCATCATCTGGCGTTTACCTTAATCCGACAACCGCGTATATTAAAGAACTCAACCACAGAAAATCACACTAATAGTGATTTCCCAACCACAGACCAAAAAGCCCCCACCGAGAACATTACCATGAGTATATGAGCATGGGCAAAATGGTCTTTTGTTTGGGCAAGAGGATATATAACCGAAGCCACACATTGCCTTCTCCCCCCCCCATTTGCATTCATGCACAACCACCGAAGAAGCCACAAGCCCAAAGCAAGCACAACAAATACTTTCCCCCAGCTCAACATTCATCTCCCCCATCACCCCCCAGCCAGCATTCATTTCCCCCAACACTTAGCCACAAAATTCATCTCCCCAGCCCCAGTTCATCAACCGAGAGCACAAGCACAAGCAGTCAAGCACAAGTCCCCATCAGCACAGCATCACCACCATCCACAAGAATCACAGAGAATAGAGGAAGGGATCAAGAGGAGGAAGCCAGCCAGGACTTCACCAACAAAGCCGAAGCCTGCAGCCATCAAGCACGCAAGGAGGAGGAGGCTCAGAGATCATCTCATCATCGCCTAAGAACCGATCGCAGCAAGGAGGAGGAGAAGAACACCAGCTCAAAGCCGGCGCTACCATCCCCCTCCCCATTCTTGAACCCAACAGGAGGTAATCCACAATAGCACCTCAGTATACACACATACGCATTCATCATTCACATAGCATCAGTTAACATATGGTCATCCCAGCAGCAAAGAGAAGGGTAGCAGGAGGTGAACCTCTCAGAACAACCAAACCCATCATCCATCGCCCACCTCTATTACCCACCACCCCGAATCCATCACCAGGAGGCATGCATACATGAGCATCATCAAGCAAAATATCAGAACCCTACACCATGCTTAACCATAAAAATCAAGTTAACATAACGGGAAGAAAGGAACCCTGAGCGAGTAGGCGAGGGCGAGGCGGCCAGAGGTCGGGCCGAGCCCACGAGAGGCACGGGCCGAGGCGGCGCTGCCTCGCCGCGCCTAGAAGGAACCGGCGAAGTCATGGCGGCGGGCAACCCGGACTGGTCAAGAACGGCGTTTCGGAGGCCATGGCCGATCAAGCAAGCGCGGCAAGGGCTAAGGAGGCGTAAGAACAGTGAGGAGGAGGCGCGGTGCGAATCCGGCCGACACGGGCTGAGGCCGAGGCGCCAGGCGCTGTTGAGGCGGCGGAAGGCGCGGGCGGGCCGGCCGAGCCGATTTTTGAACCTTCAAGGCAAGCAAGAGGGGAGAAAGAGAGAGAGATTGAGAGAGAGGAGAGAGGGAGAGATTTGGGGATTTTGCTTTCTTCCTGGAGAGAGGGAGAGAGAGAGAGATAGAGTGAGTGAGAGGGGGAGATGAGAGTGTGTTAGTGTGTGCGTGTATGGGTGCGGCTGTGTGTGTGTTAGTGTGTGTGTGAGAGAGAGAGGGTTAAAGAGAGATTAGAAAATTAGAATTTCTTAATTAGTGAGATTTGAGTTTTATGAGACTTTATTTATTTGTGCAAAGGTGCGCTTATTCAAGAGCTTCGATAAATTAATCAACTATTAGTCAGGTAACCTCGCGACTAAATAATTTAATGTGGATATTGCGAATTAACCAACTTACAACAAATCGTGGAATAACAACTAAAATAACTTGAGTTGCCGTTAGCTCTCATGGTAATAAGTCATTTTGCATGCGTAGCAAACACGTGCTTAGTCATCGCTTAGTCGTACTAAATGAACTACTTTAATTTTGTTAGTTTAATTAAAGCAACCCCAAACTTGTGCAACAAAGTAATAAAAAGGCGGACCTAAGTAGAATCATTTAAGCGTCCCTATCGAATTAGAATTGATTTCTTGTTTTAGTTGTGAGTGCGAGTAGTGTTTTATTTCTCGTCAGTTAAAGCGCTTAACCTCGGGTTTCTACCTTAGTGCGCATAGAAAATAGAACGATCGCTTGGGAAGGACTAACTTGGTGTAGCTCTCGAAAAATATTTATTTAAATTAAACTGTGTATAACAATTAGAGTCACTAACCTAGATATTTATTATATCACTCAAAATCCACTATGTATTTATTTATATTACTATCCGTGACACCGTTTGCAACAGAGGACGAACCAGCGCGGGCAGAAGAAATCGAGCAGAGATTCGTCGACGCCAATCTTTCCTACAACTCTACAGGCAAGCTATCCTCTTGACCATTAACATAGTTAATTTAAATGTAAACCGTATATTGCACTATATGTTTATTGCATCAAAATTGTTTTCTCAAAACTTAAATAAATGATTAAGATAAAAATGATTAAGATGAATATGACTAAGATGAATGTGATTAAGATGAATATGATTGAGATGAAAATGATTAAGATGATGATGATGAAAGGAATGAGAATAAGAAAGAAAGAAAGAATGAGAATTATTATTATGGTTGGTAAAAGGGGCCTGGGCGGGAACGCGACGATGATCTTGATGATGAGGTAAGAGGTGGGCCCCTTTACATATGGTTATAATATAAGGACAAACAAAACTTTTGCTCTGGCCTCAAGTCAGAATTCAAGACCGACCATTTTCCGCTTAGGGCGCGTAAAATGCTACCATGTTACGTAATTATGATCTCTACAATGGGTCACATTGGAGTGATTGGGAACGGAAGAGAGCCGACCCAAGGTGGAGTGTTGAGCACGGACGATGGCCGCCTCAACTAACATTTCTGGAACTCGGTGTATGACGAGGTCAGCAGCGTGATTAAATCAGCACCGACGGAAAGTAATGGGTGGAGACTTAATCACGTAGCCTGGAAAACGTTCTGTATTCTGAACTCGAACCCGCATCAAAGGAAATGCAGGGGATCCGGCCATTTAGAGCTCGTAATAAGCGTGGGTAAAGTGGTACAAAGCTCAAGAAGGCTATGCAAAATCATGAATTCATGCCGTCTCGGATTGGAGTCTACGGAACCGCCGGAGGTCTTTCTTCTCTCCGAGTGACAAGTAGTGTTTTCAGATAAAATTTGCCATCTAAATGTTATTAAATTATTTTTTAATTGAGATGACTTAGAAAATGTGATAACAACTAGAGATAGTCATCCAGTGCATTCTTTGCTATTAATGCTTGCTGAGTACATTCGTGTACTCAACCTTGTTAGTATTCTCCTTTGTAGATCCTAGCCCAGCCGGGAACTTTCCCGAGTGGGATGACGGACATGCAGGTACTGAAACAGCTATTGGAGGAGAAGGCACCGGCTATGAGGATCAAAGCGAGATGGACGCCCTTTTTTGACTCATGGGACGAATAGAAGGTCGGGACTTCAGTGTTGACGAGAAAAGCGGAGCAGTTCCTTTTGGTAACTGTATAATATTTGTATTAAGAACCCTAGTCCTGCGTGGCGATTACTGGAATAAAATGTACAGTTTCTATCTTATTGTTCTGCTGCGTGACTCTGGTAAAGGCTTACTATTCGTTGGAGCAGTGTTTTACTGAGCAAACGAATAGTAATCCGTATGCCTAAGAGTGATTACCCTTGGGGTAATAACTCGGGGCGTCACACGCCCACTCAACGGTCTCCCTACCCCATCCGAACCGATACACGCTCTCCGAACCGGTTAACGTATCCCACGGGATATGCTCAACGCAAAACCAGGACGCACACGTAGACGCAGACGTAACGAGCAGAGAGTGGCTCAGACGAGTGAGCCATATTGTATCACGTCTGTACATTGCATATATGTTGTGCGCTTAATGCAAAATTTATTTATATAATATTGTCATAGTACATCGGTTCTGGAGACGAGTGCAACACCGGAGATTAACATTAAACCCTAAAACACCCGAGATTCACATGAAATCATCAAACCCTAAAACACTCGAGGTTCACATGAAATCATAAATCCCTATAACACCCATGGTTCACATTCATAAACCCCTAAAACACCTGATAACCGTTCACATGAAATCATGAAACCCTAATTTCGGAAACCTAAAACCCTAATTTCCCTGAAACCCCGCCATAACCCTAATTTCTATAAAACCCCGCCCTAACCCTAATTTCCCTAAAACCTTACCCAAACCCTGCCCTAACCCGTGTGGCGTGTGTCCGAGCTCCGGAGGCACGGCAGGCACGCCTCCGAGCGTAGGAGGAACTGCGCGGCCACGTGGCGCGTGTGCGGGCGCTAGAGGCACGGTAGGAGCGTGTCCAGACGTGGGAGGAACGAGGCGACCACGTGGCACGCGTCCAGGCACGCGTCCGGGCATGCGTCCGGGCACTAGAGCCATGACAGGCGAGCGTCCATGCGCTGGAGGCACGACAACGGCGATGTGGTAGGCGTGGGGGCTGTTTAGTCCCTCGACGAACGGAGGAGATGAAATCCGGGCGCGAGAGGCACGGTTTTGGACGTGTGTTGACCCCCGGTACGTTCATTGTGCTATTTTTTTCATACGACCCGTGAAAGGCCAGTTTTGTTAATAACGATGCCAATAGTGCCATTTAGGCTAAAAACTCTCTACTGTGGTCATGTACAATGGGGTGATGCCAGAACCACCACCTCACTGCCACATCATACAGTTGCTAGATTTGCTTTTTAGCTGCAGCCTGTAGCACATCCTCCTCTCTCCAAGACAAGACCCACAACTAAATAAAATATCATATATTTTTCTTCCACAACACTTTCTCTCTCTATCTCTCGTGTCACATACAAAGTGGTGTGATAGGAATATTTATGTTAGCACCGGTTAGCTTGGCTTGCTCAAGAGCTAGCACCGGAGCGAAAAAGGCCAAAACGCTAGCTAGCACCGTACGCTATGCATGCCCGAGGAAGAACATTTTGTGTTGAAACTTGAAACCACTACTACAGAAAAGGCCTTCACAGACGGTTCAAAAACGCCATCATAGACAGTTTCGTGAGCCGTTTGAGTTTATGGGTCAGTAATGCATGAGGTCATCACAGATGGTTTTCGAACCGTCTGTAATACATACTATCACAGACGGTTTGTAGATGAAACCGTCTGTGATACTCGACTACCACAGACGGTCTGTAGATGAAACCGTCTGTGATACTCGACTACCACGGCATGCTCAGATGAAACCGCTCGTGATAGTAGAAAATCACAGACGGTTCAGATGAAACCGCTCATCACAGACGGTGTGATGAGCGGTTTCATCTGCATCGTCTGTGATTTTTTATTATCACGCACGGTTTCATCTCTGCACTGTCTGTAATCGAGTATCACTGACGTTTCATCTACGCATCGCTCTGTGGTAGTCTTTTGCATTGCTAAATCTATTCCTGTTTATTGGCTAGCCTTAGGAAATACTAGCCATGTCCTCTGAAACAAGCACATCCAATTCGCATTCATTTCAAAAGCACATCAAAATTGCATTCATTTCAGAAACAAAGCACATCCAATTCACAAATCAATTAACTAAAATTAACCATTAATGTACATTAATTTACACACATGTACCATTAAGTTCAATCTATCCCAATTAAGTTCAATCTACACTGTGGAAACTCCCATCTAGATTTATGACCTGTCTGTTCAGGAATGACGCAAGGTATGATCGAACTTTTATGAGCTCGCTCTGTTCCAACGCAATTTCGTCGATGGTCGCAACCTGTCGATAGAAAGATTAAATTCGTGCTTATATAAATTGGTAAGTATATATGAAATAATTGTTGAAAGATTAACAAACCTGAGGATCATTGGTGATCGCGGAACCGATGAGTAGTTGCATGTTGTGGCAAACATAGTATCCACAGACGCTATGTCTTGGCCATTTCTTTGGTGGCACTGCAAAAATAGAATTGGTTAGTTCGAGAGGCATTACTACGAAGTGTTATATAGGATTAATGTGTACTAGCTAGCGAGTACCGGGAATTTTTTATCATGTGACAGCATCTTTCCCCTGATATTCCATCCTCTAGCATGTAATACGTCGAACACCCTACATGACTCCAAGAAGTTAGCCTTAGCCATTGCAAAGGAAGGAAAGACTACAAGAGAGTTTCTATGGAGGAAATGTACGTGTTTACCTAATGATTAAATTCCGGATAATTGTGAAGTTGTGAGTAGCCCTCTGTAGGGAATCTAGGTATATTACCCATTTTCGTTTTGGTATAATTACAATTAGAATCCAGTGGTAGCTACACAGGTATGTCAGCATGGTCATTAAACCTAAGTTCGTGTTGCTTATAAAGTACAAATCAACAAGTATAGCCAGTAGTGCAACACTTACTTCTGGTTGTAGGGCAAAAGTATGAATTCCTTGTTGCGGCGAGCCATGAAAAAATATATAACGTAATTCTCGACGAATGTTGCATTCGCCGTGATGCTTTGCTCAGGGACAATGTGTGGGTCGAGGAAACCTATCGGTGATTTCTTTCTTTCGGCTTCAGAGATCATGTATCTATATACAAAAGCAAGGAGTTATATATAACATTTATCGGTATTACACGAACATTGACCGTGATTGTACACACTTACAGTGTCCAGCATCGTATGAGTGAGACGTCGAGCTCGTCAAGGTTGAAGAGACAGAACAAGTCGTCGAAGGTCACCGTGAAGACAGTGTCTTAATGCACGTGGTTAAAATGATCCTCCTTAAACTTGGCGGTGAAACCCGAGCATCGTTGATCAACCGGCTTGTTGGACTGTTCCATGTACCATGTATGCAATACCGTGCAATCCGGTCCTAGGGTAGGGCTGTCTAACTTCTCGAGCAATGGCTCGCCTAGCACAAATTTTCGGGCCAACGGCAAGAAGGGGATATCAGGATAGGAGTCGATCATCTTCGATTTGCCCTTGCTGCCTCGATTTGTATAGGTCGACTTCACAAGAGTCGACTGAGCACGAGGTGTAAATGCATGTGATGCAGCGGGCCCTTGCCGTGTCAGTGCAGGTAGCTTTGGTGCAGTCAGGTCCCTGGACTTGATGCCGTTGTAGGATATTCCCGTGAAGTTGACACCGGAGCAAGTAGCTCCAGGCAGATGTCCTCCTTGGGCCACTGGATGAATGTTCCAACGGCTTGCCGTAGAGTCACGACCTCGCCGCTTGGGGAATTTTCACGGACGGCCTCAAATTGGCACAAACACCGCCCACATTCACTTTTTGAAACCCGCGCTAGATTTGCATCAGGCACCAAAGCTCCGACATCGGATGAATACACCGCCCCAAGCAAAGATCTAGGGCAACAGAGACATATCTCACTTGGAGCTTGCACTTCCTAGCCACCCACGTATATAACGATACAAAATTAGCTACTCCAACAGGCCTATCAATGGATCGAGCATTCCAGAGATAATAATTATTACCTAGATGTCATCGACGGGAAATTTATCGTCACCTATTGGGGTAGGGTTAGGGTTGGACGCGCAGCTACTCGGAAGTTTGGGGGGCTGGCTAGCACAGTAGGGGCAGAGGCTTGCAACTAATTTGGGAGTTGTAATCCCCTAATCCTTTCCTCAAAGGTCTCCATCTGCTTTTGCTGGGATTGATTTCCTCAAAGGACTCGGCATTGGTTACCTTTAGGGCCGAGGAGAAGGACGAGCAGGAGCAAGACTGGGCATCAGGAGCAAGGCCGAAGGGGAGGCGCCACGGCTCTGGGGGGGAGGAGGCGGCGGGCTCGGGCAGGAGGCGCGTGGGCTCTGGAGGGCGCCACGGGCTGCAGGAGGAGGCTCGGCGGGCTCGGGGAGGCGCCACGGCGGGAGGAGGAGGAGGCGACGCCGACGGCATTGGGGAGGAGTCGCGTTGGGCTCGAGGAGGCGGCGTCAAGGATGGCGACGGGCCTGGGAGGAGGGAGCGAGGAGTTGAGAAACTTAATCATTTGAGAGTGGCGGGCGGCAAACCCTAGCTAGAGTCCGAATATAAATAGATGGAAATCACAGACGGTTCTAAATTAGAACCGTCAGGATATATACTATCGCTGCACGGTTTTAATAAACAACCGTCAGTGATATATATATATCATGACGGTTTTAATAAACAACCGTCTCGTGATATAGATGTAAGACGGTTTGTAGTTCAAACCGTCTGTGATATTATTTTGTATTGGTTAATATCTAGATTCATTTTATTGGCTAGCCTAAGGAAATGCTAGCCATGCCCTTTGAAACAAGCGAGTAAAAGACAACAAGTATATGTATATACATCCAATTCACATTCATTTGAGAAACAATCACATCCATTTCACTAAGTACAAATCAATTAATTAACTCAAATGAACTAAAATTAACCATTCATCGTAAGCATATATATATACACACATTGTTCAATTAATCTTTAAAAATTAGCCCTTCATGATGATCGACGCAGTATGTAGCTAGTTTAAATCACGTTCTTCTTCCTCGACCCTTATGCCGTTTTCGAAAGGAGGCAACTCGTCAAATTGATTGTATTCTTCCTTGTCCACTACATTCTCAACTCCGACAATCCTTCTTTTTCCATGAAGAACTACGTGGCACTTCTTATTTGCCGGGTTGGTAACATAGAAGACTTGAACAACTTGGTTAGCCAGTACGAATGGTTCGTCTTTGTATCCGACACGTTCGAGGTCCACGGTAGTGACGCCGTACTTGTCGACCTTCACCTGTGGGAGATGGACCCAACGGCACCGAAATAGGGGAATCTTGAAAAGCACGAGTCGAACTCCCATATCTCCTCTATTTGCCCATAGTAGGAGCTCCTCACCCATCGACATCTTGAATGCATCTATGCTAACACCGCTGTTTCGTTAGTGCTTTTTATATCCCGAGCTCGGGTATAGAATGTGTACCCATTTATGTCGTATCCTCACCATGTTACAATCAGAATGTTGGCCTTTTGCCAACCATGTTCGTGATATCACTTGACGAGCTCCTAGCAGTCGCTCCTTCAACCATTGGTTGAACCGTGCATTGTGTTGTCTCGTGATCCAAACATCCGGCCGCACCGGATTCATTGTCAAGCACGCCCCAGGCCGGTCGATATCTGAGGACACTTCACCATGTGTTGCAAGACTGTGAAATGGGCTTGAGCATACGCATCCATATCTGGAGTGATTGCTTTCCTTCCGATGGTCCCGATACCCTCGAGCCTCCCCTCATGGCGAGATCGAGGCACACATATCGGTTCGACCTAAGCCATGTAATCGACGCAGAATTCAATGACCTCTTCGGTTGCATAACCTTCGACGATGCTGCCCTCTGGCCGAGATCGATTCCGTACATAGGACTTGAGAATTTCCATGAACCTCTAGAACGGGTACATGCTACGTAGGAACACGGGCCCGCACATCTTTATCTCCCTCACAATATGAACAATGAGATGGACCATGATATCAAAAAACGACGGAGGGAAATACATCTCAAGATCACATAGAGTTGTCACCACCTCGTCCTGCAGAGCATCTAGTCCTTCGGGATCGATGACCTTTCGAGCAATTGTGTTAAAAAATAACACTGACCTCATGATTGTCTCTGACCTTGATCGATTTAAATACTTCTAATTGCAACAGGGAGCATTTGTGTCATCAACACATGACAATCATGAGACTTCATGCCAATTAACTTCAAATCTTCCATCGAAACAAGTTTCTTCATGTTGGCGGAGTAACCGGACGGAACTTTCACACCATGCAAGCACCGGCACAGTTCGGTTCTCTCGGCCTTGGACAGAGTGTAACAAGCAGGGGGAAGGTACGTTCGTCCTTTATCGGTCTTTGTTGGTGCTAACTCAGGTCTGATGTCCATATCAACCAAGTCAAGCCGTGCGTTGACACCATCCTTTGTTTTGTCACGAATGTTCAGTAAGAGACCAATCAACCTGTCACATACATTCTTCTCTACGTGCATGACGTCGATGCAGTGACGAACTTCTAGGTGCTCCCAATAAGGTAAGTCCTAAAATATTGATCTCTTCTTCCACATGTTCTTTTTACGGGTCCTCGATTTACATCCCTTTCCAAGCACAATATCTAAATCCTTAATCATATCATAGACCTCTTTTCCGCTTAAATGCCTTGGAGCTGAACTGTCCTCCTTCTCTCCATCGAATTGTTTCTTCATCTTGCGGTATGGGTGAGCCCTCCGAAGGAACCTACAATGACGCATGTACACAGTTTTGCGCGAGTAATTTAGCCACACACTCTCGGTATCATCTAAGTAGTGAGTACAGGATTTGGCCCCTTTTGTACTCTGGCCTGACAGATTAGTAAGGACAGGATAATCATTTATGGTGCAGAACAACAAGGAACGTAAAGTGAAGTTCTCTCGTCTGTACGCATCCCATACATGTACCCCTTCAATCCACAGTATTTTTATATCTTCCATCAATGGTGCTATGTACACATCAATATCATTCCCAGGTTGCTTCGGCCCTTGGATAAGTATCGACAACAAAATATACTTTCGCTTCATACACAACCAAGAAGGAAAGTTGTAGATACAGAGCGTCACGGGCCAAGTGCTATGTCGGCTGCTCATGTTACCGAAAGGATTCATTCCATCTCAGACTCAATCTAAACCTTATATTCCTCGGTGCCCGCACCAAGTCCGCAAACCTCCTATCGATGTTTCTCCTCGGGCGGAATCGAGGGTGTCTTAACTTTCCATCATTCTTACGCCTCTCGAGTGCCAATACAACAGCTTTTGCATTCTTTGAGTTCGCAAAAACCGCTTCAAAAGGGAATTACAGAAGATACCACGCCACCTTAGCAGAGTTTCTTTCTTCACCTCGATTCCTCGTCGTCATCGATTGATTTTACGCTTGTATCGGGATCGTTACACACGGACATACATGCATGTTTGTATACTCGTTACGGTAGAGGATATAGTCGTTCGGACATGCATGTATTCTTTCTACTTCCATTCCCAATGGACAAAGAACCTTCTTGGCTTTGTAGGTGGTTTTGGGCAACTCATTTCTCGGAAGCATGTCCGCTAAGAGACCTATGACTCAGTGAAACTCTTGTCGGTCCAACCGTTGCTTGCCTTCAATTTCAGCGGTTTAAGCACGGATGACAACCTTGTTTATTCCGACTTGCAGCCGGGAACAAAGGTTTCTCCGAGTCCTCCATCAAGCCCCGGAATTGAACATACTCCATCTCATCACAGTTCCCTTCTGCATCGCGAAGCATCTGATCTAGATTGTCATCATGCAGCCTATCCGAATCGGAACCACAATCGACATCATCCGGCGGCATATCGTTGACTTCCTGTATAATATGCATATCGTTGACTTCCTGTATAATATTCTCTTCACCGTGACTGGTCCAACATATATAACCCTTTTTGAAACCCCTTCAAATCAAGTATGTTTCGATCTGCGCTCGGTTGTTAAACATCTTTAGATTATCGCAGTCAATGCATGGACAGTACATATATTCCGCCTCCTTATTCAACATATCCTCCTCGGCAGCTCTTGTAAAAGCAGACACGCCATTAATGTACTCTTCACTCACACGATTCTCAGCGTACATCCAGCTTCGGTCCATCACACGGTTCGTATTGAAAACCCTGAAAATAAATAAAAGTGTGACTTCGAAAGCGTATTTTCTGAGGCTTAATTATGCTTTTTTTATTTTTACATTTTTCAGGATTTTATTAACTTACATGTAAGCCCTACTTGTTAGTGACTCATTTTTTATTTCATGATTTTATTTATAAAATCTATGGCGGTCCCACATGTCATAGACTCGTTAGTTTATTAACTAAATGATTAAAAACAGTAGGATTTGAAGCTCAAATTGGGCTTAGGGTGACATCGCATTGCTAATAGTCATGGTTCGGGGCCCTAAGGTCGCCTAAGGCGAACCGACGGTGATGTCCCGTGGCGGCGCCTGAAACTAGCGATTTCGGCGTAAACGCCTGAAACTACTCAAATTAAAGGATGCTTATGCTCTAGTAGCTCACCTCGATCATGATGAAGGTGTCAATGAAGTCGGGGAAAGTCCAAGGCGACTGGTCGTTGATCGGTGAACAGAGGCGCCGGCGGCAAGCTCCTTGGCGACAATAGCTGAAATGGACCATACGAGCGGGCCGGCTCAGTGAGGTGAGGCGATACTCAAACCGGGCACGGAGTGGCGATGGACTCACCGGGCTTGGAGATCTCCCGTGGTTACCGTAGCACCGAGATGGAGATCAAGAAGACTCATTGGCGGGAGCTATATATGTACATCGCACCGCTCGTGATGAGTTAATTGTCACGACGGTTTTAACAAAACCGTATGTGAAGAGGTCATATCACGACGGTTCATGTTCGTCTGTGAAGTATCACGAGCGGTTCGACCAAAACCGTCTATGATATTACCCAATATCACGAGCGGTTTTTGGTCGAACCGCTCGTGATACTTCACGCATTTTAACATGAACCGCTCTGTGATATGACTCTTCACGCACGCTTTTTGTTAAAATCGTCGAAACCGCTCGTGATATTGGGTAATATCACAGACGGTTTTTAGTCAGAACCGTCTGTGATACTTTACAGACGGTTCTAAATATGAACCGTCGGTGATATGACCTCTTCACAGACGGTTTTTAGCGTGGAGAATAACACAGACGGTGGGTAAACAAAAACCGTCTGAGATTATGTTTAATATAGACGGTTTCGTTGAACCGTCTGTGATCAGACGTCCAGTATTAGTATTTCTATAGTAGTGAACGGCTTGTACGTCGTAGCACCCTATTTGTTTTAACTGTGCCAATTAGGATTTTGTTTTCTGATGGAAAATGTTTACTTTTGTGACATCCGTAGGTTTTGGTGTTATTGTTTGCTATTGCGAATTTGCAATCTGCTAAACAGGAGTGAAAAAGAGTAGGCACTCGAAATTCGGCAACAATGTCAACCCATTTATGCTCATGTTTCAACATCTAACCTATCCTATGCATAGGACTTGGGTTCTATAGGATCATTTTCCTGGACCCAGGAAGGAAGCGCTTGCATTTTACATTACCACAATGTTGTCCATACGCTGCCACTTCGTACATTGCTCACACATTACACAGTTGCTATTTTGCTAATCATTTACACAGTGTTGGATGTCTCATCAGCTAGACGTGTTGTCACGTCTTCATAAAATAAAGGATCACGTACCCACGCATCCATGGAAGCCGCAGAGGTGCTCGTCAACACTGGTCATATCACATCAAGCAGCATGAGTTTTCTTTTCATTTTGCTGACTGGGGCATGCAATGGGCACTTGGTTGGAGGATATCCATGGAGGAAGATCTCAAAGCTGGACTTGGTTGGAGGATAGGTCATGGAGTCAATAGGTGTGGCCAGCAGCGGGCGAAGGCAGCAGGCAGAGCAGTTCAAACCAGCCTTAAATTACAGTAAGAGGCAGCCTTTGACGATGCCACTGCAGCAGCCCCAACCACCCAAGTAGTAACAAACAAAAGAGGAATCCGTATAGGGATTAGGGAATGGGGCAGACATGCTTTCCAAGGGGGCATGGTACACCTTGCTTCTGCAAGTAGTAGTAATATGGTACTGGACCAAGCTCTTGTAAGGCTGCATTGCGATCAATATTGTACTCCAAAGCTGCAGCCCTGCAAACAAGTGAGAGAAGATAAGATTGGAGACCCATGTTGTCCGTCCACAAGCTAAGTCCAGAGCAATGTACAATGCAAATTCGCGGGATATAGCAGATTAACATCTTGTTGAATAATTTAGGCCTTCCCAAAGTATGAGATCATTATGGCGATCAAAGTGAGCAAGTGGAGCTAGCTGCAACCTGCATTCCTGCGAGCCTGCAAGTCGTGGGAACACAGAAAGAGGAAGAGGCTCACAATAGCAGAGTTCACTCAGGTAGTCAGGTGTGGAGAATGGAACAGAAGGTCAGGACCAGCACCAAGATATCTCACACCGTGCCCTTACTAGCTTGCTGTACCAAATCCGACAAATGAAGTTCAAATGGCCTGTTTGGGGATGACAGCCAACAGGGAGAACATGAGGATAATTCTGATTTAAGCTCCCAACAGGAACGAAGCAGGCTTCAAGCTTCAGCTGTTGCAAGTATTACCACCACAGACCATGCTCCTGTTTGAAGATTTTATCGCCTTTCTCTTTTGCTCAGATCAGATGATAATAAATGACATAGTGCCACAATTCTTCTTCTTTTTGCCCTAAACCCCAATGCCACAATGAAGCAGGCCAAACACGTAACTGAATGGGATTTCATGATTAGCATGCCACTATCGGAGATTGCACAAGGCCAACTAAAGGTGCTTATTCAGAAATTAAATGCTTTGGATCAGAACGAAGATAATTGTTGGTACAACAACTACTGAACACAGCACAAAGAAGGTCCACAGGCAAAGGCAAGGAGATCAGTCGGCTGCTGCGTGCTCAGTACATAGCAGTGCTAATTCACTCATCCATGAAAGTGGTGAAACTTAGCAACATATCAAGACGTGCCAGGCAAATCTCTAAGATAAGTGAGCCGGGAAATGATTAATCTCTTTGAACACTTCCTTTCTGACATGCTTGCAAAACCACATGCAGAACAAAATAGACTCTGGAAGAAGATTCATACATTCAACCAGTGCAAGCAAAATGCATGCATTCCATTATTACTATGCTGTTCAAAAATTATTACTATGCTGTTCAAAATGCATGCAAAGATTCATACGGAACAAAAGGGAGCAGAACGGGCAGGTTGCTAAAGAACAGATCTATCGAAGAATCGGAATTCGAGTCTTTGACTCAAGCTTGGTGGCTCTCTAAGTCTAATATACAGATGGAGAGAAAACAGCACTAGTTGTGATCACTATTTGCCTTTTGGCCACAGAAATGGCGCTGCCTGAAGTTGTACAGCCTCACCAAAACATGCACGCGGTCCAAACCAGAGTATCTTCAGGCTTCAGGACCCTCCAATCCTTCACTGTCTACCATACATTGCTATCAGCATTCGAAGGCTAGCCTGCTTCTGAACAAAATCTTCTGGGATACCAAGGTTGATCCTGAGGAAAGATACCTGCCATGTAGCTACTCGGCTGGGGAACGCAACCTAGGGTAATGAACTCTGCTATTCCCAATGGATGGCAATGAACCAAATCTGTGCGCTCTTTTCATCTTCTTCAGGTCCCCAATTCTAAACTTGAAGGTACTGCATTTTCCAAGCATAAAAGGCTGATCACAGTTCAGGCCATCGCCCCTCTTATTGTTGTAGCCAGGATAATCTTCAATATGAAAATCAGACTGCTCAACCAGAACGAGAGCAAACTCTGAGGCGAGAGCGAGGCAGGTTCAATTTTCTGTACAGGTTCTTCGTCTTGTGGCTGACATGAACTTCCCCATGAGGCCGAAGCAGGAGACTTGCACTGCGGAAGAAATCTCTCATCAACTCCCTGTGTGAACTACAGCTCAGAGCAAAAGGTTAATACGAAGGATCAAGTACGAGTTATGACAGATAACATGTTCTGTAACGGTTGTTCATTAAAACATAGAGAGAAGGTACTTGGCTAATAAATAGGAATTAGAATCAGAACAATCAGAAATGCTTGTCCATGACCTACTAGACAGAAAAAGCTTCTTATGGTCAAATGCTAGCAATCATCATACTATCACATGTCTATTGAGACCTTCTATAAGTTACAGCAACAGTTGTACATAGTAATTGAAATGGCTTTCACCTAGTAGAGAAAGGAAGTAATATAGCTTGTGCTTTTTTGCATTGAAGCGTTGGCATGAAGGTTCCTTCAACTATAGTATGATATTGTCCAAAAGGAAATGCCTTTAACATGATCTGATTGATTTATTTAATATGTTACTATTGTAGAAGACAATTCAACATTAAATGAAGCAAACGTGAACTCTAGCAAGTGTTTCGGCCATAGTATGATACTATATAAAAGGAAAAGCCTCTCTCATGATCTGTTTGACATTTGTTTAATCGGATTTGGTTATAATCATAGGAGACAATTCAACATTAAATGGAGCAAAAATGAACTCTACTACGTGTTTCAGTTATATATAGTTTGATACTACCTAAAAGGAAAAGCCTTTCTCATGACCTGCTTGACATTTGCTTAATATGTTACAATCATTGGGGGTAATTCAACATTAAATGAAGCCAAAATAAACTAAATGACTGTACATACTTGATCACATGCATTTGGTCTTCTTTCCCCCTGAATCCAGCATGGGGGAAGTTAAAAACAACCCCATCGAATCGTCTCATCTTGACATGGCGGTTGCTTTCGTAGGTTTGTGTAGGGCCCACATGTCAGTGCGATTTGCAACGTTTGGGACAACGAGATGCCTTCGTTGCCTCGATTACATGCTTTCGATTTGAATTTTGAATCTCTCTAACGGTCTCTTGCGTTAACCTTTTCCCCCCACTAGTTTTGTTTTTTTTTCTCTCACAAAAATGTGACTAGAGTCTAGACTGGTTTCGCAAGAGAGCAAACGTGTAGCAGCGAAAGATTCGGCCTAACGTGCTTTTACGACCCATGAAGAAGCAGCCCACCCAGCCCACAAATGTAAGGCCCATATGAGGCCTGAAAAGTCCTTAGGATTCGGAAACATTTACCCCCTAACCATCCGACGCGTCACAGCACTTTGCCGACGACCGGCGAGCACGAAGCATCCTATCTCTCGATCTCGTCGCCGGCATGAAACGGACGTGCGAACTGCAGCAGAGAGAATGTACTGTGCACGATCACACGAGGGACAGTTCCAGAAGCACGGCACCTGGACAGCGCCCATTAGTCAGCATCACGCGCCAATCATTAGCAAGACACATCCATTTCGATCCAGCGGTCGAGAGACCAAGTGTGCTCCCTTCTCAATTCCGAAAGGTCGCGTCGTTGCTCTCATCTCACGCGCTGTCCAGCGAATTGCACAGCACATGCGCAAGAGGCGACCGGGGATTCAGGACATGTGCCATACGGCAAGTACGTAGCAGCACAACGCATCTCCGTCCACACCGCAGTAGTGCAGAGTCGCTTGTTCTATTCGTGATCCGACAACGACGTCGCCTCATCGACCTGCCGATGCTGTACTTCACCAATGAGTCAAGTACTCGAGCAGAATGCCAAGATTTGCAGTGGTAATTCGCTAGCTCCGTGTATATCAACGGATGCTTGGAATCTGAACAAGTTGGGCCAACATGCTGGTGCTGAAAGGACACAGATTGTCTGCAGTAAAGGAGCTACTGCATGTGCTACAATATGTGTAGTAGCTCCAATAGCCTTTGGATGGGAAACGGAAGGCCAAGTTTTGGTTGTGCACGGTAGTAAATCAGTACTGCAGAAAATCGAGTCATTGTAGCAGATCGGTACTGTCCCAATCGGACCCTGTAGCAGATTACCAAGGGAGTTGATTTCTAATCACATGGCCTGAAATGGACTAAATTGATAATGCAGAGGATCTCTTTCCGCCACCTGTATCTCGTGCTCAAGCTTGTCGACGTATAGCTCATCTTGCTGGAATTTTTTTGAAATAATATTTTTAAAAAAAATATTTACAAAACTAGGTTATCATCTCAAAAAATTGCAAAAATAGGTTCATGTCGCTATTTCATCTGGCGACAGGTTCGTATCGCCAGATGAAATGGCGGCGAGAACCACAGACTGAGGCGGTTTCGCATCGCCATTTCAAACAACGACAGGAATGTATGAATTTTTAAATATAGTAAATAAACTCAAAAAATTACAAAATTTTTTGTGAAGCATTCAGATAGAGTGTTCTTGCTCATGTAATTTTTTCATAATTTTATCCATTATGAATTTGTCTCTAAAATTCATTTAAGTATACTATTTGTAGACTTTTAAATATACCAAATGAGGTCCAAACATTATGAATTTTTTATGGTTGCTCCTTACATAGTGAACTTGTTTTTGTAATTTTTAAGAATTTTATATGCTATGAAATTATCTCAACAATTAAGGGTACACAATTGAGTACATCAGATCGGAAACCTAAATTCAGAATTTTAGAGACAATTTCAGAGCATATAAAATTCTAAAAAATTACACAAACAATTACACTATGTATGGAGCGTTCACAAAAATTTCATAATTTTGGACCTCATTTAGTATATTTACAAATTCTACAAATATTATACTTAAATGAATTTTAGAGACAAATTCATAATGGATAAAATTATTAAAAAATTACACAAGTAAGAACACTCTATCTGGATACTCCATAAAAAATTTTGTAATTTTTTGAGTTTATTTGCTATATTTAAAAATTCATACATTCCTATCGCTATTTGAAATAGCGACAGGAACCTGCCCCCAGTGTACAGGGTTCCTGTCGCCATTTCATCTGGCGATAGGAACCTGTCGTCAGATGAAATGGCGACAGGAACCTATTTTTGCAATTTTTTGAGATGATAACCTAGTTTTGTAATTTGTTTTAAAAAATGTATTATTTCAAAAAAAAATCCATCTTGCTGTGGGGGCACCCATTCCTCTCATCCGCTCATATCGATGGGCGTAAGCACAGGACATTGAATGGAGAGAGAGGGGGGTGGAGGTGAGACAAAAAAATATCAACGCTTTACTTTTGGAGTTTTGGTGGGGCAGAGGAAAGAGGAATTGAGTATTGGATGGGATGAGTGATGGGAGAGAGAGGCAGGCGGAGTGCGGAAGACTCTTGTCTGTTTACAGCATCCGATATTTTCCAATGGCTCGGACATCAATCTTTTTGTTTTGTGGTGGATGGGCTGTGGGCCGTGGCCTAGATAGATCGTCCGTCTGTATCAGACGTATTCTACATAGCAATATCTATCCTTAGGGGGACTAACTAGCACCCGAATATACAATGGGAGACTTCTCATCGTATGCTCCTCTCTACCATCGAATCTAACTTAAAATAGTCGATCTCAACCATCCGATCCAGCGTAACAAAAATCGGTGAAGCGCAACAATTATTTAGTAAGCCTGCAACAAATTAACATCCAATGCAACAAATATATTATGTTACAACACTGCAACTCATTCTCAAGACACAATAAAAATCGTAGCAATCACAACAATGATTACTAGAGCGTTCAACAATCTCATTTTGTTTTACCATTCTATGGCAAACAAGATGTTGCAACAAAAGCAAAAGACCCACGGCAACAAAAAAAAAATTCTCATGCAACAAATTAGTTCAACATCAACAACAAAAAAACAAAAAAAAAATTACAAATGAGAATTATCAATACAACGATAGAAGAAACCAATCCCAACAAAAACAAAAGATTGCTGCAAGAAATTGAAAAAGCAACCAAAACACCTACAATATTTGTATCAACATTTTGCAGCAACTAAAAACAATGATCGCAACAACTCGACTTACCAATTGCAACAATTTTGACGTCATGATGGAAAGATAAGTCAGGGGCTAGCCCACGCCACCGCTTGTCGTCGATAGGCCTGGATTCGGCTTAGGGAGAGGCTAGACCACACCACCACCTCGCCGTCCTACGCTCACCGATGGTTTTGTTGAAGAACTTGACACTCAGCTCCGGCAAACCAATATAAGCATAGGTGGATTACGACAGCAAAAGCAGGATGAATAAACATCACCATAGCACCTCACCACACCATGGACGCGCCGACGGACAGCAACAGCGGCAATGCCCATCCTGAACATGCTCGAGCCACTGCTACTGCACATCATCAGCCTTCTCACCGTCGTGTGGTGGTCGGGCAGCCCGTAGCAGGGACTCCCGGTTGTCGGTGTACCTGTTCCTCCCGCCGCCTGCTTCTCGTGCTCGAGCATGTCAATGTATATCTCGTCTTGCTGTGGGGGCACCCATTCCTCTCATCCGCTCATATCCATGGGCGTGAGCACAAGCCCTTGAATGGAGAGAGAGAGAGGGGGGGGGGGGGGGGGGTGGAGGTGAGAGAGGAAAACACCGGCGCTTTACTTTTGGAGTTTTGGTCGGGCGGAGGAAAGAGGAGTTGAGTATTAGACGGGATAAGTAGTGGGAGAGATAGACAGGTGGAGTGTGTAAGACTCTTGTCTGTTTGTAGCGTCCGATTTTTTCCAACGGCTCGAACGCCAATCTTCTTGTTTGAGGTGGATGGGCAGTGGGCCGTCCGAGCGAACACGCAGCTGTTGTCTGGATGCAATACCCTTAGGTTAATGTACAGGAGCAGAATACACCTAAGTACAACATTACTACTGCATCCTTAACTAATCAACAAATCATGAAGTACTAGTACTTGCTAATTTACTAACTTCACTTAGTTCCCTGCACTTCCAAAATTTGAACCCGTCAGACGGAGTAGTCCGTGACGGCGAAGGAGCAGCTCGACGAGGTGGGTCCCCTCGAGTGCACGCTCCGCACCGGCGACACCGGCGCTGCAGTCGGGGCCGCGGGCGCAGGCGCGGCAGCAGGCAACGTGGGCGACGGCTGCTGCTTCGCGTCGTCCGCGGCGGCTGGGCGCCTGATCTCCTTGAGCAGCGCCACGACGTCCTTCATCGCGGGCCGGTCGTCCGCGCGGTGCGCGACGCACAGCGCGGCCACGGAGAGCACCTGCCGTATCTCGTGCACGTCCGCCTCCGCGCTCCCCTTGAGCCGCGCGTCCAGGAGCTCCGAGACGTCGTCGCGCTTCGCCTGCACGTGCTCCCGCACCCACTGCACCAGATGCGCTCCGCCCGGCAGTGTCGGGTCCAGCGGGTGCCGCCCCGTCAGAATCTCCACCACAACGACGCCGAAGCTGTACACGTCGCTCTTCTCGCTGATCCGCTGCATCGACGCGTACTCTGCGTTGGCCAAAAAAACACTAAAATGTCAGAAAAAAATGCTTAAAATGTAGTAATGATAGAATTATGACGCGCACGTACGGAGATGTGTAACGAATTTTTGACCTGGTGCTATGTAGCCGTACGAGCCGGCGATGCGCGGCGGCTTGGAGGAGTCGAGCTTGGAGGTCGCGGCGGACAGGACGCGGGCGAGGCCGAAGTCCGCGAGGTACGGCTCGTACGCCGGGCCGAGCAGCACGTTCATGGCCTTGATATCGCCGTGCAGGATGGCCGGCACGCAGTCGTGGTGCAGGTACGCCACGGCGTGGGCGACGCCGAGCGCGACGTCGTAGCGCGCACTCCACTCGAACGCGGGTGCGCCCTTGGCGACGCCGCTGTGTAGGAGGCTGCTGAGGCTGCCGTTGGGCAGGTAGCTGTAGAACAGCAGCCGGGTGCTGCCGTTCGCGGCCCACCCGAGGAGCCGAACGATGTTGCGGTGGCGGATGGAGCCCAGCGCCGCGATCTCGCTGCGGAACGCGGCTGTGGTCGTCGCGTCCGACGACCACATCTTCTTGACGGCTAGGGTGTAGCCGTTGGGGGTGTCCACCTTGTACACCACACCGGAGCTGCCGGTGCCGATCACGTTCGCCGATGTCAGGCCGCGGAGCACGTCGTCCATGGAGATGTCGAGCTTATGGTACAGCGTGACCTCCCACGTGCCATCCCCGTGGACGATGCTCCCGCCGCCGCCGCGCCGCGTGCGGGCGAGCATGTAGGTAGCGGCAACCAGGAGAAGCGCGCTGACAGCGGCAAGGACGGAAATGGCTATCTTCGGTGCCGAGATGGCCCCACGCCGGGAGGACTCGTCAGAGCCATCGCCAACGACGAGGTGGCGGTTGCCGGCGAGGTCGCTGAGGGGCAGCTTCTGGAAGAATGGAGTGTCGGGGAGCTCGCCGGAGAAGGCGTTGTAGGAGATGTTGAGCGTGACAAGGTTCTGCAGCGCCGCGAGTGAGTCAAGGCTCCCGGACAGTTCGTTGTGCGACAGGTCGAGGCTGCCGAGCTTGTCAAGGCCAGCGAACTGCGACGGTATCTCCCCGGAGAGCCGGTTGCAGCTGAGGTTAAGTGAAATCTCCAATGACGGAAGCATCCCGAGGTCCGCAGGGATGCCGCCGGAGAACGCGTTGTCGCCGAGGTCTAACAATTGGAGCTTCTCGCAAGAACCGAGCTCCGGCGGTATGCCGCCGGTCAGCCGGTTCTTTCCCAAGTATAGCTTCGTCAGCTCCGGCATTGACCCAATGCTGGAGCTCAACGGTCCGGCGAGCTGGTTGTCGGAGACGTCAATGAGCTGGAGACTGCGCGGCAACGCGTCCGTCAATGCGCCGGACAGAGCATTGGAGTGCAGATCGAGGAACTCGAGGCTGCCGCACCCCGAAATGGCCGCGGGAACAGGGCCGACGAGGTGGTTGCTGCTCATGTCAAGGAAGTTGAGGTTCTTGAGGTTGCCGATCTCGGCGGGTATCGTGCCGGACAGCCGGTTGCCGTTGAGCCGGAGCCGGTAGAGATTGGTACAGTTGCCGATGTCCGGCGGTATGAACCCTGACAGCTCGTTGTTCAGGAGCAGCAACTTGGTCAAGTTCTGCAGCCCGAACAGCTCCTTCGGGATTGGGCCCGTGAGGTTGTTGTACGACAGGTCCACCGCCTGCAGGCTCGGGCTCTCGGCGAGGCTCGCCGGCACAGCGCCGGTGAGCCCGTTCTTCCACGCGTAGAACAGGGTGAGGTTGCGCAGCCTCGGGAAGTCGATGCGGATCTCCCCCGACAGCGCGTTGTTGTCGACCTCCATGTCCGTCAGCGACGTGCAGTTGGAGAGCTCCAGCGGGATGGTGCCGGTGAGCTGGTTCGTGCTCAGCTGCAGCTGCTGGAGATTTGGCAGCCCACCCAAGCTGGCCGGTATACTCCCGGTAAGAGAATTCAGCGACAGATCGATGAGTGTGAGCTCCTTGCACTGCCCGAGCTCCGGCGGTATCGCGCCAACGAGCTGGTTCTGCCACAGGAGCAGCGTTTGCAGCTTCCGGAGCCGGCCGAGCTGCGCCGGTATCGGCCCGGACAGAGAATTCTGGTAAAGGTACAGGCTGGTGAGCTCGGTGCAGTTGCCGATGGACTCCGGGATCCGGCCGGAGAGCAATGTGGTATAGATGGCAATGGTCTGGATCTTCTTGAGCCGCCCTATCGTCTCCGGGAGGCTCCCGGAGACCCCGGTCTCCGCGAGGCCGAGCATGGTGAGGTCACTGCAGCCGCCGATCTCTGGGGGCAGCGGGCCCTTCAGCCCCTGGTTCCCGCCAGCGCGGAGCACCTGCAACTTCTTCAAATTGCCAATGCTCGCCGGTATCGGCCCGCTCAGCTCGTTGTCGTAGAGTGTGAGGCACGTCAGGCTCGTGAGGTTGCCGAGGTCGTCGGGGATGGCGCCCCGCAGGGAGTTGGAGTTGAGCGCGAGCGACTCTAGCTTCCCGAGCCGGCACAGCTCGGCTGGGATCGCGCCCGTGAGCTGGTTCTTGCCGAGGTCAACGGTGGTTAGCTCGCCGTACCCTCCTATCTCCCCCGGGATCGTGCCTGTGAGGTTCGTGCCGGAGAGCACCAGTGTCCTCAGCGACGATGCCAGCGGCTGCAGGTTCGCCGGCAGCGGGCCCTGCAGATCGACCGACGTGATGCTCAGCCCGACGACGTCGCCGCGGGCGTCGCACGACACGCCAAACCACCGGCACGGACTCGCGTCCGAGGTCTTCCACGACTCCAGCGCGCCGCCCGTCGGCCTCAGCGACTTCTTCCATTGGAGCAGCGCCTGGCCCTGCTCATTGACGCAGTGGCACGGCAAGATCAACAGCGCGCATGCGACGGATACAAGAAGCGCAAACCTCGCTGCAGTGGAGCAGAAGCGCGGCGGCATTGGCGCCCGCCTCGGTGGTGAGGTGAGGTGAGGTGGGTGACGAGACGCGCGGAGGGCAACGCGATGGAAAGATGGTTTGGTGATGTGATGTGGCGCCTCTTGCCAGCGTTGGGATTGTAGAGGGGGAGACCCCATGATTTGTTTATACAAGAAAAGTATAGGAGATCTGGATCCAAATGAGCACTAAGCAGCTAATGGCAACTGCTGTTTATTTTAACAAAGAACAGATTTGGTTGTTGGAGTGCTGTGTGTACTAATTGCAGGATTGATCTGAGCCTTGAGCAAAAAAAAGTTCTTCAAGTTTTTAATCAGACAAAGGATAATACATGCAGTTTTTTAAGTTATGGGAAGCTGAAAGGAAGGTGGTGGCACGCATTGGGTGTGCCTGCTGCTGCCATCATCTGCATATGTTTATCCCTAGTTGGTGTACTTATTACTACTGCCATTACAGTGTTTCTGAATTGTTAATTTCTCTTGCTGTCTTTGGAGGTGAAAACATCTCTTCTTTCTCGTGTTCTGTGAAAACAGGTTATTAATTCTCTCGGTAATCCAACTTTTATCCATCGTTAGATGGAACATGGAAGAGCATTTTCAGTGTCAGGTAAACCTTGTTCCTTTGTACTGCATTTATACAGGAGTTGACAGTGGCTGTTACTGCAGGCGTTTGTTTACTGTTCTTTTGGCCTGCCTGCTCCTTTTCTAGATGTAACCTTCTAAATGTTTCTGATGGCCTGAAGTGCTGCTTTACGGCTACCTCTTTGCAAGATGGAAGTACTCTTGTGCAGATCTGCTCCTTTAAGTGACAGTAAGGTGGGTACAATGGTAAAAATTCATCTTGGAAAGGAGTGCTCCACCTTAGGGCTTATTTGGATACATTGTGATCTGAGTCAATTCGAAGATTAAAATCTCTTTCAATTTGAAGGAATTAATTCCTCCATACCCAAACAAGCCCTTAGGGTCGTCGGAAATGCTTGGTATGTACTTGGAAATACGAATATGTACAAAGGTTAGATATATAGCTATACTCGTAGAAATGTACCAAAATGTTCATTTCTCCACCATTGTGAGGTAGGAGCAAGAGTGGATATGGTTCCAAGGGCAAGTAAGGAAGGGGGTTCCCTCATTCTCACTCATAACACAACACACTCACACTTCTCATACTTTTGGCTCCTTTCACTCGATCCTCTCATGACAAAAGGGTATTTGCTACCCACTGTCTAGTCTTCGATCGATGCTACGACAGTTAGCGCTGTCCGTGAGGACTAAGCAAGAAGCTGCGTATGAAGAGAAGCTGGAAGTAAGGGTGCAAACGGAGCGGATAGTTTCCGATTGTCCGTCCGTTTGAATAAATTCGGATCTTATTCGGAGCATGAAACCAGATATCCGTGAATTTTCTTGAATTTCGAATTCGGAGCCAAATAGTTTTTATCGGATATAGAAACAGATTCGAGAAGGAGGTATCTGTCAGATTCAGAGCTATATGGATAATTTATCGGATAGTATCCGTTAAACACTGTTTCGGATATCCGATAAACTCTAGGACCAGTGGGCCGGAGAGAGAAATCGGCCCACGGGGATTTCTAGTATTTAATTATTTTTTTATGTTTAGAAAAAATAAAAGAAATCCAAATAAGCCAAGAAAAATAGAAAATGAACTCGAAAAAATTCCTGAAAATTTACAAAATACTTTGGAACATAAGGAACTTAAATAAAATGCTTTTGAATTTAATGGATGTTTGATTTATTCATATTAAATCATTTTCATTTCTGAAAAAAATCTATTTAAGCTTTGTTAAATTCTAGAAAATCATGAAATTTTTATAAAACCTTATTCTAAATAAAATATTTGAAAAACTCAAAAACTAATTTTTTTATAAAACCAATCAACGTCGTGTGTATCCCTACTAGTTATTGATACTGTTATGTAGGCTTTGTATCTATTGTATCTGTATTGTTATGTGGTTGGCTAGTTACATTTTGGACATCTTTGTACTGCTATCATTATGACTTGCTACTTGCTACTACTTCTTTAATCAGTTGTCGTGATCGTGTGATGTAGTTAAATTTGCTTGTTGAATTACTAATGTAGTTGCATTTTGGACATGTAGTATGGTTGATTGATCTTTATATGTGCGACATATGTGGTTTCTGTTTTTGCGCAATATCCGACTAAATATTCGTGACTGAGACAATCTGTATTCGGGTCGGCATGTATTCGCTCCCTATTCGTGATCGAGACTATCCACATTCATATTCGTATCCGACACTGTCCGTGTCCGACTCCAATTTTGAGAAAAAAATATGGAATAGGATACGGGATGAGCGATATCCGTCCGCATCCGCTCTGATTGCACCCCTAGATGGAAGTATCACTTTTTTAGGGAGCAACTGGTATGGACACCACCCTTCGGTAGGCAGCAAGGGGTTCCAATACCCCCTTCGCTCTCAGCGAGGGGCCACTTTGGTCGAAAGCCCACTCACGCGCAACCCCTCTCAAAGGAGCGCAGCCCCACCTCACGCACCTGAGGCCTATCTGTGTGCCCAGGTCCGCGAGGCCAAACACCCCCACGCGATATGAGCCGAGGCCCCCTAGCGCACCCCCTTGCGTGTGCATCCCCTCACAGCAGTACCCTATCCACATCGTTGACTCCGTCCGCGCAACTAGCCACCTTGGGCCCCCCCTCGGGCGCGGCTAGCACCTTGCGCCACCGCCCAGGTATCCCCTTCAGCCCCCCTCGCGGCGGTCCCCCTCTGGAGCCATGCCTCCCCCCACGCGGTGATCCCCTTCTGGAGCGACGCCTCCCCCCATCACCGTGTCAGCTCCAGCATCGGCCCCCTCCCCCGCACGCCCGCTCCGAGTGGCCGCCGAGGGTCCCATCACCTTTTCCTCCGAAGCCACTGCGTGGCTCCACCTTCATCGGCCTCGGCCAACTCGGGCCCCCTCGGTCACCCCCACTGCCTACGCGCCGCCTCGCTCCGGCCACCCTCGAAAGCGTGCGTCCTCCCTCGCTGCCAACCCGCCCTTCACCCCCTCGACCCTTGTGCCGTGTCGGCTCTGACCTTGGGCCCCCCTCGCTGTGTCAGCTCCGGCTCTAGCCCCCACCCCCTTGGTGCACGACATCTCCGGCTCGGTCTCGCTCGCCTCCGCCTCGGGAGCCCCTCGTGTCGGCTTCTCCACTTGCAACCGTTTTGCTGGAGCTCCTCTCAAAAACATTCAGGTAAACCTCTTGGTTGTATCCTCTGGATGTAATCTGTTGCAATTATTGGAGTGCTATTGCAAATTGAATTACATCATTGCATGAATATAAATTCTCTAGGTTTGTTTTGTCTTTTTTAGACTATTGGCAAACTTTCCAGTGAAATGTTACTTAACATATGCAAACATAAGTAAGCATGTAGAGTGGTACACTTTCAGATTTTTTTTTGTTGTTCTCCGGTTAATTGATCTACACCAGTTAGCAGCAGCATTGCCCTGGGAGAGTATACATTTTAGACATGTGATGTTCAGCATCAGTTATTGCCCATGATTGCACTGTCTGATCTTAAGCACGAAACCATTGTATATGCGAGTTTGAAGTAATGCAAAACTTGGGTGGAGTGTGCTCTTTATCTCTCATTGTTACAACATTCAGCCACATTACTACAGAAAAGGTCTTCACAGATGGTTTCGTGAGCCATCTGAGTTTATGGATCAGTAATGACATGAGATCATCACAGACGGTTTTTGAACCGTCTGTGATGCAGACTATCATAAACGGTTATTAACTCAGAACGGTCTGTGATAGTTGACTATCACAGACGGTTTGTAGATGAAACCGTCTGTGATAGTTGATGTATCACAGACGGTTTATAGATAAAACTTTCTGTGATAGCTGATGTATCACAGACGGATTGTATACGAAACCGTCTGTGACATATATTCTCTATAAAGTCTCCAAGCAGTGGCTGCTTGTGCCTTTAAAACCGGCTTCACAGTCGGAGTATCTGCGCATCCACGCCACTTTCTGTATCAGCAACCAACTATTCCTTGATGTCAAGTCCAATTACCTATCGACGACATCTAGGTAATTGTATGTCAACGCACTCTCCTGGCAGCCATGCTTCTTGAACTTGCAGGCTTGATGAAGTTGCTCGTGGCTGTTGTCTCATCCTCCTCACGACCCCGAAAGTGGTCAGGCACTACGAACAATATATATATATATATATATATATATATATATATATATATATATATATATATATATATATGACTCATTTGGTTTTATTTTGGAATAGAATACACGCCAATTAATAAACAATTGATGATCAAATGCACAAGCTAGGTAAAAATTTCAGAAATTCGTATGTTAATTGCAGCTTTATAAATCAGCCTAACATTTACAAATCTAAAAAAGTTAATTGCAGCTTTCAAAAGTAGAATATCATATAGGAACATACCATAAGATTAGTTACATGTACAAAAATTTGTATGTGTACAGTCTGATGTTTTGTCTCATCCTAACCACATCCCATGTAATCCAACCAAGCACAAAGAACCGGCATCAATAACCCTCAGTATCCATCAGAGATCATTAACCAAATCCCATTTTGTCCCCATTCATTTTTGTCAATCTGAACCCACAGCATGAACTAAGCAAGATGCACATAATGCACATACACCAATAGCCCTCAGTTTACATCACAGAGCAAGGGGAGGGAAAGCGACAGAGAGTAGAGGGGAGTAGTTACCTCAGTGAGACGCAATACCGGCGGCAACACCTCCACCATGCATTAACCCACCTCCATTTCATTTACCATGCTTAATCAATAAATTAACCCACATCAGTAAATAATCAACTCACATCAGTAAACCAAAACAAGCTCAGTTTACATCATAGAGCAAGGGAAGGGAAAGCGATAGAGAGTAGAGGGGATTAGTTACCTCAGTGCGACGCAATACTAGCGGCAACACCTCCACCATGCATTAACCCACCTCTATTTCATTTACCATGCTTAATCAATAAATTAACCCACATCAGTAAATAATCAACTCACATCAGTAAACCAAAACAAGCTCAAGCATTAAACTAAAATAACAGAAAGAGGAAGTGGGAGATTGAGTCTAGGGAGCACGAAGCCCCAAACAACTGGGCCTCAAACCACAGCCGGGTCGGAGCTGAGCACAAGGAGGCATAGGAGTCGGGGAGAAGGCGCGACTCAGGTGGAGTCGTCAATGCCGGGGGTGGTGGCATCGAGGTCAGTGGAAAGGTAGCCAGGGGAGGTCGGTGGTGAGGTAGTCGGGGTAGCGCCTGTGGGGAGGACAAAGAGGGGAAGGCAGATTTGGCGGCGGGAAGAAGGGCGGCGTCACAACCGGCGGCGACAGGAAGAAGGGTGACGTCAGCGACAGGGTCAGGGAGAAGGCGCGACTTAGGCGGCGCCGTTGATGTCGGGGGCGGTGGCATCGAGGTCGGGGGCTCTCGGGTGGGAGGGAATGGATGAGAGTAATAGCGTTGAGGACTGGGGAGTGACGAGTTAGAGCGCAAACTCTAACGGGCTCCTACTAATAAAGAGATATCACAGACGGTTCTTGTCGACGATCGAGTTGTCGATCTTACGAAATGAAAAGAGGAAAATGGCAAAGAGTTCTTGGGAGAGAAAGAGACTGCCCTTTTATTGCTATGAACTGGCTATTACAGGGGGTGCCTTCTGTAAGGTAGTGGACTAATCCTAATTACATTGAGCGTAATGCTTGCTATATTTTAGAATCAGACTTGAAACATGAATCTAATGCCGATTGCCGTGCTTCAATCTGATCCCCTCTGATGCCCACGCTCCATCTTTAAGTAACCGTCGAAGAGGTGGTAGTTGCTCCTTGTAGAGGCATTTGTTGGAAGTACCGCGACTGGTCAGAGCAAGGAAACAATTGATAAAGTATCAACCGTTCGGCAGTAGTACGTCTGTGAGACACACAACCGTAAGGTGGTTGTTGTCAGTGTCTTTGGATTATGAAACGTCGCGTGGTATGGATCAAATATGACATGTGCTTCATTCATCACATGGTAAGGAATATATCTGGAATTATATCCGGACGCAAGTTCATTGCTTCTACGAGCAGTCATCTGGTCGGGGACTGGGCACAGGACCTCATCTGACCAGGTTTCCCACGATGTAACCTATGGAATCCTTACGACCACATGGGTCGTTAACCTTAGGGGTTACGACCACGAAGACATATTGTCTTTTATTATGTATTAGGTAATACATAGAGATTTTAATCCTCATCAGTTCTATTATGGAACCGCCAGTGATACTTATCACAGACAGTTCCATAATAGAATCGTCCATGATATGTCTCTTATCATAGATGGTTCCATAATAGAACCGTCCATGATATGGTCCCATATCATAGACGGTTCTATTATGGAACCGTCTGTGATATGGTTGTTCTCAAGTTCTATGTTTTGAGCATATTATCATGTATACATTTACAAGACATGAAGAAATTACATGTTTATATGTCAATTTTGTTATTTAAATACTGCTGAAAATATACTTTAACTATGATACATTTCACAGACGAATATTTGTTCCAATAAACCGTCTGTGATATATCGTTCAACATATAATATATATATAGTAACTTCACCTCCAAACTAGATTTTTTTTTCCATTTTGGAATTTACATATGGCCAAACAGGTGGCCAGTCGCTTCTTACAAAGATTAAAAAAAGTAGAAACCTAAATAAACAAAGTTTTTCTAGTGGCGGAGGTAGACTGCTATCTCCGTCTTTAAAACTTTGTAGGCGGCGACGTCGGCATCGGACGGTTCGTGATCATCAGCGAACGGAGCCCAAAATGCATCCACCTGCTGACTCACCCTTATAGTAGAGTTATATGTGGGGATGATCATCTTCGATGGCAAATGATCCTTTTTGTAAAACAAGTAATAAATTCGGTGCGTTAGACGAAGAGACGCATCGGGGAGCCGAAGCGGCATTAATGCGACGAAGAAACTCACCGGTGAGCTGAAGCGATATTACCACAGACGGTTATAATTAAAAGCCGTCTGTGAAGTCTATAATTATCACAGACGGTTCGTGTTTGAACTGTCTGTGATACTTCGTAGACGGTTTTCAATATGAACCGTCTGTGATATTACCTCTTCACAGACGGTTTTTAGCGCAGCCAGTAACATAGACGGTTTCTAAACCAAAACTGTCTGTGATGGCATGTAATACAGATGATTTTGGTCAACCGTCTGTGATGAGGTGTCTAGTATTAGCCTTTTTGTAGTAGTGTCATGTCATCTGATCAGAAAACAACATTGAAAGGAATAGGATGGTGCGAACACTTACAACCATGCATGGTGCACTAGTTGGCAAAATGATGTGCTTTTACAGATGATTTGAGCGGAAAAGACAAGGAAATGTTGTTAATTTTCTTGCAGAGCAAAATCTATCATCGCTATTGATATTTGCATTTATGATAAAAACTAGCTCATTTAGCACAAAGCATTACATTCCACGCAACTTACCTTCGAGTCGCTTCAAGCATAAGTGGTTGCACCCTCACGTGAACTATTTTTTTGGTTAAACATAAACAACACAAACAAAGCATCGTGCAATACCGTGGGCTACGAAAAAAGACGCCTACAAAGGCGCACACTAACTCACTCACGCGAGTGTGAAGTGTATAAACAAGACACCGTGTATGGCTCAAACAGCTCGGTGCACACTAACTAACTCACGCGAGTGTGAAGTGTATAAACAAGACACCATGCATGGCTCAAACACCCCCAGTGCACACTAACTCACTCACGCGAGTATGAAGTGTATAAACAAGACATCGTGAATGGTTCAAAGGCCCCGGTGCACACTAACTCACTCACACGAGTGTAAAATCTATAAACAAGACACCGTGTATGGCTCAACCACCCCGGTGCACACTAACAAACCCATGTGGGTGCGAGGTGTGTTAACAACACATCGCGCCCAAAGGTCTTGCCTCGACGACTAGGATGGTGAACAATGCTAGGCTTCGCCCCCCGCTAGCTTCAGGCTCTCCAGCGAGCCCTATCAAAAAAAGGATTAGGGACGATGCTCAGCTTCGCGTCCCCCTTGCTAGCTTCTGGCTCTCCAGTGAGCCCTATCAAAAAAGGATGGGAGACGGCACTCGGCTTTGCCTCCCCCTTGCTAGTTTTGAGCCCACCAGCGAGCCCTATCAAAAAAGGATGGGGGCCGACACTCGGTTTTGCATTCCCCTCGCTAGCTTTGGGCCCTCCAGTGAGCCCTATCAAAAAAAGGATGGGGGCGGCATTCGGCTTCGGCGCCCCCTCGCTAGCTTTGGGCCCTCCAGCTAGCCCTATCAAAAAAGGATGGGGAACAACGCTCGGCTTTGCTTCCCTCTCGCTAGCTTTGGGCCCTCCAGTGAGCCCTATCAAAAAAGGATGGGAGACGGCGCTCGGCTTCGCCTCCCCTTTGCTAGCTTCGGGCTCTCCAGCAAGCCCTATCAAAAGAGGATGGGGGACGACGCTCGGCTTCGCCTCCCTCTCCCTAGCTTAGGACCATCCAGCTAGCCCTACCAAAAAAAGGATAGGGGACGGCGCTTGGCTTCGCCTCCCCCTCTCTAGCTTCGGGCTCTCCAGCGAGCCCTATAAAAAAAAGGATGGGGAACGGCGCTCTGCTTTGCCTCCCCCTCACTAGCTTCGGGCTATCCAGCGAGCCCTATCAAAAAGGATAGGGGATGTCTCAGAGGCCTTGCTACAACGCGTTGCCCACGTCGAAGGCCTTGCCTCGGCGTGGCGGCCACGCGTGGGCGACCACGCCCTTACGAGCCTCCCTATGACGCACCACCTACCTCAAAGGCCATGCCTCGGCGTGGTGGTCCCACATCGATGACCTCGTCCTCACGGACTTCACTACGACGTGCCACCTACCTTGAAGTCTATGCCTTGGTGTGGCGGCCCCGCGTGGGTGACCTCGCCCTTATGGGCCTCGCTATGATGTGCCGCTTGCCTTGAAGGTCATGCCTCGGCATGGTGACCCCACGTCAATGACCTCACCCTCACAGGCTTCGCTACGACGCGCGGCCCGCCTCGAAGGCCATGCCTCGGTGTGGCGGCCCCGCGTGGGTGACCTCGCCCTTACGGGCCTCACTATAACGTGTCACCTGCCTCGAAGGCCATGCCTCGGCGTGGCGGCCCTATGTCGACGACCTCGCCCTCATAGGCGTCGCTATGACGCATCGTCCGCCTAGAAGGCCATGCTCGTCGTGGCGGCCCTGCGTCAGCGACTTTGTCCTCACGGGCCTCTCTACGATGTGACGCCCGCCTCGAAGGCCATGCCTCGGTGTGGCGACCCCACGTCGGTGACTTCGCCCTCATGGGTCTCGCTACGACACGCCACCCGCCTCGAAGGTCATGCCTCGGCGTGGCGACCCCGCGTCGGCGACTTCGCCCTCACGGGCCTCGCTACGACGCGCCGCCCGCCTCGAAGGCCATGCCTCAACGTGGTGGCCCCGCATTAGTGACTTCACCCTCACGGGCCTTGCTACAATGTGCTGCCCTCCTCGAAGGCCATGCCTCAGTGTGGTGGCCAAGCCTCAGCGACTTAGCCCTCACGGTCCTCGCTACGACGCTTCACCCGCCTCGAAGGCCACGGCTCGGTCTGGTGGCCCCGTGGTGGTGACTTCGCCCTCATGGGTTCCCTACGACATGCCGCCCGCCTCGAAGGCCATGCCTTGACGTGGCGGCCCTGCGTCGGCGACATCACCCTCACGGGCCTCCCTACGACATGCCGCATGCCTCGAAGGCTATGCCTCAGCATGGCAGCCCCACGTCAACTCGAATGCTCCCCTGCTGAGAAGACCTAGGGTATTCTGACTCCCGAGGGGTTAGGGGTGAAAGCCCATTGTGTACGCTCACCCCTCAAGACCTCGGAACTTGCAAACGAGGGAGTGCTATCGTAGGGCTACCCCACCCCCTAGGGTTATCAGGAATACTTGGTATGTCCTGGGGAATACAAATATGTACAAAGGCTAAACATAATGCTATAACCATATAAATGTACCAAAATGCCCCATTCTCCACCATTGTAAGGTAGGGGTAAGAAGGGAAATGTCCCTTCTTGCTCCCCTATAAATACGGCCCGAAGGGCATGTAAGGAAGGGGATTCCCTCATTCTCACTCATAATGCAACGCACTCACACTTCTCATGCTTTTGACTCCTCTCACTCGGTCCTCTCATGACAAAAGGGTATTTGCTACCCACCGTCTAGTCTTCGATGCTACGACATCTTGAATTGTATTATTGCCCAATTACTAGCAACCTACAAGAACAAAACTACTTATTGCAGGTGAAACATAGCGGAGTACTTCTTTTCTTGTTAATTCAACATCTTAGTTGCATGTTCCCATTTGGCGTTTTCATCATGAAGTATGTCTTTATGTTACCTGCATTCATCTTGTCGATGAATCACTATTGATATTTATGAGTTAAATGCTGCAGACATGGTTTATGAGTTAAATGCTGCGGACATGGCTCTCGATATTATGCAAGAAGAGACAGGGATTTTTAGACAGGTTCAGGCCTTCTCTGGAGAGAATAACAACCTCACTCTTGTGTTCTTGTATTGAATGAGGTTACAAAGCACAACAAGCCATCGAATCTGAGTCTCAGAATCAATGGCTTCTGTTTGTGTGTTTGTCTCTATTGGACTCTCTATTCCTCTCCCTCTGTCTGCCGGCTCCGCCCCTTATAAAGCATTTGAAAGGGTGGCAGTTGTTGTGTCTTGTGTGTTAGGAGGCGTCTTGACGGTTGCTTGAATACACACGTTGATGGCTGTTGTTGTCAGTGAGACATCCTCCCATCATGTTCGCTAAGCAGTTATTGCTAGAGACGAAGAGTGGTGTGTGCAGTTATGTCATAGAGATATGCATACACGTGTATTAACTACCATGTATAGCCAAGCATAGTGTACAAGGTCCCTAGTCGATAAAGTCCACATGTCTATGAGACTTATCGACAATAGGGTGATCGTGATTCAACATGGTCGTAACATACCTTCCAAACACATGATGGTCGTAACTCGAATAGGTGGTAACCTTCCCTGGTCATTACAGGTATCACCGACTAGGGGTATATTCGAGGGCTATTTAGAATACTATTATACATAATGAATATTATAGCTAAATAGCTTCATTAATTGAGGATTATTCAATCCTCGTCACATATTTATCTGTAGTTGTGGAGATCATGAGTAGATGATCCTAATCTTAGGGTGTTGAACAATTGGCAATAGTGTCGAGGTGTTTGGTGAAACCCTCGCTTTCAGGAAATTCCTGCTGCTGTTAGGTCAGAGGCGGTCTGACCAGCCCTATGGGCGGTTGGACCGGCCGATGGTTGGTAGTCAAACTAGCCTTGGACTGACGGTCAAACTGGCCAAAGCACGGTGGTTAAATCGGCCACATGCAGCGGTCTGACCGACCGAAAATGAAAAGTTGTATTTTTGGAATCGGCCAAAACTCACGTGTGTAGGAAGGTGAGAGGAAGCGTTTGCACTTGGTCTCATTGAAAATGGAGTTTCAAGGAAAACTAGATAGAGTTTGAAATTTCCAAAGCGAGTGCGGTCTAAAGACTTAGGAAGATTTCCTAAGTCCCCGGTGGTTTGACTGGTCGTTGGTCAGCGATCAGACCGGTGGGGCGGTCAGACCGACTGAGGGTGACGATTTGACTGGCCAGAGAGTGTTCATGCGCCGTGAAGGCAGTGAATTCCATGGGTTAGGCCAAAGTCATGGGTTTAGGTGCATAGGTGTTGCATGATGCGTGTTTTGGCTAATGTGGGACAAATTGCAGAGAACTTATGCCCAGAATTGATTTCTTGGTCTACTGTTGTGCAGGTGGCTTAGAGACAATGACGGTCAACAGCGAGGATGATCGAGACTAAGATAGGAGAGCTAAGGTTCAGAATGATTAAGGATGCTTGGTGAAGTGGTTAGACTCAAACATAGCGCAAGATGGACAAGAACGACCGAACGGGAAGTTCGGTACGACAGGTTGCATCAAGTGGCTTGGGGTCGGTGCAAGTGTCATGATGGTTTCAGTGGGAGCTGGATGGGAGAGACTTATCGACATGAAGAGAGCTGTTGATCAACCTACACGTGGTGAAGCATGGGATTGCTTCACGACGATTGAACTCGGGTCTTTGAAGAAGGATCAAGAAGGGGTATTTTGGTATCTTCGCCAAAATACCGGGTGGTGATCTTGAAGAAATCACGGCACAAGACGGCGCAAGGAGAGGTGGTTTAGGTTAAGAGAAGATGAAAATCACGAAGAGACGGATTCGAGAGACTCGGTTCGTCATCCGCTCTGAGAAGTATGCGTGCGTGTAGACCCATTTGTGTATGGGCTTAATGGGCGCCTGATAAGGTTCTCTCTCTAAACCTAGCTTCTATTATAAAAGGAAGAGGCGCATGTTTGCATCTTGAACCCTTCAAAGGAAAGAAACCCTAATTTGTGATTTGGGGAAGTGGAGATAGATGCGGCTAGGGTTTGAGGGAGATGGATTGATTGAGTGCTCAAGTATTGAGCTTTTGTCTTTCATGGTGGAGTGGTTGTTAACCAACAATCTATTGAATCAATCTAAGCAAGGTTTGACCCAAGATGAATTATATCTTGTTCTTACCCTCTCTTTGATGCCTTTGGGATTTTGTGTGCTCCTTTGGTTTTTCTTGGGTCTATTGCTGTGATCTAGCTTACTAGGATCTGTAGGAATTGATCTAGGGTCATCTTGACCATCTTCTATCCACGAGCATGTTTTTGGATCAAAGTTTAAATTTCCTTGGTTCTTGTGCCTCCTTAAGTTCGATCAAGAAATTCGTGGAACTTTGGCTTCGATCCTCCCGATCGTCGATTGAAATAGGTTCCTAACTTTCTTGATAAGCTATGGTTGAAATCTTGGGGGACTTGGAGATAGGAATCAAAAGTTAGGTCATTTTTGAGATCGTGGCAGGCTGTTGTCTCTGCAGCCGACGGTCAGACCGCACCTCAGGCGGTTAGACCGGCCTCCAAAATGTCAGATCGGCCACTAGTGGTCAGACTGGCCAGTGCTTGGCGGTCAAATTGGCCAAGAGGGTTTTGTCTCGAGGTTTTTCGGTTTCAACGCAAGACTTCCGCTATGCTTGTGTTTATGATCTTTATAACTTCCATAGCTACTGAAGTGAAGAAGAAGTTGAATACCGTCGGGGTTGTAAAAGATTAGGTGGTCCTATTCACCACCCTCTAGTTGCTTTTTCGGTCCAACAACAGTTTTGACAGATCTGCAAAAGTTACGACCTTCAGTAGTTGCCAGGAATAATTGCAAATATATTGTTATTTTTCACGCTTGTCGCTTGCTATCTTCTGAAGCACATCATGCTATAGCTTTTTATGCGAGTATCAATATGATGTGGGGTTTGTAAATTCTGAAATCTATTATAATTTAGTTCTAGTTTTTACAACTATAATTTCACAACTCACAATATTCTATCCCCTTTTCACATGTACAAGAACTTCATGTTACGAAGGTATAGTCATAATACAATGCTTCTTCAAGGTAAATTTTTAATTACTTTTTAGTTAATGTCCACCAATCAGTGTGTTGATCTCAAATTACTCTTTCTGCAGCCTCCTAATCGGTGTTGTTGTGTGGAGCTCAGAAAGCATGTTCATGTCACATGCCTAAGTTTCTGAGAAGAACACTACTACAAGAATTGGCAAATCCTAATTACTCCCTGTGAACTCATCATGGGCATCAGAGAGAGGCTTGTTGGTTAAAGAAAAGGAGTAAGACAGGGAATAAGAGAGGAATCTTAGGGTGCACATGCCAGTAAAAGGGTGAAGGTTAGTACCATGTCCATAAAAAAAATTAGCAACTTACCATGTGCATAGGTGGCAAACCACTGGAAAGTAACCGAAAAGATCAGATGCGAGCTGAACATGTACATGTCTTCGAGTGGAAGGGACAATGAGGAATAAGATATTAAGATAACATTTGTTCATTTTAATCCCCTCTACCTATCGTAAAAATCTGCCCTCTTGTTATTAATTAAATCGACCGATCGATCTCGACTTAGCATCATCACTAAGACTGGTAGATCCCTGTGGGGTTTGAGTGATACCATTTCAGCACGAAACTTACAACTTTTTAAAGTGCAAAGCACAATCTTTGAGAAAGAAGTGCTTGTTTCCACCTTGTGTGGTGGATTCAATTATTTCACTATGGTTCCTGCTTTGTGGTTTCAATTATTTTAACCAAAGTTGAATAATTTCAATTATTTCACCAACCAAAATTTTGTTGATTCAAACCAAATGTTCAGGAATTTTGTCAGAAATGAACTGTTTTAGAGCTGCAAAACTTGAATTCAATAGATAAAATACCTAATGATATTGTCTATGACTTATTATTACCTTTTATCAGTGAACTTGTTCTGAAGTTAAGTCAACTATGACAGATTAACTTTGTGTTAGTACCAATGTAAAGTATAGCAAATAAATAATTTCACACTAATGGACCATCACTTGCGCCTAACTTGATGTTAGAATGCGGTCACATGAGTGATGATGGACAGACTAGGAGACATGTTAGGTGTTACACACATGGTTGATAATGTTTGAGTAATATGGGATGGTAACATCACGGAATATGAGGATTTGGATTCAGATCCCATCAAGGGTGTGAGGACAAGATGGAGGCATGGAGCACATGGTTAAGTTTAAGTGGACTTATCGTGAGATTAACTAAGATAAAACCAGTACCTTGCTCAAGTTGTGACGCAGTTCTTTCACAGCTAATTCTTCCGTTAGTTCTCTGACATTAAGACATTTCTCAGGACTGCTTGCAGCCAAGATCTGATCATATGCCTTCTGTTTCCTTCAATTAAAAAAATGCTTGTCCTATTTTTTTCAAAATTCCATCAAACTTTATGCGGATAGATCCAGTTGGAAAATACCTCTAGCTGCACTGTCAAAAGGTAATTAGAATTGACGGCCGGTTAAGAACATTCCGTCACCGAAAGGTTGAATAGTTAAACAATGCTGCAGGAAGGATGCAATTTTTTTTAAAACTTATCAATTTTCACATTTAGTCATTTCCAGCTTACAAAGAGTAGTGCCTATGGAATGCTAGAAGTAGCCATCAAGATTTCTAAGCATCTAGCTAGTAGTACATCGTAAAAAGTCACTATGTCACTATAGCTGTTAAAGTCACATTCTCCAAAAATCAGAACAGTTAAAACATTGCTGCACAGGAATAAACTCTTGCAGTGTCTCACATTGGTCACTTTTTTTAGGTACCTACAATGCTAAAGCTAGCAACCCAAATTGCTAGGCTAGCAACAATGTTCAATGGTAACTGTGACCATCAGGTAACATTTACTACCAAACAGGGTGATTTCTGTCAGATAAGAACATTCTGTCACCAACAAACAGCAATAGTTAAAGGTGGTAGCAGAATGGATCTAACCTCTTCGACGTTCTTTCATTCAGCCACTACTTCCCTGCAAAATGTGGTCCTATGAAATGCTAGAAGTAACCGCCCAATTTTTCTACCCTGACCAAAGCTGGGCACAAATTGACGAGTTTGGGGCATCTGTCTGCCTCACTGAGCCTATCTGCAATCTGATCATAGCTTATCATGATTTGCCAGCTTCAGATTTAGCCCAGAGCATGGTAAGCATTTCAAACTAATCAACATAGAAATGAAGATTAGGGCAAGGTTTATATGCCTGATGAACTTGGATGGACAGCTTTTGAAGATTTGTAGTCTTGGATGCACTTTATCTGCTTAATACACTAGATTTCCATGTGCATTTTCTCGATACAAATCCATAATCATATATGCTTAACTAGCTATGATTACCATTAGCATTTGATATAGTACTACGCAATCAGAACCTCTTATTACGTTTTGATTCAATCAGAAAGGAAGAGTACTTTTCATTCATTTTTCTTGTCCAAACAATGTTATTATTAGCATATTGTCCTGATGCATTTGTGCTACAGCAAGTTGTGGACTACAACTTGGCTGCCCCACCTCGGTAGTTCAGGTGGCACTACCCCGTGTTTGGTGTTTTCCCGGAGGAAACGCCATAAGGGATCGATTTGTCGTACGCTTTGGAGCACACAAGAGGCCCCATCCGTATCACACTGCATGACATTTCCATGTTTCCATTGGAAGTGTGAAACTTTATGCATAGTGTATATGTTAATAAGCAAGAAATATTATGATGATCTGTTGCTACTTGCCATAGTTTGCAAAGCTTCAGTCTGCTCCTCTTTCTTGGGTCATTTCAGTGTCCCATAAGCACAATGCGATTTTTTTTTAAAAAAATAACCTACTTTTTTTTTAATATAACAAAAACAAACCACGTTGAAAAAAAATTACAGAAATAATACTCTGTCGCCCATTGAATTGGCGGCAGAAGAACTGCCGCCAAGTCATTTGGCGACAATACTCCTGTCACCGAACGAATTGGTGACAAAACTCCTGTTGCCGTCGCCAAATGATTTGACGATAGGAGTACTGTTGACCAAATGAGCCTATGTAAGTTCAACCTCCATTAAATTGATTTTGGTAATTAATGACAAATCTAAATGTGAGACTAACACTTTTGTTGATATCCTATTATTTAGTCTCATTTGGATGGAAAGGTGCATTCGTTGCCATGTGTTTGCATTCCTTGGATCCAAAATATACCAAAAAGGGGGAGATTTATCATTTGGATGGAAAGATGAAAATCTCAGAGGTTTAGTCTCGGTTGATGATGAAAACTTTGGATAGCATCATGAGTTGATGATCATCAAGTAAAGTGGATGACATCATCAATTGATAGCCATGAAGACAAGGACCTGAACTTGAAGAAGAGATGTTCGCCATCAAGTGAAAGCTCTAAGTGGATGCTAAGGCAAAGATATAACTAGCATAGACTAAAAATGTGTTTCTAGTCTTTTACCAGTCTCGGTGTTTGGTGAGGAGACTGGATTGCTAGTATAGGTTGTCGTACTATTAAGAGGGGTATTGTTTACTAGCTTGAGTCTCATCATGTGTTGATAGCTTAATCTTGCTTGCTCTAGCTCTGTGTGGCATGATGCTAGTATTTGTGGATGTGTTTTGCAAAGAGTTGAGCATCATGCATAATCCTTGTAGCATGAGACTATAATTTATAGATGTATTTTGCAAATGATTGAAGTCCATACACCTACTCCTTGTGGCTTGATGCTATTATTTGGGAATGTGTTTTGCAAATAATTGAAGCTTATACATTTACTCTTTGTAGTATGAGATTATAATTTCAAATTTATTTTGCACATGGTTGAAATCCATGCATGTACTATTTGTGGCATGATACTAAAGTTTGCGAACGTGTTTTACAAATAGTTGAGATTCATGCATCTAATTTTTGTGGTATGAGACTATAATTTACAAATGTGTTTTGCAAATGGTTGAAGTTCATACATCTTTGCTTTAGAGATCAAAAACTTAGTTGAACTCAGGTTTTCAGCATAGGGCAGACATGTCTGAGGTTTCTAGAGAGCTCCCAATGGGGGCCAGACATGTCTAGGGTATTAGTGTCTCGGCCCAACAGCTATTTGCCACATGTACACAAACTAGCCGTTATGTGTTACTACCCAGATATATCTGGGGTATATGTGTTTGTGCAGATTTTGTGAGTAACGGCTAGTTTCTTGCATGGGGTTATATAAGCTTGGGTTGGGCTCTCTATCCAAGTTCTAGACACCCCATTTCACTCTCTTGAGCTAGTGTGAGTTTTTCCTCTCAATTATGCATGCGTTGCACATTGTGAGAAAAGAGAGATGTCTCTAGTTGCATGCGTTGCATCTATAGGTGGATTGAGTATGTGCTTGTGCTTGTGTAGCACTTGGTGAGAGTTAAGCAATGGGTTTGACTTATTACTCTGGGTGTTTGCCGACACCTAGAAGGCGTAAAGGCGTCATGGTCCGATGATCTTCTCAAGAAGCTTGTGAGAAAGCCCAGTGTGTTGTGAAGGTTGGAACTCATCTACCCAAAGGGGAAAGAGCTATCACTAGTGGATTTGAGGTGTTTGGCTTAATTAATTCGTGGAGTCGATTCAATTCGTTTGGTCTTACCTCAACGTGGATCAGGGGAGACCAGCAAGTATCTCAACACCACAGTAAAAATATCGTTGTGGCATTGTAGTTTGCTCTCTTGTGTTTTACTTTGTACAATTTACATTATTAGAATTAAAATGCCAACCCTAGAATTGCAAACTTTGACATAGACGTAGATTGTTGGTGCACTTAGTTGAGACTAATTCATGCAGATTTTAATTGTGCAAAACCGATTTGATTTATGCTTCCGCACATAAAACTCGATTTTGGCTAAAAGAGATTTAAAAACTGCCTATTCACCCCCCTCTAATCGGTATACCCGATCTTAAAAGTTGTCAGCCAAATGAATCGGCGACAGAAGCCTGACGGCCAAATAATATGTTCTTGCCATTTCATTTGGCGTCAGAAGCTCTGTCATCAAATGAAATGGCGGCAGGCTGATGCGAAGCTTCCTGTCGCCAATTCGATTGGCAGCAGGTCCTATTGCCGAATGAATTGGTGATAGGACCTGCCACGTCAGTCTGTTGCCAATTGAATTGGTGACATAAACCTATTGCCGAATGATTTGGCAACAGAGTATTATTTATGTAATTTTTCAAGGGTATTTTTTTATCATATTAATTAGAAAAACAGGTTATATAAAAAACATGAAAAAAATCAGCACAATGGCTAGTGGTTGGAGATGATATCGCTCCCCTTGATTTCAGGATTTTGCTCTCTTAATACAGACATACCTGGCTTTATCTTTATGTCGGCACCAAGACTTCTTAGTGCTCACTTGAGTTTAGATTATGCATTATCATTACCTTTCTGTTGATATGCTCAGCTCAGAGAAAAGATCCGGAAGATGCACTCGAAGAAATAAACAAAATGGACATGAATATACGAATTTAGCAAACATGTGCAAAAGAAAATGGATGACATTTTGACTAAGTGTGCTTGTATGAGTGGGGCTGTCTGGGGGGCAATAATCTTAGCTGATCTGGTGACCAACTCTATGATTACAACACCAACCTTGGATGAATCTCATATAATGTATCCCAAGATCCAATTTTGTCATTTTTCAGTCAAGGCTTGGTGTTTTAATTCTATTTTCAGTCAACATATTTTAGTTTGTAGCTTTGGATTATTTATTAGGTTAGATTCTAGAGAATTATTCATGAAGGGAAGGTTCTTGTTTTTCCAAACAAATCTATGTAGGATAAAGTTTCAAAGAACAGCAGAGATGCACTTCATTTTTTCCAAGAATAAAATAGTGCTTCACTGCTTTGAGATTAGAAGAAAAATGTTATGACACTACAAACCAGAAAAATGCCTATACGCTCCACTGAAATGAAAATTTCATATATTCTAAATAACATAGTCAAGGCTGATATGCACCAACCAATTATACTAGCTGAATGCCCGTGCGTTGGTACAGATAAAAAGCATATATTGAAAGGTTATACAATTTTGTGAAATGCATAGTTAACCAATTAGCACATAAGCAAAAGGTTGCATTAGGTGTTGTGCTAATTAGAAGGTATGATTGTATGAATCATCAACAAATAAGATATAGTTATGAAAATATAGCAAATGCACCATCACATTTACTAGTGGTGGTAATCAAGCATGCAAAGCATTCATTTTTATATCACTGAACAAATTCAGTTGTTGAAGGCCTTGCTAGCAAGCGCTGATATTTGAGCTATGGACATCGTTTTCTTCCATCAGCTTGTGTTCAATGCCTTTTAATTTCCTGTGTAGCTCTTGGCTACCGCAAGTGTCCTTCAAACTACTCGTACACATCACCCCAATAAATATTTCATTGAACGCTTTGAGTATTAAGTAATATTAGCTTGTTGGGATCAAACTTCATGAGTTAATGAATTAATGTCATGTTAGCTTTTGTATCATTTCAATCCAAATTGGAAGCAAATGCACAATCATCGCAGGAGCTAGTGAAATTAACAATTCCTGAATTTACAGAACAATCCTATTGAGAGCTAACCCGACTGAATACGTACATACCACTTGCCCATGCAGAGAGGTAAAGACAAGGAGAAGGGGACAATGTCTCATCGTAAGCCTGCTAGTTGAACCTACCTTTGCCCTTCTACGCCTACTCTATGCGCGCCCCTAACCAGCGGCGCTGGCCCTCGGTCTGCTGTGCTTGCGTCGCGTGTGGCCTTAGCCTTCGGCCAGCCGTGCCTGCGCCGCATGTCCCTCACCCTTGCCCTACCTGCTGTTGACGCCGTGCGGCCATGCCGCTCCCGCCTGGCCATCGCATGCTTTCTGCCATTGTGAGAAAGGAGAGCGAGAGTGGGATTAGATGTCGAGGAGAGGTGAGAGCGACCATATAAGAAAATAATGAGCAATGCATTTCATCGAGCGACTAGTGGGCAGTGAAGAGCTTCGTAGAGTCTGCCAACTTCATGACGAAAGGACAGAGGAGTTCGAGTTCTCCTGTGGAGTACGGGAAGCAACCACGACGGTGCAAGGTGAGGAACATTGCGAGGGTGGCGAGCACTACGTCGCGATGCTTTGACGACGATGGCAGTGTTGGGGGCAGGGTGACAGACGGAGGAATCATGATGGGGAGGGCCTGACACGTGGGGAAATTGCCATGGGAGAGAGGATGGAGAAGACATGGGGGCGCGCGATACGAGGGTAGAGGGCGTACACGAGGGAGGTGTTGGGGGGGAGGGGTGACAGATGGAGGAATCGCGAAGAGAAGGGCTTGGCACGCAGGGAAATCGCCATGGGAGAGAGGATGGAGAAGATGCGGGGGCGCGCGAGATGAGGTTCCAGAAGTTGGCGGAAGGGGTGAGAAGAGGTTGAGCCACGCGGGGATAGAGAGGGCGGGCGTGCACTGGTCGCACTTGTTGGCGCGAATGGGTTGTGAGAGGAGAAGAGGGGAAGAAGAACACATCACTCACCACTACTAAAGTATTTTTAAGTAGTAAAGATACAAAATCCATTATCCATTGGTTGCAATGTGATATATAAAGAGGATATCGATCCTATGCAACTCTTCAATTTGGCACTCTACTATTCGCCAATCCTCCCCCTTCTTTCTCCTCTAACCACTACTACAGAAAAGGTCTTCATAGACGGTTCAAAAACGTCATCACAGACGGTTTCATGAGCTGTCTGAGTTTATGGGTCAGTAATGACATGAGGTCATCACAGACGATTTTTGAACCGTCTATGATGCAAACTATCACAGATGGTTATTAACTCGGAACCGTCTTTAACAGTTGACTATCACAGACGGTTTGTAGACGAAACCGTCTATGATAGGTTTTGTACTAGAGTTTTCGTTTTGAACTCACTGACATGTCCTCCTTCTCTCCGTCGAATTGTTTCTTTATCCTGAGGTATGGGTGAGCCCTCCGAAGGAACCTACGATGACACATGTACACGGTTTTATGCGAGTGCTTCAGCCACACACTCTCGGTATTATCTAAGTAGTGAGTACATGCTTTGGCCCCTTTTGTACTTTGGTCCGACAGGTTAGTAAGGGCAGGATAATCATTTATGGTGCAGAACAACAAGGAGCGTAAAGTGAAGTTCTCTTGTTTGTACGCATCCCATACCTGTACCCCTTCGATCCACAGTATGTTTAGATCTTCCATCAATGGTGCTAAGTACACATCAATATCATTCCTAGGTTGCTTCGGCCCTTGGATAAGTATCAACAGCAAAATATACTTCCACTTCATACACAATCAAGAAGGAAGGTTGTAGATACAGAGAGTCACAGGCCAAGTGCTATGTCGGCTGCTCATGTTACCGAAAGGATTCATTCCATCTGTACTTAATCCAAACCTTATATTTCTCGGTTCCGCATCGAAGTATGCAAACCACCTATCGATGTTTCTCCACTGGGTGGAATCAGCAGGGTGTCTTAGCTTTCCATCTTGCTTACGCTCTTCCGAGTGCCAACGCAGCAGTTTTGCCTCCTTTGGGTTCGCAAAAAACCGCTTCAAACGGAAAATTACAGGAAGATACCACGCCACCTTAGTAGGAGGTTCTTTCTTCACCTCGATTTCCTCGCCGTCATCTAATTGATTCTTACACTTGTATCGGGATGCGTTGCACACCGGGCATACATGCATGTTTGCATACTTTTTACGGTAGAAGATACAGTCATTCGGACATGCATGTATTTTTTCTACTTCCATTCCCAACGGACAAAGAACATTCTTGGCTCTGTAGGTGGTTTTGGGCAACTCGTTTCCATCCGGAAGCATGTCCGCTAAGAGACCTAACAACGTCGTGAAACTCTTGTCGGACTAACCGTTGCTTGCCTTCAATTTCAGTAGTTCAAGCACGGATGACAACCTTGTGTATTCCGGCTTGCAGCCCAGGAACAAAGGCTTCTCCGAGTCCTCCATCAAGCCCTCGAATTTACCAAACTCTCTCTCACTATAGTTCACTTTTGCATCGCGAAGCATCTGATCCAGATTGTCATCGTGCGGCCTATCTGAATCGGAACCACAATCGACATCATCCGGCGGCATATCGTTGACTTCGTCGATGATGTCGTTATTACTACCTTCCTGTATAATCTGCTTTTCATCGTGACTGGTCCAACGTATATACCCCCTTTGGAAACCCCTTCGAATTAAGTGTGCTTGGATCTGCGCTTGGTTCTTAAACATCTTTAGATTCTCGCAGTCAATACATGGACACTACATATATTTCGCCCCCTTATTTAACATATCCTCCTCAGCAACTCTTGTAAAAGCAGACGCACCATTAATGTACTCTTCACTCATACGGTTCTTAGCGTACATCCAACTTCAGTCCATCACACGGTTCGTATTGAAAAACCTTGAAAATAAATAAAGGGGTGACTTCAAAAACGTATTTATAAAAGGGTATAAAAGGTAGATAGCCAAACACCAAAATATTTGAAAAGGGCTCCACTAAGATTAAGTATATTGACTATTTGGGGGGGGGGGTTATTCCAATTTTAACTGGTCACTATAAGCCCACATGAACTAAAGATAGCGGCAAACGGCCTATGGACCTCATAAGCTGAAACCCAAATTAGCAGAGTCTAGTAAACGTCAGCAAGAGCCGCCACCCCAGAAGGAAATTCTCTGGGGAGAGTGAGGCCCTCCTCCTGAGCCGCTGAATTTAAGAGAGGTGGATAGACGGTGAATGAAGGGTGCCTCCCTAGGAATTTTTTTTAAATAATATTTTTTAAAAACAAAATTACAAAAATATATAATCGCCTCAAAAATTACAAAAATGAGTTCACATGCTTGCCATTGAAATGGCGGCAGAACCTATCGCCATTTCAATCGGGCGATAGGAACCTGACCGCTCTGTCGCCGGTCCAACTACCTATCGCCCGATTGAAATGGCGATAGGTTCTTATCGCCATTTCAAGCTGGCGATAGGTTTGTCGCCCGATTGAAAGCGGCGATGTGTTCCTCTCCAACCCTAATTTGCAAGTCCACTTTACGTACTTATGATTTTTATAAAATTTTAATGGTACAAAATCTATTAATCTCATAATAACAATTTATAATGATCGTATGTTGTCCTACTGCAGTGAATTTCTGTAGAATTTTACAAGGACGTTTGAGATATTAATTATTCATAAGTACGAGGCTAAGTGATATTACGATGATGCGAATAACACGGAAGAATGGAATGCTGAAACATGGTACTAAAAAGAGATTTGAAACATGAGACTAACATAATAAGAGTTGTTCATATATTAATATTTACATGGTATGACCGATATTTGAAGGACCAAATATCTCTTGGCGGCCCTCTTGGGGCACACTCCCGATGTCGCCCGGTCTCTGCTACTGACGGTCCGAGTATGTGAGAGGTTCAGCGGGATGGTGGCCGATCGAGACGAGTAGTCCGAGGTGGTGTCGCAGGGGGCCTCCTCCTCTGTGTCGGTTGTGTCGGTGGCGGAGTACTTTGCGGTGAGAAGCCTCCAAGTTGAACGGGCGCCACGCAGTCATCAAAGAAGAAATCGATGGGTACTTGATAGGTTTGGGTCGTCGTCCGAAATGAACCGTCCTCCCAAAGGCGTTCTGTGAAGTATTATGTTACAAACGTAATCATGCCGAAAACACGAAAAAAAACATAATCATCCCAAGGTGGTCATACCGCCTTGTCCGGAGATATGCGCCGACGACGACTCGCGTACTTCGCCCATGTGATAGTGGAGCTCGGGACACGATAGAGAATATTGCCGTTAGTAACTATCGGGTTGAAAGAAACAAGCATTACGTTCGCAAGCAAGCAAGGTGGTCATACCGGTGGCACGGGCGTGCCCGATGAGCCCCGTCGATCTTTGTCGCCCCACTGGTGCCACGATGACACGCCGGCCACGCCCGGCAGAGCCCTGGGCGTGAACCACCTCGTCCCGAGGTGACCCCTCGTCCCGACGTGACCCCTCGTCCCGCCTTTGGTCGGTCCACGCGTCCTCGGCGTGCGACAAGTCGCAATCTGGATGCCTCGTCTCGCTGCGTCGATGATCCGCTGCACAAGCCCTCTTGTGTCCCCCTGCGTCCTCTGCATGGTGGTCGCTACCTCGAGAATCTCTCGGTGTAGATCCGTCTGCACAAGTTGGAAACATAAATCTGGCAAGATAAATATGAATTAAAGACAGTTCAATACGTACCGAGAGGTGAAAAGCGGAGTCCGGCTGGGTAGGATACGTGTCGGACGTCGCAGCCTCATGTCGTGGTGGGTCGACCACGACCGGACGCAATAAGCCTCGTCCGACTAGAGTACCAATCCATGTAATCCGCATACGTCTCGATGTCATAGGGATCCTGCCCACACTGGATGACATCCTCGAGCGCGTGAGTCCAAACCTCGACCCAAGGCCGCATCCTATCCAACCAGGACATCGAGCCGCGTACTCCCTTCCTAGTGTACCTGTGGACACCAACACAATTATTTATTCAACACATAATTACATTGTGTGAAAGAAGTAAACATGTGAACTTACGCATGGACGTCGCGGCAAGACCGTATCCCCCAAGGGTGGGATCTCTGTCAGAGACCGAATCGGCGCGATGACCCGCAGCACTGGTACTCCTCCACGAAGATATCATGTACCAAGGAGCTCGCGTGTACCAAGATTGTAGTCTCGTGTGCAGGAGCGCGATCCGTTGGCGCTTCATTGGATAAGCCTCTCCGTAGTGTACGGTGTCTAGATGACGTGGTCATCGGTCAGCTGATCGAACATCGCGATGTACTCCGGGTAAGACCCCTGCGAAGTGATCGGCGTGAAGGTGACCTGTGCAATAGAACACCGCAAACTTAGCACACCAAATTGTGATTATAATACATAAAAAATGATCATAAAATTAACTCCGTCGGCGGCACCAAACCGTGCCCATGGTGGGGCGGTCCACCTCGCCGTCCGCAAGCGTATAAGGAGATCGTATATGATGTCAAATCCACCGTGGTCGTCCGATCTGGCTTCGAAGGACCATAGCTGCGAAGTAGTGGACATCCGGAGAGGATGGAGTTGTCCCGATACGGTGCACGCGTCGCCAAAGGTCGTGATGCGATCACGCAGTACGGCGGACCCGGTGTAGGAGGGATCTCGGCAATCTCCATGTTGGCCACCTCGTGTGTGTACGGACGTAGTGCTTGTCGACGCTGCCGCCGTGGGACCCGTAAACATGACCCACCCGAACAACCATAGCGGTAGGCCTCAAAGTGCCTCCTAACAACCACGCCCTCGCGCCAGCGCCATGCGCTCGGGCTGCAAGAAGAAATGTAGAATTCAGCAGCAAGTTTCACATACGAATTTAAGCGAGATGACAATAATTACAAATACTTACGTAGAACTGGCAGATCCACTTCAACGTCGGCCGTCTTGTTCTTGAACTTCGGTGTAATTCTTTGCCGGCAAGACATCGTGGAACCTCGCTAGGAGGTCGGTCGCCACGTGGCCGAGATGTCGTACGCCGCCAGGGGGCGGCCTGCGCATGGCAACCCGAGCAGGAAGCTCACGTCCTGCAGCGTCGGCGTCATCTCCCCGCACGGAAGGTGGAACGTGTGCGTCTCTGGCCTCCAGCGGTCAACCAACGCCGTGCCAGGCGCCGGTCATACGGAAACGCCTAGACGTCGACCACCACCAAGATCGCCCCGATCATCTCAAAAGTCGCCTCCACCATCCTCGCTAGTGGAAGGAGGCTCGCCGCTCTCAACTGCGTCAAAAGCGATTAAGAATAAGCGTGAATGCACGCAAAGTAGTCATACCGCGATTGAGTGTATTAAAACTATACGTACCTCGGAATCCAGGCTGCGTGCAGCCTCCATGCCCTGATAGGCGTGCGCAACCAAAACGCACCAAGCTCAATCGGTGCCTCGTCCTCCTGGGGGAGCACGGTACTAAGACGGCTACGGTGATGTGCATCAATCACCGGGTCAAGCAACTCATACTGACCTCCGTCCGCTATATCTACAAATTAAGTGCATACTTTGTAAAAAGTGCGAAACATGTACGATAAACTACACTATACACATCTCAAATAATATACAATGAACTACACTACGTCGCTATTTTACTTGATTCTAGTCGTTATTGTACTTCATTCTAGTCGTTATTCTACTTGATTCTCTGTCGCTAGTCTACTTAATTCTAGTCGTTATTCTACTTGATTCTATGTCGCTAGTCTACTTCATTCTAGTCGTTATTCTACTTGATTCTATTCGTTATTATACTTAATTCTACTGGACATTATACTTAATTCTATGTTGCTATTCTATTTGATTCTATGTCGCAATTCTACTTCATTCTAGTCGCTATTCTACTTGATTCTATGTCAATATTCCACTTCATTCTAGTCGCTATTCTACTTGATTCTAGTCGCTCTTTCACTACAATTCTATACATAATTTCGCTACAATTATCTACTCTACTTAATCCTATGTCGCTATTCTACTTGATTCTATGTCCATATTCTACTTCATTCTACTTGCTAAACTACTTAATTCTAATCGAAAAATGTACTGCGAGATGACCGGTCTACTAGATCCATTGCTCTCGGATCTATCTCCTCTGCTGACGAATCTAGCGGTAACCGCTACCTTTCTTTCTCTTCCTCTCCTTCTCGATTCTTTTTTTGGAATTAAAATGAGGTTTGGAAGGATTTTACTGACATTTTATGCATGGCATCTTGTCGCCATTTCAATCGACGACAGAACCTATCGCCGATTGAAATGGCGATAGGAACATTATTCACATTCCTATCGCCATTTCAAGCTGGCGATAGGTAGTTGGACCGGCGGCAGAGCGGTCAGGTTCCTATCGCCATTGAAATGGCGATAGGTTCTGCCGCCATTTTAATCTGGCGACAGGAACCCATTTCTGTAATTTTTTAAGGCGATTATATATTTTTATAATTTTGTTTTTAAAAATTATTATTTTAAAAAAAAATTCGCCTCCCCAGCCCCCCACCCCGACCCGCACACGCCCCAACAACCTCTTCGTCCCTGACAGACCAGCCTGGTAAGCCCAGTAGGGAACAGAAACTCTAAATGAAGCTTCCTTCAAGCATTCAGCTTCATGACTCTCTCTCTCTCTCTCTCTCTCTCTCTCTGCTCCCTGACTGTGCTTGTGTTCGTATCCCCAGAAGAATATAACACAACGCAAAAGCCTATGCAGTGATCACTGTACCACGCCATACCTGCACTCGATAACACCTGCACTGCACGTCTCGGTTTGTGCCTCCGCAGCGCTTTCTTGAAATGAAGAACGCCGCAGCGGCGCCATGCCGTGCGCCGGTACTCGCCCAGTTTGCAGAAAAAACCTGCGGTCTCAGGCCATCTGGCACCGGAAACCTGAAACTTCTGCGACTGCATACGATGCAGATGCAGGAACTGATATGGGTAAGGTGAGACTGATATCAGGTCAGGCCGCACGTTCATGCTTCGCGTCACGGCAGTCAGGACAACATAATATTTGTCGTTCTCTGAGCAGGTAGAGATGATGAGAACGAGAGAGATCTTCGGAAACTCAGACCTTGTGTGCAGGTAAAAAGGATTCAGGCAAGCGGCGTTTACAAAAAATTAACTGAAAGAAGGAAAATATCATAAGCACAACGATGTTTTATGGTAGCTATCATAATTCCACATGACGAGACGGTGCCAGAGAAGTTAATGATTTTCTGGCAATAATTGAACAGGGCTATCAGTTTAGTTTTGCCTACAAATTAAAAGGGAACACGAAAAGCTCTCTAGTCTTAAGTCTTAATATCACCGTCATCCTCGCGGACCAGATATGCCAGCAGTTAAACTCGAAGTACCCTGCGAAACGTGAGAGTAGGGATCAAATACAAGAAGAGTTTGGTGATTTCATGGCAGCAAAAAAATTACTGCGCCTATCATGCTTCATTTACCCAATATAGCTCCAAGCCGAGAAAATCTTATAGTTCTTTTTTTTTTTACAAAGAAAGGATGCAGTGCTGATCTACAAGTCCGTCCTTGTAAAATGTCGTGACTTTACTGTTCACCTCAATATTTTTGGTGTGGATCCACCTTTTGTTTCTAAGCATTAAAATATGGACAATTGATCATATGCCACCCAATAGAACGGCCTTCTCACCTTTGTTATTATGTAGATTGCAATCCATTATTTGCCACTCCATTCAATTTGCAATCATTATTTTGTCACTTTGGAGTTTTTACCCCTTTTTCCTTTTTCAGGCACGTGAAAAGACCGAAATGCCCCTGAGACACGACCGGGTCAATTGTCCCCCTCTTTCTTTATACACTTGGGTGCCTCGTCGTTCGTCCTCTCTGTGCTCCTGCCCGTCTCCATCCCGGTCGTTTTCCTCCTCGCGCCGTGCTTGCTCCCGCCCAAGATGCTCCCCGCCATCCCAGACGCCGACGAGTTGGACGACCTCGCGCTCTTCCGCCGCGCCATCCTGTCCTCCTCCTCCGTCGCCTCCTAATTCTTCCGCCGCCGCCCCGTCCCCAAGGTCACCTTCCTCTTCCTCACCAACTCCGACCTCGTCTTCTCCCATCTCTGGGAGAAGTTCTTCCGCGGCCACCACCACCTCTTCAATCTCTACGTCCACGCCGACCCCTACTCCATCCTCGAGCTACCCCCGACGCCCTCCTTCCGCAGTCGCTTCGTCCCAGCCAAGGCCACGCAGCGCGCCACCCCCACCCTCATCTCCGCCGCCTCCTCGCCACAGCGCTCCTCGACAACCCATCCAACCAGTTCTTTGGGGGTTGGTGCTCTAGGCGGCGGAGCTGGCGGTGCAGGTGGGGAAGGATGGGGCAGGAGATTAGCTCGATCTGGGACCAAATTTGCTCGGCATCGAAGGCGGGGCCCAGAGGAGGTTGGGGAGTGGAGGCGGCTACATGGGGGAGAAGAGGATGAGCGAGGAGTGGAGGTGCTTCGAGGCCACCCTAGCGGCGGTGGCGAAGTCCACGGACAGAGAGAGGTTGAGAGCCCGATCAGCGTCGCGTAGCCGCTGCAACGCCGCCTCGCCCTTCTCCTCGTCGAGCGGCTCGTCCAAATCCATCGCCATTGCCGTGGACCGTGCTAACTCATGTGCCAGCTCATGTGACCCAGTGGGCATTTCGGTAACTTCCGGTGGGGGTGATTGGCTTGAAAAATGAAAAATGGGATTAAAAAAAAAATCCAAAGTGGTAAAATAATGATTGCAAATTGAATGGAGTGACAAATAACAGATTGTAATCTACATAATGTCAAAGGTGAGAAGATCGTTCTATTGGGTGGCATATGATCAATTGACCCATTAAAATGCATACTTGAAACTTTTACCAAGTAGTTCAAGTTTAGAATTACCCTATCTCTATCATTTGTTATTAATTAAGGAGTGTGAGGGGCTGGGGCGGCACAACAAACAACTCCTCCCTCAGTATAATTCAATGCTCCATTAACAGTAGCAATACCACAGAAATAAAGCAATACAATTTGGTTATTCATAACATTACATAAAACATAATCTTAATTAATAAAGAAAAGGATTTACCCCAAGCAACGGGAGGATTTTGCTAAGAAACTGGGCCTAGGCCGGCAGTCCTGGGCCCACGATGGCCTCCTCATCCATCCAAGCCTATATAAAGGAGGGGGACTCCAACCATTGTATACAGTTTTACAGAAGAGCAATCAAGAGAAGGCAGAAGTCCTCTCATATCTCTGTATTCAATCTACTATTCTGTTCTTGTGTTCTTGCATTGTTCTTATGATTCTGAGTTTGTCTACGAGGTAATCGCTCAGACTGGACTCGCTTGTAATGGTTCCTCAACAGGTTATCAGCACGATCGACTCTCCTCGGATCGAAAGGTAACTGTCGTAGCACGCCACTTGTAGATCGAATCGTTTTTCCTAGATTGCTTTCAATTCTACAAATTTGGTTTTCTAGATTGTAACCTACGGTGCAAATCCGCTATAATCTACCGCGAGCCAACCTGAAGTTGCTGGCACAATGTCGATTGGTAGATTGCACGAAAAAGTGGATATCGATTGTACCGTAGATTGAAAATTGCAAATACGTTCTAATCTACCGCGAGCCGACTTGAAGTCGCCGGCCAAACCGATCGGTAATTGCATGAACGATAATTGCATTAATGATAAAGGATTTGGCCAATGGCCCCAGACGACTGAGTCGCCGTCGGCGCCGCCACCGCACGGTTCCCCATCGCCGCCGCTGCCGACAGAGCTGAACCATCGACGGCCTGGAGCCGCATCTCCACCGCCTAGAGCCACCACCGGCGAAGCACCGTGCGCACAGCCATAGCCCCGCACAACCGAACCTCAACGTCGCGCCTCGGCCCGCTCCTCAAGACACGGCCGTCGCGGATGGCGCCACCGCCGACTTGATCGACTCAGAGGTGCGCCATCATGACGAACTTCACGCGCCCATAGCCGGCCCCGTACGGCTGAGCCATCGGCACCACCCGACGAAAGAGAAAAAGGGGGGGGGTGCAACGCCGCGACCTCATGGGCCACGGTGCCGTCTCAGCCCGTGCCACCCCACACGGCGCCACCTCTGGCTGTGCACAACGCCAACGCCGCATGGGCACGCCGCCTCCGCCGCCGCCCAAGATGGCACCACCTCCGGCCGCGGCGTCGTGCTCGAGGCGCCATCGCCATTGGTTGAGCAGGTGGGGAACCCTACCCGCTCTTAAACGGATCGAGTGGGTGGAGTGCGGTGGGTGGATTGGGCCGACGAAAGGCCAAGCAGACCTTGAAATCGCCCCTGCCTAGCCTAAAAAGAAAAGAAAACCCAAACTTTGCAAAAAGGCCCTCAGAAATTCTAAAAATTGCGCGAAAATTTTCTCAGAATATAAAAATAGCGGTTTAGCCCCTAAACAATTGCAGAATTCACCGAAAGTTCTTTTTTCTGCAGAAAAGGGCCTCGAGAATTCAAATTTTGAATAATTTTGAACTTTCGAAGCATGTTTAACTTTGTTATTGTTATTTCTATGCAATTTATGTATCGCATTTATCGTTTTTTATTATCTGTGATTATTTATATTACTTTTAATCACTGAAAATAGCAGTAAATCATGAAAAATGCATAGAAAAATACGGGAAATTATGAGAATCTTTGCAACCATTTTATGCAAGTTACCAGCAGTAATCTTATGAATATTCAGATGATTGGCATTACGAAACGGGAGTTCGAAGAGCTGGCCCAGCATGGCCAGAATTACTTAACTTGGGCATCAGATGTCAAGATCGTCGTTGGAGCTAAGAAGCTCTGTGCTGCTATCGGACTTAGCACCTCAAAGGATGTCACTCCAACTACTGAGGAAAAATGATCAAGCAGTTTATTTCCTCAAACACCATCTCTGTCTAACGCTTAAGAATGAGTATATGGCGGAGAAGAACGCACTAGCTTTATGGACCGCACTGAAGAAGCGGTTCGAGAAGCTGAAGTACACCATTCTTCCTCGTCAGAGAGCGAGAATGGAACCGACTACGTTTTTTGCCTACAAGGCGTGGGGAGTACAACTCGCTTTACTGAAATTTGTATCGGTCTTCAGCTCTGTGGTAAGGCAATCACGGATGAGGAGAAGATTGAGAAAACCTTCTCTACCTTTCACCCGAATGCGGTGCAATCCGCACGGAAGTATCGTTAAGATAGCTACGAGGAGTATGCCGAACTGATTGATATCATGCAAGTTGCGGAAGCTCAAAACGAGGTTCTAAGGAAGAACTACATCTCACAGCCGTCTAGTAGCAAAGTTGGCCATAAAGTCAATGCTAGCAGCTACAAGATGAGGAAGCCTCACTCAAAGGAAAGAGGCAAGAAGGGTGAGGTCATAGGTCGCAAGACCAAGCAGAATGCTCAAACCAAGAAGGGCAGAGAAAAGAAGCGTGATGAGAAGCACTATGGTCAGCAGAACCAAAGCTGCTACAAATGTGGCACATGGGGACATTGGTCATGTGTTTGCCATGAGCCGCAGCACGTGATTGATGCTTTTAAGGCTAAGAAGAAGGGTAAAGGACAGTATGAGGCACACCTCGCCATTGCAGGCACAGAGGATCCACAGTCATTGGTCGCACCCATGGATGTGGACAGCCCAGCAGCAGCTCCCATCACACCTTCTTTGGACATCGCAGCGGCCGCAGCTGTAGCTACCGAAGAAGAGAAGATGGACATGGAGTAGATTCAGGCCTGCTGGCCATTGGGCTTCTCATCGCGCTTCTTTTCTCCGTCCTTCTTGGCTTGAGCATTCTGCTTGGTCTTGCGACCCATGACCTTACCCTTCTTGCCTCTTTCCTTTGAGTGAGGCTTCCTCATCTTGTAGCTGCTAGCATTGACTTCATGGTCAACTTTGCTACTAGGCGGCTGTGAGATGTAGTTCTTCCTTAGAACCTCATCTTGAGCTTCTGCAACTTGCATGATGTCAATCAGTTCAGCATACTCCTTGTAGCCATCTTGACGATAGTTGCGTGCGGATTGCACCGCATTCGGGTGAAAGGTAGAGAGGGTTTTCTCAATCTTCTCCTCATCCGTGATTGCCTTACCACAGAGCCGAAGACCGGTACAAATTCTGTCCAAAGCAGAGTTGTACTCCTCCATGGTCTTGTAGCCAACAAAATGTAGTTGGTTCCATTCCTGCTCTGCACAAGGAAGAATGGTGTACTTCAGCTTCTCGAACCGCTTCTTCAATGCGGTCCATAAAGCTAGTGCGTTCTTCTCCGCCATATACTCATTCTTGAGCATTAGACAGAGGTGGTGTCTGAGGAAATGAAGTGCCTGATCATTTTCCCCAGCAGTTGGAGTGACATCCTTTGAGGTGCCAAGTCCGATAGTAGCACGGAGCTTCTTGGCTCCAAGTACGATCTCGACATCTGATGTCCAAGTCAAGTAATTCTGGCAATGCTGGGCTAGCTCTTCGAACTCCCAGTTCGTAATGCTAGTCATCTGCATATTCATGCAAAGAGTTTATAAGATTACTGCTGGTAATTTGCATAAAATGATTGCAAAGATTCTCATAATGTTCCAGTACTTTTCTATGCATTTTTCATAATTTACTGCTATTTCCAGTGATTAAAAGCAATATAAACAATCACAGATAATAAAAAAATAGTAAATACAATAAATAAATTGCATAGAAATAACAATAACAAAGTTAAACATGCTTCAAAAGCTCAAATTTATTAAAAAATTGAATTCCCGCGGCCCTATTCTGTTGGAATATGAATTTTCAGCGAATTTTGCAATTTTCAGGGGTTAAAACGCGAAATTTCAATTCTGAGAAAAATATTTGCGCAATTTTCAGATTGTCAGGGGGTTTTTTCGCAAAATTTTCTAATCCGCGAAATTTCCTCGTAATTTTCAGAACTCTAAGGGTCCTTTTGCAATTTTTGGGATTTTTCTATTTTCCACCTTTTTTCCTTTTTTTGGGAATTTCTTTCGGCCGGTTTTCTGGTTTTCTAGTTTCAGGCATATTATTGAATGGGCCAGCCCAGCCCAATTCCATAGCCAACCTGCCCCGCCCGTATCAAAAGCTAGGAGCTAGGGTTTCCCTAGCTCCTATGCTCAGTGACGGCGGCACGTAAAAGGCGCGAGCACGAGACCATGCATGCGGGCGATTGAAGCGGAGAAAGCGCGTGGCGGCGCCACCCGTGCAAAGGCGGCGTGTGGGTGCGACCTTGGCATGGCGATATGGCGATTCGGCGATCGCGTCTGCGGTGGCCTCCGGCGGCAGCGTCGCGGCGGCTACTTCACGCGCTCGCTCGGCAAGCGGTCTTTGCTCCGGCAATAGCGGACGCCATAAGGCGAAGCGGCGCTTTAGGCACGACGCGAGGTGGCTATTATGGGCACGGCGAGCGGCCATTGTCTTGGAAACGCGGCGGCCAGTGTGTGGCTCGACGACGGCTCGGTTGCACCCCTGCGGGACGGCGGCGCATGCGGGTGCGGCCTCCGGCAGGATCTGGGCCATGCGTCGGTGCGGCTCCGAGGTGCTAAGGTGCCGTGTGCAGGCGACACCTACTCCGGACGACATGTAAACCGGCAGTGGCTCCATGCCAGCGATGCGGGTGGCTGTCAGCAGGCGGGCGTGGTTCGATGGCTCCGGGCCGGTTCAGCCGGCGGCGTGGAGCGCCCGTGCGAGTGGTGGCCGTGCAAGGCCGATGTCGGGTGGGGCGGCGCTAGCTTCATGCCGGTGCGGTTTCAGGTGGCGATGCGACTGCAGGCCGGCGATGGGCGTGTGCGGCGCGCAATGGCGGCACGGCCACGTGCGGGTAGCCTGGCAGCGCATAGTGTGGCTTTGTGGCCATTATTTTTTTTCTTGTAACTGTTCATGCAATGAGATATTCAATCTAATGTGCAATCGTCTTCTGTTCTTTCACGCAACCACCGATCGGCTTGGCCGGCGACTTCAAGTCGGCTCGCGATAGGTTAGAACGGGTTTGTAATTTCCAATCTACAGTAAAATCGACATCTACTTTTCTATACAATCTACCGATCGGCATTGTGCCGACGACTTCAAGTCGGCTCACGGTAGATTAAAGTGGATTTGCACCGTAGCATACAATATAGAAAACCAAATTTACAGAATTGAAAGCAATCTGGAACAAACGATTTGATCTACGAGTGTCGTTCTTCGACGGTTAATTTTCGATCCGAGGAGAGTCGATCGTGCTGATAACGTGTTGAGGAACCGTTGCTGGCGAGTCTAATCCGAGCGATTACCTCGTAGACAAACTCGGAGTCGTAAGAACAATGGAAGAACACAATAGTAGATTGAACACAGAGATATGAGGGGGCTTCTGGCTTCTCTTTATTGCTCTCTTGTAAAACTGTATACAATGGTTGGGGTCCCCCTCCTTTATATAGGCTACTGAATGGATGAGAAGCTCATCATGGGCCAGAACTGCCGGTCTGAATCCGGTTTCTTAACAAAAATGACATGAGTGATAGAGCATTGTTGCACATATGTCCGAATAAAGAAGTTCATCATTTGATTACTGCCACGTATTCTACTTGATGTAGCTTAAGGAAAATAAAATGCTCTAGCAGATACGAGCAATCGGTACAGCGACACAACTTGATCTTTAGTTGGCTAGGGTAAGGTTTGGATTTCCGTTGCAATGCATGAACACCTAACCAGTACTAACATTAAAATATGCAAGATCTAAACAAACATTAAATATGCAAAATTTCTCAGAATTTTAGTTCCCCGTTTTTGCATATCATGTCAAAACATGTGTACTAAGAACCCAATGAATTCAGTGACTAGACAACTGTTTTTTTTATATAAAAAAAACTGCATGGTTAGCAAAATTGAATACCATCATACCGATATATGCAAATGGCAACTCGTTTACTTTCATATTTAAGGCAAATGAGCCCAGAAAAGGGCCAAATAACAAGAACGCACGGGCTATTAGAGTAAACATGAATAACTTAGCACCTTCAAAAACTTTTACCTGATCTGCCACAGGGATCATTTTCTGACAGGAGGCGGCCTCCACTGCCTGCTGCATGACCTATAGATAGATCAACTCTGTCAAATTTACAGACCATAACGACAACAGCAAATGATTCTGGGTTAGTAAACACCTCCACACCATACCTTCACGAAACCTTGCAACCTATCAATATTAGAATTCAACATCTCCCTCGCCTGCTTCTGCTCCACCCAATTGGGCCGCCGAAGGGACCTAGCCTGCTGCATTCTCATGCAATACAATTATAACAGCTTTAATTACAGTGCAACTGCACTGTAAGAAATTATTGTGTCTTGTCTTCATCTCGAGCTTTTTTTATTTATTAATTTTTTTAAAAAAATATTTTAAAGATAACTTCTCCTTAACTTTATTTTTAATTCCAACCCGTTTGATCATGCTATGATCCGTGGCGTGACTAAACTATGTTGTCATACCACCTACCGCGATGTGGCAAAACCTATCACGATAGCCCTCCGAGCCAACACGCGTCCGTTTCTGGGTTAAATTCTATCACGCCAAGAGGAGTGGCGTGACAACACTCGTTTGCCACGTCGAGGTCCATAGTGTGACAACGTGCTTTTGCCATGACACGGGTTGTGGCGTGGCCAAAGAGGTCAGAATTAGAAATAAAATTAGGAAAATGTTATCTTTAAAATATTTTTTAAACAAGGATTAAATAATAAAAAGTTCCTTCATCACTATGGTAATCAGAAAATTCAGATCTAAAATATGAAAAGTTTGGGAACCTCCAATTGGATACAGAAGTACTAAGTTTACCTGATCTGGTGGATGCTGCAACCCCAGATTGATGTCCACGCCCATCTGATGTAAAAAATCCTGCCAAAATGGGTACTTAGATTTTGTCAAATTTTCAACAAACAATAAACATATAGGTTAATGAAAGTCTAGCGACTATACAGATATCTGATGTTCCAGCTGACGGAGCATTCTCCATTGTTTCTCTAGCTCACAGAGCTCGCGCGCCCACACCTCCCACTTCTTCAATTCCCAGCCATCTCGTCGCTTTGGCCTACGCACAATACCAGCCTTCTTGTATGCATCTAACCGTACAAGTGACTTTACGTACATATAGGATTGCATGTTTTTGTCCCAACGGGGGCTGAAATCTAACAGCTTCACCATCTTGCTCGGTTCAATCTCAAAGCTTTCACCCATCAATTCATAGCAATATATGTTACTATAAAGATCATGCATCACAATCTTATCCCCGTGGATGAAATACGGTCCCCTAATGTAAACTGATGGTAACCGAATGCTTAACTTGTGGTTCCAGCTTTGCTCTACCTTGCTGTCGAGTGTCCAGATCTGCAGCTTCTCTATAAGCCCAGAAACTCTTCTGATTTGAGCCATAGACACCTTCCCATCAATCTCTGTGATCTGGTAATGCAGAGGATCACCAAGTGCACAATTTGCAACATCAACTGCTGGCAGCTGTATCCATTCGAAATGTTCTTCGTTGAGATCAAAGCGCACGACTGCGAGCTCAAAGCTGCTTTCCATGTCTTCAGTTAGCCAATACATTGCTCCCTCAATATTGACAACTCGACAGCGTTTCACCCACTTCAAGCTTAGAGCTTTTGGAGTTCTAACATCTCTCCATTGCTCATCGCCAAGCGTGTAAACTTGAATGACACTGAAAAAGCCACCAATAGGGAGCTGCTCGTCACGAAGAAAGTGCATAACCTTGTATTCTTTTGTCATCGGGTGAAATCCAAAGCTGTAGAAAGAAAAGTGATCGCCCCTCGAGTTCTTGACAGGTTTTGCAAGATGCATGCATTCACCAGTTGCAAGGTTGGCTATCTTGATTGTTGACTTAGTTGAGTACAAGCAAACAAGTCCATTGCACGAAGCGCACAAGAAATCATCAGGCTCAATCAAAGGCACATCCCATCTTGACGGCGACAAAGCTTCACCAAAGAGGATCGCTTCACTAGGGTGGAGCTTAGGGGCGGAACTAGAACAAAAATGATCGGGATTCACCACTTCATCATACATATAACAGCATATATAATTTTTAAGAAACACTATATTAAATATTAATTTATGCGGCAAAAGACGGTAAGAGACCAGATGTTGGGCTGAACCCAAGTGCACAGTTTTTAGGCTAGGGAGTGCACGCATACTATATACATAATAATATCTACTATTTTTTCCGAGAGACCCGGTGTCCTGTGACACCGGGTGGACTTACTCACTTCCGCCCGAGCCTGCATAAAGCCATCTGTCGTTCGAAGAATAGGAGGGGGCAACGCGGCGCACGCTGGAGGTGTGCCGTGATGAAATGTGGATCCCGAACAACGCCATCCCACTGCCTGCAGACACAACGACACCTCAACAGAGTGCTCACCGGAAGCCTCACAAGTATCAGCTCAACGATATCTTGCGGCAAGCAGGTCATGCATTTCTTCTTTCTTCGCTGCATTGCCATGGTTTCCGTCAGTGGCGGATCCAGGATGTGATCACGCCTCGGGCTAAATTCTAATAGGCTAACATCTTAAAACTAACAGTAATTTCTACCCACAGCAAAACATAACAAAAATAAGCCACAAATACTTCAGTGGCATGAAACTTTATCAAAAATGCTTCAACATAAAATATAATAAGAAAAACATGATAAAACATAAATAATACAACATCTTAGAGATACAAATTGCGTACCTAAATAACGAAAATTTCATCTCTAATCTAGCCCATCATTTCTTTGTCAATAGTTGGACAAGTACCAGAACCTACAAAGACAACATAAAAAAATCAAAAAGAGTTAAAGAGGTATGATTAAATACAAAGAACATAAAATTTAGATTTGTAAGAACCGAACTTACCACTAGCGTGAGATAGTTGTTGTTTCTTATGTGACCCCATTCCTTGAAAACGCTCTAAAATCTTATCATCTTTAGCGCTTACAAATATGTCTCGCTCAATATAGCATACCATGCTATGATTCATCCATTCATCATTCATCTTATTCCGCAAATCATTCATCATTCACCTTACAAGAAGCATTAACCAAATAAGCAATATCCTTATTAACAATATGCAATATACTTATTAACAATATGCAGGCAACAAGTTAATTTTGCAAAACTACAAGTCTACACTCTACAAGACTACAACCAATCAACCATAGTACCATATCAATTATCCAACATTGATTCATCATTCATTGAACATCCTGACATAAACAAAATAACAAATCACATTTATTTAGACTAGACATAACACATTAACACCAGATCTCATTACCTCTCCTCAATTCTCAATTCCTGAAAGGCTCAAAGCTCAAAGCCTCAGCTCAATTCCTCAGCCTCAAAGCCCCAGCTGAAAGCCTCAAAGGCCAAAGCCAAATCGATGGAGGCATGGAGCGGTGGAGCTGACCTTCCTCGATCTCGGCCCTACCGTGGTGCCGCCTGCCGCCGAGGAAGCCCTGGAGTGGTGGAGCCAGCATGGAGCGTGGAGGCGCTGCCGCCGGCACCAAGGGACCTCACGGCTCACCTGGCTGGCAGCTACCGCCACCGACGCCGAGGGAGCCTCGAGGCTGGAGCGGTGGAGCCATTGCCGCCGCTGCCGAGGGAGCTCGCCCGTGCGGTGGAGCCGACGAGCGTCGGCGTTGCCGCCGCCGCCGCCGCCGAGGACCTCGCCCGCCGCCGCTTGCCGCTGCCGAGGGACCTCGCGACCTCGCCGCCGCCGCCGCCGAGGGAGCCTCGAGCGATGGGTGCTGCGTCGACCGTCGAGAGCTCTTGCCGCCATGTCGCCGTCGAGGGAAAAGCGCCGCGGCGGGCGTGCGCAAGCGGATCGTCGCTGGAGCGGAGCGGGGAATAGGGATTAGGTCACACGGTGGCCTCTGGCCTGGGCTGGAGCCTGGAGTGAGGGAGTGGCGGAAGGAGCGAGGAGGCGTGGGCTGGGCCGGTTCGCTGGGCCTCGGGCTAAGTGCTGCACGATGCTAGTTTTAGCCTATATATAAATTTTTTTTCCACTGCTATTTTTTCTGGGCCTCGGGCTATAGCCCACCCTGCCCGAGGCCCAGATCCGCCCCTGGTTTCCGTAGAAGCGATAGCAGACAACAGTTTATAGCCCGTGAGACTGTGAGAGCTACCAAATCCTTCTGCAAACAACAATTCCACAAAATGACAAGACAGACAAAATTGGAGATTGAGCAAGCTGTGAAACAAAGTACATGAAAGCAAGATAATTCCTTGTTTAAAAAAAGCAAGATAATTCCTTGTTTAAAAAAAGTAAGATAATTCAAGTCAAATTATTAACCATCACGGAATCAGAATGGGAACTGAAGAAATCACCACCCTCTCAACAGTCAACACTATCCAAAAAAAGTGGTTTTTTTACGCTAACACTATCATCTGGTCCTTCATTATTTCCCCTTCTCCACTCTATTTCATCCGCCAAAAATGTGTCCATAATTCTTACGTGTCGCCCAGATGAACTAATCCTCGGCTGATACTAGTGCGTTGCCTGAACTACCAATGAAGATCAAACACATCTAGATTCAGGCAACGCCACCTCCATTCTTTTCTAAAATAATTCACACAAAATTCCCCCTGTACGTACACAACCTCATGCAGATCGAAGCTCCAATGGATTAAAGTTAAACCCTTGCAGTTTCTCTAACGACAAGCAGAACCCTAACCGGCGCCACTCGCTACGGAATCAAGAGAACCAATGCAGAAGGGACACGGATTCAAGAAAGGCAGAAATTACGAGGAAATTTAGCGGAACTCACGGACGCATCTAGACGAACTCGGAACTCCGCCGCCTCCATACCATTGCGCAGCTCTCCACGTCGTGGGGTTTTCGGCAGTTTCCGAAGTTTGCGTTTCTTCGGTATATATATAGACGTTTTTCCCCCAAAACAAATGAGACCAAAATTTACCGATTACAGGCCCAATACGGCCCACCAAGCCCAGTAGCACACATCCATTCTATTGTTTTCCGTATCGATAATTCAGCGGGCCCGCTTGCCAGAAATACGTTTTCGCCTCAGGACTACGACTCCTGCGAGTCCTAGAAAGCACCTTTAGCTTTGGTTTGCGTGTTTCTGCACTGGAACTTGGTTGGCAGTTCATCGGAGCAGAAGATACAACGAGATGCATTCTGAAGCAGCAGAAGAGTGAACATAGAACTTAAAATTTCAAGCACATGTTCGGACCCGGTTTGGATGGAGGAAAAAAATGATCAAACTTCTATGCAAATTTCTTCAAGATTTTTAGGTCACTCAAGAACAGGTAGCGGGCCAGTACGTACCCACATCGCACAGATCAAAACATGTCATAGATATCACAATAATAATTCCAAGACATCGTGTACATGGTGACGCAGAAATTACTGGTCTACACTTCGCAGGCCAGAATTAAACAATCCCTCGAGAGAGGAGAAATGGAGGTTCTCAAAAAAAGTGGAGCACGAGTCAAACAAGAGTGAAGAGTCTCAGAAAGATAAAAAGTGACGAAAAGTTGTCGAGTCTTCATATCACCATCATGATCATCCATCGCGTCACTGAACAGAAATATTAGCGTTCGAACTCACATTGTCACGTGTCATGAATAAGGATCAAGAAGTGTTTGGTGTTTTTCACATCACCATCATGTACCCTGCGAAACATGAATAAGGATCAAGAAGTGTTTGGTGTTTTTCCTCACATTGTCACTTGTCAGGGAAAACCTAGCATTCCCATAAAAACTATTTTCTCTAAAAAAAGGAAAGATATGAATATATGATATCCATATCCTCACTGTTCTCCTTTTCCTTCAGAAAGAAAGGCACGCAATGATAATCTCCCATGTGGTTAAATTTCAAGTTCAAAACTTTTCCAAGAAAAATAGAAACGAAAAAGGAAAATTTGCAATAGATGGTGACATTTACCAATCAATCCATCATTGTTACTCACTATGTTCTTTGTTTTGTAACTACGCATTCTTTACTTTCTCTGCTACTTGCAGATTATTCAACAAAAATAACTTGTAATTTGAAGCTCAATTAGGACAACTATGCTCATCAGTCAGCAAGCAAAAAGTATGTCGATCACGTATAAGAACTTTTTTCAGGAACGTAACGTATAGGAATGGAAATGCAGACAATAACAAATTATTCAAACATTAGAACAGGAACTGTTTGGCAGGACCTATTTGTGCAAGTAGTTATTATACATTATTAAATCAAAGAATGCTTTCTTTTAAGTAGACTGAAAATACTAGTCAAAATTAAAAGATGCAGCATAAAGTTTTTCCATGCATGTTCAGTTCAGAACTTTTAGTGTACTAAAACAAAACCTTGATGAACAATTATTTTTCATATTATGTAAAAACACGTGGATTGCTAGAGTAAGAGCTCAGTGAGTTCAGTAGCTAGACAAGTTTACTTGACATATGTATAAACTATATGACGGAAAATAAGCAATCAATGTGAAGTCATTCATCTGTGCAAATGGAGTAACATGATTAATTTGTTTTTTTAGAGAAATCGATTTGCTTATTTATTGCAGATGGGACCAGAACAGAAACGAGTAACAAGAACTAGCAAGCTACTGCAGAAAACAATGATAACTTAGCACCCACATAAACATTCACCTGATCCAGTACACAACTTGTTATCGTACTATAGATGTCACACCGTGCTTGATTCGTGGCCTGTACGCAGGTTAGCTTTGTCAATTTGCAATACTTCAATGATATGTATATAATCTGGATATTAAATGCCAGCAAACTATACCTCAATTACATCCTGTAGTATATCTATACGAGCCACCAACTTATCCATGTCCCGCTTCTGCTCCACCCAATTAAGACGCCGGTGGGGCCTTGGATGCTGGACTCTCAGGCAAGACATTTACAGTTTACTTGGACATTATCATGTCTTCGCTCTTCAAATGATTATCAACCATTTGATTTAAAAAATGAATAGTGTGGTTAACTTCCATTTCAATACAGAATTACCTGCTCTAGACAATCTGGTAGTTACTGCAAGATTTGATTGTTTTCCGTGCTTAGATGCTGCCCAATCACTTCGTTTGGTAGACACTGCAACAGCCGATTAATTTCCATGACCAGCTGCTGTACAAATGCCTATAAATGGCAAGTTGTCAAATCTTCGGGCATAATAAATATCTGTTAAGGGTAATGACAGTTTAGCCAACATACAAGAAAGTCATGCTCCGATTGATGGATCCTGCTCCACAATTCCTCTATCTTGCAACGCTCCAACTCCCATGCCTCCCACTACTTCAATTCCCATCCCTCCCGCCGCTTTGGTCTATGCACAATACCAACCTTTTTGTATACATCCAATGATACAAGTGACTTCACACAGATATAGAATCGCATTTTGTCCTTCCTACGGGGACTGAAATCTAACAGCTTCACCATCTTGCTCAATTCAATCTCAAAGATCTTGCCAAGCAACTCATAAGAATATAAGTTACTGTCACAACCTTGCATCAAGATCTTATCCCCATGAGCAAAATGTAGTCCTTGAATGTGAAATGATGACAGCTGAATACTGTACTTCTGGCCCCACCTTTGCTCTACCTTGCTGTTAAGTATCCAGATCTGCAGCTTACCAACAAGCACTCTGGCCGAATGGCTTTTGACTTGAGCAGCTGCTATACATACCTTCCCATCTATCTCTGTGATCCAGTACTGACAAGGACCACCAAGTTCACAGTCCTCAAGGTTAACTGCTGGGAGCTGTATCGGTGCAAAACTTTGTTCACTGAGATCAAAGGACATAACTGTATGCTGCCAACTAGTTCCCTTGTCTTCAATTAACCAATACATTGTTCCATCATAATTGACTACTCCAGAGTTTTTTACACAGCTCAAGCCTAGAGCTTCTGAAGTTCCAACATCTTTCCATTTGTCATTACCAAGCGTGTAAACTTGAATGACAATGAAGCTGCCTCCAGTACTGGGGCGATAGTCACGAAGAAAGTGTGTAACCTTGTATTCTTTTGTCACTGGGTGAAATCCAAAGCTGTAGAAAGAAAAGTGATCACCCCTCAGGCTCTTTACAGGCTTCGGAAGATGCAAACATTCACCAGTTGCAAGGTTGGCTATCTTGATTGTTGGTGTAGTTGTGTATAAGCAAAGAAGCCCATTGCATGAACCACAAAGGAGATCATCAGGCCCAATCACTGGCACTACCCATGTTGACGGTGACAAGGCTTCATCAAAGAGGCTAGCGTCACTCGGGTATAGCTTGCCTGAAATGGACTCTTGAGGGAAGAATAGGAGGGTGCAAGGGGGCGCATGCTGTAGGTGTGCCACAACAAAGTGGGGATATCTGATGATGCTATGCCACTGCTTGCAGACACCAAGGCATCCCAACAAAGAGCTCACTGGAAGCCCATGACTTTTCAGTTTTAACTACCAAAAAATGTGCAAGAACGTAATTACCGACCTCTCAACATTTCTCTCACGCGGCCAAAATTATGACCACACAAATTTTAATCCACCCTTAAATTACCAAAAGCTACGTCAAAAAAAAAAAGCCTCATCCGTCAGACAAAATTCTGTTCTGACAACACCATCCGCTCCTCCATTTCCCCTCTTCCATGCACCAAAAATCCACTTTATAACTCAATCACAACCCTTTTTCTTTTTACCAAACTAAAAAAAGATGCGATTTACTGGCTCTTATGTTCTCTACATTCACACATTGCACGATCGCCTTAACTATCAAATTCCCCCAAAACAGCGCCTCAACTAACGACTAGTATAACAACCCTAGCCGCCATTCCCTGGCGCAAGAGAAGAATTAAGAGAAACATCGCGAAAGAAGCACAGCTTCGACAAGCAAGAGAGGAAATCGAGGGGGACTCACGAGCGCGGTCACCACATCAACCCCGTAATCGCCATGTTCTTGCTCTCCCGTCGAGGTTAGCAGTTGGCTTGGGGGTTTTAGCGAAGAGGAAGAGCAAGAAGGTTATGCGTCGTATCACACAGGCCCAATAGGCCCAGATATATAGCCCATTAATGCTAATAATACGCTTTCATCACATGCTTGCGCATTCTGTTGAGTAAAATAGCGCTTCCGCTATATTGTTGGCGTATTCATTTGCGGTCGGCGAACTCCTGATCGTTCATACTTCAGAGATAACCTGCTTGATTTGCGCCCCTAGACTATGTAATCTGAAATGTTTTGGTTTGTTTATAATTTGTGTACAAACCTTTGTATTCAGAAATATTTTTTCGATCCCCCAAAAAAAGAAATATTTTTTCGAACTTTGGTTGAATCTAAAACCCGTGCGAACTTTGGTAGATCTTCACAATAGCAATTAGCAAGTGCATCCGATGCCGTAACAATGCAAGTTTCTTCAATATTCCACAATATTCCAGGTCACTCTCGCACAGGCCTAGCGGCCAAATATCTTACCCAGATCACAGGGTCACAGCTTAAAAACATTTGGATAATTGTCAAAATGCCACATTTTACTTCTGTCTCAAGTAAAATGCCATTATATTCGACGCGGTTGCCTATTTGCCACATGTTATTTTTTCACTTCGTTAATTTGCCCTTTCGGAGTATTTTATTCATATTTCGGTTTGAAGTGCCCTGGTCCACGCACGAAATGTCGGATATGCCCCTCTGGTCGTTTCTTCGGTCCGGTCGCGGTCGGTCCCGACCCTGGCTGGGTCTAACCTCCTTAGCACTCCCCTTCTTCGTTGAGCACCCCACTTGACTCCCTCCGTTCGCTCTCTCTCGCGACAACGTAGTCTCCCGGAGACCAGTGCGGCGGGTGAAATCCGGCGGCGAGGGCTCGGCAGTATACTCCCGCATCAAGCCCTTTCTCTTCGTCTCTCCTCTTTTCGTTGTTGATAGATGTGGTGAATGCCTAAACCCTACTTTCGGTGGAGGCTCCGGTTGGTGGAGGAGCACGCACAGTGGAGGAACTCATCGGTGAAGGAGCGCGCGTAAAGGAGGAGCCGGTTGCTGGAGGAGCGCCCGCAGTGGACCCAAATGGGTATGTCTCTTCCCTTACTGTTGTTCGTCGATGGACTGTTCTTGCGGCCTCCCCAGCCCCCTCTTAGCTAAGTCGAACGAAGTAACAAGTGTGCTCAACGTTGTAGTCCCCTTAACCGTAATAATTTTGTTTTGTGTGAATGTTGAGTAGGATTGCACCCGAAAGCGCCTTTACAGTAGGTGTTAGAGTTCCACCGTACTTTGCCAGGCTTGACGTCGGTAGCCAACGCAGATACGAGCGACAAGATCTAGATTGGGTAGTTGATTTGCGTGGGTTTACCTTTGCTAAGTTCATGGAACAGCTAGCAGAGAAGACTAGTTGGGGAGTGCATGGGTTTGCTTCTTAGTGGAAATAGTTGACAAAGCTTCCTATCTGTCTAGCTAATCTAGTGTTACAGTCGACCCATTGGTGAATGATTGTGCTGGGACTACCACTGCAGCAGTAGTACCAGATGTTGCTCCAGCAGCAGCAGCAGTGGATGAGGCTGAAGACCAAGGAAATAACTTGTCCTCACCAGTTAGGGTGGACTGGTCTACTATTAATATTGATCAAGGACCTAGTGAATTGGATATGGATGTTCCTATGACTGAGGATGACATGTTTGTTCTTTTGGGCTTGAGGGATGGGTCTGACATAGCAAGACATGGGGCTAACATGGGCATGACAGGGGCTGAATGTGGTGCTGCACCTATGGAGGGCACCGAAGGGGCAACAATTTCTGTGGATGATGACATACTCGAGGAGCAGCACATCAACTATGACAGGGATCATCCCAAGATGGAGATGGGAAGCATGTTTCCATCTATGAAAGACTTTAGATTAGCCATTAGGCAGTTTGCTATAAATGAGCAGTTTGACATATTCACCTAGAAAACTGACCCTACAAGGTTCATGGGGAAATGTAGGGCTGAAGGATGCCATTAGAGAATTTTAGCTCGCAGGACTGCAGATAAGAAAGCAATCAGGGTAATATCTTTGTTGCTAAATCTTAATTTTTGCAGATATGAAAGATTTCTTGATTTGTTTGTACTTAATGATGTTATTGTTTTTGCAGGTGACCAAGATAGTCAATGACCATGTATGTTATTCCAGCAGTAGGATCAAGACTAGTATGGCATCCAAGTCTGGGTGGCGCAGCAGGGCAAGATCTCAGACGAGGACCATCCCAACATGGGAGCCAAGGAGATGCAAGAAAAGTCGCAAGATGATTACAATGTTACCATGGGATATGATGTGGTATGGAAGGGGAGACAAAAGGCAATGGATGAACTATATGGGTGCTGGGAACAGAGCTTTTGGTTGCTGTACAACTTCAAGGCTGAGGTTGAGTTGAGGTCCCCTAACAGCATTGCTGTACAACTCATGAGTGCACTTGCCTTCAGTGGTAGCACACAGGTAAGCCATGTGAGCATGCATTGGCATTCCTTACATCTTTGATGAATGTGAATATGGAGGATTATGTACATGAGTACTACTCACTAGAAAGGTTCAGATCTGCTTATGAAGGGGATATTGAACCACTAACAGACAAGTCTCAATGGCCAAAGGTGGACATTGGCTTTCAGCTGCTTCCTCCATTAGCCAAAAGATCTTCTGGAAGGCCTAGGAAATTGAGGATGAAAAGTTGCTTGGAAAAAGGGTGGTAAGGGAAAGCAACCGGTTCAATTAGGAAGCCTGAAAAAGTGCAAGAGATGTGGGGAGCTGGGGCATAGGCAGGCAACATGTCCACTGGGTAGGACAAAGAAAAGGTATATGCATATTAAATTCAAGGTTCTTTGGTTTTTTAGACTGATACATTAACTATTGTAATTATGGGCTTCACACAGGAAGTCCAGAAAAGCAAGGAATAGTGCAGCAAGAGCTGGTCCAAGTATATCACCTATGAGGCAAATGTTGACCATTCCTGCTGCACTAGGTGATAGCCCTGGTCCTATCATAAGAAGGTGAAATAATTTTGGAGAAATACTTTTGTTTGTTACACTTCAGTATCTATATGCCCTGGTCCTAAGTACATCATCTTGTAAGCAACTGGCAATGGCTTTGGGAGGTGAGGCATCTCCATCAAGACCTGCCAAGAAGATGACCCCAAAGAAACACAAGACCTGACTAGATCATACTATGTATGTTTGATGTATTCTGGACTATGTATGTTTCATGTATTCTGGATTATGCATGTTTGCTGGATTCTGGATTATGTATGTTTGATGGATTTTGGATTATGTATGTCGAATGGATTCTGGATTATATATGTCTGATGGATTCTAGATTATGTACTGATTGGACCAGGTGGTCTACGACCACACCTAGGAGGTCCACGACCACCCCTAGGAGGTCCACGACCACTTCCAAGACCTCTAGTTCCTCAGGACCTCCTCAAGGACCTCCCTCCATGACCTCCCTCTAGGACCTCCTCAAGACGACTTCAAGACCTCTTCAGGACCTCCCTCTAGGACCTCCTCAGGACCTTCCTCCAGGACTTCAGGACCTCCCTCTAGGACCTCTAGGACCTCCTCAGGACCTTCCTCTAGGACCTCTCCAAGACCTCTCTAGGACCTCAGGACCTCTCTAATGAGCATTTCCAAGAGAGGGAGCTTGTAGTTTCATTGTTGTATGAGAAGTAGCAAGTCAGAGAACATAGTAGCTGTGGAGAAAGCCAAGAACACGCTCAGGAATCTGGAGAAGTACGAGACCAACATCGAGCAAATGGCTACTTCGCAACCTGACAAAACCATTCAGGGTCTATAACATCCATTTACCAACATAAACAGAGAATAGGCTGCATTACATAGGCCACTGCCATTGCATAATCATAAGCATAAGCATCCATCAATAAGCATTCAGTACTACCTAGACATCCATTTAAGAGCCTACTTCGCAAACACAATGAACACTGCAAGCAAAAGGAATAAACCAAGCACTACATTTACAACAATCTGCATCTCCGCTATCTTCGTGAGCTTGCTCAGCTTCGCATCCCCATTGCAAGCAAATGCCTTCAACGCAACCATATCTTGCTTGAACCAGCCAATGCTGTCCTTCAGATCATCCAACTCAACCTTTAGCAAGTCGTAGCCTTCCTTGAGGCCAGATGTAACTTCAAGCAGATCTGGAATGACATCCTCAGGGCGTGTAGTGTCCTCATGAAGAAGACTCATGTCCACCAGGTACTACTGGTACTTATCCATCCACATGAAAAAATTACAACCATTCGAAACCTGCCAAACACAAAATCGAGGGACAATTTAGCCACGGTTCAGCCCTAATCAGTACCCTACCCACAGCGCAACCCGAAAACCCTAGCATCCATACCCAGTCAAAATTTGTCTTTACAAACCGCTCTACACTTAACCCTAGCCACGATGCACCCCTAATCACTACAAATTTCTCTCTAATTTCCTCAAATTCGCCCAACCATACAACCCTAGCCTTGCGCAGTCCAACCCAAATCAGTGCCAAATACAACAAATATAGCAAAAGGACCCAACAACTTACTTCGGATTGATTCCTCGGGCACTTGAAGAAGATCTTCCCCAGGTTGTTCTTCATCTTCGAGGTGAGCTCCACCACCTTCTCGACTCCGCAAGTAGGGCAGTCCACGAGGGGAAACCCACTATTCCCATGCCACAACAACGACGCACGACTAAGGGTAGAGCGGCTCAGAGGACCTCCTCGGACATCCTGACCGGGCTCGGAAAGCTCGCGTACGGTGAATTTTCGGCACATGAAGCGAGAGAGAAGCACAATGCGACGAAGAAGAAGGGGAAGGGCACTCGAGGAGCAGCCAGGGTCGGGACCGACCGCGACCGGACCGAAGAAACGACCGGGGGGGCATATCCGACATTTCGCGCGTGGGCCAGGGCACTTCAAACCGAAATATGAATAAAATACTCCGAAAGGGCAAATTAACGAAGTGGAAAATTAACATGTGGCAAATAGGCAATCGCGTCGAACATAATAGCATTTTACTTGAGGCAGAAGTAAAATGTGGCATTTTGACAATTATCCCAAAAACATTCGTGGATGTCTTAAGGTGAGATGATGTTGCAGAATTTACTGGTTCACAGGCAAGATTAAACAATCCCTCGTGACAAAAAAGAAGCAAAAGTTGAAGTGCCTAAGAAAGCTAAGAATATCATGAAAAGCTCTCGATTCTTTGTATCATCACCGTCACTGATAAGAATTATCAACAGTTCAAGCCGAAGTACCCTGCAAAACGTGAATACGGATCGAAAACAAAAAAAAATGTTTGCTACTTTCATCACATGTAAGGGAACATCTAGGATTCCCATTAAAAAAGAGTGAAAATATCCGGTATTCTCATTGTTCTTGTTTTCTTTCAGGAAAAAAGGGGCACAATGTAGATTTACAATGTTGTGAAAATTTTAATTTGAAAACTCAAACCAGAAAAATAGATACGAAAGTGGCACATTTGCAACGGATGGTGACAATGTTCTTCTTTGCTACTCACAATCTCTCATCCCTCTTACAGATTACTTAACAACAACCAAGATAATAATTTGATGCTCAATTAGCAGTTTAGCACAACTATGATATTAAATAAGAAAATACTTTCTTTTTGAGACTGAAAATACAAGTTAAAAATGAAAAGTGTGACAATAAAGTTTTTTATTGTATGTGCTTGAACATTAATTTTTATATGATGTAAAAATATGTGGACTACTAGATTAAGAGAACAATGAATTGAGTATTAGACAAATTCAATTAAACAAAACTACACAGTTAGCAAAAACTACCAAAGTACAAGCATATGTATAAAATAATATCTGGGATGGAAAATAATCACACTTTAATGGGGAAGTCATTCGTCTGTATGAATGGAGAGAATGCATCTAACTTGCTAATGTTTTCTAGAGAAGTTAACTTGCTTATTTATTATGGTAGATGAGACCACAATAGAAACGAGTTACAAGAACTAGCAAGCTGTTGCGGAAAACATAGATAACTTAAACTACATAATTGTTTTACCTGATCCAGCATAGAACTTCCATCATACTATAGATGTTATCCTTTGCCTGAGTCATGGCCTGTAGGAAGGTCAACTTTGTCAATTTGGCATATTTCAACAACAGTCGTAAATAATGCTGACTAGTAAATCAATAAATGTCAGCACACTGTACTTTCATTATGTCCTTTATCTTATTGGAACGAACCACTAACTTCCCCATGTCTGTTGAATCACGTCATTTGGTAAACACTGCAACACCTGATTGATTTTGCCCAGACGTTGTGTGAATGCCTATGAAATGGTAACTTAGCAATTTGTTATATCTTCAACTACAAGAATAATGAATACTGGTCAAGGCTAATGACAGCAGTTTAGCCAACATACATATATGTCACCCTCCATTTTATGGATGTTGCTCCACGTATCCTCTACCTCGCAAAGCTCGCGCTCCCATGCCTCCCACTTCTTCAATTCCCAGCCCTCCTGCTGTTTTGGTCTACGCACAATGCCAGCCTTCTTGTATACATCTAAAATACAAGTGACTTCACACAGACGTAGGATTGCATGTTGTACAGTTTGCAGGGACTGAAATCTAACAGCTTCGCCCACTACCAGAAACCACTTAATTCCTGAGTGCCTATATGTTTCCTAAGTGTCTGGACTAAAACACTCGGACAGATCCCGAGTGTTTAATGGGACACTCGAGATAGGAAGGCAACACTCGGTAGAAATAACTTTCCCAAGTGTTTCGCATAACACTCGGGAAATAGAGTATATTCCCGAGTGTATCCAAACGAAAACACTCGGGAGAGAAAGCCGCGCCTTTTTTTCTACCACGCCTTTTTTTCCCGCTCCTAATCCTAACCCTATATCCCCAATCCCGTTAGCCGCCTCCCCGTCTATCCCCAATCCCCTTAGGTGCCTCCCCGTCTTCCTCCCACCGCCCCCGCGCGCCCGACACCTTCCTCCTTCTCCTCCTCGGCACGTCCGGCTCCCTCCTCCTCCGTCGCTACAGTGCCTCCTCCCCCGACTCCCTCCTCCTCCGCCACTATGGCGCCTCCTCCCGAGCACCGCCCACCTCCTCCCTCCTTTGGCACCGCCGTCCTCCTCCTCCCTCCTCTCTGGCGACCTCCTCCTCCCTCGGCCCTGGCTAGATTTGGATCTTGTGACTCCCTTCTCCAATTCCCGCGCCCTTCTCATCCCTCCTCCTCCCACGCTGGCACCCCACCTCCCCATTTCTCCTTCTTCATCCCAGAAAATTTCCTTGGCATTCCTTCCTCCCTCCATTTAGCGCCTCTTCCCCAACTCTCTTGGCCGGCCCCTTGGTGGCCCGGTGCCTCCGGCCTATGCGCTGCCCCCTGCTGCTCACCTGCTCACGTGGCCCGCTCGGCCTGCTCCTGGGTGCACCTCCCCTGCGCCCCGCCCTCGGCTCCCATTCTCTACACAGAGTCCGAGTGCGAAGAGTTGCTTCGGCAGATACATGAGGGGAACAGGGTAACCAGTGGGCTGAAATTCATCACGAAATGCTACGGAATAGCTGGTATGTCGAGGCTTCGGGTGCATCAATGGCAATTTTATGGATGAATTAGTATAACAGTTAATCTATCTTTTGGTTATTTAGGTTTCGTGAGTTCCTCGGCCCTTACTACATGCTGCTGATTACCAGGGGAAAGAAGATAGGAATAATCTGTGGTCATGTTGTTTATGCTGTCGACAGGAGCGAAATCATTACAATCCCAGCTCTTAATGTCCTGCCTAATGTGGCTAATTCTAAAGGTGAAAACAGGTCATTTATTTATTCTAGATGTAAAAGTAGTGCATTTGTGTATTCTACATGTCAAAGTTGCAGCACTCACTGTAATTCCATTGCATTTTAACAAAAAAAAACAACAGAATTGTAGAATTTTCTTTCTTTTGCACTTGCCACTTGGACATGCATGTCGAGTTCTGGTAATCAGTTGACATGTTGCAGGGTCCATTCTTTTCTAGTTGAAAATTAGCGAGTTCTCCAACGCTAATGTTGCATTAATAAAATAGCTATCCTTCAGTTTATGTGTTGTAGATTGCAATTGTTGCAGCTGTGAGCTTTCTATAAGATGGTCTTAATTATGGTCCGAGGTACACATGAATGTTTCAGGTTTCTTCGGTCTTTTTATATTTTTTTTTGTGTGTGCATTCATTTAGTATTGGTGTTATATGTAGCATGTAATATCTTTTGTAAATGTTTCTTGTTCATATAAAGTCTTTACAAGAATTCATGTTTGTTATTTCTCTTTTTGTTGATGATGTAGATACAAAAGGCTTCTTCGCTCCGTGGGTCTCTCGAAGGGCTTCTTCTTTAGCTACTCATACAAGATCATACACTCCCTTCAGAAGAACATAACTGAGAAGAATACATGGGAGTCTCAGTACGAGGCAACATCTGTGTGGAACGGATTTCTGACACGAGGAATCTGAGAGCATCTCAAAGATCCTATTTGGACTGTTGCCTTAGTCCATGGAATTTTTAGACAGGTATACCATCTTGTAAAAAAATGTATTTATTCTATATCCAGCTTTAATTTCTAATTAAATAGCTTATACTCATCACTATTCAGTAGTATTGCCTATTCAAACAGCTACAATTCGCAATGGTAGCTAAAGCATGAAATCTGTTATTGCAGAAGCTTTGCTTTTATATAACATGTGTTGGCTCTATCAGCTTGAGCCATATGAGGTTTTCCTAACTTGAAATGTTTGCTCATAAATATCGGAAAACTCGAAGTGCATTTGCTTAATTGTTCCTTAATGTTTTGCTGGTGCATTGGAATTGTAGGGATATATGTTACTAACCATGCTGCTACTTTTAGGTAGTAGGATGCTTAATTTGAAGTTTGCACTACTCCGTACTCCTAGTCTCAAATGCATGTGTTGATTTATCATATGCATGGGTTTGGTTTTGCAACTCGATGTTGTTTTGCTTGCCCAACAATTGCGGAAGCGATGCCTTGAACATGGTACAATTGTTGCTTCATTCTAACAGTTTTGTTTACTAGTACTCTACCCAATTTTATCTTTCTGAGTGCTTCTTGATTTTTCTCAAACATGTGGAAATCAAGATTGTCTCTATTTGCATGATGTAGGCAGTCAGGAGGATAGTTTCACTAAAGATGAGATAATCTCAGCATATACAAGGTAACACCGAACTACCTTTTACATGTGTAAGTGAGTACAGTTTCTTGCACTGCTTGCATGCTTCATCTATTTTAGCTCCTATTTCTTATAGTAAACTTTGGTGTCTAAGCCTTCTAAATTTTCATGTATACGCACACGTTCATATACAACAAGAGGTACCTTTGCCTCTTTTTAATGTAGAATTCTTTGTATCAAGATAAATAGATAATGACACATTTGAGTTGTTTACATTGTACTGATGTGGTGCTTTTGTGGAAACTATGTTACATTTGTAATATTTAGTTTAAGTTCTAGTGTAGATGAGATTGTGCTTCAGCAACATTTCTTGATTTGAAGCGGTTACTATATGGAAGCATGAGTATAACACCATCTGTCATCAAACAAGTCATTATAGGATACAGGTTGCCACTTGTTGTTAAGGATGATCGGTGAACATATAGATAACATATATATTTTAAATGTTATGTCATAGTCATATTGTTATACTAAAACAATCAGTTCAGTAGTAGTGTAGTACTGACATACATCAGTCTAAATGAGGTTTACACTCTTGAATTTTTATTTGAGCTACCAAAGCATCTCTTCAATATTTAAGATCTAACAGTTGATATTTTAGTTGAATTCAATCCGATGGCTACCGTTTCAAAGGTGACATGGCATAACGTGGATGATGCATTAGGAGTCGATTTTAGAGTAAAGAAGGATATGCTTTAATTAAAAGCCTTTCAAATCTATAATAACAATGCAATGTTTTTTTCCTATTTTGTTTTCGGGGGATTGACATATTTGCCACACCACTTTATGCCTAATTGCCAGAATGCCACTCAATGTCTCAATGACATGTGGCCCTAAGACCCATATGTCATTGAGACATGGAGTGGTATTCTAGCAATTGCACATAAACTTAATGGCAAAACTTCAATAATCCCTTTGTTTTCTAGTTAACACTTATCTTATGTCTGATCGTTGTATTTCCACTTGGAACAGAGGAAAATGCCCTTATGGAGTTTTTAAGCTTTATGTACAGTGGAAAGTTGATGACAAATCAGCCAACCCTTCTGCTTGATATCTTGATGATTGCTAATAAATTTGAGGTTGTTTCTTGCATGAGGCATCAGTAGTCAATTCTGACCTACCTATGACCACAGAATGCATTGCTCTATCTAGATCTCCTTCCAAAGATTTCAATGGTCTGCAGAGTTGACCATCGACCGATGTCGCTAAGGAATTCCTTGCCAACAAATACAAGGATTTGACCAAGTGAATAGCCTCTGTATTGATTAGAGTTAACAATTAAATTATGTAAGCAACATGGTGCACTAAATAATGGAATGGTTTCGCTTTTCAAGTTTCAAGATAAAGCGATGAACATTGCTCTTGCTGGAATTGAAGCCATCCTATGGAGTTCATCCTATGGAGTAATGAACTTCAGGTGGCATCAGAGGATGCAATCTATGACTTTGTGATCAAGTGGGCTCATGCTCAATACCCAAAAATTGTATATGTGTGAAATAAATGTCTTTTGGGTGTACATATGTGAATGTTGTATTGTGACGGCCAGCGAGTTGTTGGCTTCAAAGATTGAAATAAAATGTCTTTTGGGTGTATATATGTGAATGTTGTATTATGAACTCGAACATTATGTCAATCTTGTCGAATCTATATATGTAATGATTTGTGGCTATTATTTGCTGGGTTTCCTGTCAGCGTGGTTAAAAATTAAACGTGTTGTACGTACAAAATTAGTGCATATGCTGTTCGGGTATTTCCCGAGTGTTCTTAGTTGAATACACTAGGGAAAATTACTAATCTGCATGTTTTCTGGATCGCCATGTGGCTAGATTTCCCGAGTGTAGTTGACATACACTCGGGACAATTTCCCTACTTTCCCGAGTGTTCTCAAGTGTTAACACTCGGGAAAGTACTCCGTTATGGTGTTGAACCCATCGTGCCAACTATTCTCCCAAGTGTCGGATGTTTCCCGAGTGTAAATCCGAACACTCGGGAAAGTTATTTTTCCCGAGTGTAACTCTCAGAAACACTCGGGAAAGCGGGAACACTCGAGAAAGCAATTTTTTCCCGACTAAACGATCCCGAGTGGTTTTTCCCGACGGCCGACCTTCGGGAATTAATTTCCTGAGTGTTTTTGGGACTTTCCCGAGTGTTTCAGACACTCGGGAAAGTAACGGATTCTGGTAGTGGTCATCTTACTCAATGTGATCTCAAAGTTCTCACCAAGCAACTCATATGAATATAGGTTATTGTCACGACGTTGTGTTATGATCTTATTGTTTGGAATAAAGCATCTTATATATTCTAATGGGCTAAAGACCAATATATAACATGTGCAAGGTTGGACAATAGCAAATAACACCCTACACAATATACATATCTAACACCCCCCCTCAAATTCATGGTGGATCAACAACACTGAGTTTGGAGAGGTAGAAGCTATACTGAGCTCGAGTCTGTGCCTTGGTGAATAAATCTGCTAACTAAAGCTCCGAAGGCACATACTGAAGAGTAATAACTTGGTCTTGCACCTGCGATCGCATGTACGAAGTATTCACTCCAATGTGCTTGGTAAGCTCATGCTTCACGGGATCTTGAGCAATGCCGATCGCACCAAGATTATATCGATAAGAGTGGAGTCGGTCTTAAAACGAAACACCGAAATCAGCAAGAAGCCACCGAAGCCAGGTGATCTCAGCTGTCATCAATGCCATGGCTCTCAACTCAGCCTAAGCGCTCGAACAAGAAACTGCAGTCTGCTTCTTAGTCTTCCAGGCAATCAAGGAGGAACCAAGGAAAACACAATAGGTAGAAAGAGACCGACGATCAGAATGATCGCTAACCTAGGTCGCATCAGAGTACGTCTGAAGCTGTAAAGAACTGGAGCGAGGAAAGAAAAGACGTCGAGTGATGGTTCCACGAAGATATCGGAGAACACGAAGAAGGTGATTGTAGGAGCTAAGTGGGAGCAGAGACAAATTGACTCGGGATGTGAACTGGGTGAGAAATGTCAGGTCGAGTAATCCCAAGGTAGACGAGACTCCCGACAATATGGCGGTAGCGAGTGGGATCCTCAAGAGGCTCACCATCTATAGGCCGAAGATGAACACCAAGCTCTATAGGAGTATCCACTACGCGCTGATCAGTGAGACAAGCACGAGTAAGGATATCCTGAATGTACTTCTCCTAGGAGAGATAGTAGCCCTCAGGCGTAGAAGTGATATCAATCCCAAGGAAGTAACGAAGAGGACCCAAATCAGACATCAAGAACTGCTTACTGAGACGCTCCTTCACAAAGGCAATGTACTGATAGTCATCTCCAGTAATGATCATGTCATCCACATATAGAAGGAGGAGCGTCCAACCCTGAGGAGAGGTGTGAACAAAGAAAGCAGGGTCGTGATCACTAGCAGAGAAGCTGGCAGTAGTGACAACAGAGGAGAAGCAGTCAAACCAAGCACGAGGGGCTTGTTTGAGCCCATAGAGAGAACGACGAAGGCGACAAACCATACCATCAGGGACATAATACCCAGGGGTGGCTGCATGTAGACCTCCTCACACAGCTCGCCATTGAGAAAGGCATTCTTAACGTCCAACTGAGGGATGGGACACTGTCGAACAGAGGCCATAGCAAGGAGAGTGCGAACAGTGGTCATGTGAGCAACGGGGGTGAAAGTCTCATCGTAGTCACAACCATGCTCCTGCTGAAAACCACGCGCCACAAGACGGGCCTGGTAGTGCTCAAGGGAACTAGGGCCGTACATTTTCAAACTGAACCGTACCGATCAACTCGGTTTGACCGGTATTCGGTACGGTTTTTAGATTTCTGTTTTTTCGGTATTTCGGTTTTTTCGGTAAAAACCGAACCATCCAAGCATCCACGGTCTCGCGCTGCACAGCCTGTGCTCGTTGGCTCGGCCCATCCAGGCAATAGGCATCCACGGACCACGGTCTTCACAGCCCACAGGCCCCCATGACCCTGAGTCCCTGCTCTGACCGGCTGACCCCATCCCTCATTCCCTCTGGCGCCTGGCATTGCTATTGCTCGACGTAAACTGATATTTTAACATAATTTTTTTGATTTGTCTAAAGCTAGCACTAATAGCATCTCAGTGTCAGCCTTGATCACACTACTGCAAACCACTCCCCTTGGGGTTCTTGTATCTAGTAGATATGAACTGGTGGAAAAAGCATGAAGATTCATAGTTAGTTAGTTAATTCTAATATATACATCCCCACTGTTTGAGAGCCTGCTAGGCCCTCTCTGGCTTATATCAGGTCCTATTTTACGCTGGGGGCCTGGGGAGCTACCGCGCTAGGCATTGGTCGCATTGCCGGCAACGTCGACGTCTGCTAAATCGTGTCAACTTTGGTAAATATATGATTTACCGATACCATACCGAAAAAATTGGGATTTACCGAAACCGGACCATATTTTTAAAACCACCGTAATTACCGAACTAACCATACCGTATTTACCGTACATACCGAAAAAACCGAACCGAAAATACCGAATGAACACCCCTAAAGGGAACCATCCGAGCGAGTCTTGATCTTGTACACCCACTTACACGTGATAGGAGTAACACGCGCAGGCAAAGGCACAAGATCCCTTTGCCTGGTCAAAACGGGAGAAAATAAAGGAAAATTAATAAAATACTGCAAATAGCGTATATTATCAGTTAGCTCAGACGCGTCCAACAGCGTCGGACCGAACCAAGGGCATCCCTTGGCCCAGCCAAAACGGGAGAAAATAAATGAAAACAATAAAAGATTGCAAATGGGGTATATCAGGTGAAAAAAAATAATGATAATTTCGAGTATAGATGGCCTTTTTTGTTTAATGCTGTGATTAATAATTTGGAATTAAGGGAAATAGACTTATCTGGGAGACAGTTTACTTGGGCCAATTCATTAGATAATCCAACCTTCGAAAAGCTGGATAGAGTGTTAATGAGTACAAATTGGGAGCACAAATTTCCTTTGGTTACAGTTAATGCTCTTGAAAGATCTTTTTCTGATCACACGTCGTTGCTTTTAAATACAAGAGCGGCCTCTTCTAATACGAGGAGTCAACCTTTATTTAAATTTGAATTAGGTTGGCTGTGTAGGGAAGGGTTTAGGGAGATGGTGGCTGGACATTTGGAATAAGGAAATTTGTGGGCAATTTGCCTTACACATTTGGCTGTAAGGTTAGATCTCTTAGAAAATACCTTCGCGGTTGGGCTAAAAATATCAGTGGCAAAAATAAAAAGGAAAAGCAAGAACTCAACTTGATAATTGATGAGATCGATAAAAAAGCTGAGCTTTGGAGTTTGTCTGTTGCAGACTTTGCTCTTAAAAATTCTGCTAATAAAATATTAGCACATTTGTTAAGAGAAGAAGAAATTAAATGGTACCAAAGATCCAAAGCGAAATTTCTTTTGGAGGGAGATAGAAATACGCGCTATTATCATTTGATTGCAAATGGTAAGCATAGGAGACAAAGAATTTTTCAGCTCGAACAAGAGAAGGGGATAATTCGGGGTGATGTACAATTTAAAAAGTACATCACTAACTATTATAAAGATATGTTTGTACCTTCTGAAGTTAATCATTTATCCATGATTGATACATTTGTGAATGACATGCCTCAAGTTTCGGATGCTGAAAACAAAATCCTTACAGAACCTTTCATGGAGAAGGAAGTGAAAGAAGCTATCTTTCAAATGGAACACAATAAAGCACCTGGACCAGATAGTTTCCCAGTTGAGTTCTATCAGGTGTTTTGGGAAATTATTAAAAAAAAGACATGATGGCCATGTTTCATGAGTTTCATTCTTGTTCTATGTCTCTTTTTAGCTTGAATTTTGAGATCATTACATTGCTTCAAAAAAAAACAGATGCTAAGAAAATACAACAATATAGACCTATTTGCCTTTTAAATGTTAGTTTTAAAGTTTTTACCAAAGTCGCTGCTAACAGAATTATTGGTGTAGCTCAAAAGGTTGTCAGATCATCTCAGTTGGCATTTATGCAGGGGAGATTTATTCTTGATGGAGTCGTTATCCTTCATGAAACAATCCATGAGTTACATAAACAAAATTTGGATGGAGTAGTTTTCAAGATTGACTTTGAAAAAGCTTACGATAAAGTAAAATTGCCGTTTTTAATTCAAACTTTGAAAATGAAAGGCTTTTCTACTAAGTGGTGTTCTTGGGTGGAAAGTTTTGTTAAGGGAGGGAGTGTTGGCATAAAATTTAATGACGATCTAGGATCCTTTTTTCAAACCCAGAAGGGTTTAAGGCAAGGTGATCCTATGTCCCCAATTCTTTTTAATATTGTTGTGGACATGCTTGCCATCTTTATTTCTAGAGCTAAAGAAGAAGGTATGTTATCTGGAGTTGTTCCCCACTTGGTTGATAATGAGTTGTCAATATTGCAGTATGCTGATGACACTATTCTCTTTTTGAATAATGATTTAGAACAGGCAAAAAATCTCAAACTTATTCTATGTGTCTTTGAACAATTATCGGGTTTAAAAATTAATTTCCATAAGAGTGAAATTTTTTGTTTTGGCAATACCAAAGAGGTTGAATTGCAGTATACACAGTTATTTGGTTGTGAAGTTGGTGCCTTTCCTTTCAGATATCTAGGTATTCCAATTCACTTCAAGAAACTTAGGAATTGTGATTGGAAATGGGTTGAAGATAGAGTTGAAAAGAAACTTAGCAGTTGGAAAGGAAAAAATATGTTTGTTGGTGGACGCTTAGTACTTATTAACTCGGTACTTAGCAGTATGCCAATGTTTATGTTATCCTTTTTTGAGATTCTTAGGGAGGTCCTCGAAAGATTAGATTTTTTTCGCTCTCGTTTTTACTGGCAGAGTGATAGTCATAAACGAAAATATAGGCTTACTAAGTGGAGTTTAGTGTGTTCACCTAAAGAGTAGGGCGGCCTAGGAATTCAAAACTTAGACACAAAAAACAAAAGCTTACTTGGAAAATGATTGTTTAAGTTGCTTAATGAAGAAGGGGTATGTCAATCTATGTTACGAAGAAAATATTTGGGTGGGAAGTGTCTTTCGCAAGTGGTTTATAAGCCTGGATCTTCCCATTTTTGTCAGGTTTAATGAAAATAAAAGATCAGTTCTTTCGGTTTGGTTCATTCCAGATTAAAAATGGAATGAAAACTAGGTTTTGAGAAGATATCTGGTTAGGAAACTCTCCACTGAGAAGGCAATATCCAATTCTTTACAATGAGGTAAGGAGAAAGGATGATATAGTGGGGAATATTCTGGGAGCAGTTCCTTTAAATATATCTTTTCGACGACCTATTGTTGGGCATAAGTTACTTGCGTGGAATGAGTTACTTTTGAGAATCGCTATTGTACAGTTGATAGCTCAAATAGATGTTTTTAGGTGGAATTTGAACAAGTCTGGGATTTTTTCAGTACAATCTTTCTACGCGGCTCTAATTACAAGTTCTCAAATTTCTGTTATGAACCTCTTTTGGAAAATTAAAATTCTATTAAAAGTGAAAATATTTCTTTGGTATCTCAAAAAAGGGGTAGTTTTAACTAAATATAATTTGTTCAAAAGAAATTGGAGGGGAAGCAAAAAGTGTTGTTTTTGTATTAACGAGAAAACAATTCAACATCTTTTTATTGAATGTCCCTTTGCACGTCTTGCATGGTGAGCGGTTTAATGTGCTTTTAACTTATCTCCTCCTTTGAGTATTGCAAATCTGTTTGGGAATTGGTTAAACGGTATTCCCAAACTTTTAAAGTCACAGCTCCTAGTGGGAGCTAGTGCCTTATGTTGGTCTATCTGGTTATGTCGGAATGATGCCGTTTTTAATAAAAAGATTTTTACTAACCCATTGTAGGTTATCTTTTTGACTGGATACTGGCTGAGGGTTTGGGCAAATTTAAAGAAATCGGCCCAGAAGGAGTCGATGCTGGCTGGAAGCGACCGTTTGGAGGTTGTGGCGAAGCAAATTTTATGTATTCATGGGTGGCAGTTTAGTCACAGAATTTGTAATGATTGAGTTTAACTTTCAGTTATTATTTTCTTGTAAGGCGTCATGCCATTTTTTATCAGTTTGGCCACTTTGGTGCTTTAAACTTGCTAATAAAATAGGCTGTGTATATTTTTGATGCAGAGGCCGGGAGAGGTTTTCTCTTCCATTATAAAAAAAATCAATTAGCTTAGAAGGAGTGGTATATGTCGAGGGTATTTAATCAATTTCATCTTAAAAAAAATGTTTCTCCGCCGCCACTAAAAACTGGAGTAGCTGAAAAAAAGGAAACCTAGAATAGCTCAGAACATGTCCATGTACATAGGCCCAGAAGGCCCAAGTATCCAACTGGCACAGTTCAATAGCATGTTAGACCGGGATTGGGCCATTTAAATAAGGCCTCAGCTGCATTTAGATTAGGGGATCTCTTTGGTATCTGAATCCAAATCTCTCCTATTCAACTTGATGGTGGTGTTATAATTTACTCATGCACAAGCAGTTTACATTGTAGATACATTAGATGTACTCGTGATATGGGTTACTCTTACGTGGGGCTTTCTCACCGTATGTGATACCTAAGGGTGAAATCGGGGCGAATAATTCCCGTCCAGTTCGGAGTTAGATCTAGTTGATACCGAATGTGGGAAGCTATTTTACTATCCGACCATATCCGGAACCGAATTCGGGTTTTTCCTGTATTATGTCGGGTAGTTTCCCGTATTGTATTATAGGAAGAAGAAAAAATCCAGAAAATATTTTTGGGCTTTGAAAAATAGCAAAAGACATTAAACAATTCTAGAAAAAATCACAGAGGTATTTTAGAATATTTGGAACCCAACTAAAGTATTTTCATACTTTGAAAAGGTTTTATTGATTCTGTAAGAATGCTTTTAGTCTCGGGAAAATTAGAAAAAAATATTTATAAATTCAGGAAAATTCAAGAAATGGTTCAAAATTCAATAAAAGATAAAATAATTATTTAAAGTTGGAATTTGAAAACTGAGGTTGTTACACCTTATGTCGGTATGATCTTGTCAAATTTATGTATGAACTTACGTTGAAACGTACTATGTCATTATGTCGATGTGATTGTGTATACGTGTGAGGCTTATATATGTACTCGTGTTGAAAAATTGAAGCTATGGTGATATGGTGCAACGTATACTACTTACTGTGCTACGCGCAACTGTGTACTATCCAGCTATTTTATTCGTTCCAGATCTGAACCCATCATGTATCCGCCCCATGTTCGTATCCTGCATACCCCAAATTTGTATTCGTACCTTGAATACCCCGAATTTATATTCGTATCCGATCAGTCCGTATCCGGCTCCAAATTCGATAAAAGAAATATGGATTAGAATACTATACGAGCACTATTTACCGGTATCCAATCCGATTTGACACCACCTCTTCGTGAAGCAGGACAGTACCACTCCACCAGTAAAGTTCAAATTTTGATACCGATACTAACGTAGAAAATTACATATAGTCGTGGATTTATTCCGAACATTATTATAGCCGTGTGACAAGAATACAGGATCGCGCGCGCTGCATGTGTATACGTACAATCTGGAAATGACAAGACAACAGTCAAGGCACATTCCATCCCGGCGAGAGCGAGGATGCAACGGGAGGCGAATCGACAGTTCGGCCTCGGCCGGACGCCCAGCAGCGGTGGGCCCCAGCCACATTTGGCGCAAGCAGAGGACAACGGAAGGGAGAAGCAGCCCATGTTCACCGCTCCGGGACACCGTCCCCCCACTCCACGTCCCTCTCTCCACCCGCACCCAAAAATGAAAAGAGAAGAGAAAGAGCTAGCCACGTGGAAGCCACGTGATCCTGCGGGGGGGCGGCTCACCTGCCGCGCTGGGTGCACCGCACCGCTCGGGCGCGCCGGAAAGCAAAGCCGCCGCACACGTCAGGAGGGACCCGTCCGCCTCGCCTCCGCCCTAACGACCGCGCCGCTGGCTTCGGGCCGGGCCTACTAGCCACGAATCAGATCACGGGTTCGTCGAGCTGGGCCCATTTAGTACCTTCGCTTTCATGTAACGCTTGTTCGAGTTCATTTCATGCGTGGGCTAATTATCGATTATATATACACATACTATACCAAAAACAAAGCAGTAAACAGAAGTAGGGATAAAGAGTACTAGGACGACGATTTCGAGCATGCACCTAAATAATGTTACTAGACGGACCCAACAAAGTTTGGCAGAAAGGGAGGAGCCGAGGAGGCCATCAGATTCGAATCGTCAATCATCGCCGCCCACATCACCCCAATGTACTAGTCTACAAGAGCGAAATCTCCAGCCAAATCCCGCTTAACAGAGTCATTAACTAGTAGAAGAATCGACCCCTAATCTATTCTAATCCGGCCCCAACTAAAGCTAATCAATCAGCTTCCCGTCTGCTTGTCTGTCCTCTCGTTCACACTGCCACATGGGTTCGCTAATCTGGCCGCTTACGATATGTATAATGGTATAGACAATTGATGTCTATAACATTCTTCTATATCATCTATAGACAACATTAAAAGCAGTTCCTATAATGAGTTGTCTTTTTTCCTTTTTTTAGATAATGGAATCGAAAAATCTCCCCTGGCATCTGCACCAATGATGCACACAACCCATTGTCTTTTTTTCATATCTCTATAGGCATTTCGTCGAACTACGGTGTGTCTTATTTCTCGTATTCTAATCGACATGTATGAAAGCACACAATTCTCTATGCCCATATCTCTTATCCACATCATCTCATGTCCTACACAACAATGTTTACATATAACTAATATCACACTATTATACATGCTCGTATGCGCTAATTACTCCGCACCTGCATGTGCCGGTGCAATTAGAACGACGCCGAATCCGCACAGGGCTATCGTACTGCCTGCCTGATGCTTGACGCAAGCAACAACCTTGATTATTCGACCGAGATTAGGCAGCGGAATGGAATCATGCGACGCATTCGCGCTGTCGGGGACGCACTCCGACCGCGAGAATTGCGGTGACCCATCGCCGCCAAGCAAAGGTTGGGCAAAATAAGCTGTGCACATGCAACCTCGTTAATGGGTGTACTTTCGTGCCATAATCTTTGGACCAAGACATGAATGTTAATTAGGAGGACAATGGTGCGCGTAAGTATGAACATATTTTTTCAGTTATATTTTGCGAAAAATCTTACTATATGAACCGACTTTGAGGTGGCTAGCTCCCCAAGTCAAGCCGTTGGTGGTCAAGTTCAGGCGCAACACTACGCTTCAGCTGCACGTATTTAGTAGCCTAATTGGACCTGCAATTAGCTTCCCAACAAATCAATGAGTAACCGGTAAACCGAAAAAGGTAAGGGCGGCTCGCACAGATTTAATTTCCTCACGGCAAGCAACCGGTCAGTCCATCACCCTTCACATCATTCGCTCTCCGGCTTGTCCTCTGCCGTCCGTCCGCTGCTCTCTTACCATCGCGTCATTTAAAACCGGGGCTCCGAGGGACGGGCGCGTGACAGGTTGCGGCTGGGGATGGCAATGCCCCTATTCGCCGTTCGAGCTTTTATTTATTTATTAATTAACTCTTTTTTAACTTTTATTTTAAAGTTAACTCCGAGAACTTTATTTCCAATTCTGATCTCTTTAGTGACCAAAAATGCTATTTAGCGAACTTTATTTCTAAACAACAGTGCTACGCCACGGGTGGTGATGTGACAAGAGCTTCTCCCAAATACGGGCTAGCGTGACAGCGTTATTTTGTCACGCCACGGGTCGTGGCGTGATCAAAGGGGTCAGAATTGAAAATAAAATTCGCTAGGGTTAACTTTAAAATAAAAATTAAAAAAAGGTTAATTAATAAAAAAATTATTTGCCGTTCCCAACGGAAAATTCACACATTAGAGGCTAAGGGGTTAGGGTTTTTTCTCTACAGGGATGCTAATATACAAATATAATTTTTCATCGGGTGAAGCGGGGCCAGAGCTATTCCTCAACTCTCTATCCCCGCTACCCGCATGGGCCCCTCATAACCCTATGACATGTGGGTCACTAGCTCATTACCGTATTATTTAAATATTTAAGGGTTTGCTTGATTATTTGCTTGGGAGTTGGGACACCATCTTTAAAAATATTGTTGGAATTCTTCATTTGGAACACTATTAAGCATTGTTTAAATCATTTGGAACACTCATTCTGTCGTCTCTATGTGTGTCTGTGTAGGAGAGGTTGGAGATCTAATTTTCAGGTCTGGATCCCCGTGGGGTCCCGATAACCCGACAGGGATAGGGAACGGGGGAAAATAGCACTCCAAGATGGGGACGAGGAACGGGGATGTAACACTCTGGCTATTCGGAAGCCAAGATGTCACCTAAATAATCTAACATACAACCATAATGCGGAAGAATTTGAATAATAACTCATCTAATGACATAAGTAGATCAACATTTAATAGAACCATGGCATGAATACAGTTTGAATCTAAGCAAGTATGTCAAAGGGGGTGATCAAAGATCTCAAGCAGTACTTAGTCAACCATAACTTAGAAGAGGTTATCAACCACAGCTAACTTTATTTACTACAGTTTATCAATTAACGAATGAAAGATAGAATCAAGTCCTATTATTGAAATTGGAGTATGGTGAAGTGAACGAATAGTGCGTGTGTACTCCCTCCCAATAGTGCCATCATCAACGATCACCTAAAATAAACAAACAAAACAAGAATGAGTCCGAGACTCAACAACAGTACAGTGAATAATTGGACATACAACAATTATGAACAAGGCAATATCTTTTAAGAATATGAACAATACACTGAATGAATATATGAATGAATGGAATGTATGGATTGAATGAAAGGAATGGATCGCACACGTGCTTATCTCAGATAGTGGTGACACACCCGTCGGTGTTCACCTAAGCCCAAGATTTAAGAAAATACGGGGATCCAAATCCCGTATGAAGAACATTTCATATGGGTGTCCAAATCTGTCCACATTGGAATGGTGGGTCTTACGTGCCCATACTGGAATTGACGGGTCTTATAAACCACTCCCGTGGAAGGAATATGAAAATGGATGCATATATTGAAATATGATCTATGAAAGACATCATGTCAACACTTGGAATTAACACATAAGAAAGGAACATAAACTTTGAACATTCTCATAGATCACATAAAAGCACAATACGAACATCAAGCATCCAGCATTCAGTAATCATAAGAACATCAAAGTACTTGCTTTTCGCATTGCGACGCGTTAGTAGGCAATGAAGATGCCCCTAAACCCGAAGCCTCTCCGCCTACACAAGTAAGTACTCGAAATAAGAACAACATAGTACAGGACCCTACCAATAACGTTCTACAACACCTTCCCAAACACCCAAGAAATCGTCATAATCCCTATTCTGAAAACAGGCAACACAACCACAGAATCGAATCTGGACAGCAGAATGAAAATAACCATAACTATTGACCTGGGACTCGGAACGAGGTGAGCCCAGTTCCTAACAAAACTTAACGAACATATCTACAACATTCTAGTTGGCGAGATAACCCAATTCGGCCAAAATCAAATGCTAACAGGCAGTTGAACTTAAAAGACAGATTCTGTCCAGACGAAACGGACAACGGTAAAGAACAGATCACAACTTTTGATCTACAACTTCGATTAGGGCGTTCTTTATCATTCTGGAAAGGTTATGAATTTTTCTAAAACAATATAGTTGGATGGAAACCTTGAATTTGCATATAACATAAACATAAATTAAAATACAAATTAACAGATCAATCTCGTTAGAATTCTGGGCAGCAAGATTGGAACTATCATAACTTTTGATCCGTATGTCAGAATTAGGTGTTCTTGGCGGCCACCGGAAAGCTAAAAATATTATATAGATATCTCTAGGAGATGGGCATCCCCAATTCGGCCTGTAAGAACCCAAAATCGACCCCGCAAGGTACTGGACAGAATTAAACATCTACCGGCAGCAAAACGATCCAACCCAATTAATCAAATTCGCCTCTAATCATCAACAAACAGCGGGGAAAGCATCTCATTACCCTTGAAGACCCTTAGGAGGATGCGGATAAAATCCCCCATGAAGAAGTTCTCCTTCCACTTCTCCTTCTTTCCCTCTTCTCCATTCTCTTGCCTTTTCCTTGTGGCCGACTGCTGCGGGAGAAACCTCCGGAGATGGTAGCAATGGAGGGCTCGATCTTAAGGGATGGAGAGGGAGGCGCCAAGGGTGAGAAGGGGGCAGGGGAGGTGGCGGCCATGGGAGGGAGAGGGGTGGCGTCTTGGGTGGAAAAGGGGAGGGAGGAGGAGGCTTGGGCTAGGGTTAAGGGGAGAAGGGGGCGGCTTGGGCCATCGGCCTTAGGGGCGCCTCCCCCCTCATTGGCCCACTTCATGGCCGGCCAAAGGCAGCCCTTAGCTTGGGCCGGAGGCCCAAGTTCTCAATTTCCAATAGAATCCCTGAATTTAATTTAATTTCCCTCTCCCGAACAAGTTTCTCTCTATTTGATATTCGGGGTATTACAGGGGATGTTCCACCACTCCCTGCTGGGAAATGACCCCGTTGCCATCCCTAGTTGCGGCATCCTGGAGCACCAGGCACCGCCGCGTGGACCACGGAGAGACCTGACGAGCATCCGCGCGCTGAATCGTCGATCCGCGCGGCCTCCTCCAAAGTGGCACGAGGCCCCTGTGCCCCTGCGCGCGCGTTTGGCACGCATCAGTCCGCGTCTCGCGCGTCGGGTAGTAGTAGTTGAGTCGTAGCAGCGGCGGTTGAGTGGGAGCACCTTTTCAACCCGTATTTGCAGAAATGACCACGTGCGAGCTGTATTTGTATATATAGCACCGTTGCCACACGGCCCCCGTGCGGCAACACTTCCCCGCGTGTCACGTTAGCCCGTTGCCGTACGGCCGCACGGCCGCCATGCGGCAACGCCTCCGCCGCTGCCATGTGGCCTCCCCTAGCTGGCTTCGTTGCCACATCACCCGTTGCCCGTGCGGCAACCATTGTAGCATTTTTTTCTTTTCTAAAAAAAGAAATCATTTATGCATAATTTTGGTAGGAATTTTTAAATATAGCAAATTGGCTGCAGAAATTATGATTTTTTTGTGGAGCCTCCTAATACAGTGTACTTGCCTGTGTAATTTTTTTGAAAATTTTATACGTTCTGAATTTTTCTCAAAAATTCATTTAAGTATAGTGTTGGTAGGAATTTTGTAATATAGAAAATGAGATCCAAACATTATGAATTTTTTAAAAGTCTCCTTACACAGTGGGCTTGATTGTGTAATGTTTTCCAGAATTTCATATGTTCTGAAAACGTCTTGAAAATTAAGGGATTAGGTCTAAAAAATTAGGGTTTTAGGTTTCGGAAATTAGGGTTTCATGATTTCATATGACTTGGAATGCGTGAAGTTTAGTACCACATGGACTACTCTAGGTGCAATATGATTGTTATTGTAGTATTGATAGAATTTGAACTCCAATAGTATTACTAATCATACTACCAATAATAGTAGTACATATTTTTAGTACCATACTATTTACTAATCATAGTGTCTGCTAAAAATTCAACATTATGGGGCTCATATATACATTGTTCTTTTGCATAAAATATTTGTGATGTATGACACAACCTATCTTTTCCTTGAGTTTTGGTGGATCTGTCAAAGGCATCCAAAGCCCATAGTGTATAACTCCTGGCATGGCTCTCCATTTTTCTAGATTAAGCCCGGTCTAAAATGAATATTTCTCTTTTTTGGAAATAAACTTTATATTGTTATTAAAAATTATATACATGGACATACTTAATTCAGTGATGTGGCTACACGAGAGAAGAGATAATTAGCAATAACTTGACTTAGTGGGGAGTGAGGACCGATTGTATACTCCATCTGGTCACAAAAGAGTTGACGTTTTAAACATGAACGTAGTCCCCAAAATATAATTTTAAACACTAATTTCTATAGTAAATATATTTATAAACCTAATAAAATTATAATATTATGAAAGTACTTTTCGAGATGAATCTACGCATATCATTTTCATGTGTCTAATTTAAATATTTGTAAAGATATCGATAACTAAAATTTACAAAGTTTGACTGCACATATTCCTAAACATCACTTTTCTGTGCAGAAAAACACTGCATGGTGAGCTTGTGCACCAACCATCACAAATGAAAAGCATATTCTTCTAGACTATATGGACTTAGGGCCTGTTTGGATTGAGACCTGGGTTTCATGCCTGGAAAAAACTGATGCCTAGAGGTAGCCTGGAAAGTAGATGATTTTTGCCTGGCCAGGCAAACTTGAAGATGAGTTGTTTGGTTGGAAGCCTGTGCCTGAAAATAGTGAATGAAAAATAGACCGACGGATCGAAGATACAACGGTGTGGATGGAGGCATAAAGCTGCCTAGCAGGCATGGAGCCTCAGGCGTTCATTGTTGATGACTGGCTGGTGATACCTGGCCTGGTAGGCAGTAGTGCTCAGGAAGCGATCCAAACAAGGTGTAGGTTATCTCCAGGCTGCTACTCGCGCCAGACAAAATGGTCCAGGTAACGAAGCAAACACGCTCTTAGACCTTGACAACATATATAAATCGACACCCAAACAACCCGAAGAACGTAAACCTAATCTCACCACCGGATACTCCAAGTTTCCAACTACCGCAACTACTTAATTTTCCACGCAAATGCACTGCATATTTTCCAAACCCACAGTACTACTACTAGTTCTTGTTTTACGTGATGTTTGACTTTTTATTATCTTCAAGATGCGATTTTGACCGCTAATTTTTATAGCTTCACATTAAGATGTATCAATAAAATCATAATATTGTAAAAGTATTTTTAACGATAAATCTAATGATGTACTTTTTACATAATCAATCTAACTAATTTTAAATCAATTGGACGATACGGATTCTAGCCTGTCAAGTAAAAAAAAGATGTAGTACCATTTTAAGCTTCTTAATTAGACCATCTAATCCACGTACACAAGAGAGAGAGAGAGAGAGATAGGATGCCTGTTTCGTACTCCTAGGAGTACATACTCCCACTCCCAATATACCACTTAAACGAATATATTATACTTCTTTATCACTTTCAGTATACTTAAATACCAATTATAAGATCTTTCAATGCAACTTGATTGAAAAAATTTTATTGGAGCCCTTTATTTTTGCTATATACCCTTTTTCATATATAAAAGAAGTATATACACAAATTTTGCTATAAAAAGTGGATTTTAATGAAATTTTTTACTGAACTCACTTTGGGGTATCTTATAATCATTATTGGAGTATGCTCAAATTGATAAAGATGTATCATGATACGATTTAAGTGGTATATCCATGCGCCAGCCAATTAGCTAATTAGGTTAGCTTAGTTAATTAGATTAGTTAATTAGGGTCTAAAATTTGAAGGAATTTTAAAATATAGCAAATGAGTCCAAAAAATTATAAAATTTTTTGTGGAGCCTCCTAACACCGTGTACTTGTTTGTGTAAATTTTTCATAATTTATTTTAGAATTTTTATCGTTATTTCCATAATTAGCTAACTAACCTAATTAACTAACCTAACCTACGGCTAACCCTAACTGGCTCCTATTTGGTCGGGTGCTGGTGGCCATGCGCCCACCTGGCCGAGCATGGCCATCACAAGACCAATGTTGATGTGGTTAGGCGGGTGGCGGGGCACGCAGCGTCGGAGTGGAGGCGGTGGCAAGACGGATCACCGTCTTGACCGTCTTGGCCATACTAATGTCGCCACGATGGCTATATACTGCTTGACATTTTGCAAATCTGATTTCCATACGGTCAAAAAGCGCAAATCTGGGTTCCAAATCGGTAGATCGGCAAAAATTCCAAACTCGATGGGTCGACGGTCGTGAAAACAAAAGGTTTGTCACACACACTAGGCTGCTTGAGAGAAATGGAGGAAGGAGAGGAACAAAAGCTGCTTAGGTCCCATAGTAGTAATTATTGGCAGTATGATTAGTAAAAAGTATGATACCAAAAATCTGTACTGCTATTATTGGCATTACGATTAATACTACTATAGGAGTTCAAATTCTACTCGGAGCGAAAGAAAATAGTATGGTACCAAAAATCTAAATAATAGTAGTATGATTAGTACTACTATGGGAGTTCAAATTCTGTCACTACTGCTGTAGCAATCCTGCTGCACCTAGAGTGATCCATATGGTACTAAACTTCACACATTTCAAGTCACATGAAATCATCAAACCCTAATTTCTGAAACCTAAAACCCTAATTTTTGAGACCTAATTAAACCCTTAATTTTCGAGACGTCTTCAGAACATATAAAATTCTGAAAAATATTACACAATCAAGTCCACTGTGTAAGGAGCCTTTAAAAAAATTCATAATATTTGGACCTCATTTTCTATATTACAAAATTCCTACCAACAGTATGCCTTAATGAATTTTTGAGAAAAATTCAAAATGGATAAAATTTTGGAAAAATTACACAAGCAAGTACACTATATCAGGAGACTCCACCAAAAAAATCATAATTTTTGGAGCCCATTTGCTATATTGAAAAATTCCTACAAAAATTATTCATAAATGATTTTTTTTAAAAAAGAAAAAAAAATGCTACAGTGGTTGTCGTATGGCCACCGTGCGGCAACAGGTGCTACAGTGCGTTGCCGCATGGCCACCATGCGGCAATGGGTGACATGGTGGCGGGGCTGGCTGGAGGAGGCCACGTGGTGGCGACGGAGGCATTACCGCACGGGCTGACGTGGTGTGCGGGGAGGTGTTGCCGCACGGCAGCTGTGCGGCAACGGTGCTATATGTGCAAATACAGCTTGCGCGTGGTCATTTATGCAAATACGGGTTGAAAATGTGCTATATCTGCCAAAAATTCGTTGAGTGGACTGTGGACGTATAGCTGTGGAGGGATGCTTCCAAATTGGTGTAGTGTGATTGGGACTGGGAGTTGTTGTGGAACCGTCGCTGGTGAGTCTAATCCGAGCGATTACCTCGTAGACAAACTCAGAACCGTAAGAACAATGCAAGAACACAAGAACATAATAGTAGATTGAACACAGAGATATGAGAGGACTTCTGGCTTCTCTTTATTGCTCTTCTGTAAACGGTAGTACAATGGTTGGGGTCTCTCCTCTTTTATATAGGCTACTGGATGGATAAGGAGCCCTTCTTGGGCCAAGACTACTGGCCTGGGCCTAATTTCTTAACACTCCCCCTTGGGCACTCATCCGACATGTTCATGCCTCATAAAAACTCCATAAAAGCCCAGTGGGAAAAATTTGGAGAAAGGGTGCATGAAACATGTTCTGCCGTGTTGCGCAAATTGCCTCGTTAAAAACCTTAGCCGAGAAACTTCAGAAAAACTCGTCAAAGGAAAAAAAAGTACAATCCACCCAATTTCATTTAATCTCCGTGATTTATTCTTTAGGTACTCGATCTTCGTGATCAAGTTTCAATAAAGTGTTCGTGAAGATTCTCCCCCTGAATTCTGCACTTCTCTAAGTCTCATCATTCCAATTCCACATATGCACCTTTCAAAGCTAGATGCTGGAAGTGACTTGGTGAATAAATCTACTAGATTTTCACATGACTTAGTATGCAATACTTTAATTTCGTCCATCTTTTGTAATTCATGAGCATAGAAGAACTTGGGGTTAATATGCTTTGTGAGTTGACTCTTCACATAACCCATCTGCACTTGTGCAACACAAGCTGCATTATTTTCATAGATAATAGTGGGAGTCTGTGCAGTATTCAATCCACATGACTGCTGGATGTGGTGAATCATCCGTCGAAGCCAAGAACATTCTCGCGAGGCCTCGTATAATACTATGATTTCTGAGTGGTTCGTCGAAGTTGATACAAGACTTTACTTAGACGATTTCTATGAAATTGCAATTTCACCACATAGGAATACATAACATGTTTGCGACTTAGCTGTATGCAGGTCTGATAGGTACTCGACATTTGTATAACCAGTCATAGTTAGGTTTTGGTTCTTTCTGTAGAATGGACCAAGATCTTTGCTTCCTTGGAGCTATCGGAAGATGTCCTTTATTCCCTATCAATGTCTTTTGGTAGGTTCTGCACTATACCTTGTTAATAGGTTCACAGCAAATGCAATGTATGGTCTAGTACAGTTTGCTAAATACATGAGTGCTCCTACTGCGCTCAAGTATGGGAATTTCGGTCCCAAGACTCCCTACTCCTCTTCTCTAGGTCTGTACGGATCCTTGTCTTGCTGCAAGGATCTTCCTATCATTGGCACTTTCAAAGGATATGTCTTTCCAAAGCCGAACCTTTCTAACACATTCTGAGTATAGGTTGACTGATGCACTAAAATCCCTTCAAGTGCATGCTCAAGCTGCAAGCCTAGGCAATATTTGGTTTTACCCAAATCCTTCATTTCGAACTCCGACTCCAGGTAAGAGCTTGCTTTCTTAATATATTTCAGGGTCCCGGTGATATTCAGATCATCTACATATACTGAGATTATACAAAATCCATCCTGGGATCATCGTATAAATACATAGGGACAATCTTCATTGTTCGTGTAGCCTTTCTTGTAGAGAAAGTCGCTTAAACGATTATACCACATTCTGTCTGATTGCTTCAGTCCATACAATGACTTTTTGAGTTGCAAACTGTACATATTTCTATTTGCTCTGTCTTGGTTCGGGACAAGGATAACTTCAGGTACCTTCATATAAATGTCTGAATCTAAGTTCCCATGAAGGTATGCAGTTACCACATCCATCAATTTCATTTCCAAATTCAAGTTTACTGCCATTAAGATTAAATATCTAAAGGTAGTTCCGCCCATTACCGGGGAATAGGTTTCTTCGTAATCAACTCCTGGTCATTGAGTGAAACCTTGTGCAACAAGCCTTACTTTATGTCTTACAATTTCATTATTTTCATTTCTCTTTCGAACAAATACCCACTTATACCCTACGTGGTGCACATGGGGAGGCGTACGGTTTATAGGCCCAAACACCTCTCTTTTATTCAGAGATAATAATTCTGCTTCTATTGCCTTCTTCCAATCTTCCCAATCGGAACTTTTCTTATATTCAGCGAGCAATGTAGGCTCTGGATCAAGATTGATGATTGTGATAATTTTCTTTGCAAAATAAATATCGATATTGGATGTTGTCCTATTCATAGATTCTCCTGTGGTCACATAATTTATAGCTATTTCTTCATGGGGCAATTCTTCTAATACTTCTACTCGCTTACCGCTGCTTCCAATTGCAGGGCAAGTCCCTTTAGTTTTTTTAGCATGGATGTGTGCGCACACATCCATGCTAATGTCTCCCTCCGTGGGAATATTCAAGTCTGGTATGCCTTTTACTGAAGGTTCCATACAGGTGCCAGGTCTCAACTGGCTCCCCTTCTGGTTCTGAGGAACTTCAGTGATCGGCTGTGTTAAGTCTTTCTTATCCTTTTTCGCCAGGCGTCCCAGGTTACATGGGATTCGAGGGGCCGGAGTTATCGTCCTTCTATTCTGAGGCCTCTGGACGGGATTAGGGGTACCTTCTGTTTTCTTTGGTATTCCAACCCTCTCTGGTGCATTGCGTGCAGGCACATGCGACTTGGTCACGCTTTTCAAATCACTAAAGTGGTCAGGCAGTTGATTTGCTAATGCTTGCAAATCAATTATCTTCTGGACTTCTGTATTTGATTCACTAGTGTGTGGGTCATGTGCATGGATTCATGTGGCTTGCCACGTTATTTTCCGATATTTTTCATCAAGTGGTTGATTTCCTCCTCCTAATGACGGAAAACTATCCTCATCAAATATGCTATCAGCGAAGCGGGATGTATGCAAATCTCCAGTCATAGGGTCCAGATACCCGATTATGGATGATGTCTCATAACCAACGTATATCCCAGACTTTCGGACATGTCCCATTGTAGTTCGTTGCGGTGGTGGTATAGGTACATAAACCTTGCAACCAAACCTGCGAAGATGAGAAATTTTCGGTGCTGGCCCTTGCGCTAGTTGCAGAGGTGAATGGATGTTATATGCCGCGGTCTAAAATTGATGAGAGTTGCTGCATGCAAGACTGCATGCCTCCAACATGTAGTTGGTAAATTACAATTCTACAAAAGTGGTCGAGCAATAAATTTAATTCGTTTAATTAATGCCTCTGCTAATCCATTCTAGGTGTGGACATGTGGTACAGAATGCTCAACGGTAATTCCCATTGCCATGCAATAATCATCAAATGCCTTTGAAGTAAATTCTCCAGCGTAGTCCATTCTGATGGACTTCATATGATGATCAGGGAAATTATTCTTAATTTTAATTATCTACGAGATCAGCTTTGTAAAAGCATGGTTTTTCGTAGACAATAAGCATAGATGTGACCATTTCGAAGAAGTATCGATAAACACCATAAAGTACCTAAATGGCCTTGACAGGGGCTATACAGGACCACAAATGTCTCCCTGGATATGGTCCAGGAATGCAGGGATTTCATCCTTCACTTTCAGAGCAGAAGGTTTTGTAATTAATTTCCCGGTGGCACATGTGGGGCACATAAAATCTTCTTGATTTGGGGAATTCTTTACATTGATATTACGTCCCTGTGAATTGTTAGTTATAGTTCTCTTCATCCTAAGACCGAGGTGGCCTAATCTATCATGCCAGAGACAGAAAAGTTCAGAGCTTCTAAAAATAGTTTTCAGGATAGTATAGACTGCATGTGCCTTAATATTAGTGTAGTATAGCCCAGATTCATATGAAAAAAATCGTTCTAATACCATTTTCCATGTTCTTCACACTTTGAAATGAGTAGGTATGCCTTACCATACTCTTCTTCAGTCTCTACATGGAGACCGTTAGCGTGAATATCCTTAAAGCTTAAGAGAGTTCTAGTTGATTCTGGGTATAACAAGGCTTCTTCAATGACCAATGTTATGCCCATCGTGAGTATAATTGTGGCTCTTCCTGAGCCTATTATACAAGTATCACTACCTGCGATTGTCGTAAGACTACCAGTATTCTTGCTGATTGACTAGAAAATTATTGTCTCTCTCAAGATGGTATTCGTTATGCCACTATCAGCTAAGCACACTTCCTCCATAGGGCACCACACATATTCTGATATATAAAGTATTTATTAATATAGGGTAGAAAGCAACCCACACATAAATAAAATACTTCAAAACAGAACATAACTTGCTATTATTAATACGGGAAAAAAATATTGCAGGACTCATCATAAGAATTTAATGCTTTGCTCTCCTAGAGCTTACAACCATTATTCAATAATTCAATGTTCAATCACAACCTTAAACTACAAATGACTATAAAAATCTAAGTGCAAAACGTGCACTAGATCGAATCAACGAAGTATGAAGAAACTTCTCCCTGAATTATTTCCATATCCATCTTCTCGTTTTCGGCAACTACGGCTGCGGCTGCTGTGATGTCCAAAGAAGGGGTGATAGGGTCTACTGCTGGGCTGTCCACATCCATGGGTGCAACCAATGACTGTGGATCCTCTGTGCATGCAATGGCGAGGTGTGCCTCATGCTGTCCTTTGCCCTTCTTCTTAGACTTGAAAGCATCAATCACGTGCTGCGGCTCACGGAAAACATGTGACCAATATCCCCATGTGCCACATTTATAACAACTTTGGTCCTGCTGGCCGTAGGGCTTCTCATCATGCTTCTTTTGTTCGCCCTTCTTGGCTTGAGCATTCTGCTTGGTCTTGCGACCCATGGTCTTACCTTTCTTGCCTTTTTCCTTCGAGTAGGGCTCCCTCACCTTGTAGCTGCTAGCATTGTGTTCATGGCCAACTTTGCTACTGGGCGGCTGTGAGATATAGTTCTTCCTTAGAACCTCATCTTAAGTTTTCGCAACTGGCATGATGTCAATCTGTTTGGCATACTCCTTGTATCCGTCCTGACGATAGTTGCGTGCGGATTGCACCGCATTTGGGTGGAAGGTAGAGAGTTTTCTCAATCTTCTCCTCATCTGTGATTACCTTACAACAGAGCTGAAGACTGGTACAAATTCTATACAAAGCAGAGTTGTACTCCCCCATAGTCTTGTAGTTAGCAAAACGTAGTCGAGTCCATTCTTGCTCTGCCTGAGGAAGAATGGTGTACTTTAGTTTCTCGAACCGCTTCTTTAGTGCGGTCCATAAAAGCTAGTGGGCTCTTCTCTGCTATATACTCGTTCTTGAGTGTTAGGCAGAGATGGTGTCTGAGGAAATGAAGTGCCTGATCATTTTCCTTAGCGGTTGGAGTAACATCCTTCGAGGTGCCAAGTTCGATAGAAACACGGAGTTTCTTGGCTCCAAGTACGATCTCGACATCTGATGCCTAAGTCAAATAATTACGGCCATCTTTGGGCGACTCTTGAACTCAGGTTGTAATGCGATCATTGCATATTCATGCAAAAAGTGTATAAGATTACTGCTGGTAATTTGAATAAAAATGGTTGCAAAAGTTCTCATAATGTTCCCGTATTTTTCTATGCATTGATCATGATTTACTGCTATTTCATTGATTAAAAGCAATATAAACAATCACAGATAATAAAAAACAGTAAATACGATACATAAATTACATAGAAATAATAATAATAAAGTTAAATATGCTTCAAAAGTTTAAAATTATTCATAAATTGAATTCCCGAGGCTCTATTCTGATGGAATATGATTTTTTTGGCGAATTCTGCAATTTCTAGATGTTAAATCGCGAAATTTCAGTTCTGAGAAAAATTTCACGTAATTTCATAAAATCCCGAGGGCCTATTTGCAAAATCATGTTTTTTTTTCTTTTCCGGTTATTCTGTTGTGCTGGGCCCTTTTGGCCCAAACTGGTCACCTTCCTTCGGCCCACTCGGCCCATTTGGCTCATGGTAGGTTCAAAGAGGAGGGTAGGGTTTCCCTACCCTCTTCATCGAGTGGCGGGCTTGCTTAGCGCTGACGCGCGGGAGCCGACGGCGAGTGAGCTCGGGAGGGGTTGGTGGCGCGATAGGCTACCGGCGTCAGCGGCGGGCGGCGAACACGCAGCAGCTAATCTGGCGGCGGATCTTGAGGCGGAGGCCTATCGATGTCGGTGGTGGCGCGGTGTGACCGTGCGCATGGTGACCGTGTGTGGCGGGTGGCGCGGCCATGCGGGGCTTCACCCGCGCGTTAGTAGCAGCAGTCGGTGGGAGAGGTGCCAACTTCGGGCGGCCGGAGGCCAGGCGGGGCCGGAAGTGCGGCGTGGAGCGTCGCCCGTGCGAGTGTCGGTGCCACCCATCCTCCCCCTTTTTTATTTGCTTCGGGCGGTGCGGGCAGCTCCAAGCCAGGGAGGGCCCTGTGCGGCGCCGGTGCCACCCGTTCTCCCCCTTTTTGCTTTGCTTCGGGCAGTGTGGTGTCAGCGGCAGCGGCGGCGGCCGGCCGTGCGGGGCCAGAGGTTGCATCTTGCCGATGGGTGCGCGTGTGGGGAGGTGGTCGGTCGGCGCGGGGCTTCAGCGGGGCGCCCATGCGGCCGGCCGTCTTTGGTGGCGGCTACCGCCGTCGTGAGGAGCTAGAGGTGTAACCAGCGGCGTCTGTGTGTGAGGTCATCGGCTACATCGGGAGGCGCAGGTGCCCAGAGTGAGTCTTGAGCCCATGCGGCGGTGCGCTTCTTGGCGTTACTCTGATTTCATAGCTAGCGCAGCGATGGCAGCAACCGGGTCGATCGCCATGTGCTAATTCCTTTTTTTCTCGTGCTGATAATGTGTTGATTGTTCATGCAATGTAATTGTGCAATCAATATCCCATTTTACTTTCAACCAATCGTTCGATCGACATTGTGCCGGCGAGTGCAAGTTGGCTCGCAGAGATTAGAGGGATTTTGCAATCTACAATCCACGATGCAATCGACATCTGCTCTTTCATGCAATCCACCGATCGACATTGTGCCAGCGACTTCAAGTCGGTTCACGGTAGATTAGAGTGGATTTGCACTGTATGATAAAACAATCTAGAAAGCAACAATTGCGGAATTGAAAGCAATCTAGAAAATGATTCGATCTACGAGCATCGTTCTTAACGATTACCTTTTCAATCCGTGCAGGCTGGAGACCGTAGTCGTGCTGATAACGTGTTGAGGAACCGTCGCTGGCGAGTCCAGTCCGAGTGATTACCTCGTAAACAAACTCAGAACTGTAAGAACAATGCAAAAACACAAAAATATAATAGTAGATTGAACACAGAGATATTAGAGGATTTCTGGTTTCTCTTTATTTCTTTTCTGTAAATGGTAGTATAATGGTTAAGGTTCTTTTCTTTATATAGACTACTGGATAGATGATAAGCCTAAAGTAAACTAGGACTACCGGCCTGAGCCTAGTTTCTTGACAGGATTCACTCGGATCAGCTGCTGTCGTGCAGGCGTTGTGTGCCCAGCGGATATGTTTATTTTTTAGACGGCCCAGCAGATAGTTAGTTGGACGGCAAATTAACCCGTGAGGTAATCAGGTCTATCGGAACGGTAAGAAGTCTGATAATGTGATCTGAGTCATTCATGTAATCATGTCACGATTAGATTAGATGGTTGAGTACCGACCGTGACGATTTGATGGTTGTTTGCTAGGAAAAAGAAAAAGCAGGCGCATCACATCGCATCGCGTGTCGCTTTCACTTTCTGATTGGATTTGTCCGGCGCCGTTCCGCCAATCAGCGTTCACGGATCGTGCGTAATGATTTTGGGAGCAGAAACTCTCATTTAGGGATTGATAGACAGAAAACATAAACTGCTTGTAGTGGATTTTAGTTTTTAAATAAGATATCATTGTATTCAGAAAGTGATCAATATATCAATAAAGAGGTCCATATATTATTTCTACTTTTCGTCTCTCTGTGATTGTTTATCTATTACGTGGTGATTGGTTGATTGGCTTCCTGCGATTACCACGTTCTTCATCACGTTATTAGTACGAATCGCTCTACACGACCAAATCGGTATGTCGTCGGAATTTCATCTTTCAATCTATTGTTTTTGCTATAATTAACCTAGTAGATTAATTTGCATGTATCAGTTTAGATCTGTTAATCTGCTAAATAGCCTCGTGATTAATTATTGTTCTGATTAGTAGATCAGATCTGCTATTGGTTTCTGTTCATCGCATGGATTATTGTTCATAGCAGAATAATTACTATTGGTAGCGACAACGAAAAAAAACGCCAAGGCCATCGCGTTCGCTTGCCAGCTCCGTCGATACGCCTCCGCTTTCTACGCTCATACACCACCCAGACTTTGCTTTTGTAAATGCGCCGTTCTGTGATCGCGCCCACGCCGCCACCTGCACGCAACGCCGCCGCCACCACTGGTAATGACGCTAGGGGACACCCTAGCCTTGATTATTGATGGCGCACGTATAGGCCTTAGTGGGCCGGAAAAGGAGGCTGGCCTGGCTCGAGTGAAAGAAAATAAAACCCAAAAAAGAGAGGAAAAATCAAGAAAAAGAAAAAGGGTAAATCCCAAAAATTTGCAAATAAGCTCCGGAGTTCTGAAAATTACGAGGAATTTTTTGCAGATAAGGAAATGTTGTGAACCCCCCCTGAAGTTTGGGCAATTTACGGTAGATTTTGGATTTTTATATATTATTGCAGAATAACCCCTCAGAAATATGATTTTTTGCGACCGATTAATATATCTCATGGTTATTGTGTATTTTAGCCCCTCGCTTTATGCTTATTTGCTTTAATATTATTTATTTTTATGCAATAACCTTAAATACTTCTAGAAACATGGTTTTTAGGCACATGAGCTTCTATAATTTTTGTGAAACCTTAGACTTAGCACACTGGAGGTTTCATACCATGGGTTTTATTTTCCCTAGCTTTATTTGCTGATTTTTTCTGTCATATTGATAATTCCGAAAATTATCCATAGCCCTCATTAATTAGTAGAAATTCATAATAAATGCTAGGAAAATTCTAGAAATTCATAAAAATATCTGCTGAATAGATCTTAAATCAATCTTTACTGATTTTGCAATATTCTTGTTTTAGATTATATTTTACCTGTAGTAAAACTGAATAATTGCATGAACCTAATGTAGGAGATGTCAGACATTGTTAAGAAAGAATTTGTTGAGCTTGCCCTGAATGGCAACAACTACCTCACCTGGTCGATGGACGCAAAGACCAGCTTGAAGTCTCGATCTCTTGGAGATGCCATCATCGAGCTAGCAGCTGGCGCTCCTGCCATCCCTAAGGCCGCTAGGTATGCGGCTATGCACTTTCTGAGGCATCACCTCTATGAAGACCTGAAGTCTGAATATTTAATGGAGGAGGATCCACTGGTGTTGTGGAATTCCTTGAAGGAATGCTACAACCAGCAGAGATTTTTCATTTTCCCAGAAGCGCAAAGAGAATGGACTAACCTGCACTTTCAAGATTTTAAGACCGTGGCAGCATATAACTCTGTCATGCCCAAACTTATCTCCAAATTGAGGTTCTGTAACCAGGTAGTTACAGAAGCCGATATGATAGAGAAAACCTTGTGCACCTTTCACCCTAATATGCAGATACTATAGCAACAGTACCGCAATGCGAAGTATTCGAAGTACTCTGAGCTAATGTACACTCCGCTGGAAGCACAGAAACATGCAGAGCTTCTGATGGAAAACCATCATATACGTCCCACTAGGGCGGTGGCTATGCCTGAAGCACACACAAACGCTCAGCAGGCTAGCAAAAGCCAGGACCGCGGAAAAGGTCCAAAACAGAATGTGGGAAAATGGAAGAAGGTTGGGATGCAGAGAGGCAAGGGTAAACCCCATGGTAGAGGAGCAGGTAAAGGGACGCCCTAGAAGCAAGAATTAGGCAGTAAGACTGCTAATCCCCCTAGACGTGCTTAAGATGTGGTTGCACTAGCCATTGGTTGTGCACTTGCCGCACCCTGCAGCATTTGGTCAACCTCTACATGCAGTCCACGGGGCGAGTTAAGAAGACTCAGGGGAACAAGGTTGAGGCTCACTTCACTGCTCATCCCGCTTTGACTGGACCGTCTCCTAGCTAAGACGTTGAGAAAAAAATGATTACATGATTATTGACGATGCTGCTTAGGGAGGAGACACCTCCATGGAGCACGACGATCTTCTTGGATTGGATCTCCTGGACCTCCATAAGGTCTGTCAGGATCCGTTTGGAGAGATAAAGTAGTCTCCATAGATGTTTTATTGCATATCAGTTTAGTTTCAGTTCCCGATGAACATTGGTTCATTCATGCCCATGTTGAGCACTTATCTTTCATTATTTGCTTAGGCTGAACTCTTGGCATTGTTATTTTTCTAGATTAATTCAATTCATTATCTTGTTGGTCTATGCTTATTCTATTTAATTTCGAACTATATTTTCTATTGAATAATTGTTTGATTATAAAATCATGTTTTAAATATAGAACAACTCGGTACAATCAAATGGCAGAAGAGGAAATATGTCTTGTCGACAGTTGCACCACTAATTCAATTTTTAGGGAAACTAAATATTTCCAGACATTAACTAAGAAAACTGAGAATATTATGACCATCGCTGGAAGCGATGCTCTCATAGTCGGCACTGGAAGGACCGTCATAGTTCTCCTGATGGGTACATGTATAATAGTCGAGGATGCTCTTCTGTATCCCGAATCCAAACGAACCCTCCTTAGTTTTAAAGACATTCGTTTGGATGGATTTTATGTAGAAACCGATAATGAGAATGGCACATAATACCTACTCATGACGAAGTCAAATGGATGCCAGAAGCAAGTGGTCGAAAACCTCCCCTCTTTGTCATCAGCATTGTACTATACTTATATAAAACCTAAAGTTTATGTTACGATGAAAATAATTGTTAAACACCCATAAATTTTTAAGATCTGACATGATCATCTGGGTCATCCTGGTTTGGGTATGATATGAAAAGTTATTAATAATTTTGTTGGCCATAACATAAAAACTACATACTCTCCTAGACCTGAAGATTTCATGTGCCCTGCTTGTGCCAAAGGAAAAATTAATTACTAGACCCTCTTATCTAAAATTAAGAGATGAATCACCTAGTTTTCTGGAGAGAATTCAGGGTGATATTTGTGGACATATCCAACCCCTGTCGGGCCCCTTTAGATATTTTATGGTCCTGTTAGATGCCTCTACTAGATGGTCTCATGTTTGACTGTTGTCTACACGGAACAATGCTTTTGCAAAATTAATTTCCCAAATAATCAGATTACAAGAAAATTCTCTAGATGAACAAATTATGTCCATTCGGATGGACAATGATGGCGAGTTTACCTGAAATGCATTTAATGATTATTGCATGGCTATGTGCATTAAAGTGGAGCATTCTGTACCACATGTCCACACTCAAAATGGCTTCGCAGAGTCATTAATTAAAAGAATAAAACTTATTGCTAGACCACTTTTACAGAATTGTGGGCTGCCCACCAGCTGTTGAGGCCACGCAGTGCTGCGTGCTGTTGTATTAATCCAACTCAGACCAACTGCATATCATTCAATTTCCCCTTGCAATTAGTGTGTGGAAAAGAACCAAGTATTTCCCATCTGCGAAAATTCGGTTGTGCTATATACGTGCCTGCCGATTTCACCACCGTAGCGTACAACCATGGGCCCTCACCGGAAGTTAAGGACTATGTAGGTTTTGAATATTCATCAATTATTAAATAACTAGAGCCGATGACAAGGGATTTGTACACGGTTTGGTACACTGATTGTATTTTTGATAAGGACATTTTTCCGTCATTAGGGGGAGATAAGTAGCACTCTAAAGAATGCTGAGAAATAGATTGGAATGTCACTAACATTCAGTCCTTAGATCCACACACCAAAGACTCAGAACTGGAAGTTCGAAGAATAATTGATTTGTAACAAATAGCTAACAGCCTGCCAGATGCCTTCACTAAACTTACGGGAGTGACAAAAATCACAAATACCTATAGTAAATGCACCGGAGAGAGTGGAAGTACCCCAGAAGGATACTGAACCCACTAATGCCCCTCATGCAAGAAGAGGGGGAGACATTTGGGCGCACGAGACTTAATTCCGCGGAGACTTCCGCAGAAACAAAGGACCAGACAAGTCAAATCACTCCATAAGACAATTGAAGAGCCTCAAGCTGATGTTGAGAAAATCTCTGAAGTGATCCATCCTGAGGATGGTAACCCTAGCGAAAATTTGCGTGCACAATCTGACGCTGGAAGATCGGAACACCCAGACTCCACCGTTGTGGAAAATCACGAGGAGCTGGAAGAAATAAATGAAGAAATTTCCACAAATTATGTGGACTCAAGGGAGACATATAAAAGAAAGACTACAGTTGTCGACATATTCTTTGCCTCTAAAATTGCTAAAACTCTTGAACTGGATCCAGAACCAGAGTCCATGGTAGAGTGCCAAAAGTGCTCAGATTGGGTCAAATAGAAAGAAGCAATTGAGGCAGAATTGCACTCGGTAAATAAAAGGAAAGTATTCGGTCCTGTTGCCCGAACACCTCCTAAAGTGTTCCCTATATGATCCAAATGGGTTTCATCCAAAAGAGAAATGAGAACAACCAGATGGTGAGATATAAACCGAGGCTTGTAGCACAAGGGTTCACACGGAGACCCGTCATCAATTACGATGAGACATGCTCACTTGTGATGAGTGGAACCACATTCTGATACTTAATATCAATGGCAGTTTGCATGAATTTAACAATGCAGTTGATGGATGTAGTGACCACATATTTATATGGGTCATTGGATATGGATATCTATATGAGAGTCCCTGAAGGAATCAAAACTCTGGATTCTAATAGTACTAATCGCAATATGTATAGCGTCAAACTGTAGAGGTCGTTGTACGGATTGAAACAGTCGGGAAGAATGTGGTAGAACCGACTAAGTGACTTTCTCCTAAAGAAGGGTTACTCACATAATGATGATTGTCCCTGCGTATTTATAAAGAAGTCCTGGAATATATTTTGTGTCATCTCAGTTTATGTCAATGATCTGAATATCATCAGAACCATAGAGGACATAAATGAAGCAAGTTATTACCTTGTGACGGAGTTTGAGATGAAATAGTTGGGTAAAACCAGGCATTGCTTAGGCCTGCAACTGGAGCACTTCCTTGAAGGAATACTAGTACACCAGTTTACCTATACCAAGAAAGTATTGGAGAAATTTAACATGGATAAATCTCATCCCTAGATGTGGTTAAAGACCCTTTCAAACCGAAGATGGAAAACGAGAAAGTTTTAGGACCAGAAATTCCATACTTAAGCGCCATAGGAGCATTGATGTACCTTGTGAATTGCACCATGCCTGATATTGCATTCGTAGTCAATTTATTGACTAGCGTTAAGACTCTTCTCAGATACCTCCAAGGTACATAAGATCTTGGCTTATTTTTCCGGAAGAACCAGGACTTGATCATGGTGGGATATACGGATGCTGGCTATCTGTCTGATCCCCATAGTGCCAAATCTCAGACTGGATTTGTTTTTCTATGTGGTGGTATAACCATCTCTTGGCGGTCATTTAAGTAGACCTTGGTAGCTACTTCTACCAACCACTCAGAAATTATTGCATCATATGAAGCCTCATGTGAACGTGTTTGGCTCAGACGTGTGATTAGCCATATCCAGAAGTCATGTGGCATTAACACCGTAAATAACCCCATAATTATCTATGAAGATAATGTTGCTTGTATTGCACAATTGCCAATGGGTTATGTTAAAAGTAATACCACGAACCATATTGCTCCCAAATTCTTCTACCCTCATGAACTCCAGAAGAATGATGAGGTGAAAATCCTGCAAATTAGATCTTGTGAAAATCTGGCAGATTTATTCACTAAGTCTTTGCCTGCATCCAGTTTCCAACGATGTGTTCGTGGTATTGGAATGAAGCGGCTTGGGGAGTTGCAGAGATCAGGGGGAGAATCCCTTGAATCATAATCCACTTAAAGTCTTGAAGTTTTTCCTTAATCTTGAAGATTAACCCAGAAGGTAGAGATGTTACACTCTTTTTCCCTTAGTGAGTTTTTCCTGGAGATTTCCGACATAAAGATTTTTAACGAGGCAACGATGCAATACAACTTGCGGATGCAATGCACTCTTTTCTCCAATCCTTTTTTTCCACTGGGTTTTTGGAAGGAGTTTTTAATGAGACATGCGCATGACGCGGTATTCGCCCTAAGGGGGAGTGTTGAGAAATTCTGATTTAGGGATTAATGGGTGGAATACCTAAACTGCCCCTGGTGGATTTTAGTCTTTAAATAGGACATCATTGTATTCATAAAGAGATCAATTTGTCAATAAAGAGGTTCCCATATTGTGTCTACATCTTCGTCTCTCTGTGATTGTTCATCTATTGTGTGGTGATTGGTTGATTGAATTCCTATGATTACTACGTTCTTCAACAGATATGTTCCTTCAGTAGCTTAATCTAATGCATCATACATACAACACATACTAGTAGTTTGGATCGGCCTAAATAATCGGGCCTCCTGCCTCACAAAACCGGAGAGGGATCCTCTGCATTAGTGCACTCTATGCAGAGATGCTACTGTGCACGTGAATTAGGAGTGATCTCCACTGTCCGATCGAAAAGCGAACGCCAAGATCAAGCGATGCATCTTTGCTACAGGTTTTGCTACAATAAAATCGTTGTAGTATTTTCTCATCTGTTGCTACATTGTTTGCTACAGTACTACGACAGAGCGCTGTCCACATGACGTGAAAAATTCTGTTCGCACAATCGGATCCCATAAAACCACGCGCATTATTGGATGCCAAGAACCAAAGTCGCGAAATTATTGGTCACCCACAAACCGCACATGTGGGATGTCCCTTCCTAATCGGACGTCCGGATGCACGCCATCACGCAGATCCAATGGCAGTGGCAGCTTCAATAGAGAAAGGCAGTGGTAGGCTAGCAAGTGGTAATACAATTTTTTTAAATAATATTATTTTAGAATATATTTACAAAAATAAATAGCCGCCCCCAAAAAAATACAAAAATGACTCCCTGTCGCTAGTTCAACTGGCGATAGGTAGCTATCGCCAGTTGAAATGGCGACATGGACCCTCTTAGGCCCCTGTCATCGGGCCAGGTACCTATCGCCAGTTCAACTGGCGACAGGTACCTGAAACCCTAAACTGATTAGTCTGTTTATGATTTTCATAGATTTTTCAGCGGTACGAAATCTATTAGACTCGTAATAATATTTTGTGATCGTCGTATGTTGTTCTAGTGCGGTGAATTTCTGAAAATTTTTGCGAGGACGATTGAGGTATCAATGATTCGTGAGTAGGAAGGTAAGTGATATTGCGATGCGCTCTGGAATTCATTGACGGTGGAGAACTTTGGAGAAACGACCTCTTGCATAACATTGATCATGTACATGCACTGCATATTATGTAAGGAAACAAATGTGAATTTGCCATTACTATCAAAATTACGACAAAGCACACTAATATTACATAAAATTCAGCAAAACGTCATAACACTTAATTTGTTTCAAATCAAAATGATAATTCAGAACATTGGCAATAACATATTACTATTGTCTGTGCTTTCTCATGGTTACGACCTCAACGTCCCCCATGTGGACTACCTCGAGTCAGGCGACCAGAAGAGGTCCCCGCGGTGACATCTGGAGTGCCGATGTCTCATTCATCTTGAGGATTTCTCGTGGGGCATTTCTTGAAGGTGTGCCCAGACTCCCTACAAATGGAGCACTTCTTCGTACAACATTAAACCTGTTTTAGTCCATGTCGTTCACGATGCCGTGCACTGCCGCCACCAACCTTTCCCTTAAGCCTATCAATGTCCGCAGCTCAGATTAGTTGCTCCCAGGTCGGATGGCTAGTGAAATGGCCAACCACAGTGTAACCATACATCTCCCCACTTCAGGTTTGCATCACCACCTCCTTGGTGAAATAGTCAAGAGTACTAGCTGCGATGCTGCGCCACCGTCGAACATACGGCCATGACATGGGAGCAGGGCCTATGCACAAGAAGGGGATTGTTGCAAGTGCATATGCAACTACCGTGGCGTAGCGTGCACTCGTGGGTGACCCTCTCATGATTCGTCCCGCGACCTTCCTTTATCCCTGCATATAATCTTGAAGCGAAGCTCCCTTGTGCCCATCTTGAATGTCCGGTGTATCTCACCATTCTTGCCCTTCTCTTCCATGTACTTGGTGACCATGGTGGAGTAGAGTACTCTATCATTTGCCATGACGCACGATGTGTTGTTGCTTTTATCAACAAAGTAGTTCGTCGTTCCGCGGAGAATTGCCTCCACAATACCAACCAAAGGGAGGCACCTTGCGCCGTACATGATCCAGTTGTACACCTCGACTATATTGGTTTTCATGACACCATATCGAGCACCACCCCTGTCATGTAGCAGTGACTACTTCTCCTTAGGCTCATGCTCAATCCAGTCTGAGAAGTATTTCACCTGTGCCCCTGTCCTCCTCGTCAATCTGGGAGCATCTGTGGCAATTTTTCGGGGGCTTGGTCAGCACTTGGGGCAGCCCTTCTCACTACCTCCCTTCTGTGCGTCTGGGTTCACTCATCCAGAGTGCTTCGAACTTCTACTGCTAGTTCTGGTTGCACAGCCGCTTGAACAGGTTCATCAAGTCCTTGTTGCGGAACTGCTTGTAAAAGTTTGCACCTAAGTGCCTCATGCACCACCTACTCTGCAGATCCGGGCATGGATGTGGTACGTTCTCGCCTTGTTGCAGTTGAGTTATTGCACACAGCAAGCCTGCATGGCGATCATGTATGAGTCATACGTTGGGACGGCCTTGCACAACAAAAATCCTCACATTCTTCAGGAACCACAACCAACTGTCCGTGTTCTCGCTTTTAACGAAAGTAAATGCCACGGGAAGAACTTGATTGTTCCTGTCTATCTCTATTGCAGTCAATATCCGGCCCTTGTACTTCCTAGTTAGGAATGTGTCATCTACGCGCAAGATTGGACGCAGTGCTAGAATGCATTGATGCATGGACCAAAGGTGAAGAATGCTCGCTGCAGTACCCTCTTATTGGTCCTCTTCGGATGCGTGGCATCTTGAATGTCAATATGAGTGTCGCGATTCCTGTCTTGTATGACTCGGAGTTGCCCGAGGAGGTTGTGGTAGGAATCCTCGAACATGCTGAACCTTGATTCTAATGCCTTCTGTTTTGCCCTCCAAGCCTTGGCATAGCTAATTGTGTACTAGAACCTTGGCTCAATCGCTTGAATGATGGATCGTGGCTCAAAATCTGGATTATCGACGATCTCACTATACATGAGGTTGGCGATGAAGCCTGATGATAGGTTTTGGTGGGACTGCATTGACTCAGAAACGACGCATGTATGAGAGACCACTATAGAGCACTTCCAGTAGGTGTCCCACTTAGGATGAAATACATGCACTCGCCAAGGGCATCCCTCTATGCCGCACTTCACGTCGTAGCATCTTGGGGTAGACTGGACGACTGTGAATGTGCTACACCGACAAGGCCTGAAATTTGACCGCCTCCTGCACGTCCTCCTTGCATTTGTACATAGATCCTTACCTGACCTCATTCTGGTCATACTCACATGGCACACGTGAGCCTTTGTTGATGACGAGGTTGTCGAACTTGTGTGTGTTCCACTCGGATGGAACTGCCTGCTGGTCCACATCATCCTCGTCGTCGAAACCGTCATCTTCAAACGATGCCATGTAGTCCTGGTCTTTGAGATCCATCCTTCGCACTATGGCTTCCACCTCCTCACCCTCGTCAGCAAGACCACTAGCTTGCATGACCGAAGGAGCTACTTCCGAGGTCTTCATCGGCAAACATCGGCAACCGGAAGCTTGACTATTGTGTGCCTTCTTGTTTGTGGTCGAGTCCTTGACTTCTTCTTTGGTGTCAGCGCCCCTTTTTTGTTCAGCCGCTAATGGAGGAGTGGGTTTGGCATATGCCTGGGCCAGAAGGACCAATTTCCACCCTCTCTCCCTCGCCATGCGTACATATGACTGGCATGAATTTATTCCCTTCAGCTGCACTAACTCCCAATATGTGGGTTGTACTGCCCGCGGGGCAAGGCAACTCACTCTCAGATCGTACATATCACAATCAACTTGGAATATGTGGAACAACCACCGCATCACAGTGCCCCATGTGCACTACTCTAGTCTTGGTAGGGGCACGGTCGCTGATTGAAAATAACACAAATCAATCCCCTACAGACCCTCCATAATAGTCCCCTAGTCATAGTAAGTTTTGAAATTAGTGACGTCGGACATATTTGACGCACTGCACCATAAAAGAATATTTCCACGATTAACCACATATCTAAAACTAGACTACCCACCAAAAAGTATTATGTAAAACATACTGCACTACGTAACCGTGCATCTAAAACTATGTAATCTATTCGGTTAAAAAATTACTCGAGAGGTGGCCAACCGGATGGGCAGCACTTCGCTAGCTTCTCTCCTCCCCTCTCCTTCTCTTTTTTCTGAATAAAAGTGAGTCCTATGCGGATTTTAGGGTTTCAAGAGGTTTTTATAAGGTCACGCTTTCCTGTCGCCATTTGAATTGGCGACGGCTACATGTCGCCAATTCAACTGGCGACAGCTACCTGTCGCTATTTCAACTGGCGATAGGGAGATGTTGCCAATTGAACTGGCGATAGGACCCTATGCTAGTTGGTGTGTTTGTGATTTTCATAGATTCCGAACGGTACGAAATATGTTAGTAATGCGCCAGTTGGAAGGTAAGTCATATTGTGACGCGCTAGAGAATTTTATGAGGACGATTGGGTTATTAATGATTCGTCAGTAGGAAGGTAAGTTATATTGCGATGCGCTAGAGAATTCACACACGATATGCAATATTGAAGAAATGGCGCAACGATAACAACACAACAGTTGATCCGACTAGAGGGGTTACATGACACGTAGGCTAACGAATCAAGAAATGGCGCAACGATAACAACACAACAGTTGATCCGACTAGAGGGGTTACATGACACGTAGGCTAACGAATCAAGAACGGTACATGCATGCCTTTAGGGAATTAGAAATATATGGGACATATGGACGAAGAGGGTTAGACTACTGCATGGACTGGGGCCATTTGCCCTTCCTTGCAAGCTCGGCGTTGCACTCCTCGCCGGCCGCCTTGGTCTTGGCCGCAGTTTCCCTCTTTTTCTCGTGCTCCCTCTCGCGAGCCTCGTGCTCCCGGCGCCTGCATGCCTCGAGATGGGCCTGCGTTTCCAGTCAAATACGCTAGTTGTGCTCTTCGGTGCGGCGCTCCTCCTCCCTCCTCTCGAGGTCCCTGTTGGCATCCCACTCCTTGCAGTCGAGAGTCCACTGGACTGACCAACGCTGTCAGTAGGGCCCGGTCGTAAGGAAAAAGCCTAGACGTACGACCAAGACCGCGCTCCTGGTCGTCCTCCCACGTCGCCTCCACCATCCTTACTAGTAGAAGGAGGTCTGCCGCTCTCAACCTGCGTCGAAACAATTAAGAACCAACATGACTGCACACAAAGTAGTCAGACCGCGATTGAGCGCATGAAGGTCGAACTACGTGCCTCGAGAACTCAATGCAGGTGCGACCTCCATGCTGATGATGGGCGTCTTGTGAACACGCCAACCCCAATCGACGCCTCGCCCTCCGGGGGGAGCATGGTACTGAGGCAGCTACGGTGATACGCGTCAATTACCAAGTCAAGCAACTCGTAGTGGCCTGTATCCGCCATACTACAAATTAAGTGCATGCATTGTAAAGACTACGAAACATGTACAAAAACCAAAATTTCTACTTTAAAAATAATTTTTGGTGTTAACAGAATAATTACCACACAAAAATGTAAACCAAATTTAGGCTACTCAGTAATTTAAACAGATTTGTAACAGGGTCTTCCAATTTAGAGGATATTTTTAAATATTTTCCAAGTGCAAATATAAACAATAAACAAAGTTCTTCATATTTTCCTAGTTTCGTAGTTTAAAATTAATTTTTGACATTAACAATATAATTTTACACAGAAATAGGAAGCTAAATAAATCTAGGATTATTTTTTTACATATTTCTAATAGACGTCTTCCTATTTCTGCTGATCTATCCTAAATCATTTGACTGCTGTAACATTCATAACATGTGTACAACGAACTACACTATACACAGCACAAAATAATGTAGTACATAATTTGACTACAATTATCTAACCTACTAAATTCTACTTGCTATTCTACTTAATTATGTGCCACTATTCTACTGAATTCTATGTACTTAATTCTGATTACGGTTACCTCAATTACAAGTTTGACGCTTTCATGTACTCCTTGCAGACAGACATCAATGTCGGGATGGCCAGGGACCCCCAGTCAATCCTGGACAAGGTCGGCCATGGTGCGGAGGTGACGCTCGATGAGCTATTGCAGTTTGTCTGTCGGGTCTACAGTGGGGCATGGTGTGCCATGACCACGGCGTCGTCTTGAGGCGGTCGAGAGGTGGCAGTCGGTGCATACGCCAAGGCGGCCGACGCCCTCTGACCCGGTCGGGGAGGCTCGGGAGAACACGCCCACGTGCCCCACCTACGCCTGCGCCTGCGCCTTGGCAGGCTGGAGGGTCTGGGTGGGCACATGGGTACGCACTGCCACCGTAGTATCCTTTCTTCCTCGACCCGTATGGACAGTACGGCGGGTATGACCCTTTCGCGCGTATGGCCCCCGATGAAGGTACGTTTCCTCTCTTCATATTTCTGATCGTAGAGATATTATAGGGATTAATATTATTTGTCCTGCATGTTACCGGCTCCAGTCGGGAGTTGAGCTCTCCACGCACGACGATGCCCATGATGTCGTGGACGCCTTCTTCGCGGATTACCCCAGGGAGATCAGGGGAGTAGCTGAGGCAGCACCCGTCGAGGTTCTTTCCAGGTCGTAGCTTAGCGGCCCCCCAGCGGGCATGCAGGCACAGGTGGAGTCGACCCTCGAGGCCTTGGGAGCATGGGTCAATAGGGCTCTGGAGCGCCTTTCCCTGTCTAGGCCCCGCCCCGGTAGCCCGCACTTCGGAAGCCCAAGCGGGGGTATATTGGTAGGCGCGAACCAGGTGTGGGACGTGGCGACGATGGAGGAGGTGCTACGGGTGGCCAGTAGGGAGTCTTCATTGTGGTCTGTGTACTTGTATTATGTGTTTACGTATTCTACTTCGTAGTTACTATGACATGGTTGTCCATGCATTCCCTCTTGCATTGTACTATAACTTATTCATATATTACTTACCAATCGTTCGTTCCCTAGTCGCTGAATCGTTCAACAACTAGGCAGCAAAATGTGGCCCACTACTAGCTGCCAAGTCGTCCAACAGTTGAGCGACTAGTCGACGTATCGCTCAACCGTTGGGCCAGTACTTGCTGCCAAGTCGTCCAACGGTTGAGTGACTAGTCGACGTGTCGCTCAACCGTTGGGCCAGTACTTGCTGCCAAATTGTCCAATGGTTGAGCGACTAGACGATTGTATAGAAAGCCAGACTCGGTCCTGTCACTGTTTCTTTTGCCATTTCTCTTGGCAAACAACGAGAGCAGATCAAGAGAGGAGAAAAGGGGAGGGATAGAAGGATAGGGGTAGAAAGTAGGAAGAGGGAGAAGCAGACGAGCTCGAGAGAGGGAGAGAAGGGGAGGAGAGGAGCTCGGGAGAGGGGGATAAGGGAGGAGAGAAGCTCGAGATGTGAAAGAGAAAGACGAAGGAAGCTTGTTGATAAGAAGAGAAGGTCTCCGCGTGAAGGTGATTGTCTTGTTTGTTCTTGTTCTCGATCAAATGTAGGCGTGTAGCTACTTATTGGTTTAGCACGTATTTGGGGAATGTATGTTGAGAAATCACTGGTTGCAATGTTTGAAAATTTTACAGTGATAAATCTGTCATGTCGGAGCCCACAAGATTGAAAGTGCATTACGGTGCTGGTACGGTTCGTGAAGGTCTATACGGTGTTGACCTAAGTGATTTCCAGCAAGTTAGTATGGTACACCCGGACGTGGAGAATGCCCGAATTGGAGATGTCCTACGATGGCTCACCGGAAGCTTCTCCTTGGACCCCGAGGTGTGTAGTGTTGTCGTACATGGCCTTTGGAGTCGGTCTGCCACGCACATTCGGTGGGAGTTGATAAGAGTGATGCACACGGTTGCATGGAAGGGATTTCTGGAAGGCTGCAGGCGCCATGGCTACGAGTGTGTGCTACTCGTGCAACCATGTCTGAAGGGAGTCGTCGGAGGCCCTACCGACGGCTATCGTCGGGTTGGTAGGAGCAGCTCGGGCGCGCAGCACGTGGTTCATGAAGAAGACGTGGTGGCTGATGTTGCGGAGCCAGAAGAGGAGGCGGAGACCGATGTTGTGGAGGTAGAAGAGGAGGCGGTGACCCATGTTGCTGAGGCAAAAGAGGAATATCGCACATCGCACGATCAGCCTAGTGCACAGGCAAATGCAGGGGAGTATGTCGACATCATAGTGCGTCAGATAGAGATCGATGACTCGACAGCTCGGTCGGAGGAGGAAGTATTAGAAGATGATGGTGATGACTCTTCTGAGGAGGACAAAGGTCCCATACCTCAGGAATAGAATAGGATGGACATTGACGGTCTTGCTGTGCACGATGAGCACGAATCACTGTGGGAGTACCATGAGACGGAGGTTCAGCTTCGTGCAATGTTTGCTGACATGGGATCACTGCAGGATGCCATTAAGCTGTGGGCCTTGTCCATGCAGCGGCCATTTTGTGTACTCAAATCCAGCCAGGAGCAGTACACCATGGTCTGCGAATAGGTTGGGTGTCCTTGGCGTGTGCACACACGAAGACCCAAGTACAAGACTCACTGGATTGTCTCTAAGGTGGATGTGCACTCCTGCTTGCTCAGTAGTGTTTTGACGAGGCATCGCAACCTAACGTCCACCTTCATAGCCAATGTGATGTACGGAGAGATAGTGAAGAAGACGGACCTGGAGGCCAAGCACATCATGGTGGCTATCGAGCAGAAATTTAAGTATAAGATTAGCTACACGAAGGCATAGTGTGCTAACAGAAGGCTTTGGAAAGGTGGTTCGGTTCTTTCGAGACGTCTTACGAAAACCTTCCTCATATGCTCTAGGTCATGCAGGACAGGAACCCGGGCACATACATTGCTGTGAAGGACAAGCCATCCAAAAGACCGCCATTAGGTTTTATGGTATTGCAGAGGGCCTTCTTAGCATTCGGTCCCTGCATCGATGCATTCAGACCCATGTTGCTGGTGATCTCAGTGGACGGGACGTTTTTAACTTGGAAATATAAGGGCATGATCCTGACAGTAATTGGTGTTGATGGAAACAATCAAATTCTGCCCTTAGCCATCGCTTTCGTCGAAAGTGAGAATTTCTACAGCTGGTTGTGGTTCTTCCGACATCTGAAAGAGGGAGTAGTTGGGGCATGTCTTGATGTCTGCATAATCCATGATCGCTACCCCGGGATGATGAAGACCATCTGAAAACTTCAGCAAGACCCCGATGAGCCGTTCCCTTGGCCAGACATGAGGAACATATGGTGCATTTGTCATTTGGGGGGCAACTTCTTCTAACAGTTCAGACAGCAACCGTTGATAAAACTGTTCAAGAGGGTTGCTATGCAGAACCAGCAGCGTAAATTTGATGCGTTGTGGGAGATGTTGGATGAGCATGCCAGGAAGTATGTCGTCGAGAGGAACAAACGTCCGCTCATTCCTGGGGCGGCGCTACCAGAACGCTTCACACCACTGCGGGAGCTCGACCCTCCCTATTTGACACGAAGGACCTCGAGGGACATCGGGTGCTTCTCCTATTGGATTGAGGCTGAGCCATTGGAGGAGTGGTCCTTGCTGCATGACACAGATGGTGCAAGGTACGACATAATGACCACTAACCTTGTCGAGGTGCACGACTGGGTTATTAGGGGCCTCCGTTCTCAGCCTCTCATTGCCATCGTGGAAGGCATTACGCGCGGTACTGTCGGATATTCGGGGAAAGGCATGCAAATCTGACACTTCATCTGACCAACCCACATACCTTTGTCTTTGCTTGAAGATTACGGCGTACATGCAGAGCCAAGACCGAGAAGGTTCAGTCGGACATGGTCTTCGTAATGGGCAATACGGAGCATCGATTCGATGTGATCCTTTGAGATAGAGCCAGATTTGGGACGGCTCGGTCTCTTATTACCCACGAGGTATGCCTTGGAGACCGTGTGAATGAACCTAGCTGCACATGCAACAAGCCAAAGCTCCTTCACAAGCTATGCTCTCATGTCCTCGCCGTGTGTGGAACCATCCACATGGACCCATCGAACTTCATGTTGGAGTACTTCATGAAGGAGAGGGTGCAGCAGGCGTGGTGCGGCGAGCTAAGATGCTTTAGGGTTGTGGGAAACTTCGCCACATTGGATATTGCATAGAGGACTTAGATTCCTAATCTAGACCTATTGAGGGGGGGGAGGGTCGTCGGCAGAGTCATCGCATTAGGAACGATATGGATGAGGGGGAAGCCGGAGCGGCGGGTAGACGTTGCGGCCACTGCCGCCAGGAAGGCCATACTGCGAGAACTTGCAAGGCGCTTGCCGACACGTAGGAACATCGACTTGTACTTCAGTATGTTGTAACTTGTACTTCAGTCGGTACTTTGCTTGTTGTAAGCACTGTGAAACTAATTGTATCGTAATTGTGAATTTTAACTTTATTTGAAGTGTCAATCTCTTATCTTAATTGCAATGCACGACGTGACCTCGCTTGGCAGCGCACCACGTGACCACTCTCTGCAAAGTAGGACATGACCCGACGAGTCAGCTTTTCAGGATGACGTGACCTGACGAGTCAGCTTTTCAAGACAACGTGACCCGATGAGGCAGCTTTTTAGGACGATGTGACCCGACAAGTCAGCTTTTCAAGACGACGTGACCCGACGAGGTAGCTTTTCAGGACGACGTGACCCGACGAGTAAGCTTTTAAGGACGACGTGACCCGATGAGTCAGCTTTTTAGGACGACGTGACCCAACGAGTCTCCTCAGGTCCGCTGCCTCGCGAACGCGAATTTCCTTCAATTGAATTACAATTTAGTCGTGTATGCAGTGCCGACTCGGCATATAAGTACTACCCCTTCCACACGGGGTTCTCCTGCTTCCAGAGTTCAACACAATCTCGCTTAGATGGACAAGCACTGGGAGAAGATCCATGAAATGCAAAGGGAGTATGCGGCCCAGGAGGAACAAAGGGAGCGTGCCAGGAGGCCACCTTCTCGCAATGATGCCGCCCTCCGTAGCAGCAACCCTACCACAACATCCTAATCGAGCATTCGCCATAACACCCACCCGAGGGGGAGACGTCGTCTCTCTGTTGGTGCAGGGACAGATGTAAGTTTTTCAAGTCCAAGCACCGGCTAAGCCTAGGCATGCGTTCTTTGGGGTTCTGTGGCTGCTCGATGTTTATTAAGACCGCCGTTGGGACACGAGCATTATCGATGCTTGATGGGGCGAGTAGCGATATGTTCTCCTACCATTTCTCTTTCAAAGTTCACACCAACAACCTCTCCCGTAGTCCCCTGATTCGCTATGTGGCTATCGCAAGTGGATCGACCTAGAGATCCACCCACACGACCAGTGGACTCTCGACTGCGATGAGTGGGATACCAACAGGGACCGCGAGAGGAGGGAGAAGGAGTGCCGCACCAAAGAGCACAACCAGTGTATCCGGTGGGAGACGCGGGACCATCTAAGCGTCTGGCGTAGGGAGGCCTTGAGCTCATGAGGCCTTGAAAAGGGAATTGGTGGCCGAGACCAAGGCGACCGGCGAGGAGTACAACGCTGAGCTCGCAAGGAAGGGCAAATGGCACTGGTCCATGTAGTAGTCCGACCTTCTGCATCTATATGTCCGATGTATTTCTAATTCCCTAAAGGTATGCGTGTACCGTCCTTGGTTCATTAGCCTACTTTTCATGTAACCCCTTGTCGGATCAACTGTCGTGTTGTTATCGTTGCACCATTTCTCCAAAGTTCTCCGCCGTGTATGAAGTTCCTCGCGTATCGCAATATTACTTACTTTCGTACTTACGAATCATTGCTACCTCTATCGTCCTCATAAAATTCTTCAGAAATTTAGCACACTATAACAACATATGACGATCATAAAATATTATTGTGCATCTGACAAATTTCGTACCCTTGAGATTCTATGAAAATCACAAACCACCCTTTTATTTCAAAAAAAATATCATCCTACAACAGGATTTGCTAAATGTAATATCTACAAAATATAACATTTATTCCCACATAATTATTCCAATAGGATTTATTAAATAGTAAAGCTACTACTTAAAATCACCCAGTGGTTGGGTGACTTGATATAAGTCACTGACCCTTTGGCGATTTAATGAAGTCGCTCGACTCTTAAGGCGACTCTAGCGCAGCACTCTGTGGTTGGTATCGTGGCGATCGCCCAATGGTTAAGCGATAGGTATAAGTCGCCCAACGATACGACAACTGCTGATTATTTCTGACAAAAAAGGTAGTGTTATTTCTGTAATTCCGAATAAAAAATAGATTATTAAAAAAATTCTTAATTCTACTTGCTATTCTACTTTATTCTACTCGTTACAGCCCAAATGATGTACTTAATTTTGCATAATTTGACATAATGTACAAAGTTGCAAAAAAAATGTATCTGCAAGATGGTTGGTCGACCAGATCTGATGCTTTGTCAATATCTCTCCTCCGGACGAACTATCAGAGTTTCGCTACCTTTCTTCTCTCCCATTTCTTCTCTCTTTTGTTTTTTTAGAATTAAAATGAGTTTTGAAGGAATTTTTTGAGGATTTTATAGATGGCATCATGTAGCCAGTTCAACTGACGACAAGAAGATCGTTCACTTTACATCGCATGGGTTAATGCAATAGCCGGACCCAAATGACGAGGAGGTCAGCGGTCACTGTCATTATTGAGCCCGACAACAATGATAGCTTTGTAATTTTTGAGGCATTATTTATTTTTGTAATTATCTTTTAAAATAATATATATATATTTTTAAAAAACTCGCGGTAACACGGGTCGCGTTACACCACCCGAAGAAGATAGAGAGGCGGCACCGCCAGCAAGCTATAGCTATAAATGGGCTCCTCGAGCCATCTCCCCTCATTCTATCCACCACTGCCAGCTCGCGCTGGTACCACCCCGAAAGAAGCTGAAATTACAGCCGAGTCCACGGACGGATCCCCAATTCCTCCGCACCACCAAACCGCGAATCCGAGATTCGCCACCGCGATGGGCATCTTCAGCATGCCGGCGCCCAAGGACAGCCTCCTGACGTACCTGCTCTACAACGCGGTGGTTTCGGTCGCCGCGCTGGCCGGCGTGCTGCGCGCGGCGCTGGTGTTCCTCGGCCTCCCCGCGCCGCCGCCGCCGCTGTCCGGGGAGGACGGTGAGGGTGGCGGGGACCAGCTCGCGGCGCTCGCGGTCTCGGCCGCGACGGCGGCGGGGCCAAGCCTGGCAGGGAGGTTCAGGAGTAGATTCCGCCCGGCGCGCTTCGGCCGGAGGCGCGCCGCCGCGGACTGCCGCGTCTGCCTGGTGAGGTTCGAGCCGGAGGCCGTGGTGAACCGCCTCCCCTGCGGCCACCTCTTCCACCGCGCCTGCCTCGAGACCTGGCTCGACTACGACCACGCCACGTGCCCGCTCTGCCGCTCCCGCGTCCTCCCGGCCGCCGACGATTCGCCGCCGCCGCCGCCGACGACCCCCGTTTGGCCTTGATTCAGAAAGATTCGTTGTTGCTCGTCGCTCCGGCTATGTGCCAGCTCCGTGTGGCCTTCCGTGTGCGCCTAGGAATTAGAGTGTTTCTTTTTTTACGCTCATTTTTTGTTTCCTTTTTTTACTTTCGTTTTTTGTACGCTTTGCTCTATCGGCTGTCGCTGTACCGTGTAGATATTCGCAGCAGAGAGTGCTCCTACGGGTGTAGCACTTTGTGACTTCGTGTACAGGCTTTTGGAAAAAGAAAAACAATGGGAAAGATAATAATTAAACCCCAAAACAACCTGAGCTGCTTGATGATTCTGTTCTTGCATGTCCCTAAATTTTGCCCTGCGATGTTTTTTTGTCGACGTAAAATACTCGAATCCTAGCTTATTACTAATTGCATAGATGCTCCACGTTCCCAGGTATACCGTCGTGTTCGTTCTAATTGCAGGAATCGGTAGTTAACGGTAAGTACTTAGCAGTAGCACTAGTATATGTTCGAATCGAACAGTTCAATCAGATCAACAAATTGTTTGTGTATCTCCAAAGAAATGGCATGCATGGGAATCTTCTCCAATCATCCAGCGGAGGGTTGGTTTGGTTGGTTATGTTGGGAAACTATGGACTCGGCCCATCAGTAGGTCTATAGGTGGGTGTTATATCCAAAATCTTAGTAGGGTCTGTAGTCTATAAATAAAGGGTGCTAGTCATTGTAAAAGGTTGATTACTTAAAGAAAGAATAAAGAAAAAAATATCCCCTATATATTTGTCTCTCTGTGTGTTCAATCTACTATTTGTTCTTGCATTGTTCTAAGCGATTCTAAGCTTGTCTACAAGGTGATCACTCGGACTAGACTCGCCAGCGATGGTTCTTCAACACGTTATCAGTACAATCGACTCCAGCCTACTTCTAGGCCTCCTTTACTTGGAACGAAAGGTAACCGTCGTAGCACGACACTCGTAGATTGAATCATTTTTCTAGATCGTTTTCAATTCCGCAAATTTGGCTTTCTAGATTATTTTTCTACGGTGCAAATCCGCTCTAATCTACCGCGAGTCGACTTGAAGTCGCCAGCCAAGTTGATCGGTGGATTGTATGAAAGGGTAGATGATGATTGTACCGTAGATTGGATGATCGTGAGCATTACCTTCAATATAACCATGCACTGTGAAGCGATCTCGATCGGGAAGATCGGATCTGGAGCACGATGAATTGACACATATAACTCGGTCATGAATGCATAATCTAGTGAGTTGATCTCAACTAATTACAATGGATCGATCTTTTCACTGGATAGCAAACCGAGTACATGGTTCTTCATCTGTCTTGGATGCATAATCTAGTTTCAACCTGCAATCAATAAATTGCTAATTAAGACTGAGATTGGGATTACACAAGTGCATCGCCGGCCATGGTCGCCGAAGCTCTATCCACGGGTGCATGTGCGCCTACTGTCGCGCCCGTTGTCGTGACGTCGATGCCGCTTGCCACACGTCGTGCCGAATGCGACCGTAGCTTGATCGACCACCGCCTTCTTGGCCCCGCGACGCGGCCGTCTTTCACATCGCACTCGCGTCCCCATCGACCCCGCATGGTCACACTGTATCTCGTAAACCCAACGCCGCCTTCGCGCCGCCGAGCGTCTCCATGGCACTTGTGCCGCCGGCTCTAACGACATTTGCATGGCGAGCCGTCGGCGCCCAAAGAAGCTTCATAAAGCCGCCGCTTCGTCGCGCCTAAAACCGACCACGCTTCGCCATGCCCGAACGCACCGCGCTTGCCATGCTTTCGTCGCCATTGCCTTTCGCCATAACCGCTTCTGCTGCGCCTTGCCGCCACGCCTTCACGCAGCCCAACACGCGCGCGACCCGATGAGCTACCGACCTCGCGCCATACGCCATCGCCGCGCGTTCTTGTGATCATAAAGCCCGAACCTCATTGCCGCGCCTTCCCTGTGGCCATTGCATATGCGCGCCCGCATGAAGCCTCGCCGCAGCTCCGTCGGTCTTCCATGACGAAAGCATCATTTCGTCTTACTGGTAGCGCCGTCGTGGCCGCATGAAGCAAATCGCCGCCATGGCCTTTCTATGCTGCGCCATTGGTGCGTGTATAAGCTCGCATATACCGCCGCCTTGCATGGGCGTCTTTGATTGCCGTCGCCCCCTTAGCAAAGGAGCTAGAGAAACCCAAGCTCCTGGTCATGAAGCCGGCGGGGCAGGCCAGATAGCATAATGGCCAGGCCGGCCCATAAAATTCCTACGAAAAGAAAAAATCGGGAGAGAAAATCCCGAGAAGAAAATAAAAATAGGAAAGAAAAGGAAAATCCCATATATTGTTTTGCAAAAAGGCCACCGGTTTTTTCTGAAATTACGAAAAAAAATTCAGAACTGAAAATTTGCAAATAAACCCTCAAAGTTCTGAAAATTACGAGAAAATATTTCGGGAAAAAAATTCTTGCAGAATAACCCCTAAGAAATTGAAAAATTGCACATAAAATTCCCAGAATTGAAATTTAGCGGTTCAACCCCCTGAAAATTGCATAATTCACCGAAAATTCATATTCCAATAGAAAAGGGCATTCAATTTTTGAAATCATTTTTGAGCATTTGTAGCATGTTTAACTCTGTTGTTATTATTTTTATGCAATTTATTTATTGTATTTGTTGTTTTGATTATCTGTGATTGTTTATATTACTTTTAATCACTAAAAATAACAGTAAATCATGAAAAATGCATAGAAAAATACGTGAGTTCGAAGAGCATTATGAGAATTTTGCAACCATTTTATGCAAATTACGAGCAGTAATCTTATGAACTATTTGCATGAAATATGTAGATGACTGTCATCACGAACCGAGAGTTCGAAGAGCTGGCCCAGCATGACCAGAAGTTGTACAGAATTTGTATCAGTCTTCAATTTTGTGGTACAGTAATCACGGATGAGCAGAAGATTGAGAAAACTCTCTTTACCTTTCACCCGAATGTGGTGTAATCCGCACGCAACTATCGTTAAGACGGCTACAAGGAGTATGTCGAATTGATTGACACCATGCTAGTTGCGGAAGCTCAAGATGATGTTCTAAGGAAGAATTACATCTCACAGCCATCTAGTAGCAATATTGGCCATGAAGCCAACGCTAGTAGCTACAAGGTGATGAAGTCTCTCACAAAGAAGAAGGGCAAGATGGATAAGATCGTGGATCACACGTTATTAATGCTTCTCAGTCTAAAAAGAAGGGCAAAGGACAGCATGAGGCATGCCTTGCCATTGCAGGCACAGAGCATCCACACCCATTAGTCGCACTCATGGATGTGGACAGCCCACTATCAGCCCCCATCACCCCTCCCTTGGACATCGCAGCGGCCACAGCCGTAGTTGACCAAGGGCAGAAGATCACCATGGAGCAGATTCAGGCAGAAGTTTCTACATACTTCGCTGATTCGATCTAGTGCACGCATTACACTTAGATCTTTTTACCATGATCTGCAGTTAGTGGTTGTCATAGAATTTTGAATTATTTTATTCTTTGAATAATGGTTGTAAGCTATAGGAGTGCAAAGCATTAAATTCTTATGATGAGCCCTGCCAGGCTTAATTTTCCCATGTTTATAATAGCAATTTATGTTCTGATATTTTAAGTATTAGAACGCGTGTGGTGCCCTATGGAGGAAGTGTGCTTAGCGGATAGCGGCACAACGAATACCACATTGAGAGAGACAAAATTCTTTCAATCGATCAGCTAGAATGTTGGTAGTCTTACGACAATCGCGGGCAGCGATACTTGTATAATAGGCTCAGGAAGGGCCACAATTATACTCCTGATGGGCATAATTTTGGTCATTAAAGAAGTCTTGTTGTACCCAGAATCGACTAGAACTCTCAAGGATATTCGCACTAACGGTTTCCACGTAGAGACTGAAGAAGAGTATGGTAAGAAATACCTTCTCATTACAAAGCGTGAAGAAAGTGGAAAAGTGTATTAGAATGAATTCCTTCATATGAAACTGGGCTATACTACACTAATATTAAGGCACTTGCAGCCTATACTGCACTTAAAACCGTATTTAGAAGCTCTAAACTTTTCTATCTCTGACATGATAGATTATGCCACTCAGATCTTAGGATGATGAGAAATATAACTAACAATTCACAGGGACATAATACCGATGTAAATAATTTTTCGAATCAGGAAGATTTTTTGTGCTCCGTATGTGCCACCGGAAAATTAATTACTAGACCTTCTGCTCTGAAAGCAAAGGATGAAGTCCCTGTATTCCTAGACCGTATCCAGGGAGACTTTTGCGGTCCTATACAGCCCCTGTCAGGGCTATTTAGGTATTTTATGGTGCTCATCGATGCTTCCTCGAAATAGTTGCATGTATGTTTATTGTCTACGAGAAACTATGATTTTGCAAAGATAATCTCGCAGATAATTAAAATTGAATTTTTTTCCCAGATCATCATGTGAAGTCCATCAGAATGGATAACGCCGGAGAATTTACTTCAAAGGCATTTGATGATTATTGCATGAAAATAGGAATTAAAATTGAGCATTTCGTACCACATGTCCACACCCAGAATGGACTAGCAGATTTTACAGAATTGTAATTTATCAACTACATGTTGGGGACACGTCATCCTACACGTAGCAACTCTCATTAATTTTAGACCAACGGCATATAACATCCATTCACCTATGCAACTAGCGCAAGGGTCAACACCGAAAATTTCTCATCTTCGTAGATTTGGTTGCAAGGTTTATGCACCTATACCGCCACCATAGCGAACTGTAATGGGTCCTCTCCAAAAATCTGGGATGTACGTTGGTTATGAGACATCATCCATAATCAGGTGTTTGGACCCTATGACTGGAGATTTGAATACCGCACGCTTCGCTGATAGCATATTTGATGAGGATAGTTTTCCATCATTAAGGGAAGGAAATCAACCCCTTGATGAAAAAAATATCGGGAAATAACGCGGCAAGCCACGAGAATCCATACACATGACCCGCACACTAGTGAAGCAAATAATTGAAGTCCAGAAGACAAGAGAAGTCCAGAAGATAATTGAAGTAAAGAAGATAATTGATTTGCAAGCATTAACGAATCAACTCTCTGACCACTTTAGTGATTTGAAGAGCGTGACCAAGTCGCATGTGCCTACATGCAATACACCGGAGAGGGTTGAAATACCAATGAAGGTATCCCTAATCCTGTCCTAAGGCCTCAAAAAGACGAGAACTCCGACCCCTCAAATCCGAAGTAACCGAGGACGCCTGGTAAAAAAGGATAAGAATGACTTGACATAGCCGACTACTGAAGTTCTCCAGAACCAGAAGGGGATCCAGTTGAGACCTGGTACCAGTATGGAACCTTCAAGAAAGGCATACCAGATTTGAACATTCCCACGGAGGGACATACCGGCATGGATGTGTGTGCACACATCGGAGCTAGAAAAATAAATGGACTTGCCCCGTAATTGGAAGCAGCGATGAGCAAATGGAAGCATTAGAAGAATCACCCTATGAAGAAATAGCTATAAACTTTGTGACCACGAGAGAATCTATGAATAAGACAACAGCCAATATCGACATTTACTTTACAAAGGAAATTGTCACAGCCATTGATCTTGATCCAGAGCTTGCATTGCTCGCTGAATATATGAGAAGATTGGAAGAATGCAATAAAAACATAATTATTGTCTCTAAATAAAAGAGATGTGTTTGGGCATGTAAACTACATGCCTCCCTATGTGTACCCCGTAGGGCATAAGTGGGTATTTATTCGAAAGAGAAATGGAAAGAAGCAAGGCTCGTTGTACAAGTTTTCACTTAACATCTAGGAGTTAATTATGAAGAAACCTAATCTCAATGGCAGTGAACTTGAATTTAGAAATGAAATTGATGGATGTGATAACTGCATACCTTTATAGAAATTTGGATTCGGACATTTATATGAAGATACCTGAATGTATCCCTGTGCCGAACCAAAACAGAGCAAATAAAAATCTGTACCATGTGATATTCATAAAGTCACTGTACGGACTTAAGCAATCAAGCAGGATATGGTATGATAGCTTGAAGGGACTTTTTATGCAAGAAAGGCTACACGAACAATGATAATTGTCCTTGTGTATTTATACGACGATCCTATGTTGGATTTTGTATAATCTCAGAGTATGAAGATAATCTGAATATCACCGGAACCCTGGAAGGTATTAAGAAAGCAAACTCTTACCTGGAATCGGAGTTCGAAATGAAAGATCTGAGTAATACCTAGGCTTGCAGCTTGAGCATGCCCCTGAAGAGATATTACTGCATACGTCAACCTATACTCAAAAGGTGTTAGAAAGGTTCAGCTTTGAAAAGGCATACTCTTCGAAAGTGTCATTGGTCGGGAGATCCTTGCAGCAAGACAAGGATCCGTATAGACCTAAAGAAGAGGGGGGGGGGGCGAGTCCTGGGATCATAATTCCCATACTTAAGTGTAATAGGAACACTCATTTATTTAGCAAACTGTACTAGACCGGACATTACATTTGTCGTAAACCTATTAGCAAGGTATAGTGTAGAACCTACCAAAAGGCATTAGCAGGGAATAAATGACATCTTTCGATACCTCTAAGGAAGTAAAGATCTTAATCTGTTCTCTGATAATGACTATCAGAATACAGGCAATTTTAATGGGACCATATCTGACTAAGTTGCAAACAAGCTATGTATTCCTATGTGGTGGAACTGTAATTTCATAGAAATCATTTAAGCAAAGTCTTGTATCAACTTCGACGAACTACTCAGAAATCATAGCACTGTACGAGGCCTTACGTGAATGTGTTTGGCTTCGGCGGATGATTCACCACATCCAACAGTCGTGTGGATTGAATATTGCCAAACCCCCACTATTGTCTATGAAGATAATGCAGCTTGTATTGAACAAGTGCAGATGAGTTATGTAAAAAGTCATCTCACAAAGTATATTAACTTCAAGTTCTTCTATGCTCTTGAATTGCAAAGATGGACGAAATTAAAGTACTGCATACTAAGTCATGTGAAAATCTTGCAGATTTATTCACTAAGTTACTTCCAGCATCTAGCTTTGAAAAGTGCATAGGTGGAATTAGAATGATGAGACTTAGAGAAGTGCAGAATTCAGGGGGAGAATCTTCACGAACTTATTATTGAAACTTGATCACGAAGATCGAGTACCCAAATAATAAATCCTGGAGATTAAATAAAATTGGGTGGATTGTACTCTTTTTCTCTTGACGAGTTTTCCTGAAGTTTCTCGGTTATGGTTTTTAACGAGGCAATTCATGCAACGTAGAAGAACATGTATCATGTACTCTTTCTCTAAATTTTTTCCACTGGGTTTTTATAAAGTTTTGATGAGGCATAAATATGTGAAGATGGGTACCCAAGGGGGAGTGGACACTCTATCCAAAACCCTAGTAGAGTCTGTAGCCTATAAATAGGTAGTGCTAGTTATTGTAAAAGGCTGATCGCTTGAAGAAGGAATAAAGAAGAAGAATACCCCCTACACTTTTGTCTCTCTGTGTGTTCAATCTACTATTTATTTTTGCATTGTTCTAAACGATTATACATTTATCTACAAGATGATCGTTCGAATTAAACTCTTCAACGACGATTCCTCAACAGGTTAAATTCTTTTCGGGGTGGCGTTTCAGGTATCCCCGGAGCATGTACGCACCTCGGCGAGGGAGGGGGACAAGGCGCTGAAAGGCACGGCAAGGGAAGCGGTTGTTTATGCGCGCGGGTCACATGGATACGTGCTTATCTACGTGGCCCCACTCGCTGTTCCGCATCGCCGACGGCACATGCCTGCCAATCTTATTCTGCGCCCCCCTCAGCCTCTTCTCGTCACAACCATGTACCCAAAGGCGCCTTTTTTGTTCGACAGCATTAGCAATATCAAACGTCAACTATTTGCAAATCAAACTAAGCGGTATCGAGAATTCAAGAAGGCAATGTAGTAAAAAACGCATGACCCGTATGCAATGGAATGTCAAAGGAGGTCGTCAGGTCGATACATAATGCTAGTGGTCTAGTACTACACTACACAAGGTTTGCATGGGTGCTTTAGATGGAGGAATGCCATCGGATTCTTTGGAGATTAAGTATATAGCTTGCTTGCTTGCTTGGTTGCATGCATCAGGGGCCGTTTTTTTTTTTGTTGCCTCGTGCGTGAAGATCGCTTTGGTCTTTGGATGACTTGTGTCCAAGTGCGGACCGTCCCATGTAGCAAGGTCGTACTGATCGGAACATCGAGTCTGACTCTAATTTCTCTCACGGTCTCATGCCTTCTCCTCCACCTCCTAACCTTAGAGTGAGTTGCGACGGACCCAGGGTGCGCGCGGCGGCCGGCGGGCGATGACTAGAGTGGCAAGTCGATGAGGTGAGGCGCCGATGCTATGGCAGCCAAGGCTAGCAGGGCATAGGACGGTAGGAGGCAGCCGAGAGTAGACGGCGTAGGCCACAACAACGACTAGTGAAGGAGCCGAGTAGGTGTGGATTACGTTCAGTAGAATCTCTCTTGGTGTGGTTCGGTGGTTCGTGTCTAATTTGCCTGTTTCATTAACTCGTTCTTGATTTATGTGCTATAGTCTTAAAATATAGGTAATGCAGACTATCTAAATGATGATATGCCAAATTGCCATTGCGCCAAGTGTGCATGTGTGATAATTGGTCACATAAAATAATCAGTAATCACTACAAGTAGAAACTAACTATTTGTATATGGCTTAGAAGATGTTAACCACATAGGGAATAGCGAGTGGTGGGCGGCGGAGCAGAGATGTGGAACAACTACGGGTGCAGAGATGCGGAATTGGGGGCACGACGTCCAGCAAGACGGTGATGAGTCTTATAGTTCAAAGACGGCTTAGGGCTTGATATGTCCTCGTTAAGATTTAGTCCTGAGTAGGGCCAGCAATGGCCGTTGTCAAACCAAGTTTGCAAGCTTGTTGCGACGTCGAATTCAGGCGTCTCCAGCGTTGGCTGGTCGCACTGCATGCTGGAAGTGATAAGTATGGCAGGCATCTCAAGGAAGCAAAAAGGCTTTTTTGCAGACAGAATTTTAGCCGCTGTGTTTGTGAGCTGCAAAGCTTCATTTGTTCACGTGTGTTCCATGTGTGCAATCGAAATTTGTGAACAGTGAAGGAACAAATACAACGAATTCGCATTAACAAAATGCTTAAGTAGAAAGCATTAATTACTGTAGTGTTGATGTGTACGTTCCACGGGAAATAGAACAGATGATATTGCCGACCTGCTGTCTCACGTCGCTGCACCATCTGGATCCATATGTTCATCGTGTGTGCAACTTGCGGCTGTGCTTGTTCAAATGCAACAAACAGAATGGATTCAGATATATATGCTGAGTTCAGCGGAACGAAGAAAAAATGGGTTCCCCATGCTTGCCTTAGCTGTTTGAGGACTTCCAGACGTCGGCTAGTCTGAACATCTCCTAACACAGGTAACAAGTAGCTGTATCAATTGATCCATCTTCCATGCAAACTACTTGTTGCTCTCGCCAGTTAGAAATGTTCAGTGACAAATATTCCTGCGGGCTTTTGCCATTCGACTCCCAAAGATTCAGATACTGAACATTAGTACATCGACTTGGGTAGTTAGAATGGTCATCTATTTCTGTTTGATTCTTTGTGTTTGGCTGCAGGTCATAGGACATGTGAAAAGGACGACTCAGACCACTGTGCGCATACTAGTAAAAATGCGGAAAAAAGATCACCATGACAACGCTCCAGCAACGTCAACCTCGGCGAGAGAATCTGGCATGCATGTCTAGTTCAGGAGAAAAAACAGTCCAATGCACTGCTGAAACATGCAGAAAAGAACAATATAAAGAGGATAAGACACAAGCTGCAGAAGCTCTTCCAATCAGGTCCGTGGCCTGTTCTCGACGGTTTGGTCCTCTTTGAGATAAGTATGTCGTACATCAGAGCAGTGTACACGTATAGCTTTAGTCCAAGGCTGTTTCAGATTCCAAACGTCAGCTAGTTAGTCTGAATATTACAAACAGACGAACAAGTGGTCGTATATCAAATTAATCCATGCAAACTTCACCAACCTGACAGACAGAAACGTTCAGTGATTCACAATTTTTCATTTTGGATTTTGTTTTACAGTTGGATTCCCTGACAGAGATACAGGATAACAGATAGTTGAGCAGGCATTACATGTAGCTTCAGGTAAAAGATAGGACAGGTGAAAAAGATGACTCAGATTTCAGACTTGTGCTCGGAGAAAAATGATCGTGACGACACAGCACTCCGCCATGATTTTCTCAGTGAGAATCTGGCATGTCTGATTCAGGAGATACTCGAATCCAGTAGTGAGATATGTAGAAGACAATGTACAGTGTAGAGGATACTGAAGTTGAAAAGGCGTACATATCAGTGTCATCTTCCAGTCATATTGTTTGCCCTTCTTTCGGGTTTCGACGAAGCCAAGGAGTGACCTTCCCCTTGTCCGATCCTGACTAGAACATCTTCAACCCATGCTTTGGTATTTTTGAGGTAGCAGTAGGGGTACACTGTGCATATGTTAGCTCTGTCAAAACGATGAGTTCTGAAAGAAAAATCATGCGTCATGTAATCCGATGTCTTCTCAAAATCAACTTCAACTCTCAAAACGATGAGTTCCATAGTTTTAGATTTCGTAGCAGTTTTTTTTTGTTGTTGAAAGAACGGTTAGGTAGCAGTTGTTTGTATTTTCTCGATGCTCTCTCTGTTTTTGCTTTCGGTTTGGTAGGTTCCTTAATTTCTGTTGCTATGTACAATGGATTTATGTCAGCCGTCTATAGTTACTGCCATGTAGGATTTTTGCTGGCGTGGATGAAAGAGAATGAAGAGAGAGAAAAATGATGTCTACAATCCTGTAGTCGACTGTATCACGAGAAACAAGAAAAGCATTAAATGATTATGTGTTCTATAAAGACAACTAAAAAGACAGCAGCTGTCTGTACCATTGTATGAGCTGTCTTTATTATTGTCTACAGGTGACATAGAAAGTTGCTATAGACAGCAGCTGTCTATACCATTGTACATGCTCTTATAGAACGGTGGTGTTTCCCCTCTTCTCTTTGAATGAAACGACAAGTAAGTCTTTTGCGTGATCTTAAGAAAACTAACCTCAATCTTTTTTTTACCTATCCAGGGCTGAGTTGGGCTCTAACTTCATCGTTTTTTGCTAGGGAACTTTATCGTTCCTCCATATGTTCGCCCTACTATGGGTCGTGTAGTCCTAGACCCCTTGGGCCTCTAGGGGTGCGGTACCTCCTCACATTTTTAAAAAAAACTAAAATCTTGCTTTCGGTGTCCTTGCATTCTCGTTAAAATCAGAAAAATATTGTTTGATATGATTTTGTCACATATGATAATACCCCCTTGTAACGTCCCCAAAAATCCCTAAGTTGGTTTAGTTGAGCATCTTATGATCATGTGTGTAATTTTAGAACAATTTTAAACTTTTGTTGTTGTCATAAAGTTCATGTAGAAATTAAACTTTTTACTTGATTGAAAGCTTCCAATTGAATCCAGAAAATTGTGTGTATGAAAGTTTCTGAAAATAATTTATTCAAATACTAGATTATGTATCCTGAATTAATATGAATTTTACCAAATTTTAGAAGTCAAACTGACCTCATCAAAATCCAAACCAGATAAACGCTTGGTCAATTATGTTGCTTTTTATCAAAACAAATCCAAACTCCATTCTTATTCTCCTCCTAGCCGAATCAACCAAACCTCACCACTGTTTATTCGATTTTTTTTGCCCAACCGAGAGCCATTCATCCCACTGCCAATCCCCCCCCCCGAACCTTTTTCCCACTCACGGCCATCTTCTTCCTCTAGAACTCACCTCCATTTCTTCTCCCTCCTTGAGCTCATCTCCCACACTTCTCTCCTCCAAATCTCATCCAAAATGGAGAATCAAACCCTACATATGGTACAATTGCATTCACAATCAAATAAGCTTCTCCTTCATCCAAGAATTTTTAGCATGCACAACCATTAGTTTCTCCCTACTGCCATTCCTTTTCCCAAAACACAAAACAAGAGTTCTAGCTATTTCCATACAACATCTCTCCTTCCAATCTCCATAAAAAACACAAAATCATGTCATGCATGTTATACCATTGCGATCGTCATCACAAGAGCGACCCATTTTCGCAATTAGTTCATACATGCATGTTGGTTTGAGAGTTTTTCAGAAGTGGGGAGGGAAAGGCAGCACTGTACAGCTTTGTCAGTGATCTAGAACCGTTCTTACGTATGATTGTTTGATTCGGAGGCTCTCCTAAATAAGATTCACGCAGAAAATGACACAGGAATTTTATACAGGTTCGAGCCTTCTCCGGAGAGAATAACAACCCTACTATTGTGTGGTTATATTGAGTATGCTGGTTACAGATCAAGAGAAAGACTAAGGTCTAATGTCTTTTGCTCCTGATCGCGTCTGCTGTTGTTCTCTCCTCCTCTGCCTTCTGACTTCAACCTTATATAACGTATGAAGAGGTGGAAGTTGCTCCAGATGAAGAGACGTCTCAACGTTCCAATTGATGAACCGCTAGATGGAAGTTGTCGCCAGGGATATGGCACCCCCACGTTGCTAGTCAGTTGTTGTCAGAGACAGAAGTAATTGATACGGTTACTCATAGAGAGTAACATCGTATATTAAGTATCCCATGTGTTAAGCATGGAGCATAATATTCTCTAATTGATTAGGCCTACAAGTCAGCAAGCCTTATCAATTACAGGGTTGTTGAAGCCAGGCTGATTGAAGCCAACCGAGTCATGGAAGATCTTACGACTGCTCGATAGGCGTAGGAAGGCTTACGACTATACCATGATCGTAGGAATACTTATGACCATAGAGTGGTTTACGACCAGACAGCTTAACCTCTCCCTTATAAACATTAAGGGGTATACTTAAGACTAATATAGAGATATTAATATCTATAATAAGAAATGCAGATAAATAAATAAATGAGGATTATTAGATCCTCGTCATCTAGCCCCCCAGTTTCAAGTGAAAATAACTTACATAGAAAAGGGAGTCGTAGAAAATCTTACGACCACAAAGTAGTCGTAGGAGATCTTATGACCACAAAGTATTTGTAGAAGGTCTTACGACCTCATGATAGTCGTAGAAAAGCTTACGATTATACCATGGTCGTAGAATGGTGGTCAGGAGTAAAAGCTTTTCCGACTGGTATTTCATTTGACCAAAAATAGACTTGGTCAAGAAGGTAATTTCACTTGAGGTGTGAAGACAGACTCGGTTTTCTCGAACTAGCAAATTAAAGAATCTTAATCGACTCTCACAAACATGTCCGTTGGAGTGGTTCCCGAAGAGGTGGCAACTGTTGAGTTCCTATGATCTTTTACTCAATCGTGTGGTTATAAAAAGGCACCGTAAGCGCAGCTTAGAGCTTTTATTTTTTCCCCATTTGCTTGCACTGTTCATCGAGCTATTGCGCTCTCCGTCGCCAACCAAATCGCCTCCTTCCTCAAAGCTTTTCTAAATCCAATTCAACCTCACCTAGAGAAAATGAACGAAGCTGCTTCTAAGTGGGCAAAATCGGAGATGGTTTCATCCAAGATAAAAGCTTTGGTTGTTGCTGAGAAGATTCCGAAGAGAGAATTCGTGAAGTGGATTGAAGCTGCCGAGCAACATTGGCCATCGGGGGAGATTGGTCAGATCCCTGTTTTTAAGGCACACTGCGAGTGTGGCCTTCGGCTGCCCACTCATCCCTTCCTTACACTCGTACTTGAGCACTTTGGGGTGGAGTTGGCGAACCTTTTTCTCAATTCCATCATAATGTTGAGTGTGTTTGTGTACTTGTGCGAAGCTTACCTTGGAATCCTTCCAGACCTAGAGCTATTCCAATAATACTATGGAATGAGCAGACAGTCTGGAGTCACCGGGAGCTGTGGTCTGAAGCTCCACGATGGGAAGTCCAAGGAGTGCATTCAGATATTCACCTGGTCATCGTGGCCGGGGTGGAAGAAGAAGTGGTTATACTGGGAGACGACTAATGAAGACAGCCTTTCATTCGTAGGGAAGACTGCCGAGAAGATTTCTTCTTGGGATTCGACTCCCAAGGATCTTGGCCAGATAGTCCCCTACATTCAAGCCATCAAAGACTTGAAGGAAGAGAAGCTTACTAGATGGCACGTGGTGAAAGATTTCATCATGCGCCGTATTAGCCCTTTGAAGAAATGAGCACATCCCATGTGGATGTACTCGGGGGCTAATGATTCGACCAAAGATTATGGGAAAAGTAAGTAACCTTTCAACTTAGCTTTCTTTTAATTAATTTCAAGCCTAACCACTGAGTGTTCTATCTTCTTGCGCAGATCTCCCTCAAACAGAGATTGACGCCCGAGTCAAGCTCGTTTGCGAGAAAGCTCCGCCACCTGATGCGGTGGCTCCTTGAATCCTTGCGGCCGTATCCGCCAAGGGGAAGGAGAAACTCCTAAAGGTAATCAAGAATGGATTCCTTCCTTGGGCCCTCGTAGTCATAAAATGTCTTACGACCACAAATTAAAGTTTCTTTTTCTGACCTTTGCAGAAAGTAGGCATGGAAAAACGTCAGGACGACCAAGAGGTCAGACTGATGGTTATTGGCACGGAAGTGGAGCAAGTGAATGCTCCTCCGGCCAAAAAGCGTCAACTTGAAAAGATCGTTGACAAGCAAGAGGTAGACTCAAGTTTCGATTCGACTAGGCCCTTTACGAAATTCCTTACAGATATTGTTGTTGCAAAGAAGACCAAGGTGATCGAAGCGATTGAAGCCTGTAAGCACAAAGCCCCCAAGACCAAGGTGCCATTTTACTATGACGACAAGACTTTTTCAGTCTCGGCTTCTCACGACTTTGTTTAGTGACTAGAAAAGGAGAACTGAAAAAGCTTTGTATCTTTTGTGAAGGATACCGCTGCGTCGGTAGAGCTTATGGTCGAGGGAGGTGTTGCTTCTGAGGTGGTCGAGATAGGTCTTGACCATCCGGCGAGTCAGGGGGATCAAGGAGCGGTAGCTCTCGCTCAAGACCCATGACCAGACGTGGTCGTGGTAGACTCCATTCTTCTACTCGAATTTTGACCAGACGTAATCGAAGAGAAGAAGTCGAAGAAATCTTCTTAGGGAAGGTTTCTTCTGGATTCAAAATCAAGTCTATGAACGAAGGTATGTAAAAAGACAAAAAGTATAAGAACAGCATTTACCTTTTGCTTTCTACAAATTTGACATATTTTCCTTTCTATGATTTTAGCCCGACTCCTCCAGCCCCCTAGGGTGCCCCCCTCGAAAAGCCTATCGCCACTTCTTCTGCAGTCGAAGAGACAACAAATGTTTCTCCTGCAGTCAAATAGAGGACAACGGAGGCGGTCGAGGTATCGACCCCTACCCCTATAGTGGAAGAAATCGTTGCCGCTGAGGCTACTACGACCACTGAGATGGTCATGGCAGCAGGTGCGGAGATGGTTAACAAAGCGGTGAAAGCACCTAATAGAGGTGGTGATATAGCCTCCGACCACCGTGCCGGGAAGTAAGTCGTCGAAGACATTCCTCCCGGTCCTCAAGGAGAAGGTACCATTACCAAAGAAGAAGAAGAAGAGTACCTCAACTTCTTCTCTGAGTTCTTTGGACCTGCTTCCATTGTGGCGTCTTCTGCATTTAGGTGTCGTAACCGAGTTCCTCACCCTAAGGATATTCCTAACAGAGAGAATATTTTCGATGACGAACGTCTGGAAAAGGTGTGGTGGAACCGAATTGAGGAGATCGATGAATTGAAGGATCCCACAAGAGTATTCTCCATGTTTTCTTGAACAACTATAAATGTAAGCACCTGATGCCAAATAATTACATATGTGATTTATTTCTCGCTTCTCATTGTCTTTCTTTATGCAGAAAGTTTTGGAACAAATTGTCACTGTTGGTGAATACATCTGACAACTTGTACAGCTACGACAACAAAAAGCTGAACTCTGCGAGCAGAAAGAGAAATGGTAAGCAACTGTCATTCGTAATCGTTTTTTACTCGACTACTTGTGTAGTTCTCATGTCTATATTTATCTTTGGCAGATTTAAGAGTGACGAAAAATCCCTGATTGACGCATTCGACCACAAGAAGGCCGAGACGGAGAAGCTAAGGGATGAAAATCTCAACCTGATGAAGAAACTTCAAGAGTCTAACTCTGCAACTCTTGATCTGCAGAGTGAGATAAACAGTAAGTTCTGAACTTAAGACTACTTATGATAATGATCTTCTGTTCTTTCTCTAACTCTTGTTTCTTTCCAAAAAAAAGAGGTCGAAATGGGTAAGCTATGAACCGAGGTTAATGAAAAGGCCTTAGTTGTTCACGAGCTATCCCGTATCGCCAAAGAAAAAGGCCAGAAAATTAAGTCGTTGGAAGAGCAATCTGCCAAGAAAGATGCTTCCCACGACAACGAAGTTAAACCACTTGATACTCGACTAGCAAGTAAGTAGCTCTTTACCCATGACCAGTGTTGCTTACGAGTTGTTTAGGGATATGCTTCTGACTGGTTGTACGCTATTTCAGAGCAAGTAGTCAAAATTAAACGACTCCACGAAGCTTTGACTCGTAGCCAGGAGGAGATGAAGTAGATGAAGATCAACCTTCAAGACAACATATCCCTCCTGAACAATGTACTCGGGGGACTTGGTGCTAAGGAGGTGACTCCTTCTAAGGACACCATGGTCGCCCATACGAGTGCCATTGGAGAGCAAGTCAGAGTTATAGAGGAGCTAATAGCTACTCTGAAGGCCAACCAGGCTGACTCGATAAGAGAAGCGGTTGAAGGTGCAGTAGGTTATGCCTTGGCAAAACTTAAGGCACACGACCATAATCTCTATCTTCAACCAATCGAGGACGACTTCGACTGCTCAGAAGCAGAAGCAACTCGTCTGATCGAAGATGTGAAGCCAGTCAGCCAGAAGGTCATGGAGAAGATGGACATTGGATCTCCCTCATCAGAGTAGATTGTAATAGGAAAACTTGTAAAGACAAATTTTTTGGTTATGAATATACATACCTGCTTTTTCCTACAAATTATCTTGTCGAGTAGTTAGTAACTCATAAGATAATAAATAGAAAAAGGAAATTGAATTTAAGACTAAGAATTGAAGTCATATTAATGGCTTTATCTTAGCCCCCGACTATTTGCTTAGTTTGTATAGATAAACTAAGTAAATAGTGTATAAAAGGGTTTTCTTAAAAAATAGAGGTTTGGCTAACTTATAGTGCTTGGATCACGATTATCATACACTGGTCGTAAGAGTAGGAAGAGTCGACACTAGGAAGTTCCTTCTAGTGGGCAGGACGATGTGTAGAAAGGAAAGACTTCGACTAGGTGACGTTACCCTCTCCGACCAGAGTAATCAAATCAAGAGCGGAAACTTGAGTTAGACAAACGTCTGGAGTACCTTTTAAAATTCATTCGACCTTTTCCAGTGGACTCGATAGATTTGCCCTGGTAGCAAGAGTTAGAAACAAGACAACACTAGGAAGTTCCTTCTAGTGGGCAGGACCATGTGCAGAAAGGAAAGACTTCGACTAGGTGTTGTGTCTTTCTCCGACCAATTGTAACGAACCGAGTTTACTAAAAATGGTCGAACAAATTACGAAAGTGTACTCTGCTTAAAGTATTTTTCAAAATGAGTGAAGAAATAGACTAAGGTTAAAAAGAACTGGCTTGAGAATATTTCGACCAGATTTGTTAAACTCAGTCTCTTTGCATTGGTAGAAAAAGTTAGGAACAAGACAACACTAGGAAGTTCCTTCTAGTAGGCAGGACCATGTGCAAAGAGGAAAGACTTTAACTAGGTGATGTTACCCTTCTTCGACCAGTGTAAAGAAAAACTGAGTGTGTAAAAAAGATCAAAAGACTATCCAAGTGCTATTCAAAAAGTAAAACAATAAAGAGTGAAAGAACCTGAAACTTTATTGATATAGTAAGGAGTTACACATAAAATTTGCATAACTGGTCGATATTCCAAGAATTGGAGAACTCGGCCGATCCTCCATTGCCGGTCAGATCAACACCGTCACGTAACCCGACCAACCGTAAGGACATTCTCACTTGGGGGAAAGGTTATTCCGATTAGACTGGGATTGAACTTTCTTCAACGCCAAGTCACTTACAGCAAGGCTGCGAGGTTGGACCTTACGATCGTAGTATTTGCACAGGGCTTGTTGATAGACCGCTGAACGAATCAAGGCTTGATTCCTCTTCTGTAGGACCAGAATAGGCGACTAGAGGGGGGGTGAATAGGAGCACCAAATTTTTGCAAAGATAATGGATTCAACTCGCAAATCACTCCAATAGCTATTAGGGCTATCAAGATGAATGCTTAAGCACAGTGGAAGACTTGTAATGAATCCACTCCTAAACCCTCAAAGCACAGCAGCAAACTCCCTGAAGAAATCCTGAAAAATCAGGGACAAAGGTACTACCACTGTTGTAAATGCGGTACTACCTTATTGCGGTACTACCACAGGCAAATGTGCGGTACTATCAAGATCGCGGTACTACCTCGAGCAAAAGTGCGGTACTACCTTTTATCCGACGATGAAGCGAAACGACTGAAACGAAATCGAAAATCGACGTAACTTTTAAACCGTAAGGCCAAACTCCACCAAATTTGGAAAACACCTTCCTAAGGGTATTTGGAACCTATTCCAAGTGGCGATCGTCCAGATCTATGTCAAAGTTTAGATCTTTTTCAGTTTTACCTAAGAAGGGCATAGAACCGAGCAAAACGAAAAACTTGGTCCAACTCTTGCTCGTGGGAGATTGATGATCTAGGTGACCTTAGATACGTTCCCACATGTCACAGCAAGGAGTAAGAGTGCACAAGAACAACCAAAAACCAAAGGATCAACAAAATCTCCAAAACATCAAAGTAAGGTGCAAGAACAAGAAAAAGAACGAAGAGAGCTCATCTCAAAGAACTTGCAAGGATTGATTGATGATTGAAGATTCATAATTCTGACCACTCCATCCTTGAGGCACAACTCATTACATGAGCATACAAGGCATCAATCCTAAACCCTAGCTCTCCTCTTCCTTTTCTAAACCCTAAGACCAAATAGGGTTTTTCTCGATGGACTCCTTGGGCTGCTGTGAGCAAAGACACAAGGCTTATATAGTGGAGGCTAGGAATCTAGGAATATTCCATTAGGGCACCCATTAAACCCTAACACACAATGGGTTAACACACGACGCATCTCAAAGCGTTGTCTTCATCTTCGATTGACCTAAACCGCTTCTCTTACCGACGACCAGCGCCATGCGGTTTAGCCAACAAGCCACAAAGCGGTATTTGGTGAAATTACCAAAATACCCTTCTCGATCCTTCTCCATAGACCGAGTCCAATCGATCGAAGCAATCGCTTTGCTCATACGTGTGTAGGTTGATCAACGGCTCTCATCATGTCGGCAAGTCTCTCCCATCCGAATCCCATCGGAATCTCCAAGGCACTTGCACCGACCCCCGCGCCGCTTGATCCAACCAGCTACATCGAACTGCCGGTTCGATCCACCTCGTCCATTCTGTGCCATACTTGAGTCACGACTCACTGGCATCCATGATCATTCGGACCTCGGCTCTCCAAGCTTAGTCCCGATCCTCCTCGTCGTTGACCGTCGTTGACCCGCAAGCCACCACCGACAAAGATAGACCGAGAAATCGTCTCTGGGAACAAGTTCTTCACAACTTGACCCACGTTAGCTCAAAACATGCATCATGCAACACATATGCAATGATACCCATGAACTTGACCTAACCCAAAATCAAATCTCCAAGAAATTTGACAATCAGCTCAATTCACTCCACAAGCGGTACTACCGCCACATATCCACCGCAGACTACCGCATCGCTGGTTGTACCGCTCACAACTTCAAGCGGTCGCATCGCACCTCCGAAATCCCAAAATCTCCAAAACAACTCCTCTCGGAATTTGCATACCGCAAAACAACGGTCATACTGAAGCGCGGTATTCGACAAGCAAGATGCGGTCATACCGCTCCACAGGAAATCCAAGACCATTTTGCATTAGTTACGGTTTTTCCATACCGCTTAACAAGAAGCGGTCGTTTCAGAAGCGGTATACAGCGGTTAACACGCGGTACTACCGATTATCTGACAGATTCTTTGAAACTTTCGACAAACATGAAATCCAACAAACCTTCAACTAAATTGCCAATTGTATCATCACCTAGGATTATGAGCATATCCTCAAGGTGTTCACAATCTCCCCCTTGATGAACACATTGGCAATAACCCAAAAATGAATGTTTTGAGGTTTGAAAGTAAAAGAAAACAAGTTTTCGCACAAAGGCACAATTTGGTCTTTTAGCAAGTAAAAGCAAGGAAGGTGACCAAATTGGCTTCAGAATAGTTTCAGCAGGTGAGATAAGGCAAAGAAAGCAAATGAAGCTTCAAATTCCAGAAACGAGCCAAAAAACTCACTTTAGGTCCAAAGGAAAGAGCAATTTTTCAACGTGACCTAAACCAAAACAGCATTTTTGTAAATTTTTCTCCCCCTTTGACAATGAATTCATCAAGGTGCATGGAGAAGATTGAGCATGAATATAATGGAATGGCTGCAATTTTGTAATTCTTCATTTTTTTCATTTTTTTTTAAACTTGAGCAAAAAGAGCCATGAAGATTATCTATAAAGACTGTACAAGTATTACACCAAGCCATATTATGTGAAGAAGCTATGTTCAATCATGGCAAAACATGTACAGCAAAGCTAAGACCAAAATAGCAATAATCTGAGATTAAAAGAATCGACAACATAACAAGGGGCTCAAGATCACAGTTTTAACTAAAGGTATCCAAAAATGAGTTAGGCCATGTCTATAAGCAAAATGGAGCCAGAAGCTAGAAAATGAGTCAATGTTGAGTATTTGAGATCAATTTTGAATCAATTTGTTCAAGCACTTAGAATTTAGCACTTTGAGCACTTTGCTGAAAATGATTGGTTTTATCTTAGTAAAGCAAGTCATGGACTAGGAGCCATCCACAACTGCCTCCTAAGCTTCAACCAATTGCCAATTTGTATTCTTAGCATTGTGCTAGATCTCAAGCCTCACTACGACCATCCCAAGCAACAAAAGCTTAAGAGAATAGTCTGGTCATCCAAAACTCCCCCGAGTTCATGCCTAGTGCAATGGCAAGCCGCCTCATGAGAAAGAATTGGTGAGATCGGTTTTTTACGCACAGTAAAAGCTCATTTTTCATTTGCTTGACTTAAGAATTATCAAGGCTCAATTTAAAACTCGAATAGGTTCAAGACTCAATTAAGCCTATATGACATGGCATGAATCATGAGAGGATCACTATAGCAAAACTAGTCACAAGATACAACAAGTCATATTATGATTAGGTTTGTTCACAGATAATAAAGCTAGCATGGCAAAAGCTAAGCTATACATAAAACGCCATAATGAAGTCTAGCAAACTAGCACAAGACATGGCGGGATATAAAGCATAAAATCAAGTCATACAAGGATAATAATCAAAGCTCCACAAGTTTATATTACAATGCAAGTTGCTGAAATGAAAAATGTATTATGATACAAATGAATGCAAAAAGAGCAAACTCCCCCTCAAAACAGGCCAAAAGGACTAACAACCCCTAACTCTCCCCGCAAAGAAGCAAAACGAGAAGAATCAAGAGCCTTAGTGAAGATATCCGCAACCTGCTGCTCAGACTCAACAAAGTGAAGCACAACGTCACCCTTCTCAACATGGTCTCTAAGGAAATGATATCTAACGTCAATGTGCTTTGTCCTAGAATGTTGCACTGGGTTTTTGGCAATGTTAATGGCAGATGTGTTGTCACAGAAAAGAGGAACACTACCCAAAGACAACCCATAGTCCCTCAGAGTAGACAAAATCCAGAGAACACGAGAGCAACCATCGTCATAGACTACATACTCGGCCTCTAAGATGGGATCGCAACAGAGGACTGCTTCCTAGATGACCAAGAGATAAGAGATGTGCCTAAGAAATGACAAGTGCGGAAGTACTCTTCCTATCCACTCTACACCCAAAGAAAATCAAGATCGAAAAAAGCCCGAATAGAGAGAGCAGAAGAAGAAGAATACCAAAGTCCAAAGTCAAGAGTGTCCTGAAGATACCTGAATATGCGACGCATTGCTTGACGATGAGAAGCTCGAGGAAGCTCGAATCGAAGCGCATGACATACAAAGAAATCAGATGTCGGCCTCGACGCTGTGAGGTAGAGGAGGGAGCCGATCATGTTGCGGTACTCCTTCTCGTCCACGGGCTCTCCATCCTCATCTGGGTCTAGCACGGTGGTCGTGGCAATGGGAGTAGACATTGGCCTACTGCTTCCCATGTCGAAGCGTCGAAGAAGGTCCTTTGTGTACTTACTTTGATGAATGAAGGTGCCTTCCTTCGCTTGCTTGACTTGAAGACCAAGGAAGAAGGTCAATTAAGCCCATCATGCTCATCTCGAACTCCCCGCTCATAGAATCAAAATCTGACACCAAAGCATGAGAAGAACCACGAATATAATGTCATCCACATAAATCTGAACCAACAAAAATCATTGCCATGCACGAGAGTGAACAAAGTTTTATCAACCATTCCCATTTTAAAATCATTTTTGAGCAAGAAGCTCTTAAGCCTATCATACCAAGCTCTAGGGGCTTGCTTCAATCCATACAAGGCTTTGGAGAGTTTAAAACATGGTTTGGGAACTTAGAATTTTCAAAACCAGGTGGTTGCTTGACATAGACCTCTTCTTCTATGAAGCCATTCAGAAAAGCACTTTTGACATCCATTTGAAATAGCTTGAAGCCCTTGGATGCCGCAAATGCTAGCAAAATGCAAATGGCTTCCAATCTAGCTACAGGAGCAAAGGTCTCCTCAAAGTCTAAGCCCTCTACTTGGGAATACCCTTGTGCTACAAGTCTAGCCTTATTGCGAACTACCAACCCATCTTCACTTTGCTTATTTTTGAAAACCCATTTTGTTCCAATTACATTATAATTAGGTGGAGGTTCAACTAAGGTCCAGACTTTGTTTCTTTCAAAATTTTCAAGTTCTTCATGCATGGCATTGACCCAAGAGGCATCAGAAAGAGCATGGGTGACATCTCGGGGTTCAAAAGAAGCGACAAATGCAGAATGTGCATGGGAATCAGAGAATGAACCCGAGCGAGTGACTCGCTCATGAAGATCCCCAATCATCTGCTTTCGGTGGATCTTTGTCATTTGAATGCGAAGAGGAGCTCTCGGTGTCAAGTGGCCTCTACCTCATGGACTGTGGAGGTAGGGGCAAAGCCACTCTGATCGTCAGTGAAGGTAGGAAGAGGCTGCTCATATGAAGTTGATGTAGTAGAAGCAGGCTCTCCAACCCTCTCAGAAATGACTGGAGGATGGACTGGGTCCTCATCCTGAGAGTCATCGTCGATTTAAGATGCTTTCTCGAATATCGTAAACACGTGTACTGCAAAGATCGGGTCTAGTACCGGGACTAGCCTTATCAAAAGTGACTTCGAAGTCTCAACAATTTTGTTAGTGTCAAAATTAAATACACGATAGCCACGAGAATGAGCAGGATATCCAAGAAATATGCCATCAGAACATCTAGATTCAAATTTATCAAGGTTGCCATGTTTAAAAATGAAGCACTTACAACCAAAAGTCTTGAAATGAGAAACTTTGGGCTTATGACCAAATCTGAGCTCATAGGAAGTCTTACCAATAACGAGATCTCAAGAACACCCTATTAGAAATATAACAAGCATAAAGATAGCCTCACCCAAAACCTCCTAGGTGTGGAATGCTCATCTAGCATGGTCCCGCCATCTCTACAAGGGTCCTATTCTTCCTCTCTACAACACCTTCTGTTTGGGAACTCTAGGTGAAGAAAAGCGGTGCTCTAGCCCCTATCGTAATGTAAGGTGGCAAAGGGAGAATTCTTGAATTCTGTCCCATTGTCACTCCTAATGGCTCTCAAAGCTCCAGAAGATCAACAAAGAAGTCTAAGGACCAAATCTCTAAAGAAACCAAATGCCTCGTCCTTAGAAACCGTAAAATAAACCCATGAACCCGAGTAGTCATCCACAATCACAAGCACGCACCACTTACCACTTAGCAGATCGACTCTAGAAGGACCAACAAGTGTCTAAGTGCAAGAGCCGACCGTCCATCGGTCATCACTAAGGTAAGAGGAGGATGAGAAGCAGAAACCATCTTACCATGTCTATAGGGTGTGCACACAAGGTCTCTAACAGCCTTCAGCCTAGGCAAACCTCTAATCAAATCCCTACCATCGACTCTAGTCAAGTGGTCGGGCCTATGTGACCAAGCCTACGATGCCACAACACTAAATCATGGGAGTCGGTTACAAGACACCTAGGGCTAGAAGCAGAAGAGACACGGAAATTAGCACAAAAGATCTTCTCAAACCTAGAGATCTCAAAAACAAGCTCACCCGAGGAATCTAGAACTCTACACTCACCACTCTTAAATCTCACCTCTAGACCTTCATCAAGCGGTGAGAAAGTAAAGCAGATTATACCTCACTTACTTACCAAAGCGACGCCCTTGAGCATGAACTTGTTGTTGACGCCAAGACTGCCCTTCATTCATCACGGTCCCAGAGAAGCATCCCCAAATGTGATTAATTCATTACCGGATGCACGCGTGTGAGGAGGAGAACCATCTAGAATCTCCAGTCATGTGTCGAGAACACCCGGAGTCAACAAGCCATATGTCCTCCTTCCTCGCACGACGGACCTATAAGGCACTAACAGAAACATCGTGCCTCAAGATCAAGTTAGTGATAAAAGACTTGGGAATCCAAGATCGAGTCACACGATGCTTAGGCAAAGCAAGAGAAGCGGCGATAAAATGGTCGAGCAAAATCATAAGAACGCACACGAGAACCACCTAGACCTCTCCGAATCGACCTACCAAAAGGTCGGTACTCTGTCTAGATGCTACCGCAGCTCTCCTCACGAAATCCTAAACCGTAAGCAGCGCCTAGAGCCACCAAAAGAGTCAAAGAAGTCATCTACGAACCTAGGCCTATGTCTAGCAGGAAAAACAGGCTGTCTGGCTCTAGAGACTATAGCAGGTGAAGAAATTCCTCTAATGGACCTTAAAGCACTCATCCTCTCCTTTCTCTCAATTTTGGCTCTACTGAGCGTAACTCAACAATGTGACCATTCATCTTGCAGTAGGTGCAATGGTACTTGACCTTTGAGGGTCTCGACCGATGAAGCACAAGCACATCTTACAAGAAGGAGTTTGGGCAAAACCAAAGAGACCTAAAGACAACCTTAGATGGCTCAGGGGGTTCTACCTCAAACAAGCCACTTTCAACAACTCTCGCAATCTTAGGTGGATGATTCTTGGAATGCTCTAGGGTATTAAAACCTAGCCCACTATTTTTCACACTCACCTTAGATTTGTCTAGAATCATGTTGAGGTTCTTCTTCCCACCAACAAATCTCTCAAGAGATCCTCTGAGATAGTCATTTTGTTTGGCTAGTTCAACACAATAAACACACTTATTTGACTTGCTAGCCCTATCAGACTTTTCCTTATAGTGAGCTACCTCGGCTTTCAAAGCCTCACAAGACACACAATAGTTATCCCTAATCTTATCCAACTGCTCTTTGAACTTAACTCTCAACGCTTCTTGTATCTTATCTACACTATGCCCAAGTTCAATACAAAGAGTACAAGAATCAGAATCAACAACTTTCTTGGAAGCAGTCATGGACATGGATTGTTCAATTTTAGCCTTTTCTTCTAGTGTCTTGTTTAATGCATCATTCTCAAGTGTGAGTTTAACACGTTTTCACATGAAGCGCTTTTAGAGTCGTAATCATTTCCGACATCTCCTTCATTTTAATCTTATTTTTCTCACAATGAGAGCAGTGTGACTAGCATCAAATTTACTCAATTCTTTTGTAGCACTATCCAATTTTAGTTCAAGCAAAGCACAATTTGAACAAGGCAAAGGGATAGCATCAACAAGATAGTCACATCTAAAGCAATGGCATTCATGCAAGGTGACTAGACTTGAGAGTTTCTAGTTCATCCAGAGCATCTTTCAATTGATTTGTAACAGAGGAATGAGCAAGTCTTAGAGTTACCAATTCATCATACATTCTAGAACAAGCATCACAAACATCTTCAGACTAATCGATTTGAGTGTAGCAACTTCTAGTTTCAAGTTATCAATCATGATGTCCACGATTCTTAAGCATTCTAGCTTGCTTATCTAATTTTCGCTCGAAATGACCAAAGCACGCTTCATCCGAAAGCGGTGAGGGACATACCTCATCGGGATCATTGAAAAGGTCGCCGTCATTGGAGGAGTCGACGTCGTGGTGTCCTTGGCCATGAAGCACATGGGTGAAGTCTTGATCCTTCTTCTTGCCATGAGAGTCATCGTCGTCGTCCTCCGTCTCCGAGTCCACATCGCTCATGTTCACACTCTCAAGAGCGGTAAGGACTTGGCTGACGAACTTGCGATAGTTTGGTTTCTTGCCTTTCTTGTCTTTGGCTTGATGACGCCTCCGAGAGTCCTTCTCCTCCTTGCCCTTCAGCTTGGGGCACTTGGAGCGAATGTGGTTAGGCTCACCACACTCGAAACAAGTGACATGACCACCTCTCCTTCTGTTCCTCACTTTGTTGTAAACTCTCGAGAATTTGGTGGATAGGAGGGTTAAATCATCCTCATGTATTTTCTCTAGCTGCTCATCGCTCAAAGAATGCAAAGCGGACAAAGAAAGACCAGATGAGCCAAAATCCAAAGAATCAGAAGAGCTACCCTGAGATGGGTCAACCACTAAAGCCATTGACTCTGTCTTGGGGAGTCGCGAGATGAAATCAATCTCATGCGACTTCAATCTCGAGTAAAGCTTATCCATGGTAAGCTCACTCATGACAGTGTTGTCATTGATGGATGTGATCTTCATTCCCCAGACTCTCACATCAAGAGCACCCAAGAACTGGCGTGCATTCTCAGACTCAGTGAATGTGAGACCTACAAAGACGTAAATTATGAAGAATCTTGGAAAACCTTCCCAATAACTCATCCAAAGATTCACCATGCTTTTGTTCGATCTTTGAGTATTCTTTCTTGAGTTGGTTCATCTCACTTCCTTGATAAGCAGAGAGCCCTCGTGGTAATCACAGAGGGTCTTCCAGATCTCATGAGCAGACTTCAGATGAGACACACGCTCAAACTCAGATCGACTAAGCCCTTGAATCAAGAAGTTCCGAGCCTCGCTGTTAGCCTCTACATCAGGATTGATTACATCTTCATCGGTACCAAGACGACATAAGCATTTTTGACCTTAAGCCAAATTGCGTGCCCTTGAGCCTCGATGTAGGCTTGCATGCGAGCCTTCCAAAGAAGCAAAATCAACTCCATCGAAAATATGAGGTTTGAGTGAATACTTGTCGATCGCCATGGCTCCAAAGATCGGTTAAGATCTATGAGAAGAGCTAACCGAGCTCGATACCAATTGTAGGACGGAATAGGCGACTAGAGGGGGTGAATAGGAGCACCAAATTTTTGCAAAGATAATGGATTCAACTCAAATCACTCCAATAGCTATTAGGGCTATGAAGATGAATTCTTAAGCACAATGGAAGACTTGTAATGAATCCACTCCTAAACCCTCAAAGCACAAAGACAAACTCCTCAAGAAATCTGAAAATCGGGGACAAAGGTACTACCTTCATTGTAAATGGTACTACCTCATTGCGGTACTACCACGAGAGCAAATGTCGGTACTACAAGATCATGGGTACTACCTCGAGCAAAAGTGCGGTACTACCTTTTATCCCGACGATGAAGTAAACGACACAGCGAAATCGAAAATCGACGTGACTTTTAAACCGTAAGGCCAAACTCCACCAAATTTGGAACACACCTTCCTAAGGGTATTAGGAACCTATTCCAAGTGGCGATCGGCCAGATCTACGTCAAAGTTTAGATATTTTTTAGTTTTACCTAAGAAGGGCATAGAACCGAGCAAAACGAAAAACTTGGTCCAACTCTTGCTCGTGGGAGATTGATGATCTAGGTGACCTTAGATACGCTCCCACATGTCACAAACAAGGAGTAAGAGTGAACAAGAACAACCAAAAACCAAAGGATCAACAAAATCTCCAAAACATCAAAGTAAGGTGCAAGAACAAGAAAAGAACGAAGAGAGCTCATCTCAAAGAACTTGCAAGGATTGATTGATGATTGAAGATTCATGGTTACAACCACTCCATCCTTGAGGGCACAACTCATTACATGAGCATACAAGGCATCAATCTCTAAACCCTAGCTCTCCTCTTCCTTTTCTAAACCCTAAGACCAAATAGGGTTTTTCTCGATGGACTCCTTGGGCTGCTGTGAGCAAAGACACAAGGCTTATATAGTGGAGGCTAGGAATCTAGGAATATTCCATTAGGGCACCCACTAAACCCTAACACACAATGGGTTAACACACGCACGTATCTCAAAGCGTTGTCTTCATCTTCGATTGACCTAAACCGCTTCTCCAGCGCCGACCGCCATGTTTAGCCAACAAGTTACAAAGGCGGATTTGGTGAAATTACCAAAATACCCTTCTCGATCCTTCTCCATAGACCGAGTCCAATCCATCGAAGCAATCGCTGCTCGCCACGTGTAGGTTGATCAACGGCTCTCATCATGTCGGCAAGTCTCCCGTCAAGAATCCCATCGGAATCTCCAAGGCACTTTCACCGACCTTCGCCGCTTGATCCAACCAACAGATCGAATCGCCGGTTCGATCCACCTCGTCCCATTCAGGTTATGCTTGAGTCACCGACCTCACCCGCATCCATGATCGATTCGACCTCGGCTCTCCAAGCTTAGTCCCGATCCTCCTCGCCGCTGACCGTCGTTGACACGCAACCACACAAAGAATAGACCGAGAAATCGTCTCCGGGAACAAGTTCTTCACAACTTGACCCACGTTAGCTCAAAACATGCATCATGCAACACATATGCAATGATACCCATGAACTTGACTTAACCCAAAATCAAATCTCCAAGAAATTTGACAATCACCAATTCACTCCTGGCGGTACTATCGCCACATATCCACCGGTACTACCGCATGCATGATTGTACCGCTCACAACAACTTCTTGGTCGCGTCCGCACCTCGAGAATCCCAAAATCTCCAAAACAACTCCTCTCTGGAATTTGCATACCGCAAAACAACGGTCATATGAAGGCGCGGTATTACCGACAAGCAAGATGCGGTCATACCGCCCACAGGAAATCCAAGACCATTTTGCATTCGATTCGGTTTTTCCATACCGCTTAACAACAAACTGTCGTTCCACAAAGCGGTATTACCGCGGTTAACACGCCGGTACTACCGATTATCCTGACAGATTGCTGAAACTTTCTGACAAACATGAAATCAAACAAACCTTCAACTAAATTGCCAATTGTATCATCACCTAGGATTATGAGCATATCCTCAAGGTGTTCACATCTTCTCTTCGAGCAGGTTAGTGTCATCCGCTCGAAGTTGTTCCTTAGTCGAGTCACTGAAGGTTTCGACTTTTGTCGACCGGATCTTTAGTTCTAGTGGAAGCATAGCTTCAGCTCCAAAAACTAGGAAAAATGGGGTTTCACCTATTGCCTGACTTGCAGTCGTGAGAACTGCCCATAATACTGAGGGTAATTCTTGTACCCAAGCCTTCGAGCGTTTGACAAGCTAGTCGAATACTAGGGTTTTTATGCTCTGTATTATTTGGCCATTCGCTCTTTCGACTGCCCCATTACTCTATGGGTGGGCAACAGAAGCATAACATAACATGGTACCCAGCATGTCGCAAAATTTCTGAAATTTTGCTCTAAAAAATTACCTACCATTATCTGTAATTATTCAATTAGGAACACCAACTCGAGTAATCACGCTTCTCATCGTGAACCTTTTTGCGGCTTCCGTTGTTATCCCAGTCACAGGTTCGGCTTCAATCCATTTTCTGAACGTATCAATAGCCACAAAAAGGAACTCAAAGCCCCCTGGTTCTTTTGGGAACAGTCCTAGGGTATCAAGACCCAGGTCACAAAAGCCCATGAAAGAGGAATAGTTTGTAATGCTTGAGCTGGTTGGTGTATTTGCCTGCTATGAAACTGACATTGTACACACTTCTGAACCAGCTCTTTGGCATCGTAAAGGGCTGTTGGCCAGTAGAAATCTTGTTGAAAGGTCTTTCCAACCAGCATTCTGTAGGAAGCATGAGTTCTACAGATACCCCCGTGTATGCGTGAAGGAGCCTTCTCGCTGCGATATGCATCGCATGAGTACCCCTTGAGTGCCTCGTTTATGAAGGACTCCTTGACCAAAGTATACATTTTGGCTTTCCGGGATAAACGATCTACTTCAAGATCATCATCGGGTAGTGTACCTTTCTGAAGACACTCATAGATGGGATTCATCCAGGTATCTTCGTACTCTAGAGAGGTGGTCTCAATAGGAGATGTTTCTGGTGTTTCGACTAGAGACGACTTCTGGAGCTGCTCCAAGAAGACTTCTTGCGGTACTTGAGACCAAGAAGAGGCTATTCGAGCTAACTGGTCAGTGAGAAAATTATCCTTTCGAGGTATATATTGCAACTCGAAACCAAAAAAAATGCTTTTGAAGCCTTCGAACTTCTGATAAGTACTGAGACATGGTCGGGTTAGAGCACTAGTACTCTTTTCCGACCTGATTTACGACTAGTTGAGAGTTTCCTCTCACGGGTAGTTGTCGAATCACGAGTGCTTTCGCTGCTCGTATGCCAGCCAACAAACCTTCGTATTCTGTCATGTTATTAGTGGCAGGAAAGTGTAATTGAATGGCATACTTTAAGGTCACTCCGATAGGAAATTCCAGGACCACCCCAGCCCCCGAGCCACTCAACGTAAGCGACCCGTGAAAGTACATCGTCCACTGGTCATAGGTATTGTGCTGGGGGTCCTAAACAGGTTCAGGATTTGTCCATTCGATGACAAAGTTTGCCAAGATCTGGGATTTATTGGCTGTTCGGGACACGAAATGGAGGTCGAACTCCCCAAGTTCTACTGACTTTTTTGTCATGCGTCCCGCTGCTTCCCTGTTTCGGAGGACCACTGCTAAGAAAAACTTAGACGGCACGATTATCTTGTGCACCTGAAAATAATGCCGCAGTTTCCTCGAAGACATGAGGAGGGCATATAGAAGTTTTTGAACCTGAGGGTATCACTCCTTAGGCCTGTGTAAAACTTCACTTACGTAGTAAACCGGTCGGTGGACGTTTTCACGTTCTGCGACTAGTACTGTGCTCACTGCTTGTACATGGCAGCTAGATAAATTAAGAGCGTCGCTTTTGGTTTCGGATAAACCAAAACAGGAGCACTCATAAGATACCTTTTGACATCCTCAAAGGCTGTGTTTGCTTCTTCTAACCACTCGAAATCCTCATGTTTCCTTACAAGTTTGAAGAAAGGAAGGTCATTTTCTTCCAGTCGTGCAATGAAATGACTTAAAGCCGCCATGCATCTTGTGAGTTTCTGGGCTTCTTTCTTCATTGTCGGGGGGCGCATTATTTCAATGGCCTTTATCTTTTCAGGATTTGCTTCAATTCCTCGTGCAGAGACAAGGAATCCAAGCAATTTTCCTGAAGAGACTCCGAACATGCACTTTTCGGGATTGAGTTTCAAGCGGTGTTTTCTGAGGTTGTCAAATGTTTCTTGCAAGTTGGAAATGTGATTAAGTTGCTTGATGCTTTTTACGACTAGATCGTCAACATAGACTTCCAAATTTCGGCCTAGTTGAGGTGAAAAGTCGCTTGCATCAAGTGTTGAAAAGAAGCGCCAGCATTTTTAGACCAAATGGCATTTTGGCATAGCAAAACATCCCAAATAGTGTAATAAATACGGCATTTTCTTCATCAACTAAACACATACTAATCTGATGATAACCAGAGTATGCTTTATTGAGATTAGTAAATCAACCAACTGATCGATACGAGGTAAAAGAAAATCATCTTTTGGACAAGCTTTATTGAGATTAGTAAAGTTTACACACATACGCCACTTACTGTTAGACGTTCTAACCATTACAGGGTTAGCCAACCATTCTGGGTGGTCGACTTCTCTTATAAAGCCTGCTCTAAGCAACTTGTCCAATTCGGATTTGATGGCTTCTCGTCGGTCAGGTGCAAATCTCTGTAATTTTTGTTTTACAGGTTTCTTGTCAGGCCGTAGAGCTAGCCTGTGCTCGATCACTTCCCTAGGGACTCCGGGCATGTCGGATGCTTGCCACGCGAAGACATCTACGTAAACTCGGAGAAAAGTGACGAGTGCGTCTTCCTATTTGAGGTCGGAAGTGACCCCGATGCGAACAGTCTTCGAGGGCTCCTCTGAATTCAGAGGGAATTCTTGACTTGATCGTTCGGCTTTAGCGCAGCTTTAGGCTTCGACTGCTTGGTCGAAGGTTGTCTCTTGCTTGCTTCTCGAGTTGGTATCCGGTCAACCATCTCGAGGGACTTGTGGTCGTATGTAAGCGCCATCTTCTTGTCACAGTGTATTGTGATCACTCCTTTGGGACCTGGCATCTTAAGGCATTGATACCCATAGTGAGCAGCCATTAAGAATTGTGCCAAAGTTGGTCGTCCGAGTATGGCATTATACACTGTATCGAAATCGACCGCATCAAAGGAGATTTTCTCTGTCCTAAAATTGCTTGAAGAACCAAACGTGACAGGAAGAGAAACTTGGCCAATGAGTTTGGCTGAAGATCCTGGTGCGATCCCATGGAATGAGTATCGTACATGTTTTATTCTGATCCAAAGTACTTGCATCTCGTCCAAGGAACTTGTAAATAGAATATTTAACTAATTGCCACCATCAAGTAACACGCGATTCACTCGACAGTTGTTGATGGTGGGCTCGACCACGATCGGATATCGACCTAGTCGAGTGGAAGGGATTGGACAGTCCGCCTTCTCAAAAGAGATGGGAACTTCCAACCACTTCGGTGTTTTAATGACAAGAGGAGGGTCAATAGAGTTTACCTCTCGTGCGACGGCTTTGAACTATCGCTTTGACTCGCATGCCGAAGATCCTCCAAAGATGTGGTCGATGGTAAGCTTCGGATCCTGGAACAACATCTTCTCGTCATCATCCGACTGCTTACGACCACTTGTTTGTCCTACCTCTTCGAGTGTAGGGAGTGGTTCTTTGCCGGTGTAGTAGTCATCGAGTTTTCTTTGGAAAACTCGGCAGTTGTGAAGGTCACGTCCTTCCTTTTTATAGAAAGGACACTACCTAGGCTTGTTGTTCTTCCGCTCGGAGTGCTTACCATTGCCCCGTTCAGAGTATGTCTTCTAACTTTATGGCTCCTTATCGCTTACGGCCAAGACTTCTTTAGAACTGTTGTTTGAGGTTTTTGACCCTTCGCCTTGTTCTTGGATTTCTTAACCTTCTTATCCTTCTTCTTGCTATTTTCGCCCGCTTCTAGAGGATCTTTGTCATCCCGATCGATGGTTTTGTTCCACTCGACTGCTTTAGCGGCAGTCGTATATTGATCGGCCATCTCGAAGAGCTCAATGACAGTAGCCGAGGGATTCAAAGAGATGTTCTCAGTAATCCTTCTGCTACGGACTCCTTGCTTAAAGGCCCTGATAACAGATGAGTCAAAAGCATCTTAAATCGAATTGTGAACCTAACTAAAAAGCTTGATAAATTGGCGTAAAGTCTCGTGTTCATTTTTTCTCATCCTACGCTGGTCGTCCTCCTTTCCAAGGCGAGTGTAAGTGCCCTGGAAATTGGCCAGTAGAAGGTCATAGAGGTGTTACCACGAATAGATTGACTCGAGTGGTTGGTTTAGCAACACGATCGAGCGAACCTTTCGAGCACAGTTGGAAGGTAATTCACCATGACATACTCTCCTTCTGCTGCTCGGACAACAGTTGTACAGATTTGAAGGAACTCGATGGGATTTTGGGACCCATCAAACTTCTCCATGTTCACTGGTCGAAACCGCGGCGGCCAGCGAACAGCTCGAAGATCGAGCAAGAACACCCGACATCCGGTAATGACATCATATCACTTTCTCTGTAGAAAAGAAGGGTTGATATCACCAGATGATCGTAGACACCGATACCCGATCATGAGTGGACCCGACCTATGATAGGTCTTAGTCCTACGAGGGTAATACTCCTCGTATTCCATCTGCCGTTGCAGATTTCTGGGTCATAACGGTGAACGATCATTTCCCTTAGGAGCTTGTCGATCATCAGATGTTTGATGAACTCTTCTCCAGCTGGAGTTAAGGTTAGGGGAACGACGTAACCTGTTGTTGCGCCGATCTCCATGAGGCGAGTTGTTCGAACGACTGGTAGTCAATGGAGTCGTACCGCTACGACTTCCAGAATAATGTCGGGAAGGATGCTCAAGTCTCTCCATCATGCTCCAGAGCCTTCGCGCGATCTCTTCAGCAAAGAGGTCGTACCCTAACACTCGTGCGAGTTCTTGAGTTAGATTCTCGAGTAGATCATTTATGTGCTAAAGTTCTCGAGCCTCCTTTGACTGATATTGAACGCGCTAGGTAAATTTCTCTGAGCCGTCATCCTTATCCTTCGGGTTGTCTCAGGATCATCTATTTCTGATCCCCGAGTTTGCCTTACAGGAGTGCGATCATTTCGAGGATTTCTCTCACGCTCATCAGAGTGCTATTCCCGTTCATTGGCGGAGGCATCCTCATCATCGCCGCGAGGGGTCGTAGGGTGTGATCGGCGAGGAGCATCCTTAGGCTTGCTTCTAGGAGAGAGATCATGATCTGAGGGGGGGGGTCCGAAGACCTCCCGTGTATGATCCCCACTTGCGTTTGAGGCCTCCTGGCTAGAAGGGTGGTCAAATGACACCATCTGGCGACTTGGAGTAAACCCCTCCAGGAAGGGGAACTTCAGGTTAAAATTGTCCGTGTCCACAGGTGAGCCCTGCGAAGGTGTGGTCGAACTCGTAGGAACAGGGTGCTCCCCCATATCCTCTGTGCGGGTAGCTGCAGAGTTACGACCACCGGATGTTGATGGAGTCCCAGAATGATGGCTTCCAGGATTTTCCTTAGCAGGTCGGACTACCTCAGGCGGACTTGAACATTCGGAGGGAGAACCCTCGTCATGTTGTGAGCTTGCCTAGTTGCAGTCCTAATTACGGTCGGATGGACCCTTACCCTCTGAGAAAATTGGCCCCTCAGTTGGACATACTGTTGTGGGGGGAAAGGATCCCTCCTCAACTCCAACAGTGGCATGGTCTCCTGAATCCGATGAATGATCTCTGGAGGTGGCATTACCATCAGATGAAATGATACTCGGCTCGTAGTCGAAGCCGGCATCCATGTCGATGTCTGCGTTGTCGGCCAAGTCGAACCAATCCTCCTCGTTCCACTCTCCAGCCATGGAAGCATTAGGAACAAAGGAGAATTTGTTGATAAGGAATCACCGAAGATATCCCCACGGTCGGCACCAACTGTCGATAATCTAGAACTGATCTTACGTATGATTGTTTGATTCGGGAGCTCTCCTAAATAAGAATCACACAGAGAATGACACGGGGATTTTATGCAAGTTCGGGCCTTCTCCGGAGAGAATAACAACCCTACTCTTGTGTGGCTATATTGAGTATGCTTGTTACAGATCAAGAGAAAGACTAAGGTCTAATATCTTGTGCTCCTGATCGCGTCTGCTCTTATTCTCTCCTCCTCTGCCTTCTTACTTCAACCTTATATAACGTATGAAGAGGTGGAAGTTGCCCCAGATGAAGAGACGTCCCAACGTTCCAATTGATGAACCGCTAGATGGAAGTTGTCGCCAGGGACATGGCACCCCCACGTTGCTAGTCAGTTGTTGTCAGAGATAGAAGTAATTTATGCGTTACTCATAGAGAGTAACAGCGTATATTAAGTACCCCATGTGTTAAGTATGGCGCATAATATTTTCTATCTGATTAGGCCCACAAGTCAGCAAGCCTTATCAATTCTGTGGTTGTCGGCCAGCCGGTCGGCCAACCGAGTTGTAGAAGATCTTACGATCGCCGATAGTCGAGGAAAGCTACGACTATACCATGGTCGTAGGAAGACTTATGACCATAGAGTGGTTTACGACCAGGCAGCTTAACCTCTCCCTTATAAATATTAAGGGTATACTTAAGACTAATATAGGGATATTAATATCTATAATAAGAATTATAGATAAATAAATAAATAAGGATTATTAGATCCTCATCAAGCTCCTTGCAGCCAAGGGGGAAGAGATGGGAGGAAGCGCGGTGGTGCTGGCCGTGCAGAGCCGGTGGCGTGGAGGAGCTGACCAAGGGCGTGGCCAGCGGAAGCAGTGGGTGAGCGACACGGCCGAAGGCGAGGCTGGCATGGTGCACGACCGGCATTGGTGTGCTGCATGCGGTAGGACCAAGAGGGAGAGCAGCGGCATGCAAGATGTGGAGGGAAGGTAACAAGGTTAACGAGGTGAATGATGAAGTTAATCTTGTTATCTTGCTTGTTCAACTTAGCTCTTGGTATTTTGTCTGAAGCTTAAATAAGTAGACTGAGGTATTTCAGTCTGTAGGCGTTCTGAAGTTCAGAATTCTTTCAGAGTTTCAGAACTTGAAGTGAACTTGCTCGCTGTTTTAGTTTTGGTACTTGATCCGAATTGTTAGCGACGTGGCCAAGTCATGGGTGTTAGTTGCTAGAGAGTTGGATGGAGTTTATTAACTTTTGTGCGCATGTGTGTGTGTTTTCTGAACTTTGTCTTTGGTTCAGTTAATTGGTACTGTAGCGCGTTTGAAAATTCTATGAACTTTGAAAATCCATCGAAAATTCATTGGAACTCCAAATAGGGTGATTAAAGTTTTTTTGTTCATAACTTTTTATTCTCTTCCATGCTATGTAAAATTTATATCCACCATTGTTCTGGAAATATTTGCAAAACAGTAAAATTCGGACAGCAAGCTATATAGAATGATTTTTTCAGCCTTTTATCCATTTTTGATTTTCAAACGGTTATAACTCTCGCTTACGAACTCCAAATCCGATAATTCTTTTACCTAAATTCATCTAAAATCTTAATATTATTGCTGTGTAAATTTTAGGAATTTTTTAGCACTTTGGATTTTTTTTTGGCTTATTTGGTGTTTATTGCAATATTGTTCGTTCGATAGATTTTCAGTGATCCGGACATTCGTGAGTGTGACCCAGACATTCATGTAGCCCCGTCCGAGTGATTAAGGACCAGTCTGTGGTGTGTCGAACCAAGTCTCACGTGCAACCACGCGCTGGGTTTATGGGCGATAGCTTGGCTAAATAATTTGTCATGTTTTAGTTATCAAACCACAATTGGGTTGACAAGTGTTGTTTTTGTTGGAAATGTGCCTGAGGAGCATCGGTAGTTGCCGAGGATTTACCTGTGGCTCGTGTTTTGTTGTTGTTGTCTTGTCAATCTAGTGGGGGCATGTTAAGTGTCGTCTTACTTGGCCTTAAGGGTCTTTTGCGTTTACAGGACACTGCGCAAGGGACTTAATTACACAACGGGTACACCCATGGTGACGATAAGCGACTTTCGACCATGGTGTTGTTTCCCCGGGTGGTCTGCTAATTAGGACATGGCATTATAATGGCCTTGTTATGGTATCTCAGTCACACTCCTACGGAAGAGTGCATTGGCCGACATGTTGAGATATTCATATTATATGGGTAAAGTTGTACATCTCTGTAGAGTTAATAAACAATTCGAATAGCTGTGTCCCTAGTTATGGACATCTCTTGGTGAAACCATGTATATTCAACTTATGGGTTTTTGGGTTCGGGTGTGTTCAGAAATGATATGTGTGTTGATTTTGTTGTCACGAACGGGAAGTTCGTGTGTTGATTATACATTGGAGTATCTATTGTTGTTGATCATGAATTGGAATACTACTGTTATATAATGTTCCTAAATATTTTACAAATGGCAATTTAAATCTATACCGGTTATCTCAATGAAAAACCTTGCTTTATGCTAAAAATGAACCATTTTAGCCTACCCTTTGATACTTGAATGCATTTATTATATGTTACTATTTATAAGTCTTGCGAGGATTTAGTTTTAGCAAATGAGCATGCATTTTGTAGATGTTCTACATTACGACATTTATAACAATATTTACCATTTTTCTTTACAGACCTTGCAGGCTTGTAAATTTGCTTCTTACCTTTCTTGGGAATAAACCCAAGTCCTTCCTTATTGAATGAGCACCTTTGCTCACTCAATAACTTGTCAAGGGTATCTTTTTCCTTGAAGCATCTCCGTAAGCTTTTGCTTAGCTTTGTGACTTGCTCTTTTAATTCATTATTTTCAACAATGAGCAATGGATCATATGTTTTAGCCAAACTAGCATTTGAATCAATTTTATAACAACATGACATGGCTAATAGATCATTACATGAAGTAGAATTACTAGACAATGAAATAGCATTTGAAATAACTTCTTCTCTAGGTATCTTATTCATTAAATTACAAGTAATTCCAACATTTGAATGAGATTTTTCAGTGTCCTTTAGAAGGAGAGAGTCATGAGCTTCCTTTAGCTACTCATAAGAGTCTTTTAGAGAGATAGATTCTTTCTTCAAGACTTTAAATTTTGACTTCTCTTTTCCAAGGTATTAATTTAATTCTTTAAGCATATCCATTAATTCATCATACGAATGTTCATTTTCATTAATGGATTTTACCTTGTCTCCTTTTGCCATGAGCCAAGTAGGAGTGGAGAAAAGCGACGACACTTCCTTGATAACGATGCCGACAAGTCCTCTCTTCTTTGAGGACCCTTCATCATCGGAGTCGGAGTCCAAATAGTCCTCATCAAAGTCCCATTCCCCAACACATGCTTCATTTTTGCCATCTTTTTGAAGCTTTTTCTAACTGTTGTATTCCTTTTTCTTTGATGACTTGCCCTTGTCATCCTTCTTATTTCGGCAATGAGAGACAATGTGCCCCTTCTCATCGCACTCATAGCAATGGATATTGCTATAGCACTTGTTGTCGTTGGAGAAATGCCCCTTTTTGCCTTTGTCAAAATTTGCACTTTGAAATAGGCGTCTTCTCATGAATCTCTTCATTCTCCTCACAAGGAGAGTGAATTCTTCTTTGGAGTCATCTTCTTCTTTCTTCGCTTCATCACTTGATTTCGCTTTCGCCTTAAAAGCGGTAATCTTCTTCTTGGAGAAAGATGACTCCAAGAGCTCCTCCTTGTCCTTCTTGCATAACTCATTTGTGATGAGTTTGCCTAAGAGACCGGTTGGCGTCATTCTTGGCAACTCAGGAGAGTTGAGAAATGGAGTCACCAATGTCTTGTATTTATCCGGTAGAGCCCTAAGCATTTTTCGCACAATATCAACATCAATTAAGTTAGTGCCTAGACCATTGAGCTCATTTACAATGTTATTGAGTCTAGAATACATCCCGGTGATGTTTTCATGAGGCAACATTGTAAATGTCTCATATTTGATTAAAATCCAATGCAATTTGGCTTCTTTGACCGTGGAAGTGCCCTTATGAATTTTCGAGAGCGCGGTCCATATCTCATGAGCGGTTTCAAGGTTGCTCACTTGATTGAACTCATTTGTATTCAAAGCTCCAAAAAGAGCGTTCATCGCTTGAGCATTGAGGTAGGAGTTTCGTTCCTCAAGACCCGTGGGGTGTGTAGGATCAAGTGCCATAACGAAATCCTCACTAACAATTCTTCATATGCTTGGTCTCATGGCCTTTAAATAAACAGACATTCTAATTTTCCAATAAGCATAATTTAATCCATCAAATAAAGGTGTTTTGCCTATTGACGTACCCTCATTAGCCATCCTTTCTCTCCTAGACGGTTAAGTCTAAAATTAGAGAGACCAAACTCTGATATCACTTGTAGGATCAAAGATGGCCGGCTATAGGGGGTGAATAGGAGGTTATAAAAATTCTTGTGCTCTAATTGACAATTTTAACAATTGTGATCTTAACGAAGAATTACTAGCACAAGTTCAAGAGCTATGATCAATATTTTCTAAGGCAACTCAAGATTATGTCAATACTAAATATAATTCTAACTAAGCAATTCTACACAATTAATTGCTAGAAATGTAAATGTAGAAATAGTAAAGACAAGAGATAAACCACAATGGAGACAACCAATATTTTCCTATAGTATCGAAGACTTAACGGTCTTCACTAGTCCACGTTAAGGTAAGTCCAAACGAATTGGACCGGCTCCATGAATTAAGTCTTAACATCTCGATTTCACTATGGATGCTCTTCCTCCACTTCGGAGATGGTGAGCTCCCAAGTAATCACAACCGTTGTTGGGCCTCTTCACACTCTTCTTGAAGAGATCACCGTGTAAATCTTTCTCCAAGTTGTCTAGGTGTCGGCAAGCACCAAGAGTAACAAATCGCAGCACTTGCTTGAAGATTATCAAGTGCCAAAGTGATCAACTAATGATGCAATGCACTTGAATGCTCTCAACTACCTCAAAATGTAAATTGAATGCAAATGAGTAGATGAGAGAGCAACAAAGCCTCAAGTGTATTCTATATGGCCAAAGGTACTCAGCTTGAGGCAGGTGGGGATGTATTTATAACTCTTACCAACAAAACTAGCTGTTTCAGGCTTTTCTCAGAAAAATAGCATTTGCGGTAGTACCGCTGAACAAATCCGGTACTACCGCTCTTCATGATCAATGGTGGAACTGTTGCATTTAATGCTCTAAACTAGCCGTTACAAAAAAATTGCGGTACTACCGCCAACTAGAAATTGGTACTTCCGTAGGGCGGTAGTACCGCTCGGCTAGAACGGAACTACCGATTTCCAAAGGTTTAGAGAAACACAAAAACACCCTCTCTGGAAATAACATACCACCAAGTAAACTTCAGTACTACCGTACTACGGTAGCACCACTTAAGAGATGCGGTCATACTGATATCAAAAGGAGATGAAAACTCCAAAAACAAGCTCCCTGGAGAGAAAAAAACGTACCGCCAACTAGATTTCGGTACTATCGACCTGCGGTAGTACCACTTATCACTTGCGGTCATACCAATTTCCACAGAAGAAATTCCAGAAGCTATTATAAATGTAATGCATAACCTTTGGTTGATCAGAAATGGCACAAGATAAATTTTCAAGCTACTAGCCATGATCCCTCTTTATAGTATGACATCTAGCTTACAAATCTGGTCTTTTCTCCAAACACCGAGATCGGCAAAACTATAAAAGGATCCGTAGGCTATAGAATATCTTTGCTTTGAGCCATGTTGATTTTTCACTGTCTTTGCATTGCCTTTTTGTCATGTCACCATTTAAACTCTGGGACTAACCATTAAAACATCTTAGCACACATGTTAGTCTCATAACACATTATTGATATTAATTACCAAAATCAATTTTAGGGGCCTAGATGCTTTCAACTACCCTAGTCGATTGCCTATGGACATATGGATGGGCTTCACTGAAGTTATTCTGTTTTCTTCCGCTGCAGTTTATTTGAGTTATTCGACTTCTGAGACATTAATTGTAAGCTTTGACCTTAACGTCATTATTCTAATAATTATTGTTAATTGCCTATTTCTTAGTTATCTTTGCATATGGAATGATATTTCATTGATATTGCCACTGTGTGCACTAATGTGATCCTAGACTAGTGCAGTATACATAGAGGGTATAGATTTGCATATTTGGGTACCGACAGTATATAACAACATATGACATAGCTAGATATCAACATTTACACATAGTATTTCATAACTAATAATAAGCATGCAAGTAATACTTTAAAGCAAAGTAATTTTTATTTGAAAAGTAAGTTCAACATGATCAATTGTAAGGACTTGTCTTGCTCAACAGTAGATATTACTTGGTCTTGATCTTGTCTTGAAGTAGTGATGAAGTCTTTGGTGATGTTGGAATCTATTTAAGCGTAAAAATGCTGATTTCGAAATAAATACACATGAACTCAAATAAACTTAAAATGAACTCCAAAAATTATGATTTTGGTACAGTTGCAAAGGTTTTGCATTTAGATGAATTTAGAAACAAAAATCAAATCATTTGGATTTAAAAGAATAGAGGAAATTTTGATCCGAGAGGAAATTTTAGAAAATCTGAATTCCCTAATAGGTGGGTCCAGCCGGATTTTCATTTTAAATTAATTTTCTTAAGAAAATACTCTTTGACGTACAGGTAGGGTCCATCCAAGTTTTTAATTTTTTTGCCAATTATTTTCCTTAAGGAAAAGCTTCTCTGGTTAACAGGTGGGTCCAGCTAGGTTTTTAATTTCTTTTCTAAATATTTTTATTCGGGAAAACACCCGAGAGACTGATAGGTGGGACCGCGGTCCACATGGACTCGGTCCACCCGATGGTTTATAGGGCCAGGGGCCCACACTTTAGCTGCTTTGATCCATGGTCTAGGTCTATACAACGGGTTTTAAGCGATGTGGCCCGCATGTCATACACACATACACTAGCCTATGGTTTAAATAGTTTTTCTAATCATCGAGGGGCCACATGTCATACAGACATCAACTACTAACTATTGTTAACTAATTACGGTTAACCTAATCATCTTTGGTCGACACATTTGTGTCTCTACGTCGTCTTCCTCCTAGAACAGGGGTAGGGGTGGAAACGAGCCGAGTCGAGCTCGTTTTGGCTCGGATGAACAGTAAGCTTGGCTCGGCTCGGCTCGACTCGTTTTGGAAACAAGCCACAAGGGGAGCTTGGCTCGGCTCGTGCTAGAGCTCGAGCGGGCTCGAAAGGGCTCGCGAGCCAAAGGACGACAATGAGCGGCATTACTGCCAGGCCACTGATATTAAACACTTCCGGTGCCACTCACTCATACCAGGTCAGGTCCGTCCAAACTCCAAAGTCCAAACACCTCCACTCCTCACCTTGCTCAGCTTGTTCACTGCATTCCATCGGGACGAATCGAATCCATGGCGTCGGGTCGCCGGCTGCCACGGCACTCCACCTCCTGCCTCTCCTCTCCTCGTGCGCTGCCCCTACCTACCACCACTGCTACTCGGGGGGCCTACGCTCGGAGCCTCAGGGTCGCCGCGCAGCTCGACGACACCACCACCTCAGCCTCCACCTCCACCTCCACCTCCACCTCTGACAAGCCGGTGGCAGATTCCTTCTCCACGTCGTCCGGGTTCAAGCCGTTGGAGCCTCCACCTCCACCTCCACCGTCCGCGCGCGTAGCTCCCACGCCTTCTCCTCCATCAGGCCCCCCACGAACGACGACGACCTCCTCACCGCCTCCTCCGTCACCGTCACCGGTGCCACGGCCTTGATGTAGTCGGGCCGCCCCGACTACCCTAGCAGTGGCGCCCTGCGCCCACCACTTCCCTCCCTCGGCGGCCCAGCCACAGACTCGCCCGACGCCGCAGAGGCGGGCACAGGCCGCCATGGCCGATGGGTGGGCGGAGAAGGAGCTTCCCCTAAGCTTTGGGCTCGAGTGGGTAGCGCGAGGAGAGACGCCATGCATGGTCTGTGTGGCGAGAGACACGGGGACGTCGGGGAGGGACCTCCTGCGGACTTGCAGTCCTGCCATCGCTGTTGATGCGGTGCGGTGGGGACACTAGGGAGGACGGCAGTTGGAGGTGAAAGGATTTGGGGGAAGAACTAAAGAAGCCAAGGACTCGGGAGGGAGGAATCGGGACTACTAGTACTCGCCTACTCGAGCGGCTGAGTGAGGCAACAAACCGAGCGAGCCGCTCGCGAGCAGCTCGAGCTCGGCTCGAAAAAATTACGAGCCAGACGATAGGCTTGGTTTGGCTTGAACATTTGCGAGCCTCGAGTCGAGTCGAGCCGAGCCGAGCCGAGCTTGATTCGAGCCGAGCTGACTCGCGAGCCTCGAGCTATTTTTCCAGTCCTAAACAGGGGAGTGGACATAGCTACCATGGTTGGGCTTTGGACGAGCTCGGCACTGGCGGAGGGGGCTCCGGCGACCACCCGCAACCCCCAAAATGGGTTGTGGGGTCCAAGATGACCCTAACGACTGCGATGGCACAGTGGGAGATGGCCTAAGGCAACGGAGGGAAAAAGTTGGGGAAAACACAGAGGATAAGCTGGTGAGCAAGATGGCGCTCTCGACCTGGGAAGGGGTTGATAAGCTGATGAGAAGCGAGGAGACGAGTACGACGACATTCCAGCTCGGGAGCGAGATCTCGCGAGCAACATGCGAGTGAGCTGGATGCGATCGTGAGGTGACAAGGTCGCGGTGGTGCGAGAGGGGGTGAGAGGCTCGAGGTGCATGGTTTGATGAGGTCTGACTTGCTCGGCACGCGTGCGTATGGTGGCAACGAGCGAGTGCGAGGCGAGCTAGCGCGTGGGGAAAAACACAGTGCTTCTCCCGTGTGGCCTGACAAACGGGGCTAGGGCCCACTTGTTAGCAAGAGTGCGTGCGAGGGAGAGAAGGGGTTGGGCTGGCTACTGCTGCACTGCGCTTGAGCCTCATCTTAGCTAGGCCGCAAGCCCGCAAGGGATGGGAAGAGAGGGGAAGCGGTGAACGACGACGTGATGGGCCCGCTTCTACCGGCCGCGAGGAAGGAGGAAAGTGGGAAGAAATTTGGGCCAACGGTTGGAAAACAGCCCAAGGGAGAGGGAGGGAGGGAAAGAAATGATTTGAATATTTAGTTTGTAATTCAAAATTGATTTGAATTTTGAATTCAGGTTCGGAAATGGTTTTTGCATACGATTGACTTTTAGATTTTTGCAAATCCAGATTTGAGACAAGGAAAAAAAATTTAACTTCCTAACTTGCAAGGCAAAGCTTTCGGAAATTCTTGAAATGCAACAAAAGTTTTTGAAATCCATGAATTTCATGCAAATTTTAAATTGGCTCAAATTGAGGCTGTTACAATGGCTGTATCCAGCATCCAAAGACTCCGAAGTGCAAACTAGATTGTAGCGCGGCAGTTCGAAAATTTAGGCTTTTAAGTGTAGAAGAAAGGATCTCAGTTCATTTGTTCTGAAGTTCACCTTGAACTGAGAGATCCATTTGGTATGGATTCAAAACTCGGTCTCTATATGCATGAGAACCTGCCTGAATGCACGCCAGCTTGAACTAGAGAGCGGCTTCTTTTTTCACATAGGGTTCAGATTCAGGGACGCCATGCGACAAGCGAGAATGAGATGATACGAGAAAAAAAATACAACAGCAACCCAGCAACTTCCTGAAAGATGCAAGAGGATAATGGTACGAGTCCAGGCTCCTTGTAGAAAGAAACCCGTGCCATCTGAGTCCGAGATTCAGAAAGTGTGCGCGGTTTTCACTTTCCAGTGGGCACTAACGCTGGGATTAAGGGATTCACAGTGAACTCAACAGGCAACATATTTCTATCTTTTTTAACAGCGAGAGCTAGAACACTGAGCACTTGGACTGATAAAGTGCCAGATTTCTTGCTGCAATGTGTGCAGAATGATTGTAAGAGAATTGCTCTTGGTCTCAAAAAAAAAAAAATACCCAGTTCCGAAAAGGGCCTGCAGCTTCTCCAACGGTGAGGCCGGGAGATGCAAAGAAGGGCCCATCTATGCTCAACAGTCAACACGGCTCATCATAGAAGCAGCAAGGGAGTCGGAGACCTCCTGGACACTTGGCACAGCCCATATTCCCAGGTCCACTGACACCGAGCGCGGCCTAGCCCTAGCGACGCGCCGAGCTGCCAGCTCGGCCCTTCCACCCCGACCCCAAACACCGCCGCGCAGCGCTCATATCCGCCGATCGCACGGTGTAAACCACGCCCCGGGCACGCGCGGGCGAACCGCGGTAGGCGGCGAGTGCGAGCGCCACGCACGCGCGCGCGACCGCGCACCGACTCGCCGCCCACGCATGCGCGCATCTTCCATCCGCAAGGCACACCCCAGAGGCGGCGCCGCGCCGTATCACTGTCAGAATGTATTGTCTGAAGTCTGAAACTCCAGTTGAAAAACCGAGCTCAATTTGAAGTCGGAAGAAACAACTGATCGGCGCCGGTTTCCTTGTGAGCGTTAAGATCTGAAGGAGCGTCCAGGACGAAGCAAGCGAAGCGTTTAGTACCATCCAACGTCCCAGACTTCGATTCCTTGATACTCTGTTGGAATTAGGCGCCAAAAGACACTGTTACTCGTAATGCATTTTCGTTAATGAACTCTTATGCTTAGTTGCTTTGGTTGAGCACTATATAAGCTTACGGTTGAATCTTGTAAGGATATTCTGATATGTAATATGGAAGTAAAACCCTAGCCGCCTCATCCTATCATTCATCTTGCCCCATCTCTTTTATGTGATTTCTCATCCTTGTTTCTTCTTTGATCTTACTGGAAGTGGCCGAAAGCTTAAGGTTCCTGACAATATGGTATCAGAGCCCTGATCTTGGCTCCAGATCTGACCGTGAGCAGTAAGAGCAAGGGTTTGGGAACTTGTTTCCCTGTGAAACTCCAGAACTCGACCTGTTCTTGAGTAGATTTGGGGGTACTGTGGAAGAAGAGCAAAAAACTGTATCAGGTTGAGGAATATCCTTTGATTCCTTAGTAAAATCCCTAATTGGATCTGCGAATCTGGGATATGGCTAAACATGGGAAGGATGATCTGGTAGAAGAAGGGCATCAACCGTATGTCACCAAGGTAGAGTTGGAAGAGGTGAAAAGAAGTGTGGATCTAATGAGGAAGGGTCAAGTGGAGCACAATCAACAGATGGAACAATATAGCAAGCAAATGAGTCAGCTGACTGCTGCGGTGAATGCCTTGGTACTTCGATTGACTCAAGGTAGCCAAGAGATTGAGGAGCCTTCTGATCAGCACTCAAGTTATAGGGGTAATTTCGGACACCACAACTTTTCCCCAATAGCAAATTTCTCTCCTGCTAGTGTTGTTCGTCCAGAAAGTGCAGCTTCACCCGTTTGTGGAGTTAGTACCAATCAGATCCATTTTGCTAGCACAACACTGAACCCAGAGTTTCTGAATCCTCAAGGCTTTCCGGTGGTAGAAACTAATTTCAATCCCACCTTAAACCGGGTACTGATGAGCACTCAAGTACCTCCCTTGCTATCCCAGCCGATAGGCAATATTCTTCATAGCCACAACTTGCAATTTGGAATTGTACAATGTCCAATTCCAGCAGACTTGGGGTCACAGCAACAATGGTCCACAAGAGTGACAAGTTCCCCTACCTTTAATGAATATGCTAATCTGGAATGGGATGAAAGGATGGAAGTATGGAACATATGGTTAATAGAAGCCACCAGTTGGAGAATTACAATTACAGGACTTTTGCCAGGGGTCCTAAACTTACCTTTCTAGAGTTTGATGGAGAAAAAGTGGATGCATGGATCAAGAAGGCAAACAAATATTTTGAGATCTCGAAGGTACCCATGAATCAAAGAGTTGAAATTGCAGTGTTATATCTTGTAGACAAAGCTGAAACCTGGTGGTCAGGGTCTAGAATCCGAATGGAGAATATTTCTTGGCATCAATTCTGCATAGCTATAGGAAAGAGGTTTGCTCATCAATCAGTATATGATGTGGTAGCAGCTTTCCATGCAGTGAAACAGCAGAATACAGTTTCATCCTATATTGATATGTTTGAGGGAGCGATGGCTTTAGTGAGAAGGGATAACCCACATTTGCCAAAAGATTATTACATAAGAAGCTTTATAGCTGGCTTGAAGGATTACATTCAGAGTCATTCACAGCTACAAAATCCAGTCACTTTGATTGATGCTTATTGGGTAGCAAAAAGGTTGGAACAGTCAAATCCTTTCAAAAGGACAGAGCCTAGTGCCTTCAAGGGAACCTTCAGAGGCAACTCACAATGGAACAACAAGGGAAATACTTACAATAGTACCAAGCTAGAACAAAATAGGAGTACTAATGCCACTGGGGGCCAAAACACAGTCCCAAAGAATGATGGGAGGTGTTTTAGATGTAATGAGAAGTGGTATCCGAGGCACAAGCAGGGATGCAAAACGAATCAACAAGTAAGGGCTATGGTCACCCAGGAAGAAGAAGAGGAAGAAATAGGGGGACAAGAAGGAGAAGAACCTCTGGGACCAGAACAGACAGAGGAAGAGATGCAAAAAGAAGAGGAATCACCCTTTCAACTATCAGTACATGTTGCACAAGGTACTAGTTTTGCCAAACAAACATTCACTCTCAGTGTTCGACTGAACAAGAGCAAAGGGACTGCTTTGGTTGATAGTGGAAGCAGTGGTACTTTCATGGACATTAATATGGCATTGAAAGCAAGGTGTTCAATTCAAAACAATTTGGCTATGAGGGTCATAGTGGCCAATGGAGAAACATTGTGGAGTAAAGCAAGGTGTGAGAATTGCAAATATACTATACAAGGGGTAGAATTTAGCAATTCATTCAGAATTCTAGACCTAAAGGGATATAGTTTTATATTGGGGGTAGATTGGATATATACTCATAGTCATATAGGTCTCAACCTCAAGTCTAGGGAACTTTGTGTGAATCATTATGGCAAGGGCAAGGTTACATTCCAAGATGAAACACAACCTCCTATAGCAGATTGCATTGTACCTATAGAGAAGTTGCAAAAACTACTGGACAAAGGAGTTATGGGAGTAGTGGTATATGCTTGTAACACCAAGGATGAAGACTGCAAGGGGGTGGTCATTCCTGCTGAGATAGCACCTATCTTGCAGAGGTTTCAATGTGTATTTGATGAACCTAAGGAGCTACCACCTAACAGGAAATGTGATCATGTCATTCCCTTGAAATCTGAGGAGAATCACATCAATCAAAGACCTTACAGATTACCTTTCCATCAAAAGAATGCTATGGAAGAGATTATTGAACAACTACTAAATGCCAAAACTATTAGGCTTAGCGTCAGCCCTTACTCTTCTCCCGCCATATTGGTCAAGAAAAGGGATGGGACATGGAGAATGTGCATTGATTATAGACAACTCAATGCAAACACCATTAAAAACAAATATCCAATTCCAGTGATAGAGGATTTGTTGGATGAATTACATGGAGCTCAAGTATTCTCAAAAATAGACTTGAGATCTGGATACCACCAAATTAGAATGAAGGAAGAAGATGTTAATAAGATAGCATTCATCACACATGTGGGACATTATGAATTCATTGTCATGCTATTTGGATTAACTAATGCTCCTGCCACCTTTCAAGCTTTAATGAATGAGGTCCTATCTCAGTTTTTGAGGAAGTTTACTTTGGTATTCTTTGATGATATCTTGATATATAGTAAGTCAATGGAGGAACATTGACATCACTTAACCAGTGTGCTAGAGGTCCTTAAAAGAAATAATATTTTTGCAAAGAGAAGCAAATGTGCCTTTGGACAGAGACAAGTTGAATACCTGGGACATATCATTCATGGGGGAAGGAGTAGCTACCGACCCCACCAAGATAGTAGCAATAGAAAAATGGCCTAAACCTCAAAATGTCACCCATTTGAGGGGCTTCTTGGGCCTCACAGGATATTACAGGAGGTTTATACAGAATTATGGAGTCATATGTAAGCCATTGTTTGAAGCACTAAAGAAAAATGCATTTGTGAGGCAAGAAGCTCAGAATTTAGCTTTCTTAAGATTGAAAGAGGTAATGACCAGGGCACCGGTGTTAGCACTACCTAATCATAGTCAACCATTTATTTTGGAGGCTGATGCAAGTGGATATGGAATTGGGGCTGTTTTGATGCAAAACCACAAACCTATTGCATTCATGAGCAAGGCATTAGGTCCTAAGGCTGCAACATTTTCAACTTATGACAAGGAGGCCTTGGCTATCATTGAAGCTCTTAAAAAGTGGAAGCATTACTTCGCTGGATCCACCTTGATAATTAGAACCGACCAGCAGAGCCTGAGGTACATTCACGAGCAGAAATTAACAGAGGGAATACAACACAAGTTATTGGGTTTTAATTACATGGTAGAATATAAAAGGGGTCGGGAGAATAGATTTGCAGACGCCTTATCCAGAATCATCAGTGAAGAAAAGTGTTGTGCAATCTCGGCTGATGTACCAGTTTGGATTACTGAAATTCTTAGCAGCTATGAGAGTGATGACCATTACTAGGAGCTGATCAGAAAGCTAACAGTGGATCCTCTTGCTGAACCCAATTATACATTGAATGGTGGAATACTGAGGTAGAAGAATAGAGTGATAGTAGGAGCCAACTCTGAGCTAAGACAACAACTAATCATGTCTTGTCACACCTCTACACTGGGTGGTCATTCTGGTGAGAGAGCAACATATCAGAGGTTAAAACTACTTTTCCATTGGATTGGATTAAAACAAGCGGTTGTAGCCTATGTTAAGGAGTGTCCTGTGTTGGAAATATGCCCTAGAGGCAACCATAGAGATGATTATATTTCATTATGGTCATAATATTAGATAGTATGTTATCTTGTTCCTAGAATAATATTGTTAATATTGATTATCAAGTATGTGACTTGATTGTGAAACTCTATATTTCTGGGATAATTATTCTTATACGATCCCTGGTCGGAAACATATGAATAAACTAGCATATGTATTGGTTGATGACTATGTTTCACGGGTTATGGATATGGAGATATCAAACCAATAATATGGGCACATGTTAGAGAACATGATGTTGGATAAGACCCACCTTGAGACACTATTGAGATTGTTATGATTCTATGTGTCGTTAGTTGGTCTCAAGTAATGATGATGTATAATCCTTAGACCTGAGATCAGCATGGTTTCCTACATATGTAATAGTACTCTTAGGGGTTGCCAAACGCTGCTCGTAGCTAGGTAGTTATAAAGGTAGCTTTTGGGTATGCTATGAAACATGCAAAGGAATGTGACTGGTCAGATATGGGATTTACCTCTCCTAACATAACAGGAGAGATGTCTCTGGGCCCCTCGTTGTGATCGGATAAAGAAAGTGCATGGCCATGCCACTAGTAGTCGAAGTGTTCGACCACATAAAGTTATCCGACACTTGATCGAGAAAGTATTGAACAGTCCATAGATGACGCAACATCTCACCTGGAGTTCAACCAGACATCGTGAGGCAAAGGGAGAATACACGAGTAGGTCGCTTAGTTCGATCAGTTATGAACTGGTCGTATGGAGATACGAGCTGGTCGTAGACTGGTCAAACGTAATCACAAGGTGGTCGAAACCTGGTCGTAAGGAGTTACGAACTGGTCGTGACCAAATACGAACTGGTTGTATAGAGATAGGACCTGGTCGTAAGTGATGAGGACCTGGTCATAGACCACATTGCATTAAGGTTCGTCCGATATAATTGTGTGTATTCGGGAATTGCTATGTTCTGCTAGGAGCCGCTACGACCCATGATCGGAAAGGGTTTCCGAGTCACAATCGATTACGCATGAACCTACAGGGTCACACACTTAATGGGTTGGAACAAACCAGTACGGATACGATTCGTCAAACGTATTTGGATAGGATCCGTCACGAGCACTATATAAGGAGATGCATGAGGTTGTTTGGGAATATAAGGTTTTTACTCTACCAAAACCCTAGCCGCCATCTTCTTGAGAGCTTTGCCGTGCGATTTGGTGCTAGTACACCGGCGTATGGTTGTTCCTTCCCTAGACGTGTGGATACCGTAGAGGCGCTACTGCAACTGTTGCGCTTGAGGACGATTCGTGATCTTCACAACGAACTACAGAGGTTGCTGGAGGAAACGATCGACTACGACCACTGCATCGACATGATCGACGTTGGACGATCGACTACGACCACTGCATCGACGTGATCGATGTTGGACGATCGACTACGACCACTACATCGACGCGCTCTATGTTGGACCAAGCTGCTCCAACCATTCTTCCGCTGCTCTGCGCGTCTGGTGGTAATGATCTGTGATCATCTACTTGCTTGGCTTCCTGGTTTGCGTGGTAGAAATTTTTGTTTGTAGCTATCGTAGCCTACCCGTATACCAACATCCTGTCTGTCAAAGGAACAAGAGTGAACACACTCCATACCCAGGGTTATAGCAACCCTTACTAGTACCTGAACAGGCTTGGACTCACATAACCATGGACTTTACTGAAGGACTACCCAAATATGAAGGCAGAGATGTGATATTGGTAATAGTGGACAGATTTACTAAATACTCACATTTCCCTGCAATGAGCCACCCATATACTGTCCAGCAAGTTGTTCATGAGTACCTTAATGGTGTATATAAATTGCATGGGTTGCCGACTGTCATTGTATTAGACCGGGACAGAATCTTCACAAGTAATCTTTGGCAGGAGTTGTTCAAATCCTTAGGGGTAAAACTGAGGTTTAGCACAGCCTACAATCCTCAAACGGATGGGCAAACCGAGAGGGTCAATCAATGTTTGGAAGGTTATCTCAGGTGCATGTCCTTTGCTAGTCCTAAGAAGTGGAGAAACTAGTTGCCTTTAGCTGAATGGTGGTATAACACAAGCTATCATACAAGCCTGGAAATGACTCCCTTTCAAGCCCTTTATGGCTCCCCCCCCCAATGTTCACTGAGGTCACTGGCGGAGGCAGCGTTCCTTCAGCCCGGGCTTTGCTGGACTTGGGAGATAGTGAATTGCCTGACAAATCGATACCCGTCATCAATTGAATAGTTCTTTGGAAAATTAGCTCCTGACCCTTCTAGATTATGTCGATTCTATCTTGATAAGTAGAGCCGTCTAACGATGTAGGATTAGACACAATTTTTGGATTCATTATAGAAGTTAAGTTGCCAAAAGCTCTGGGAATTAATCCTGTCAAACTATTGTGTGCCATGTCTAGCAGTTGAAGTTGTGAAAGCTACGACAACTCCGAAGGAATTGCACCATTGAAATTGTTCGATCTAAGGCTAAGGATTCTCAACGATGGAACCCCACGCCCAATCCAAGGAGGAATACCACCAGAAAACTTGTTGCTCCCAATATCTAAGGTGGCCAGCGAGTGGCATCCCTCTAGGACTGATGGAAAAACTCCGGTGAAGCCATTACCGGCAAGATGAACTGATTCAGGAGAACAATTGTAGCCTGTCTCGGCTGTAGGGATTTCACCTGAGAAGTTATTGTTGGACAAGTCCATGAACTGCAGAGACTGCAGGTTCCACCAGCAGTCACGGCTGGACTTAAGAGACAAGCGAGCAGCCGTGGACTCATGGCGTGGCCGTAGCTGTAGGCTTGCCCAGGCTTTGGAAAAGCTCTGGCTCCGCCACTGACTGAGGTTATACCACCTGATATTCACCTAATGAAGAAGTGAGAGGTTTACTGCAGAGAAGGCAAATAGCAAACCAAATTATCAAGGAGAATCTGCTGAAGGCTCAAGAGAGAATCAGCAAATATGCCAACAAGAGAAGGAATGAGAGTTTGCATTAGGAGACATGGTGTATCTTAAGATCCAACCGTACAGGCACACTTCCCTTTCCCTGCACAGATCTCTGAAGCTGTATCCTAAGTTTTATGGGCCCTTTAGAGTGATGGAAAGAATCGACAAAGTGGCTTACAAACTGTTACTACCTGAAGGTTGTCAATTACACCCGGTGTTCCATGTAAGTCAGCTTAAGAAGCACATTGGACCCAAGGTAATTCCCAGTTCAGAGCTCCCTCTGGTCGATAGCGATGGAAATGTGAAAGTCTATCCGGCCTCAATTTTGGAAAGAAGAGTCGTACCGAGGTACAACGAACCCGTCGTTCAATGGCTAATACAATGGATAAATCTACCAATGGAAGCATCCACTTGGGAAGATGCAGATTTCATATCCCGAGTATTTCCCAATTTTCCATTCTTGAGGACAAGAATGATTTGAAGAGAGGAGTGATTGTCAGAATGTATTGTCTGAAGTATGAAATTCCAGTTGAAAAACCGAGCTCAAGTTGAAGTCGGAAGAAACAACTGATCGGTGCCGGTTTCCTTGTGAGCGTTAAGATCTGAAGGAGCGGCTAGGATGAAGCAAGCGAAGCGTTTACTACCATTCAACGTCCCAGACTTCGATTCTTTAATACTCTATTGGAATCAGGCGCCAAAAGACACTGTTACTCGTAATGCATTTTCATTAATGAACTCTTATGCTTAGTTGCTTTGGCTGAGCACTATATAAGCTCATGGTTGAATCTTGTAAGGATATTCTAATATGTAATATGGAAGTAAAACCCTAGCCGCCTCATCCTATCATTCATCTTGCCCTCATCTCTTTTCTGTGATTTCTCATCCTTGTTTCTTCTTTGATCTTACTGGAAGTGGCCGAAAGCTTAAGGTTCCTGACAATCACGTGAGCAAACAGCGTAACAACTGCAATGCCAGTTACAGCAGCATTTTAGCATTTTAGAGATAACCGAAATAACGACGCGGAAACCATTGTGACGAGAGAAATATTTGACAAAACTGGCCATAAATTTCTTAAGCACGGTATCAAACGAGTATAAAAGATTGTCACCCTCTCACATCCCTCTTGAACCTTTTAGAACCATCGAATCTTTACCCTATATAGAAATATAGTACTAAAAAAATAACCTAGCCACTAATCTTCTCGTGCACCTTTTGCTTTGGATGAGTTAATTTGTAGCTTATATTCGGAATCATAATCCTATTATGATTCATACCTTATAGCACACCTCTCATAGTCTAGTTGATTAGGATACGAGAGTCATCGTAATCATACTCAACAGATATGATCAAAGAAGAAACATCCGTTACAGGGTACAATAACGATTACAGTGACAGCTTGAACAAGTACTCCTCAAATCCATTCAAATACCATAGATGATTTCGAAAACTGCAAAATGCAGAGTATGGACTAGAGTTAACCAGTTCAATGGAAAATAACTTGCAGAAATGAGCTTACAGTCTACAACAGAAGAGTACCTTCCATCCAAGCACATGCCTAGAGCTCTAAATCTTCACTTTCTTTGGCACATCAGCTCAAATGCACTGTTTCAGATAAAGATACCACGAAAAACCTAGAAAAATTCAAACTCTAGATAATTATCTGAGCCCTTTAAGTTGGCAGTTGGTGCAACCTTCTCGTTTGTCGATGACACTTGCTTTGGGCAGCAATCAAGCTCAACAGGCTTTGGTATGTCTGGAGGGCTCGCACACCTTATAAGTGCCCAATTCACACCCTCGAAGAAGGGATGCTGCTTTATCTCGGTAGCTCCACGCTTGAAGCCTAGTCGGTGCTGAGGGTCCTTGACCAGTAGTCCCCTTATCATGTCCCTTGCCGAGAAGCTCACTATCCCGGACTCTGGAAACCGCAAGGGCTGGCCAACAACATTGAAAAGCGTAGCCCGATTGCCTGAACCCTTGAAAGGGGTCTTGCCGAACAGTAGCTCATACAAGAATATGCCAAAGGTCCACCAATCCACCGCACTACCATGTCCCTCCCCTTTTATTATTTCTGGGGCCAAGTACTCATGGGTGCCAACAAAGGACATGGACCGAGCATCAGTTGGCTCAGCAATGAGCTCTGGGAATAGGCTAACTTGGTTTGCAACATCAGGCTTTGACTTCTTCTTGGACTTGGACTTTGAGAAGAACCGGGGCCCAAAGCATGTCGTTGGAGCAACACACGATGGCTGAATGCAAGCAGGCTGGACACAGTACGCTGTATTATTCCTCTGCAGCGCATCTAGGCCAGGGTTTGCAGACTTGATCACAGTTGGGCTCACCGAACAGCGAAGAGAGAGATCAAAGTCGGACAACATGATGTGGCCATCCTCCCGAACTAGGACATTTTCTGGCTTGAGATCACGGTATATAATCCCAAGCATATGTAGGTACTCCAATGCAAGGAGCACCTCTGCTACATAGAACCTGAAACATCAAGAGATCGGTTGCCAGTTTTAGCAAAGCTATTCAGTGAAGGCTGATTCAGCACAGCTTGATAAACAAATCAAAATTTCACCATAAGCACCTATACCTTTTGTGACCCATGAAATTCAACAATGACTATAAGCACTTCTTAATCAAAGCATTGTAGAATTCTACAATATCAGCATGCAACATGAAAGGTTTCAAGGACAAACCACACCTTCCCAATTATCGTGCACAATAAACAAGTTATGCATCAGGATGTAAAAACACATAAATATGTCATATGCAACCTGACTATGACAATACGAACCATTTTTTTTAAAGAATGTAGAAGAGGCAAGAGCAGATAAGAGACATGATACTACACCTAGTAAACAATGCTAACAAACAAATTATGCATGATATTTTAACTTATTATTAGCGGAGAACATACTTTGCAGCTTGCTCTGAAAAGTGCTTTCCAGGCTGCCTCTGTCGAAGAGTGTGCAGATCCCCTCCGGGGCAGAACTCCATAACCAGACATGAAAATTTATCCGTCTCAAAGTGAGTATATAGGGTTGGTAGAAATGGATGATCCAGCGACTGCAGTATCTCCCGTTCAGTTTGTGCTCGAAGCAGCTTCTTCCGACTCGCCAAAGATGCTTTATCCATGACCTTCATTGCAAAGTAACTCCTCGTACCACTCAATTCAGAGAGATATACACTGCCAATATCACCAGAACCTAGCTTCTTAAGCAGCCTAAATTGGTTCAAACCAAGAACACCATCCCTGGATTTGATCACTTGGATAGCTTCCCACCTTGAATCATTCCCTTTGTGCGGCTTCGTGGTGGCGCTGCTCATGCTGCTGCAGGAGCTCTCATCACTTATGTCGCTGCTTGTGCTAGCGCGACACATGCTGCTCTTCCCACTCTCAGTGAAATCAGCCCGATCACTCATCTTAGCACTACCACTGGTCTTCGTCAAACTATTTGTCCCATCACTCACTTTAGCAGAAGCAAAGCTATCGCTTGTACTACTCTTTTCCGACGTCTTGTTTTCCTGATTCCCATTACAATCGAAGTTTTGGATCTCTTTTAACTCACCAGAATCTCCCTGTGGGGCTAATGGCACATCCAGGACCCCAGAATCAGAAGAGAGACCTGAAGGTTCCCTGTCCATCATAGAAGCTGGAGACCCTTGCTGCTGGTGAGATGGCATCTGCTCCTCCGAAATCTCCTCAGCAGCAGGTTCTTGCCTGTCATCTGTCCCCTTTTCCTTTGCCTTTGCCGCTTGCCCGGGCATACTTTGAGGAGGAGATTTGGAAGACATGAACTGAGCAGTTGATCAGAAACACACAAACGAACAATCAAACAGGCCGGTGAACACCACAAGCTCTCCAAATCCTCCAAATATTCAGCAGGGCGGTCAGTACTTACTACAGTACTGATTGAATAATCCCCAACTTCTCATCTGAAATAAATTTGTCCCCCATTAGCATACTAACAGAATAAATAAGTATAGGGTTTGTTTGACAGAAGTCGCAATCTTCTGTTCCAATGTATTTACACAAATCATATAGCAGCCTATTCACCAAAAGAAAGGAATCGTAACATCGCCAAGAAATCCAAGCCACTGGTGAACAATCCACACACAAAAAAAAACCCAAAGAAATCAGCACTGGAACGGCAATCTACAACGAACAAGAGCGTTCTGAAAAAGGGGAAATCTTTCCAGAAATTGCAGACTCACACACAGGCTACAACTACGCTTTGACAGTTCCATCCAGCGCCCCACTTCGTTGCATCAACACTCTCCACCCAAAAGGCAGAGCACAAGAAAGAAGGCCTAAAACTAAAAATCACACAAGCCCCCCACTCCGGTGCAGCATCTCCCACAAAAATAGGGGGCAGTGGGCCAGAAGCAGAGATTAATAACAAAAGGGAATCTTTTAGATATCCCCAAAGAGGAGAAGGAAAGGCTAAAGAAGGAGCAGTACACACATTGCAACCTGGAACAGCCGCGAGCTCACAAGGCACACAACCCTCTGCCCCACTTCCCGCCCCCCCCCCCCCAAAAAAAAAAAAAGAAAAAGAAAAAGAAAAAAAAAGAAAAGGAAAAGGAAAAGGAAAAGGAATAAGCAGGTATGCTGGGGGAACACACCGGAATCATATGAGCAACAGCACATACACATGGGCACACCCACGTCCACATCAAGACATGGGAGCACTAACTCCAGTGGCCATGGAATGCAGCAAACAGAAGAGGAGGGGGGGGGGGAATGGGTGGCATTAAAGCAGCAGCAACAGATCGAGAACGAACATCCCCACCTGAGGAAAATGACACCTTAATCAATCTATCTATCAGCGAGCCCGGGTGGAAGATGACCAAGGAGCTACCTACCTTTGCTAGGGCCAAGAGGCCATGGTGGCTGGCGGTGCTCAGCTGCTGGCAGGTTGTGGGAGGGGAGCTGCACCGCCTATGGGATATTCACAGAGGTGAGCCATGGCAACGGCAAAAGGCAAAACTGGAGCTGCATACTTGTCGCCTGTGCTTTTGGACTAGGGATAGTAATTGGCGTGGGGATTCAGGTTTCAGGCTGCAAAGTGCAAAGAGACAAGTGTGTGTAGAAGGGAATGGACGGGTCAAAGGTGGTAAAAAGCTGAACTTTTTTATTAATTAATTTTTTTAAAAGTTTTATTTTAAAGTTAACATCTGCGAAGTTTATTTTCAATTCTACCCCTTTTGATTACGCGACTATCCGTAGCGTGACAAAACAATATTGTCACGCCATAGAATAAGTCCGCTAATATAGCACTTTTTGTTACACCACTAGTGGTGATATGATCAAACAACACTGTCACGTCACGGATGGTGGCGTGATAAGAGTTTGTCCAGATACGGACTGGCGTAACAGTGTTGTTTTATTACGCTACGGGTGATAACGTGACCAAAAGGGTCAGAATTAGAAATAAAGTCGGCGAGAATTAACTTTAAAATAAAATTTAAAAAGGTTAATTAATAAAAAAAATTCTAAAAAGCTGGGCTTTTCGGGTGCATAAACAAGAGCGGTTTGGTTTGGTGACTCACTAATCTAATCCTGTTGCGCTTACTGCTTGGGTCTGAGGTAACCGCCGGTGCAGCGTCCAGAGTGCTTGCAAAAAACTGGCCGCTGGAGATTGATCCTGAAAATTCATTTTACTGATTTAGAGTCTCAAAAAGGTTTGGAAACGTGTAGAAAAAAGGTTTTCTTTTAGAATTGTAAGGGAGATAAGTAATGTTTTCCATGGAAACCCACTCGGTCCAGCTCACCGGCTAAAAAGATTTGAGCCCGTTTAAAACATGGGAATTTGAGTGCAAATGTTTTTTTTCCCGAAGTTGTTTGCTTTCTGCAAAATTCATGTAAACATTTATGCCGAACATAGTCTTGAATATTTGATACATGGCACAATAATAAACAGCCTCAGCCGCCTCATAAGTTGAGTTTTTGGTCTAAATGGCATTGTTGCGCACGTTTTTTTTACAGAAGTAGCGTCTCTCACACCGTATTGCCAAAAAATGGTAGCTCGGCCGCACGTTCATAGTCCGGACAAGCATTGTGTTGGCATGTATTGTCTCCGCACGCCCACCGCCCAGAAGTAGCCGTGTCCGCACACCCAACACCCGAACCGCACGCGTGTCGCCTACAGAATCGTGTTCGTGTGGCCCCCGCCCTAACAACCTGCGTCCGCGTGGCCCCGCCGGACAAGCGCGTTCGTCGCCCCCCGAACAAGCCTCCTCCGCCCAAGTGTCGCCTGGTCTCTGCCGGCCCACCTAGTCCGGAGTGTCGTGGCCCGACAGTGCCTCTAGATTTGTCGCCACCAGCGCGCTGCGCTATCTGCGAGAATTGCCTTCGCACGGCTATAAATACCGGAGACGCTCTCGCTCTCAGTCATTCTCAATTGTGTTTTCGTTCTCGTTCTCGTGCTCATCGCTGAGAACACACAGAGCATAATAGTTTTTTTTAGATTAAAGTTTGGAGCAGTTCTTAGGACCGTACCAGTATTGAGCGGCCCCCCTGAAGGGCATGTAATTTTTGTCCACTGCATTTGTCGTTATTACTGCAGTCGTAGTTAATTAGTCTTACTCAGCTAGTCCTAATTAACGTAGCTTGTAGTCGTAATTAAATAGCTATTAAATTTTAGTCGTAGTTTATTATTGCTTATTATTAAGAGGTAATGAATTAGTCATAACTAATGTATCAATAATTAATTAGTGCCAAATAATTAATGGTAATTAACTAGGCTTTATTATATGAGTATGAATTAGTTAGTGGTAAAAAAAATTATGGTAATTAATCGGTTGTAATTAGTTTAGTGGTAATTAGTTAGGCATAATTAATTTGGTGAAAATCAAATAGTTGTAATTAATTTAGTGGTAATTAATCGATGCAATTAGTTTAGTGGTAATTAGTTAGGCATAATTAATTTAGTAGAAATTAAATAGTCATAATTAATTACTCGTAATTAATTTAGTGGTAATTAATAAATCATATTTGTTTGAATCGTAAGTCTATTAGTGGTAATTTCACTAGTAATTAGTTACTAGTAAGTATTTTTTTTACAAGTAATCAATTTGTTGCTAATTAATTAATTATTCGTATTTCTTACTTGCATGTAATATGTCATAATTATTTGTGTCGTGAGTAATTACTAACGAATAAATTACTTGTTTAATTAGTATTAGTTAGTTCAGTCATATTAAATTTGTGCTAACTACATACCATGTTTGTAATATCGCGTACCGTAGATCGGGTTGTTGTGGCTTTAGGTAATTTTGAACATGTAAGACTTGATAGTGTTTTATGGCGACGATCTCGTACCGGCCGGACCCGATAGATTAGACCTGTCGAGATGCCAGAACAAGGTGGTCCAGGCGGAGGGGCTCGATGCGATGAATATTCACGAGCTTAGGAGTTGCATCCGGAGGGAGTTCGACATAGAGCCAATATCGAAGAAACTTGTCATCAAGGGGATCACCTGCACGAATAGGGGAGGGCAGGGTACATAGGAGCTAGTCAAGGTAAATGGAAGCGTAGCATGGGGCCAGTACATGCAGATTGCTTCCCAGACTGAGGCGGCGATATACAGGAAGCCGATGGTGTACGTGAATTTCGTACGTAGGGCGTCGGGAAGCCTTGATGATACCGGAGCCTTGGGAAGCAGGCAACCGCAGATGGAGCTTGAAGACGATAGTACGGAATGTGTTTTTTTTTGGAGGAAGTCCACGAGAGAAGACTTGCGCATAATTTTGTGCAAAATGAGGAGGCAGTACTGTGGTGGTCGGCCCGCATTGACTGCTACAAGTATCTACCGGACCAGCCTGTCAGGTTGGAGTCCGACGAGGACACCGACCCAGGCTCGGATGGTAGTAAGGTGGACGAACACCAGGTTAGTGGTCCAGTCGGCGGAATAGTGTCATCGGATGCACCTTATGTGGCATCGAGACTTGATGATATCGCGGTGTGTTTGTTCGTACTGTCGCAAGAAGGGTCCTAGTAGGGGTTTGATGCCGACACCCTCTTAGTTGAGCAGCACTTCTCTAGCAAGGCGGTCATGCAACAAGCTATAGCACGGTACGCCGTCTCCATCAGCCGTGTATACCGGGTGCACCGGTCTAACCCAGGACATTACACAGTGAAGTGCGTAGTGGAAGGCTGCCCTGGCAAGACCAGCGCTCAACGAGCAAAGTTCTTTGGCTCAATCTTCACAGTCAAGGCGGTGACCGTACACACTTGCGAGCTTAGCGAGCCACTGCAGTAGCATCGGAATATGACTTCCGCATATGTGGAAAGCCTCATCAGCCACCTAGTTGCGGAGGACGTGTCCATCTCCCCCCAAGATGTTGATGTCGAAAGTCGTCAATCTGGTTGGTTATCCAGTTAGCTACACTAAGGACCGACGAGCCAAGCAGAAGGTTATCGAGTCTATGTACAGGACATACGAACTTACATACAATCTTGTACCGAGAATGCTTCACCAGATTGCCAAAGCAAATCCTGACACGTACATAAACAAGCTTGAAAGCAAAGATGTTGATGGAGGCCCCAACTGCATGGAGGACTTCGACACACGCCACCGACATGGGCAGTCCCGAGACAAGGGGAAGGTCCTGCTACTGAGACTGGCGGCTGTCGTAGTGTTTCCAGTCGTCCGGGTGCATTCCATATCGAAGAGGTGAGTTATATACAATTTGCATCTTAGTTATGTATTTGGTCATACGGTCTACTTACAACATGGGATAGCAGGATATGGATGACTTCGACACTCATCGCCATCGTGGGCAGTCCCGAGACAAGGGGAAGGGGCTATTGCGTCGCGGAGACTAGTTTCGATCCTCCTTTTTCCCGATTCTAAAAAAGTCACGCGTGTATCTTAATTGTTTTCTGGTTTGTTCAGTCGTGCATGATGTCGTTTGTAATGCATGTAACCAAACCACGCGTGGCATGTAATTCACAAATCACAAAGTGCATTCCAAAATGTCGTCAATTTTATTTATCAAATTTTATGATTTCATGTCCAAACTATTGTGATTTCATGTTAGTCTGGGACCGATTTACTCCAATAATACACACATAACATACAAAATATTCATACAAATATAGCACAACAAAAGCACATAACATATATGTAGTGAAGTTACACACGGGATACAATATGGCTCACTCGTCTGAGCCACTCTCTGCTTGCCGCGTTTGCGTCTATGTACACGTCCTGGTTTTGTGTCGAGCATGTCCTGTGGGATACGTTAGCCAGTCTGGAGAACGCATATCTGTTCAGAGGGGGTACAAAGACCATTGAGTGGGCGGAGGTGCATCAGCAAGCTAACTCTAGCCCAGCTAAGTCTGTCCAACGTCAAAGTCATCCAGTTGAGTCATGCCAAACTGGTTGCCACCTGTAATCATGTCAGTAATGAAGGAATCTAGAAATCCACGATCGGATCGTCCGTCCCCAGATACGCTGTCTGCAAATCCCTTGGTGCGGAGGAGCTCTGGCCTTGACCGTGCGATGCGCTAGCGACCTCGGAAGAGCTCTGCCCTTCGTACGGTGCTTCGTACTAGTCAACGTACGACAGTGGTGGGTGCCCTGGGTGCCATGGTCCAAACTCTCACGCTGTGTACTAATCCCTGGTAGGCGCTGGGAGGGTTGTATCCTCATCAGTTGATGGATGGCCGTCACCCCCACGGTCAACTAAAAGCTGCAAGATGGAATGATGTTAGGCGAAATAAATACTTAGGACGTAAACTAAACATCTTGTACCTCTCGGATGACCGAGGGGGAGCGTTAGTCGGAGTACGGGGTATGGATGAGAAGTGATGCATCCCGATGGACGTGCTGCTAGAGAACGACACGATGTTACCAGAACCTAAGACGTAATAAAAACATAATATAAATTTGTACATAACTTACCTCCCCACCGATCTGGAGTGCGGATGACTGACGAAGAGCACTACGATGCCCGCCGGTCTGACTAGGCCATGCTAGCCTAGCTCATGCAGGACATCGTCTCTCGAACGACCACAGCTCATGTTCTTTATTACATTCTTCGACTCCGTGAAGATGTACTTCAAAGTAATCGGAAGCCCCAGTATGGTGTGCTCTGGGCTACGGATGGCGGTCTTTGATGCACTTGCAATGCGTTGCAGCCGCTCCAACTGAAGTGACAAACAAAACTGATTTAGTAACAAATAGTATAAATATCATCAATGAAACGAGAAAAGGTTGTATGTCTTTTACGGTGTCGTCACGCTACGAAGCACTGTGTCGATCGAACGAGTGGCGAAGCCTCTCCTGGTGCGTCACCTACTCCGCACGCTCTGGTAGACCGCCATCCGTTTACATCCAAGTCGTAATCCACTCATGCTGGACTACTTGCCAGTCCTCAGCACGTTGGTCCAACCTCGACTACCTGTATTCCAGGAGGATTGATGTTAGAACAGCGGATGTAAGTATGAACTGTAAATATTACTCGGATGGAGTTAGACTCACAAGTGGACGGCTCGCTCTGAGGATCTGCGCCGTCGGAGGGGCACGAGCTAGTACAAATGGAATCGTCGCAGACTGTGTACTGCGCGCATAAGGCTCCATCGTATGTGTAAACACCAGGTGGTAGGTCGTCGCTCATAATCCGGCATCCTACGTGCATTGCACGAATAGCTCGTGTGGCACTACCGTGTTAACGAAATCTGGGCTTCATGGAGCCCATATGATGTCATTGTCGTGCAATGACTCAAACTCGTTGTGGAACAATGAGTAGCACCTCGCCAGTCTGTCCTTGGCCTAGTGTAACTAGCAGCAATCCACCGGTATCCCATAGTGGGCCTGTTTATCAGGTCGTGCAACTCGGGGTACGGGTGCACTACTTTCTTAAAGGAGGGCCGCCTAACAGGGAAGTGCTCCCAACTCCACAGCTACAGGAGCACATAGTAGACGGCAAGGCTCGGTTTCACACCGGTGTCGTGGTGTGAAGAATTACACAACCCCCTGTATGTGACACAAAGGACGCCTAATCCCCAATTGTAGTAAGGCATCGGCCCAGCCTTCGCGTCAGCCAAAGACTCAGCGATGCAGATAAAGCTAGGGTACACCCAATCGCTCTGTGTGGTAGGAAACAGAACCGAACCAAAGAGATGAAGAAGGTAAGCGATGAGGTGCGTCCAAACAACCTCATCAGGTGCATCCTTCGGGCATTGACTGAAATTCCCCAGCCAAGTCCGAGGGACGCCATAGGCACTGTTCGGGACATGTATGCCGCACCGATGCCCCAACCGGGCCTTCCAGTCCGCCAACGGATGGCCTGGAACAAGTGGCTCACCCCAGATAGGGAGACTGGTCAAGAATGAGATGCCCTAGAGAGTTATCGTCATCTCACCCCACCGAAAGTTGAAGGTGTATGTCTCAGGTCTCCACTTGTCGATAAGTGCCGACATCAGACTGTCATCTAGGGTGAGGTGGCGTTTGACGTAGAGCAGCCTCGCAAAGGGCAAGCCCGTGTCCCGAAGGATTGGGATGTAGCGAGTGTCCAGCTGCTAGTAATCCCCCCGGACCGAAGCATGAGGGGTGAAGGGCCATCTGCGTCCCCGGTGATCCATGACTTGCACCGGTGATTCTCGTTGTAAAATGGTTCGAGAAGCTCGGGTAGAGGTATGGCTTGCAAGAGATGGAAGGGACAGATTGTTAGTGAAAAGATTGATAATGATGATAAATCACTAGAAATTTTAAATTACGGCTAAATACAGACAACAAATTATTATACACTAATTAACTACGACCAAATTAATTACGACTAAATTAGTTGTGACTAAATTAATTAGGACTAATTAATTACCACAAATGAACTACAAATAAATAATTATGACTTAATAATTACAACTACATTATTTAGGACTAAAATAATTACGATGAATTAAATAGCACTAATGTAATTACAACAGATTAATTACAAAAAAAATAATTACTGACTCAATAAGGCCACTAAATTAATTACGACTAATTAATTACGCTTTGATTAACTACGACTAATTAATTCTAACCAATTATTTACGACTAATAAATTAAGTAACACTAACTAATTACGACTAATTAATTGGTAGCTAATTAAGCGTGCCTAAATAATTACAAGTAATTAATTACGTAAGATTAATTTAAGTATGACTAATTAATTACGACTAATAAACTCACACAAATTTTATTACAAAAAATTGAAAATGACTAAATTAAGTACGCATAAATAAGTACAACTAATTAACGACGAATATTTCACTACGACTAATTTACTAACTACACAATTAATAAAGAAAGTATGCACAAGAGGAAAATTACCTGCTAATATGACTACTAATGACGATCGTACACGATGCTTAATTGTCTGCGAAAACGAAACCGACAAAATGAGCGAGAATGAGAAAGCTTGTGAGAAAACGAGCGAGCGATAATGAGATTTTGTGAACCCTCTCACCGTTGCTTCGGAATTTATAGCCGCAGCGGGAGGAATGAAATTCCCACCCGCGCACGAGGCATGCATGCATGTAGAGACATGGATGTGGCAAGGAATAAAGTGTGAAGGTGATGGATGGCGATGGGGGAAGTGATGGATGGTGATGGGGAATCCGGAGTAGGGAGGACTAGCTAGGGCGCGTGGGTGATGTCCGGTTGAGGAGGGACCGACAGAGTCGGTCGACCGAGCGACACGTCGCTAGTCTGGGCGGTGGCCGTGCGGAGGAGGCTTCTTCGGGCAACACTTGTGTAGACACAGCTTGTCCGGGTAGTGGGCATGTGGATAAGCCTTGTCCGAACGGTGGCCATGCCGACACGCCTTGTCCGGGCGGTGGCCGTGCCGACACACCTTTGTCTGGGCGGTGGCTGTGCGAACATGATGTTGTCCGGGCGGTGGGAGTCCGGATGAGACACGTGTCGGGTGAAGAAGCGACTGTGCGAGGGACGCATGGATTTTGGCACGTCCGTGCACACACCACACGGACAAACCCTCTCTGGGCTAGGGGCGATCGGAATTGCACATGTGACGGCGTGAGGCTCGTGCAGGCTGCCATACTTGCAAATACCACGCGAGGAGAGCCATATTTGCAAATACACCATAGAACAGTGCCATGTAGGCCAAAAAGTCACATAAGTTTATGGGTTGTTTAAAAATTTCTTCGAAAACTATTGTGTTCTCTAAATGGTGCTGAGTAGCAATAAGCTTTCATGTAATCACCGTTGATTAATTGGTCTCCAATCCATGACCGGCAGTTTCGATAATGGAGGACAAACTATGGTGCTACTATCAGCATTCCCTAATCTCCAACGCTGGTCCAAAGCAGCCTTGGAATCATAATATATCTCACAATTTCGAGTAGAGTTGTTTAACTGATTACCGTTGATTTGATGGGATGGTTAATCTTGATTGGGGTGCACCAATCTTGAGGGCTAGCAATAAAGCTAGAACCAAGAAATTGAAATCATATATAGCTGCTACGATCGAGATCTTTCTGCTTAGCCTCGTACAGACAGGTGTATTTAACTTAGGGGTTTGCTACTTCACAAGCAACTGAAAAAATGTCAAAAATCACAGTTGATTTCCTCACCGTTGGATCTTGCATCGCGACTCGTATGGTTCATCCTCTCTAGTGACAATGGATGATGGTGGCCATGTCCAGTGGATCAAGGCACAAGTTCACCTGTTTAGGTTTTGGGTTCACCGGTGCCCCCGAGCTTAGAGGAGGCTGGGGGTGGAAGCACGCGGTGAAGCGGTGGTGGTGGGGGGGCGAGGCTGCGGTGGCACCGCCTCGGCCATGGGGCGGAGGAGGACAATGGGGAGTGGAGGTCAGCGAGGGTGAAAAGAATCGGAGTGGTTAGGAGGTAGTGGTGGATCACACGACAGTAGCAGCCGGAGACGAGGAAGAGGGCGACGTGGGTGGATCACGCCGGAGAGGAGGAAGAAAGTGACAAAGACGGTGGCGTGGATTTGGAGGAGGGGTGTCACAACCCCAACTTTATTAAATATAATTTTTATGCATCTCATGAGCATGCATTTGAATTCTGGAGTATTTGCACAATTTATTGCATTTGTAAATTTCAATTCAAAGCTAAACATGCAACTCTAATTGAAACTCCCAAAACAAAACATAAATAAATACTTATAAATTTCTCTAGGAAGTAATTTATTTAAATTTTATAATATTTATCACGAATAAATATGAATTTTTCTAAATTTTTGAAACTAATTTAACCCACGAAATTTCAAACTCAGTTCAACAACCATTACTCTAAATGAATTAAAAACAAGTAAATAAAATATGAACAGTGAGTTTAGAAAATTTACATGGGTACTAGGTCATCCCAGGAACCTCTCTACAAAGTTTTAAGGGCTGCTTGGATTGCGACTGATTTGTCTTGCCGCTCAAGGAGCCCTCCTAGTCTTCCGGCGGGAGTTTGCTTGATGCTGGCTCCCAAAGCGAGGAAATGAGCACCTGGGAGCCAGCTACCTAGATCAGATCCACGTTGATTGTTTGATCCAACGGTCTATTTTTTATTTATCAATTCCAGGCACATACTTCTAACCAAACAACTCATCTCCAGGTTTGCGTGGCCAGGCAAAAACTATCTACTTTCCAGGCTACATCCAGGCACCACTTTTTCTCAGGCATGAAGTCCAGGGCACCAACAAACAGGCCCTTAGACTTTTATAAATTTATTTGTTATATTTAAACCGTCAGTCAAAGTGGAAGGTTTGAATTAAATCTTCAGTCAACTGTTGGACTCAAACCCGACCGAACCCAAACAGCTGCGACTTGACTGGACTGAACCAACTAAACCACCCGACTCAAGCCACACTCCAACTTGCACGCACCTGAGCCGCTGACGAGGTGGACCCACTCGTGAGCCCTGTCTTCCACCTCACGCAGGTGACGCACAGAGCGCGCGCGCCACGCGGCCGTGACGCTCTGCGTCACCCGGTTGATGCCGTGGATCTGTCGCCCACATCCACCACTCCAGAGCGTCTCCATTACATGCCATTGTTGTTTCCGTCTTTGCCTGAGCCTAAAACCCCCTTGCATGCCTCCTTCTCTCTCACTTCTCCTCTCGCCCGTGAGGATGAGGACGCTCGTTCTTGCTGTCCTCTAGGGTAACCTTTGCGTCCCCTCTCTTCTCCGTTCATTGATGTGTCCATCCTAGCTAATGCCAGCCCTTGTCTCTGCTTGTAGCTCTCGGAACACGTGGGTTGTCTTCTTCTCTGGTGGCCGCGCTCCGAAGGCCACCGTCATGCCATTCTCTTCTCTAGTGAGCTTCTTACTCTCTTATGTGCGTCACCATGCGTGCTTTGACATGATAAGTATTTCCCCTCGACTAATTTTGCCAATCTCTCATAGAAGCCCGTGAATCTTAGAGTTTCCCATTTTTGCCCGCAAGCATCCCTCTTCATCCCCATCTCCAACGTGGTAAGGCATTCCCCGATTCCTTGCTACTTCATCTCCTACACTCCCTTTAGCTGTTTCGACATCCATTTGCCTTCCTCCATCTCCAAGTCGTCTTCTCCCCGAGGAACCGCAACGCCGCCGCCGCCATCAACGACGTCAAGCTTCCTCCGATGACCTCCGGACCTCTCCATCTTCTGGTTGGCTCCCTAGTAACCCCTAGATGCACATGCATGCACGTATTAGCTCAAAGTGCGGCCACTTTGTTGCATGCATGCTTGCCCGTAGCTCCTCGCCGCCTCTCGCCATCGCACCGCCGTTGTAGGCCGCCGTGAGCTTAGCCACTAGCATCCTTAGCACCACATTGACGAGAGGAACCCATTCCTGCCCTTGGATCGCGCCGACCAGGACCACAGCTCCGGCAATGTGCCAGGCAATCTCGAGCCTGAGAGCTCCTCGATTGTAGGAATGCCCGACAGTTACTGTAGCTTGGGATTAGAACCAAATCTCGGTTGTTTGGGTTAAATCCAGGCTTAACTGCGTTAATGATTGGCCATTAAATTGCTTTGAGTCTATTACATATGGGTCCCGTGAACAGAAAACGAGAGCATTAAAGAATCTGGTTTAACTGTGAGTCTTTGACATATGGGCCTAAGGCCTTAAGTGCACAGTGCCGCGGGCCGGTGGATTGATGACCGTGCATGTTGACCTTCGGTCCATGCACTATTTGCATGGACCAAGTCAATGACAATGGGGTCCCATCTGTCAGTAGGATTTAATTCGAAAGTTAAATAAAAAAGAGCACTATGCAGTGGACCCCGCAAGTCAGTGAGAGAGGTTACGATAAGCTGAGTGTAAAAAGTATTAAATACATTTAGGATTCCCAAAGTGATTTATTTTTGCACTGTAAATTCAAATAATTTCAAAAATTCATAACTAATTCATTTTAACTCCAAAATGAGTGAAACAAATTTTGTTGATTTGCATTTTTAATGTACTTACTCATGGCATAATTTTCAAACATGTTTCTGCCATAGAAAATCTCAGAATTGGAATTAAATTCGGTAAATAATTATTTTTACACTAGAAATTGAATTAACTTAAAAAATTCATAGAAAATTCATTTGAACTCCAAATGGGGCGATTCAATTTTATTAATCATAACTTTTTATTATATTTCATACCATGTAAAGTTTAGCTCCACCACTATTTTGTAAATTTTCGTGAAATAATTAAAATCGGATGAATAGTAACAGAACTTGATTTTTCCAGCATTGTCTCCAAAACTGATTTTACACAGGCCATAACTCTCACATGCTAACTCCAAATAAAATAATTATTTCACATAAATTCATATAAAATTATAATCTCACTACTGTATAAATTTCATGCATTTTTAGCACTTTATTTTTTTTTTGCCTTTTCTTGATGTTTATTCGGTATCGTTTTTCTTTAGAGTCCAAAGTATCGGAAGTGAACGACTACGCCACCGAGAGTGAGCAATTGGAACTCCAACAAGGCAAGCATCATTTGAACTTTGTTTTTGCATCATATTGATCCTAGATTTTGTTAAGTTGGTATTTTGAATGGCAATGACACTTGCTTGCGTGCTATGTTGGTATCTCGATATTTTTGTGAGTTAGTTAGCTATGTCCTTTTCTTGATGATCATCCTTGTTATTTACATTACAAATATGCTTAAGATTAGATGGTTATGATGATATATCTATTATATATGTTGGATGCTTAGCCTTGCGAGTCTAGTAGACGCATTAGATCGGTTGACGTGGTTAGCTCGTCAATTGTGGAAAACACAACATTTTATTCTTATACTTTTGTCCAGATCTTCGCATCTGGTTGTTAAGTTTATATTTTTTTAAATTGAAAATGATTTGGGTATGGACAAGTGGTTGGTAGTGTGGGTGCCTTCGTACACGAGACTCGGGTATGTGGTAGTCTTGTTCGAGCCATTAAGGACCGAACTTTGGTGACGTCGTTAATTCAAGTAACACTTGTACTTCCACACGTGGGATATGGGTACTGCTTGGTCAGGTAAGGGGATGGTTTTATTGAGTTGGACCACGGGTGGTGTGAGACACATGGGACCGTAAAATCTTATGTTCCTTAGGAACCCAGTGTAATACTATAATGTGCAGGTGAGCATTGTTTCTTATGTTGGGGGATTGACCCACATAGTAACTACCTTACACTGGCCCCTCCGACATAAATTATGTGCTCGCTTAGCAAGTTCTATAAATAACTTGTACTAAGTTGGGGTTTCATCTCGCATGGGTGATCCATCTCAATAGGATGTTCTTGTTGAAAAATACCGTGTCTCGAACTCCCTGGTCGACTCACCAAAGGAAGTGTGTTTGGCTTATGGGTTGGGCGAGTCGTGTGGGTAAAGTAGTACTCCCTTGCATGGATTAATCAATTCGAATAGCCGTGTCTACGGTTATGGATGACCACTTGGATTCGGGAGTTATCATCGTTAGACTTCAAATTAAAATTTGACATGGTTTCTACTTGGTATTCGGCATGAATGGGTATTCATGCATTTTAGTTTATCAAAATGTGCTGCCACTTTGGTATTGTTTGATATATGTAGTTATATCTGTCATTTATACTCTTTTTGCTAAAGAATTGTGTTCTAAATGGCAATTGAAAAACTAGTAGGTGTAGGATTAAAAATTGGTGCGTTTTATGCAAAACTAAGCCACTAATGCCTCTCTTTTGGGTATCCTCTAGCATGTATAATTTTTATTTGTGTAAGACTTAAGAGTAGAATTTTGTACTTAACCAGAATGTCCATTTGTTCAAGTGAGGAGGACTTCACGCTCGATCAATTCGTTAGCGTCGATTTAGGCGACGCTAACGAATAATGTTGTTCTTTAACTCCCAGTCGGTTGCCTTGGGTTTGGGCACACCTTGTTGGACCTTTTGGTTTATTTACTTTGCTTCCGCTACTACTTATTGTTAATCCTTGAATTTGGTCGGTCGACCGCTTTTGTAATAGTTGTATACTTAAGTCCTATGTTGTATGTCTTTTGATATATCTTTGTACGACTGTTTTGTGTCTGTGATTGACGTTGCTAAGGGTATGTGCGTGTTGGTCGTTGATCTTGGGAGCCAACACGGGACACATACCCGTTGTTTTGAAATCCTCTTTAACTTGTTTAAGTGTGGACTTGGGCTGTTGGGGAAACGGCTACCATGTAGCACCCGCAAAGGAGCGGTGTAAGGACCCGGGATTAACACCCCAAATCTTCTGTGCATTTCTGAACTAGTCTCATGTTCAGTGGCTAGTTCACACAGTAAACAAACATGGTACAACAACCATAATCACAAAAATTTATTAATAAGTATCAGAGTTAATTACCAGAAAGGCTTTCGAGCCAACAACACAGAACACAGCGAAAGACGAAACAAGAAGCATTAGAGCCCAGCTAATCTACCACAGGCAATCAACTAGGGTAGCGGTCTAGCCATCGAGATCTTCAGCAGGTGCAAAGTCCTTCTCTTCTGAACAATATTTTATTAAGCAAGAGTGAGTACAAATGAATGTACTCCGCAAGTTACACCCAATAACAGAATTATAATGCATGCAAGGGTATAACAAAGGAAGGCTTATAGAGTTGATTTTGCATAAAGTAGTGTTTCTTTTCAAATACTTGTACTAAGTTCCAAAGCAGTTATTCTATAACTAAAATTTATTTTCTAAATTCTCAAGTTTTATAGTCAGATAATATTCATCCACGAGTGGTGAAGGATAATCTCCTATCACAAGGCTACCTGCCCAATTCCCATTTGGATTGAAATCCAAAACCATTTGATAAAGTCTTTTGAAATCAAAACCAAAATCTAACTTGGAGTGGCTTTGCTAGCATGTCCATGACCGTGGACACGGCTGTTCGAATAGTTTTACACTCTGTAGAGGTTGTACAATTTTACTCATATGACACGACTTCTCTAGTTTGTTTGGTATCCGTCGATACCTCCGCTCACTACCTTAGGTAAGCAGTTTAGAGTATGTGACAAGGCCTTTACAATGCGTCATCCCACCGTAGTCCCGCCTCGCTAAGGTTTCGCCTCCTTTGGATAGAAACCCGCCAGATTCAGGCCCCCTCTTGTGCCAGGTGGGAATACATAAAAGTAGGTCATAAAAGACACCCACGTAACCGGATGGCATGACCACAGTGAAACATTGCAAATTAGTTAGCCAAATCCTGCCCATTCAGGACATGTGGTAATACAGAACGGCTTAGCAAGATGCGGCTCGAAGACCAATCCTTAATTGACTTGGGCGACTTTCCAAAAGAACCTCGGGCCTCGATCATAGAAATGAATCGACCCCGTGCATTAACATGCACCATCCAAAGATCCATTTCGCCCAAGTCCAAACCATTTGTTATTTTATTTACTAAGTTAAATCATTTTCCAAAACTTCTATGGTAAAAACCATACCATAGTATCATTTTAAATCATAATTGAACATTTGGCTAAATTCCCCAAATTCAATATTTTTGGTCTAAGCTTTGTCTAAGCATAAAGTCTTTTAAACAAAGCATTGTGATAATACTACTGTATTAACCAGAGTTTTATCTAGGGCGACAAGGTGTGAGAGATTCAATGTCTAAGAATTATCAATTACAAGATCAGTAATTCAACCATCCATATTAGAATTATAATCCAATAATCCAACAATATTCTTTTATAATATTTCAACATCCATCAATCTAATCTTCAATAATAATTCTATAATCCAATATTCAAGTAATCCAACATTTAACACCATCTATTTCTATAATCCATCATCCATTAATCCCAGATTCATCAATAATCTATTTCTATAATCCATTAAAGATATACCTCTATAATCCAACTTTCGACAATCCAATATCCAATAACAATCTATTTCTAGAATCCAACATCAACAATTTAGTAGTTATCAATAGTCTCTATCTATCATCCAATCTTTATTAATCCAATATCAACAATAATCAACATCTATAATCCAATCTCCAATAATTACCTATTTATATCATCCAACTCCAACAAAACAACAATCTATTTCTTTAATCCAATATCCGATAATTATCTATTTCTATAATCCAATCTCCGATAATCCGCTCTTCAATAATAATTTATTTCTAATAATTCGCCATCTATAAATCCAAAAATGATATATTCTAATAATCTAGCAAATATATACTTCTATAATCCAACCAAGATTTCTTCTAGATCCAACTCCTCTATTCAATCATATGCAATAAATCCAATATGACCAATGTACCTAATTAATTCCATACTTCTTGATTCACCCTAATCCACCAAAATCAACATCATAAATAGGGGATCCTATATTTCAATCTCCAACAATAATCTACTTCTTTAATCTAATATCCCGCAATAATCCATTATATCATCCATCCAAGTTATACTTCTATAATCCAACAATCATCGATCATGTATCTCTATAATCCAACAAGGTATACTCCGAAAATCTAACAAGACATATTCCAATAATCCAATAATAATGTATTTCTACAATCCAATATTCAACAATCATATTTTCTATAATTCGACTCCAACAATTATATATTCTAATAATCCACAATTTCCTATTTCTATCTCCAAATTATACTTCAGCTTTGGAAAGGTCCTCCTTACTTCCCATTTTGACAATAATTGGCTATTCAATGGAATTAGGGATAAGTATAAAGCTTAAAACAGGATTTAAATTACTTTAATTTAAATAGCATGCAATAGTAATTTAAAACAGAATTTAAATAATTTAAAATATTGGGATTCAAATATGATCAGAGATGTAACTTGCCTTTCTTATTTAGTTGTTGTTCTTAAACGACGTCGAAAAGCGAAGAAGTGTCGAAATCTGGTTTTCCGCGGTCGTCATAATCTATACGCGAAACGAACCAAATAAATATAACAAATTCAAATAAAATCCAAAAATTATAAAATAAATACCAAAAGGAAGATACCGCCTTTAGATGAATTTAGGAATGAGAATCGACTGAATCGAATTACGTATGAATGAGAACGAGCATCTGGAAGTTCAAAAATCACCTGAAATGATAGAATTTCAAAAAAGAGGGAATGTTCTGGAATCTTCTTTGCTCTGAGATTTTAACATGTATAGCAATGGTGTAGATGACAACCATGGCCCACATGCTAGAGAGGGCTAGAGAGGAAGAGGGAAAGAAGGAGGACAATGACATGTGGGACCCAACTTGAAGTGACCCAAGAAGAAAAAGAAGAAAAAGAAAGGAGGAGGAAGAAGAAGGTGGTGCATAGGAGCAGCATGAGGGAGGCCGGCTGCATGGGGCTACTCGGTTTATACAAAGAGGAAGCAAGGGGAGAGAGGGAGCTGCACGAGATGGAGGAGCATGCAGCACAGGGCGCCATGGCTGGCAGGGGGAGGTGGTCGGGTGGACAAGAGATGGGCGGTAGGGCAGCAGCAGGGAGCTAGGCGACGGCATGGGGAGCTTCTTGCTGCTCGACTAGGGAGGAAGAAAAGGGAAGAGGGAGGAAGGGAGAGGAGGGTGCTGGCTGGCCGGTTGGAGAAGCAAGGGGGGAGTCGGCAGTCGGTAGGCAGCAACTGGGGCGACGCATGGGGGAGCTCGGTTGGGGAGGAAATGGAGGCGGGGAGGAGAGGAAGGGGTAGAGGTGGGCTTGGTCGGTTCTCATAGGCAAGAATGGAAGAGAGAGGGGGGAAGCTCAGCATGGGGGAGGTGGTGGCCGGCTGGAGTTGGAGGAGGCGCTGGAGCTCGGTGGCGCATGGTGGAGCTTAATTTGGGAGGAGAGGAAGGAGAGGGTGAGGAGGAAGGAGTCACGGGTGCTTAAATAGAGGAGGGGAAAAGAAGAAGGGGGAGCGGTGTGGGCATCTTCAAGATGGCCGACAACATGACATGGGCAATGAGCAGAAGCAGACTGCATGGAAGGGGGGTAGGAGATGGGCAAGGGGTGGAGGTGCAGGCGGCAGGTGGGGGAGAAGACCGGGGCAGGTGTGACCAGGGCATGGGGGTAGGGCAGCATGGGGTTGGCAGGGCGTGGGGAAGGAGTGGAGGTGGTAGGGGAGCTGGTGAGGGAATGGCTGCCCATGGCGGTAGTTGCCAACGGGAAGAAAAACAGCCCACATGCAAGAAGATGACCAGCAACGGGAAAGAAAAAAGAAAGGAGAGGAGAGAGAAAAAGAAAAGAAATAGGGAAAAATCCAAAAATTCAAGAAAATCTTATAAAATACTTTAGCCATTTAAAATATTTTTTCCTTCAGAAATTCAATCTAAGTTTTAAATTAAATCGAATAAAATTCAAATATTTTCTTATATTTTTAAAGCTTCAAAGACTCTGGAAATAAAATAAAACAATTTTATTTAATTGGGTTTTATTTTACTCATGTTTTAATTATTTTTATTTCTGAAATTTAAAATTAAACTTTAAGATCGGGAAAAATCAAATGGTGATTTTTATTTGGAAAACTTCAAAAAGGTCAGAAGGTCAAATAGATTAGTTTTAAAACAATCAAAATTACCTCCAACTTAAAGTTGGCTTTTATTTTTGCACATAAATATTTTTAATTTTTGAAAGATAGGAAAAACCTTTTAAATACCGAAGATTTAAGGAATTAATTAAGTTTTCCTTTTTAACTTTAAATCCAAGAAAATCTCAGGAACTTAATAAACTTTATTTTTGACTTTTTAAAACTTAGGAAACTTAAGGAAAGCAATTAAAACTCTTTTAAATTTCAGAAAATCCAATAAAAAATATTTTATTAATTTTAAAGTAGTAACAGAACTTTGGGATGTTATAAGCGGTCTGCATGGTCACCGTGGCTCTAGCTCAGCTGAGTCATCTCACTTAGATAGAGTTAAATTGGATTCAATCCCGTGAGGTCTAGAGTTATTTTCGTAAGATCGGGAAGGTCGGGGGTCCTCACAAGGGGCGGAGGAGGAGGAGGCGGCGCGCGTGGAGTCATTGGGGCGGTGATAAAGATCCAACTAGTTGATTAGAAGGAGCCCAAATTGTTGGCCCAATCTTTCACAGTACACACGAAGATTATTAATGCGTCGGCTTCTTCTCTTCACTTCGTATGAACAGTACCATACACGTGAACAGTACCCATGTGAACAGTGCCGAAATAGGATGCCTTGAGGGGAGAATAGTAATCTCACAAACCAAGTCGGGTGAATTGAATTGCAAGAAAATCTATGCACACACAAACCAATCTAATAGATTGAATTGCAAGTAGCAGTAGCCTCAGTGAACAGTGTCCACATGTGAACAGTACCGCACATGAACAGTGTTGGGCTCTTGCTCTCTTGATCTCTCTCTCTCTCAATCTCTCGAGAACAACAAGGATCTCATCTCCCAAACACAAGAATACATAATATGCGCCAAGTGACTTTTCTAATTTTTATTCATCTAAATCATAACTTGTTTTTACATGGTACCACCATGGGGGTTAAATAGGCTCCCACGCAAGCACAATGGTTCTAGATGAACAGTACCATGTGTGAATAGTATGCATGAATAGTGTCCAAAACCAACTCAACCTCCTAAACGCACACAACTCAGACTCTCCTATTTTCGGAATTAAAAAAACAGCAAAAAGGGATTTCGGATTTACTATCTAAAACCGAAACTAACTCCACCTCAAACTATCCTATTCGGATGAACAGTACCACATGTGAACAGTGTCCGGATCGGAAATCAAAAGTGATGGCTGTCTGAAAATAGAGATCAAAACGGAATTCAAAGGAGTCACACATGGAAACGAATATCTCGTTCCTTTGCTCCTTGCACTAGCCTTCTTGTGTCGCAAACCATCGAAGTTTCTCATGCCATGCGCCTGGCTTCCACCTTGGCCCCCCACGCGGGCACTTTATCACCACACGCCATGCATGCATGCTTGGCCTCTCATGCATAGCCTTCGACCTAGGTGTGTTTTCCTCACTCGTTGTATGTCTTCCTTGTTTAGCCTTATTTTCGGCCGAAAGCAAGCATTGCCTTCTTTCCCTTTGGCCATTCTCCTCATCCACCCTCTTGACCACATGTAACACTTCATTTGTTTGTTTGATCAAATCAGCACCTATTGTCACCTCAAGTTGTGAATGCAACTTAGGATGATAAACTGAAGTAGCAGTAGTACTTGGCACCGTATCAGGTGGCGGCGGCAGGGTGAGGTGGGTGGGGTGGGAATAGGGTTTGGTTGGTGGGGATTGTATTGTATATGGGATGGGAAATGGATGGGGATGGTTGGATCCTAATTCAACGGTCAGAATGGGTGACTCTGTTTTCTGAAAATTTCAGGCAACGGAATTATAGTCAGCCTCATTTACTTATTATCAACGAGAACATGAGAAAAAGAACACTTCCATCAACAAAATGAAGATACACACAGAAACTACTGCTTAATTTGTTACAGAAAAAACTAGTAGAAATCAATACTTGGATTTAATTTCTTGAAATATTGCAGCTGTGATTATTCGCTAAAACGTTGTTATCTGTTGCCGGTTGAATCTTCCTTGGCATGTTCGTCCCCATCATTTGATCAAATCTCAAAAATTCATATCTAGGCAGTCAATAAGGCAGACAGACCTAGCAACCAGGTCTAGGAATAGATGAAAGAATCTGAAAACTGCACAGAAATGGATAAGCAGTTTCGACCATTTCATAACTCCTAAGCATTTCTTTGTTCTAACCTGCATTGTTATCCTTTTGAACATTGCAATTGACCAAACGATTTGGCACCTCGAGCAGACAGCAACCTGAAAACTGCCAATCGACGAGCACTACGGCGACATTCTTAAACATATGCCATCTCTTTGCTGTCCCCTCTTCTTTTCGCTCTCCTTTTCCTATCACTATATCTATCCCTCTCCGACTATTCTACGTGGTCCATGGATCTATAAATACATGACACATCGCGGAATATTTGAAGGGTTAGGTATTCTGAAGAGGAAAAAAAACTTTGAAGTGTTAGGTCATGTATGCAGAACACTTGACCATTCCCTGGCTATTTGTCGGTTAACTTTGAAGAACCATGGTGCACTACAGCAGTAGTCACTCACCGACCGGTGAGATCGATGGCTAGGCCGGCATAAACAAATGGCAACGCTTTGTTTAACCTAAAATACAACAAAGCCTAGGTTTGGAGCCATGAACACTGGCACATGGAGCCCCTCATGGCCAAAAAGCTAGCATCAATTAACAATTCAACCAAGTGGTCTCTAACTAGTACAACAGTGGTGGACCCAAGATTTTTAGAATATGTGTTCGAACTTTGGAGTTAGGTTGTCCAGATATACCGATACCAATACGTCGATACCGTGAAATATCATTTTCCCAAAAAAACATTGATACGACGAAACACGTATATATATAATAAAATACAAAATATATAGAAATTAATAATTTTATATGAAGAAATGAACCATATAAGGTAATCATAATGGCATGAATTAAACAACAAATTATAGATATCAATTACAGTTGAGGAAGTGAAAACTAGAAATAGAGCTATTTTAGCTCCATGCTTCATATTTTGCTGAGTTGTGTTGTTTTTGCAGGGTGCAACCAAGACATGTGCTTGGTGCTTGGCCGTTGTTATTTTCTCTATTTTTTCTGTTCTAGGTTGTAGCAGTTATACTGCTAAAACTTATTTTCTTCCTCTAATAGTGATTAGTAGAGCTCCTGTTTCTTTTTCAAAAAAAAAAAAATCTTGTGCTTTGTTGTTTTCTCACTTTTTTCTGTTCTAGGTTGTACCAGCTAGACTACTAAAACTTATTTTCTTCCTCTAACAGTGATCCGTAGAGCTCCTACTTTCTTTTTTTTTAAAAAAAAAATTGACAGTTGCATACCTTGTTAATCTTGCTCTTTTCCCGTCAGCAAGAACCCTATTTAAGAATGTTCCTTCCATAGAGTAAAAATTAGCATGTAAACATATGTAACAAGGGTCCAACTATCTGTTCATGATCCAAGGAAAAGATTGTATTTTTGTACAACATCTATTGGAAAGAATCAAGAAAGCAGAGGAAGAGGCTAGACTCCATAAAGAACCGGAGTTGGAGCAGAGCAGAGCCAGCGAGAAGAAGTGGTGCGCGCAGAACACACCTAGATTTGGAGAGAGGACGATGACGGTGAGCTGGATATGCTGCTTCCTTTCCGCCGCCACGCTCCCTCCCGACCACCGTGTTGCTCCCTTGGTGCTGCCCGCTCCCTTCCTATTTGTCGCGCTGCCATCCGCTTGCTCACGTCGTATCTCTGTTACTTGCGTGCAAGTCTTGTTGCCCTGCCAAGACGCTGTGACCGCATGCTGCTCGCTTTGTCATGACGTAGCGCCGTGTCCACCGACCGTCGCTCGTCTTCGTAGCCCACACTCGTCACTTGGAGGCCGGAGGTCCCCCCCCCCCTCCAACACACACACAGCCACATGATGAGAGAGAGAGAGAGAGAGAGAGAGAATAGAGACTAGGGTTTAGTGGGTTGAAGTAGGAAGGAAAATGAGTCTAATATATTACATGACCCGTGCACGAGGTGTATGGAGTACGTTGACCCGTCTACGCTAATGTAGTACAAGCACTGTTTAAAACTCAGAGGCTGCAGCACGCATGTGCAGTGGCACAAGCTGGACGGATTAACATTGCTTGGAATTTTACATTGCTACTATGTTTAGTTTTGCAGCTTTCGTTTGGAACCTTTGGAAAATTAGGAACAATATGACGATCGAGAGGATTTTGCCTAGAAATCCTATGGATGTAATTTTTAAATTCATATCTTGTTTGCAGCGATGGATGATCCTCACCAGAAAGGTGGAGAGAATGCTCCTGGAAGGATTCCTGACAAGTTTTGAAAACTGGAGATCTTCAGTTTGGGCGCCCCAGCAGTCTGTTTTGTCTATGTAGTTTGTTTCGTCCTTGTCGTTCTCTTGCTAGGGATGCGTGGCGCCACTTTAGTCTATTTTGGTCTGTTTAGTTTGTTGTTCCAGGTCGAATTCTCGCGTAAAGGGCGTGCTGTTATGGTTGTTTGATCTTTTTTGTGCTGTAATTGTTAGCTGGTATCCCCAGCCGTGAGGTGGTGTATTTTGGGTTGTTTGAACTGGTTATCTGCTTTCTATAAAAGCTGGGATGAAATCCTATTATCAAAAAAAACATTGCTTGGAATTTTGATCACGACAGAGACATATCAGAGAAGGCAGTTAACTGCGAGTTTAAGTACAGATCGAGTGACAAGTACACGGACAGACAGCATGGCTACAGGTACATACTTGTCAAGATGATGCAAAGTCACAGACGATGTTGAACTGTGCAACGGTGACTCACGAGGTGACGGTCAGGTTATTCTGCTTCATCTGCACAAGGAGATTATTCTGTCCCAAGAAGTGATGATGGTGATGGACAGTGCAGGTGAAAGAAAGGCTAGTGCTGCTAAAGATTATTAATGTGTAGATGCAAAAGATGCTCAAAGACAAAAATGACTGATCTTAATCGGTCACCTACATAGAAGGTAAAGAGACGATTAGGAAAAGCAAGGGTGAAAGAAAAAAGATTTCCACAGATCCACGCATAAACACGCACCAGCAACTCAACTGACGCATGAAAACATCACGGAGGCAGGACAGCGATCGCACAGCCAGTCAGCCACAGCTGGATCCAAGAATGAAGGGCAAAATGTTAAGCAGTTGCAGAAACCAGAAAGCAATTAGGTCGGTGGAATGGAATGGAATGGAATGGAAGGCAAGGGAGTAGAGTTGATCCAAGCGCGGATAAGTAACTGACGGACATACGGCGCCCTGCCAGCGACATGGTTGTTCAGCGATGTCTCGCTGTCTCCCTTTCGATCTCCACGGTTTGTGACGATCTTCATGAGCTGACACGCATCACATGCGGGTGGCAAAGTTGCAGCTCGGGTTTCTTGCTTTCGGAAAGATGGACAAACTGGCTGCTTTTGGGAGCAGGGAAAATGGACATCTTCATTTGTTGATTATAAAAACACGATGTCAAGAAAGGTACAGGTAAAGAGAAATCTCATACAGAAAAGCACGTTCACTTAAAAAGCAAGTACACTTAGTCAATCAAGGCTGTAGAGGAAGAAATACCAGATTGGCATTTGTTTCCAATTCAACAGTACATAATAAATGACATGCATTTTCATTAAGAAATTCTTAATCTTTTGTTCCAAAATTAATACAAATAATTAACACATAGAAATTCCTCGAAAAAAGAGAGAAATAAAACAAAGGCTTTTTTTTAAAAAAAAAAGAAAGAGAGAGAGGGGAGAAAAATCAAGAAAGAAGCCCATATCGTATATCTGGGCCGAAACCGAAGAACTAAAATTGGCCCAGGACTAAGCTAGGCACCTTAGCCCTCCCTGGCTTACTCCTAAGTCCTAACCAGTTGCCACAGCCCCATTTGGCGTTGAGAAAATTGAGTAGTCATTCTAAAGATTGGTCTTATAGTATTTGCCACTTCAAATATTGTAATCTAGAATTTACCACTTTAAAGAATGGTTGCTTTATTATTTGTCACTTATGACCATTTTACCCCTCTTCCTCCTACTCCCTTCATCTTCCTCCCACTCCACCATGGAGTACATGGTCAACTCCACCACGAAGGCCCTCGGTCGGAGCCGGAGTCCACGCCACAAGCAGCTTGCCCCGCTCCCTATCAAGGCAATCGATCGTGAGCCGAGAGCGCAGGATGGTCCACTTGGCAACCGACAGTGGCGGCAGGTAGCTGGTGGTGTCGCTCATTTGCCTCGATGACCTATTGTCAGAGCAGCATGTTCCCCTCTCCGTCGTCGCCGCCGGCCGTGTGGAGGCCGTCACTACCGTGCTGCTCCCCTCCCTTGCCTTCCTCCCTCGTGCACCGCGCAACACTGCCTCTTCCTATGGGAATTCCGGAGAGTGGGAGGAAGAATGAGGGTAAAATGATCCTCAGTGGCAAATAATAAAGCAACTATTCTCGAAGTGTCAAATTTTATATTACAATACTTAAGACTGACAAATGCTATAAGGCTAATAATTGGAGCAACAAATACTCAATTTTCTCTTTGGTGTTCGTGTCTCGCCAGAGTCGCCGGCGTCGTGGAGGCGGCAATGCTGCGGTCAGTGATGCGCTGGGGAGGAGCGGCCGTGCGGCAGGCCGCGTTGGCGGAGGGACCGACGGGGGTCTTTCTCCTGCTGCGCACGGCAGCAGCGACACGACCCGTGGCGCGACGAGTTCTTCGTGCCAACGCCGGAGTCGCTGTCACGATGGTCGGTATCCTCTACACCCTACGAATTGTAGCTGGTGTCTCCTAGCTTCCTAGGGTTAGCTGCCGATGCAACTGCTATGCATTTGCTTCAACATTAAGTGAATCTGTGATGAGTGCGCCGTATATGTTTCATGTGCTACTCTGGATCATGGTGCGACAGTATACAATCTTCGGATTGCAAGATATGAGCGTGTAGAGATGTAACATTTTGGAACAAGCAGAAATTTTGAAATGGTCGATATTTAGTGTGGTTGTGTCAAACAACTGCAGATAAAGGGTTTCTAGATGAGAAATTGCAAGCTTTCTTCTTTTGTTGTCGACGTCGCTTCTAGTGTGTAAAGTGGTTTCCTCTATCTATGGTAGATGTTAGGAATAATCAAGCATTGAGTATGTGTTCTTGTAGCTGTTACTAGTGTGCCAACGGTAAAAGTAATGACATGCATGCAGCTGTTACTAGTATATTAATAGGTGGAGTTACCAGCCACACTCATGCATGTAGTTAAGTTTTTTTCAGTATAAATAAGAGGAAAAGCAAAACAGAAAAGCTGTAGTTGAGCAGCGCAAAGAAATTATCTTGCGTGTTTATTCTCTCTCAGTGCTCCAGTGTGTTAGCATGCGTGTGTACTCATGATCGCATGAGTTGCATCGTTGACTGCCGACCGCTTAGCAACAGCAGCGTCGCCATCTCTCTGAGTTCACCATCTTCCTCGTGAAAGTGTGCGTCCACTGGAACAATTTCAAACGATTGGTATCAGAGCCTGAGTTATTCATCCGTGTATGCCTAAGATCATGCTGCGCTCTCCGAGAAGTGGTGTCATCGGTAACAAGGCGACGTCGAGCCACACCATCATTACCGGCGGTGGTTCATCGAAGGTACCGGGAAGACAAAGCAGTGTCTCTCTTCAATACCCTATGCTGAGCAAGAGCAACTATGGTGCGTGGGCAATCAAGATGAAGGTGTTCATGAAGGCCCAAGGTATTTGAGAAGCTGTGGTGTCCGATGACATTGATGAACGCCAAGATCAGATGGCCCTTGCGGCCATCTTCCAAGGAGTCCTGGAGGAGACCCTCCTCCTACTCGTCGAAAAGGAGACGACGAAAGCTACGTGGGACAAGCTCAAGACGATGTACGTTGGCATTGGCGTGTCAAGGAGGCACGTGTGCAGACCCTCAAGAGCGAGTTCGAGGGTTTGCGCATGAAGGAAACGAAGTCGGTGGACGACTTCGCCGTGAGATTGACAACTCTCATAAACCAGATTCGCGGTCTTGGTGACAAGATGGAGGAGAGATACGTCGTGAAGAAGCTTCTCCACGTCGTCCTGAGCAAGTACCTGTAGATTGTCTGAACCATTGAGCAATTTGGGGACTTGAAGATAATAATGGTGGAAGAAGCGATCGGCCACTTCAAGGCGTATGAGCGGTCTACGCGGTCTAAGCGGCGACAACAACGACAAACATTTTCTCCTAACGCACGCTGAGTGGGAGGCCCAATCGGCGAAGAATAGAGATGACGAACCGAACAGCTCTGACGGCAATGGTGGTCTAAGCCGCGGGAATCATAAATTCGACAAGACTAAAATAAGATGCTACAACTGCAACAACCATGGACATTTTGCTTCCGAATGCCGCAAAAAGAAGGAGGAACATGCGCATCTCGTGGAGGCGGATGCCGACGACTAACCGGCTGCTGCTGTGAAGCCATCTTGATTAGGTAGAGATTGTTAGGAATAATCAAGCATTGAGTTTGTATTCATGCATAGCATTGAGTATGTGTTCATGCAGCTGTTACTAGTGTGCCAACGTAGAAGTAATGCTATGCACACAGCTGTTATTAGTGTGTTAATAGGTAGAGTTACCAGCTACATTCATGCATGTAGTTAAGTTCTTTTTTTAAGTATAAATAAGAGGAGAAGCAAAACTGAAAAGCTGCAGTTGAGCAGCATAAAGAAATTGTCTTACGTGTTCATTCTCTCTCAGTGCTCCAGCGTGTTAGCGTGCGTGTGTACTCGTGATCGCATGAGTTGCATCGGTGGCCGCTGACCGTTTAGCAGCGGCAGCGTCACCATCTCTCTAAGTTCATCATCCTTCCTGTGAAAGATTGTGTCCACTGGAAGAATTTCCAACAGTAGAGCCTGTCTAAATTTGTGTTATCCAAACATGGCTTTGTAGTATAAAATCTGTTTGATGTTACACTTCAGTTCGTGTCTGTTTCACCTTCTTATGGTTCAATTCTAAAATGTTTTTCTGATTTCATGTTAATTATTTATGAACTTAACAGTCACCTTAGGTTTTCATGACCAGACGTGAACATTCTTCCCTTGTAAACTAAATCAACAATACTACTCTTTGAAATCAAGATCGATTATTTACCTACTGCAAAACGTACATGGTCATCAAATAAGCACAAAAAAAAACAACGGTGTTTGCTTGTAAATTTAAGCCAAATCTTGTTGCTGTTTCTCGAGAAATTGCCATTATGTTCTGAATGTTACTTGCATGTTTTGTGGGAAGGAACATGAAGCGACAGTTCAAGAAAGGAGAGCGTAAGATAAAGAATAGTCACCCTGATCAAGGAAAAGTAAGGGATGCTTACTCGTGAAGAATGGGATGAGATCCAAGAAGTCAGGCCAAGGACCTCTTTTGAATCAAAGTTAGCTCGTCCACATGCCCGCATAAGAACCGGGGAACCAGTACGGCTGGTTAGTAGCTGAACAGAACTTATTATCAGTTCATCCACTATTTTTCTTCCCTGCTGAAAATAGATGTTTTGATGATACAAAGTGGTTAGTGGATGATACTATTGTAGGTTTCAATAACATATACTGCTGCCATACTCCCTAGCATCTTGATTTTACTGGCATTTTCAGCTAATAAAGTAACTACTTACCTGTATACTGTTTTAAGCTTTGAACTGTTAGATGTATATTTGTGGCGTCCCGAGCCTCAGGAGGTCCGACGTCTATCCCAGGAGCACCCCGAAGGGAGGTCCTGTGACAATCCGGACCTCAAGGAGGTCGAAAGCCTGACCCGAGAGCACTCCGAAGAAGGTCTTCTGGTACGACCGGACCTGAGGGAGGTCGTGGCCAGTCCCAGGAGCACTCCAAAGGGAGGTCCCGAAATCCCTGTGCACAACCGAGCTAGTTCCAAGGACCAACAGCTGGCTCACACAGTGAACAAAAGTGGTAACTTCTATCAACGCAACTTTATTAAAATAACAACAGAGTTGATTACAAGGGTGGCTTAACAGCCGGCAACAAAACGCAGTAGGACAAAAGCGGAGTGGTCCACACGATCCTCCACAGGCAATCGTCTGGAGGTCACAGCCTAGTCGTATTGGAGGTCCTCTGGCTCATCGAAGACGTCCTCTCCTGCTCAAACATGTCAAGCAAGAGTGAGCATAACAACCGTACTCACAAGTCACACTCGTCAAGTAACAGATTGAATGCATGCATACAAGGATATCTCGAAGGAGGTCTTATAGGGTTATCTTTGCATAAAGCCAAGTTTGTTTCCAAATACATGTATTAAGTTCCAAAGCAGTTATACAATACTAAAATTTATTTTCTAAATCAATTTTATAGTTGGATAACATTCATCAACAAGTGGTGAACGATACCCTCCTATCACAAGGCTCCCTGCCCGAAACCCATTTGGATAGACATCCAAAACCATTTTAAGAGGTCTTTTGAAAACAAAACCAACATCTAACTTGGAGTGTATTTTCTAGCATGTCCATGACCGTGGACACGGCTATTCGAATAGTTTTACACTCTGCAGAGGTGTACAGCTTTACCCACAAGACACGACTTCTTTAGTTTGCTTGGCATCCATCGATGCCACCACTCACTACCGAAGGTAAGTGGTCTAGAGCACGTGACAAGGCCTTTACAATGCGCCATTCCACCGCAGTCCCCCCTCGCTAAGGTTTTGCCCCCTGTGGATAGAAACATATAGAGTTCATAGCCCCCTCTTGCACCAGTGGGAATGCATGTACATAGGTTGTGAAAGACCACCCACACAACTGAATGGAACGACCACAGTGGAACATTGTAAATTAGTTGGCTAGGTCCACCCCACCCTGGACATGTGGTTGCACGATGGGGCTAGCAAGATGCGGCTCGAAGACCGGTCCTTAATTGACTTGCACTACACCATGGCATAGTATTAAGGGCAATGCAACTGCCGGGAAAAACTGCTTTTCCCGGCAATTTATCTGCCAGGAATGTGTATTCCCGGCACTTATTGTCTGGCCGGTAAAGTGCATGTAGCGAACAGAAATACACCCAAAATGACAATGAAGAGCGCAGGTAAAAAAAGAGCTTCTACAGGGCCAAACAAACGGCCATAAAAGAACAGGTAGAACCACCACCAAATTAAGCAAATCTTAGATAGCTATATCAATAGATTTCTATCAAATGAATGGTGTCTCTTAAAGGCAAACTGTGCCCAATTTGCCAGTTCACTATAAATGAAACCTACAGATTCTAGGAACTAAAATAAGGCTAATAGATTGTTCATTGGAGCATCATTTACATTGATTTTTGGAATAAGAAGAACATATCCATCAGTTTCACTCCACAAACCATAAAATGTGGATAAGCTAAGAGGATAACATCAAGAACAACATACCTTCCATAGAACCTCTGGCGTATGAAGGGCTGGCTGAGCAATAGCAAGCTCATATATTGATCGAGCACGATCTGTCTCGCTAAGGTTCTTTTCTAATTCTGCATACTTCCTCCGGGCATAACGGTTCTTTGGAGACCATTCAATATACTTCTCATAAAGAGTCCTACAACGGTCAAAATTGCCCGAGATCATTTCGATCTCAATGTACTTCTTAAATATCTTGCCCTTTGGAGCCATCCCAATTGCATTTCCAAGAATCATCGTGTAGCCTTTAGATTCTTACGCTTTATCTCAAATTGGGCTGCTATGAGCCATAACTTGGCAAAAGTGAATTTCTTGTGTGAAATCAATTTGAGACACTCCTCAGAACGCCTCTAGTCCGCTCCATGTCCTTTGCATCAAGCTCCTCATACAAAGCATAATAACCATATTCAAGAATCATATCAGATTGTATCTAAACAAATGGACATTGTTTTTATATTTGCACGAGTAGTCATGAAGAATAATAACCATGCACATCAAGAATCATGCTTTGAGATGTATCTAATACTGCAAAGATGCACTAAACCACGATTTTCCTCGATCGTCGAGTTCCCATGGATGATATCATCTTGTGGCACAAAACCAACGATCTTCTTGTATGATCAAGATCGATCCGCATTTTCCATTTATAAGGACTAGCCCATCCTTCTTATATCCCGATGTTTTACCTAACACAGCATTGAGAAAAGTAGTCTTTCCTGCTCCAGAAGGACCCATGATATATCATATAAATGTGAAAACCAGTGATTAGGACTTTAAGCAATTGTTAAACTCCGGAGTAAACATTGTAGTTTACAGAGAATTTTGATAGAATCAAGTGCTCTAGAGTAAACATTACAGGAATATAATTACCTCTGATTGCTTTCTGCAAGTGCATATCAGATAATGAGTTTCTTTTTGTTGGATCTCAAAATGGCTATTGATACTAATCTTATATCTAAAGAAGAAGAGGATTGCATCCATGATATATATGATAGCATGCTCCATGAATTAAACAATTATATAAAAGAAAAGAATGTATTGAAAAATAAGAGCTCCCTGGTTACCATAAACATACACTCAATAGATTGAAAAATCAAGACAAGCAAATGAAGTTGAACAACGCAATGATATAATGGGCAAAAAAGCTTAATCCATTTCTGTAATTAACATAGCAAAGTGAATGCACTGAAACAGATTAGCACTACCTCTTTGGAGACGATGCAAAGGCGGCCATTAGCCATGTTGTGCCTGACGAATGTCCTTGCCGCGTACCCCGCATGAGCACTCATGCATGAGCATCTATTATCACAAATCAAAATCATCAAAACATCAAAATGAAATCATGTTTAACAGAAAGCAAAGTCGGTTGTAGCAGAAAAGGAAGGAGGAGAGCAGAGTGCGGATAGGGGCTGTGGCGGTGTCTTGCGGGCGATGAAACTAAGCCAAGGTGGCCGACTATTTGGGAGGTGGCCGGCCGAGGCCAAAGGCCGTACGTGTCTTGCGCAGGGCTCGGCCGAGAAGCGGGCTTGAGCCGCATAGATGGCAGAGGAGGGCTGGCCGAGGAGGCGAGATCTGTGGAGGGCGCGGGCCGAGGACCGGCCGAAGGCGGTGCAGGCGGAGGAGGCGGTGCCATAGGGGGTAGGCTGAGCCAGGCAAAGGCCGAGGAGGCGCAGGGAGCCGGCGGTGTAACGCCGGGAGCCGAGGTCGGCAAGCGAGCCGGAGGAGGCATCGACGGGAGGCGACACGGGCGTCTTGGCGTGCACGAGCAAGCCCAACCGGCGACGACGGAGCGATCATGTTCACTGATCGACGACGTCGGGCGGCGATCTTCGGTGCGCCACCGAAGACGTCGGTCACCCCTTGTTCCCCCCTCGGCCGCCGCCCCCGGGTTGGTCTCCAGTGACGCGCGCAGCCTAGATGCGGAGCTCCTTCTCTTTGGCATCGACACTGCGGTCGAGGCCAAGGCGCGAGATGCGGTGGCACTTTGACGCCACTTCTGCCATCGCGAAGTCGAGGAGCTCCTCGAAGCAGCTCAGCGGCTGGGTAGGAGGGCGGCAATGGGAGGTGGTTGGTCGGGGTGAGGAGACGCTGGGAGGTGGGAGAGAGCAGAGAGGAAGGGAGGCGTTGAGAGGGGAATTTGGGGATGGGGTTTGGCGCCTCAGGCAATTAAATTTTTCAGCTGCGCGCCCAAAAGATGGTGTGCATCGCCGGCATATAACATGACTTTGTTGACTTTTTCTAGGGTAGATATATTGTAGCTAACGTTAAAACATTGCCGGCAGATAAATTGTACTAGAAAATAATTATTTTCGGCAGATAATCCGACCCTCAATTTCTTGAATATTGCCGGCAGATGTTTTGCCACTAATCCAATTTTTCCCCGTAGATAATTACCCTTAATACTATGCCATGGTGTAGTGTTGGCCGACTTCTCCAGAACCCTGGGCATCGACCATAGAAATGGATCGATCCCGTGCATGAACATGCACCCGTCCAAGCAACCAATTCGCCCAAGTCCAACCCAATTTTTCCTTTTTGCTTTGCTTTTCAAAAACATTTTCGAAGCTTCCACGACAACCCAATGTCATGGATAAAATATTTTGACAATATTGGTCTTTTTGGCAGTAAAACTTCCCAAATCAAGATTTTCGGTCTAAGCATAACTAAGCACAGAGTTTTGAAACATGCTAGTTCATACTAATGTACCAACTAGCTCTTACTATGGTGACGAGGGGAGGTCGAATCAATAATCAAGTTTGGGTATACAAAGGAATCAGTAATAACTATAAAGTTAAAACAGGGATTTAAATTACTTAAATTGAAATAAGCATGCAGTAGTAATTTGAAACAGAAATTAGCTAATTTGAGATACTGGGATCAACATGATCAAGGGTGTAACTTACCTTGCTCGAAAGCTTGAGGGTCTTCTTCGCAGAACTAGGGCTCTCCGGAGTCGTCGAAATCTACACGAGAGAACGAAGCAACTCAACCAAAGACCAAATAAAATCCAAATAAACTCCAAACAAGCCAAACTAAAACCAACAGCGAGGAACTAAAAAACTCAAAGAAGGAGGTCCAATGAGGAGGTCCCGAGGAGGAAGGCCTGAGCAGAGCAAGAAAGTTGGAGAAGGCTATAGGAGATATAAGAGGGCTGCTCAGGCTTTTATAGCCGGGGAGGACGGAAAGAGCAGCTGAGAAACTCTGAAGCACACGAGATCAAGGGTAGGGGGCGACGGGACAGAGCACGGTACAGACGTGCGTAGAAAGCTACCCGGGGATAAGACGGGGCATGCTCTGCAAAGGCGGCAGCATTTAATGTGATTCAGCGGCATTTAATGCGCAAGAACTCCGGCGAGAGTAGCGCCGCGATGAGTGGGAGAAGGAGGTGAGCAAAGCTGACAGGTGGGGCCGTCAACACTCAACAGGGTGGTCAACCCAAAGGGGAGGTCATGACCAAGAGGAGGTCGTGACCCAAAGGGTGCACGTGACCAAAGGGGTGCACGTGACCGAGGGGAGGTCGCGGCAAAATGACAAAAGGGAAGGTCGCGGCCAAAGGGGTGGTCGCGAACCAAGAGGGTGGTCTTTGCGAAAAGACCAAGAGGGTGGTCTTGACACGAGGGGTGGTTTTGACCCAAGGGGAGATTGCACAGTCAAAGGGGAGGTCGTGACCACATGGGGTGGTCACGACAAAACGACAAAAGGGGAGGTCGCTAGGACCACCCAGGAGGTCTCCACTGAGAGGGAGGTCCAAACGCAAGGGAGGTCTGGACCCTCAGATCCAAATGAAGGGAAGTCTAGACCCTCAGATCCAAAGGAAAGGAGGTCTGGACCCTCGGATCCAAACGAAGGGAGGTCTGGACCGTCAGATCCAAACGAAAGGAGGTCTAGACCCTCGGATCCAAACAAAGGGAGGTCTAGACCCTTAGATCCAAACAAAGGGAGGTCTGGACCCTCGGGTCCAAACGAAATGAGGTCTGGACCCTCAGATCCAAACAAAGGGAGGTCTGAACCCTCGGATCCAAATGAAAGGAGGTCTGGACCCTCAGATCCAAACAAAGGGGGGTATGGAGAAGAGAGGAAGAATTGGGTCGAGGGAGAGCACGGAGCAGACAGGGAAAGGGGAAGAACAACACCAGAGAATGCCAACGAACTCAAAAGAAACCAACTTTGGATTAGTTGAAGTTTGATTTAATCATTTTAAACACATTGATTCCAAAATATCAAGTTAAGCTTTTGAATTCTCAACAAAACCAAATGGTTCTTTTTATTTTGAAAACTTTGAAAAGACTCAGAAAAACTGGGATGTTACAAACCTACCCCCTTAAGGGAATCTCGACCCTGAGATTTAGACTTGGCTAGCAAAGAGGTGGGGATAGTCCGCTTTGAGATCTTCTTCTCGCTCCCAGGTTGCTTCTTCTTCTGAGTGGTTGCTCCACTGGACCTTGCACGAACGGATGACCCTGCTCCTGGTAACACGCTTTGCGACATCCAGCATCTTGATTGGCTGATCCACATAGGTGAGGTATTCTTGAAGTATGATGCCCTCCAGAGGTGTCTGCTCTGTTGGAACTTGGAGACACTTCTTCAACTGTGATACATGGAAGACATCATGCACTGCAGACAAGGACGCTGGGAGCTCTAGTTGATAGGCAACTTCGCCTTTCCTTTCCACAATCTGGTATGGTCCAATGAACCTTGGTGCAAGCTTTCCTATGATTTGAAACCTTCTTACTCCTTTGAGTGGAGTTACCCTAAGGTAGACAAGGTATCTTATCTCAAAGGACAAATCTCTGTGACGGTTGTCCGCATAGCTCTTCTTCCGGGATTGAGCCACTCTCAATCGTTCTCTTATCGGCCTCACTTTGCCTTCAACATCCTTGATCAAACTGGGTCCAAAGAACTGATGTTCCCCAACTTGATCCCAAAGGAGAGGAGTTCTACATGGTCTGCCATACAAAGCTTCAAAGGGAGACTTCTGCAAGCTGGCTTGGAAGCTATTATTGTAAGAAAATTCTGCATAAGGGAGGTGCTAATCCCAACTCTTCTCAAAGTCCAAAGCACAAGCTCGGAGCATGTCTTTAAGAATCTGGTTCACACATTCTTTCTGTCCATCCGTTTGGGGATGATAGGCTGTGCTGAAGTTGAATCTGGTTCCCAAGGCTTCATGCAAGCTCTTCCAAAATCTCGACGTGAACTGAGAACCTCGGTCGGATACTATCATTTTGAGCACTCTATGCAAGCATACGATCCTGGCCATGTATAGCTCTGCCAACTTATTGCTTCTGTAGGTGGTCTTGACTGGTATGAAGTTCGCCACTTTAGTTAAACGGTCAATGACAACCCAAATGGAATCATAGCCCGATTGGGTCCTAGGCAATCCAGTGATAAAATCCATGCTTACTTGCTCCCACTTCCACTCGGGAATGCGTAAGGGTTGCAACAGACCAGCTGGTCTTTGGTGCTCCGCTTTGACTCTTTGGCAAACATCACAGTGAGCAACAAATTCAGCGATCTCTCGCTTCATAGTAACCCACCAATACTTCTCCTTTAGGTCCTGGTACATCTTGGTACTGCCCAGATGAATGGAGTAAGGGGATTCATGAGCTTCTTTCAGAATCAACTGCTTGATCTCTTGGTGATCCGGCACACAGATACGGCTACCGAACCACACTGTGCCTTGCTCATCTTCGAAAATTCCCGGAGCTCTGCCTCTTCTCATGTTCTTCTTGATCTCTTGGATATCTTCATCTCCTTTCTGATGTTCTCTGATTTGTCTCTGAACGGTCGGTTGGACCTCCAAGGTGTTAACACCACCTTGGTTGACAATCTCCAAATTCAGACGTCTTAGCTCTTCATACAATCTTGGCTGACTCTTCTGGACCACCATATTGTTGCAATGCCCTTTTCAGCTCAGGGCATCTGCCACTACGTTTGCCTTGCTTGGATGGTAATGGATTCCGAGGTCATAGTCCTTTATCAGCTCTAGCCATCTCCTCTGCCTGAGATTGAGTTCGGACTGGGTGAAGATGTACTTCAAGCTCTTATGGTCCGTGAAGATCTCACGGCAATTACCGATGAGGTAATGCCGCCAATCTTCAAGGCATGCACAATTGCAGCTAACTCCAGGTCATGCGTCGGGTAGTTTCCTTCATGAGGCTTCAATTGTCGAGACTCATAAGCCACTACTCTACCTTCTTGCATCAGCACACATCCAAGACCTTGATGACAGGCGTCACAAAAGACTTCAAAGTCCTTACGGATGTCTGGCAAGACTAGCACAGGAGCTTAAACAAGTCTCTTCTTCAACTCTTGGAAGCTTTCCTCATAGGCTTCAGTCCATTAAAACTTATTCTCTTTCTTCAAGAGCTGAGTCAGAGGTCTTGCGATCTTGGAGAAGCCTTCAATGAATCTTCGGTAGTAACCAGCCAATCCAAGGAAGCTCCTGACTTCCGTGACCGACTTGAGTTGCCTCCAATCCAACACGGCTTCAACCTTGGTCGGATCAACAACAACTCCTCCTGCCGAAATAATGTGACCGAGAAAAGCTACTTGGCTTAGCCAAAATTTACTCTTACTGGACTTGGCATAGAGCTATTGCTCTTTGAGTCTGTCCAACACTGCTTTGAGGTGATCTTCATGCTCTTCTTCATCCTTAGAGTAGATGAGAATGTCATCAATAAACACGACCATAAACTTATCCAAGAACTCCATGAAAACTTTGTTCATCATGTTCATGAAATAAGCTGGTACATTGGTCAAGCCGAACGACATCACTGTGAACTCGTACAGTCCATATCTTGTGGTGAAAGTAGTCTTGGGGATGTCTTCTAGTCTTATCTTCAACTGATGGTAACCAGATCTTAGGTCGATCTTGGAGAAAACACTTGCTCCTTTCAACTGGTCAAAGAGGTCATCGATCCTAGGCAAAGGATACTTGTTCTTGATTGTGACCTCATTGAGTGATCTGTAGTCCACACACATCCTCAAACTGTTATCTTTCTTCTTGACAAACAACATTGGAGCTCCCCAAGGTAATGAGCTTGGTTGAATGAAACCCTTGCCTTGCAACTCTTCGATCTGCCTCTTTAATTCTGCTAGCTTATTCGCTGGCATCCTGTAGGGTCTCTTTGAAATTGGAGCTATCCCTGGGACCAGGTCGATTAGGAACAAGATGTCCATATCGGGTGGCATACCAGGTAGTTCCTCTGGGAACACATCCGGGTACTCTTGGACCACTGGAAGGTTTTCAAGCTTGACTTCCTTCGGACTGGTCAAGAGAGATCTTGCTCTATCAGAGGTCTCGGGCCTGAACTCCACTTGAGTTCCTTGCTCATTGGTGAGAGTGATAGACCTACTGGTACAGTCTATCTGGTCTTGATTCTTGGCTAGCCAATCCATTCCGAGAATCACATCTAATGCTTAGGCGATCAGGAGGACCGAGAGGTCATCATTGAGTCCTTCCAGGAAACGCTCTTGCTTAGCTTCATCAGTGGCAACGTCCTCTGGTGCATAGCGGGCCAACTGGTTAAACTTATGCAAATACTCATTGACGATGCGGCTACCCTGGCGTAGGTTGCGAAACTCTTTCTTCTTCAAGGACATCATGCCCGGTGGAATATGTGCACAGCGGAAAGCTTGCACAAACTCATCCCAAGTGATGGTCTGAGCATCAGCGTGGGACTAGGTGAAGTTATCCCACCACTCGGATGCCGATCCATTAAGCTGGTGAGAGGTAAAGAGCACCCTCATGAACTCCGCTATGTTGGCCCTTGGAGGAGGTGGAGCAATTGCTTAAGGTTGAGCTACTGCTGCTGCTTGTAGGGTCTGGGTGTTGTTGATGGACTGAGCAAGCAGGTTGATCAACTGGGCTTGGTTGGCCATCATCTAATTCCAATCAGGTCTTTTAGCTGGAGAAGGTGGTGGTGGAGTAACTGGGTTTTCTTGCACATTCTCCCGATTCTGACTGCCAGCGCTGCCACTGCCGCGAGTCGCCACCATCTGCCAGATCTCTAGAGACTTAGAAAAGAAGAGGAGAAACTAAGGGGGACAGGGCGAAACAACCCATCCAAATACAACAACCACATAAAAAGCTTTTCAAAATACTATAATAGCTATACACGTTCTACTCGACACCGGGGGGGGGGGGGGGAGGTCTGAACACCAGGGGCTACTCGAGAGACCACCTAGAGAGATTTCAAAGGAAAGGGGATCCATTTGAAACTGTAAAATAGTGAAGAGAGAATAAGGTAAGGAAGAATACCAGCAGGATGTAAGGATAGAAAGATGACCAAGATGAGAAGAGAATAAATTATCCTTCCTGTTATATATAAAATAGGTTTTGAAATTGCCATTCTACAAGGTTACGACCTACAGTCGAGATGGCTCTAATACCACTTTATGGCGTCCCGAGCCTTAGGGAGGTCCGACGCCTGTCCTGGGAGCACCCCGAAGAGAGGTCCTATGATAGTCCGGACCTTAGGGAGGTCAAAAGCCTAACCCGAGAGCACTCCGAAGAAGGTCTTCCGGTACGACCGGACCTGAGGGAGGTCGTGGCCAGTCCCAAGAGCACCCCAAAGGGAGGTCCCGAAATCCCTGTGCACAACTGAGCTAGTCCCAAGGACCAACAGCTAGCTCACACAGTGAACAAAAGTGGTAACTTCTATCAACGCAACTTTATTAAAATAACAATAGAGTTAATTACAAGGGTGGATTAACAGCCGGCAACAAAACGCAGTAGGACAAAATCGTAGTGGTCCACACGATCCGCTACAGGCAATTGTCTGGAGGTCACAGCCTAGTCGTCTTGGGGGTCCTCTGGCTCATCGAAGACGTCCTCTCCTGCTCAAACATGTCAAGCAAGAGCGAGCATAACAACCGTGCTCGCAAGTCACACCCGTTAAGTAACAGATTGAATGCATGCATACAAGGATATCTCGAAGGAGGTCTTATAGGGTTGTCTTTGCATAAAGCCAAGTTTGTTTCCAAATACATGTATTAAGTTCCAAAGCAGTTATACAATACTAAAATTTATTTTCTAAATCAATTTTATAGTTGGATAACATTCATCAACAAGTGGTGAATGATACCCTCCTATCACAAGGCTCCCTGCCCGAAACCCATTTGGATAGACATCCAAAACCATTTTAAGAGGTCTTTTGAAAACAAAACCAACATCTAACTTGGGGTGGCTTTGCTAGCATGTCCATGACCGTGGACACGGCTATTCGAATAGTTTTACACTCTGCAGAGGTGTATAGCTTTACCCACAAGACACGACTTCTCTAGTTTGCTTGGCATCCGTCGATGCCACCACTCACTACCGAAGGTAAGTGGTCTAGAGCACGTGACAAGGCCTTTACAATACGCCATTCCACCGCAGTCCCCGCTCGCTAAGGTTTCGTCCCCCTGTGGATAGAAACCCACAGAGTTCATAGCACCCTCTTGTGCTAGTGGAAATGCATGTACGTAGGTCGTGAAAGACCACTCACACAACCGGATGGAACGACCACGGTGGAACATTGCAAATTAGTTGGCCAGGTCCACCCCACCATGGACATGTGGTTGCACGATGAGGCTAGCAAGCTGCGGCTCGAAGACCGGTCCTTAATTGACTTGGGCGACTTCCCCAGAACCCTGGGCATCGACCATAGAAATGGATCGATCCCGTGCATGAACATGCACCCATCCAAGCAACCAATTCGCCCAAGTCCAAACCATTTTTTCCCTTTTTGCTTTGCTTTTCAAAAATATTTTCAAAGCTTCCACGATAACCCAATGTCATGGATAAAATATTTTGACAACATTGGTCTTTTTGGTCGTAAAACTTCCCAAATCAAGATTTTCGGTCTAAGCATAACTAAGCACAAAGTTTTGAAACATGCTAGTTCATACTAATGTACCAACTAGCTCTTACTACGGTGACAAGGGGAGGTCGAATCAATAATCAAGTTTGGGTATACAAAAGAATCAGGAATAAGTATAAAGTTAAAACAGGGATTTAAATTATTTGAATTGAAATAAGCATACGGTAGTAATTTGAAACAGAAATGAGCTAATTTGAGATACTGGGATCAACATGATCAAGGGTGTAACTTGCCTTGCTCGAAAGCTTGAGGGTCTTCTTCAGAACTCGGGCTCTTGAGTCGTCGAAATCTACGAGAGAACAAGCAACTCAACCAAAGACCAAATAAAATCCAAATAAACTCCAAACAAGCCAAACTAAACCCAACAGCGAGGAACTAAAAAGCTCAAAGGAGGAGGTCCAACGAGGAGGTCCTGAGGAGGAAGGCCTAAGCAGATCAAGAAAATTGGAGAAGGCTAAAGGAGATATAAGAGGGCTGCTCAGGCTTTTATAGCCGTGGAGGATGGGAAGAGCAGCTGAGAAACTCTGAAGCACACGAGATCAAGGGTAGGGGCGATAGGATAGAGCACGGTACAGACATGCGCAAAAAGCTACCCGGGGATATGACGGGGCATGCTCTAAGAAGGCGGCAACATTTAATGTGATTCAGCGGCATTTAATGCGCGAGAACTTCAGCGAGAGCAGCGCCGCGATGAGCGGGAGAAGGAGGTGAGCAAGGCTGACAGGTGGGGCCGGTCAACACTCAACAGGGTGGTCAACCCAAAGGGGAGGTCGTGACCAAGAGGAGGTTGTGACCCAAAGGGGTGCACGTGACCGAGGGGAGGTCACGGCAAAACGATAAAAGGGGAGATCGTGGCCCAAGGAGAGGTCGTGGCCAAAAGGGTGGTCGCGGACCAAAAGGGTGGTCTTTGCAAAAAGACCAAGAGGGTGGTCTTGACACGAGGGGTGGTCTTGACCTAAGGGGAGATTACGCGGTCAAAGGGGATGTCGTGACCACAAGGGGTGGTCGTGAAAAAACGACAAAAAGGGAGGTCGCCAGGACCACCCAGGAGGTCTCCACTAAGAGGGAGATCCAAACGCAAGGGAGGTCCGGACCCTCAGATCCAAATGAAGGGAGGTCTGGACCCTCGGATCCAAACGAAGGGAGGTCTGGACCCTCAGATCCAAACGATGGGAGGTTTGCACCCCCAGATCTAAACGAAAGGAGGTCTGGACCCTTAGATCCAAACGAAGGGATGTCTGGACCCTCGGATCCAAACAAAAGGAGGTCTGGACCCTCAGATCCAAACGAAGCAAGGTCTAAACCCTTGGATCCAAACGAAGGGAGGTCTGGACCCTCCAATCTAAACAAAGGGAGGTCGAGACCCTTGGATCCAAACGAAAGGAGGTCTAGACCCTTAGATCCAAACGAATGGAGGTTTGGACCCTCGGATCCAAACGACAGGAGGTCTGGACCCTCATATCCAAACGAAGGGAGGTCTAAACCCTCGGATCCAAATGAAAGGAGGTCTGGACCCTTCGATCCAAACGAAGGAAGGTCTGGAGAAGAGAGGAAGAACTGGGTCGAGGGAGAGCACGGAGCAAACAGAGAAAGGGGAAGAACAACACCAGAGAACGCAAACGAACTCCAAAAGAAACCAACTTTGTATTAGTTGAAGTTTGATTTAGTAATTTTAAACACCTTGATTCCAAAATCTCAAGTTAAGCTTTTGAATTCTCAACAAAACCAAATGGTTCTTTTTAGGATTAAGTACATTGTTCGTCCCTCAACTATACACGATGATTAATTTTCGTCCCTCAACTAAAAAACCAGATATAACGACCCTCGAAGTTTACATACCGGGCAAACAAAGTCCCTCTGTGCGTTCCAGAGCGGTTCTGACCGGTGTTGACCCACGTGGCTCGCTCCACCTCATCCCACCGCCCATCTCCCCTCCTCTCCAGTCCGCAGCGAAGGACGCGGCCACCACCCCCTCATGGACCAGTGCCCCTCCACCTCCCGCCACCACTACCACCACCACCACAAACCACCGCCGCCTCCATCCCCCACCTCGCAGACGACGTCGCCTCCTCCTGAGGCGGTGGTGTGGGCGGCCGTGGAGAAGATCAAGCATGGCGATGCGAGGCGCGAGCCTCATGGTGCGCAGTGGTCACTTCACTTGTCGAGTTCCGGAAGTGCCGAGGGATGAGGCAGAGCGGCGGCTCGAGGAGCTCCGGTCTTCGTCGTCGGCATCCTGGCCGAGGATGAGTCGGGGTGGCCGTCCTCCTGGGGCTCTCGAATGCAGAGCTCGCCCGAGCGGAGGCCGAGATGGGGTTCACGTTCTCAATCTTGATGTGTACCTAGCGCCGTCAAGCAACGTGTGATTGCCAAAGGCATGATGACTATCAATCGTGCGTCATCTACAGATCCAGTGCGTCATCGTTGTCTTCGTTGGCACCGCGCGCCACTCTTCTTTCCTCAACACCTACAGATCCAGCTTTGTCTCAATTTCATCGAGTTCTTGGCGTCCTCTGGCCAAATCCAGCTTTGTCTTGATTTCATCGAGTTCTTAGGTTCTGCGGTGGAGGTGGCGGCCGGCTTGCCAAGAAGGCGAAGCCGCCATGATTCGACGGCGGCGTTCTTGGACGTCGTCGAGGACCGTCGGTTGGCGTTCGTCGGGACTTCGGCGAGAACCACATGCGATCCTTCATGTGCCTCTTGTCCAAGGTAATGCAACTAAATCTACTTTAGTTCTTGGAATACGCATGACTAATCGACAAATGTATGCTTTAATTTCCATGATTCTAAAGTGATTTGATTGCGATTTCTCCTGTGGTTAATTCGTTTGTAGGTGGTGTACCCCAAAGACATCTCCAAGACGACACACCGAGAATTGAGCGGTATACTACGAGTCTTACAACTTCACCATCTCCATCTTCTCGTCGCCAGATCTTGTCGAGGCGAACGGTCCGACCACCGGCGGGCTATGGGACCTCTACCTCGACGAGCCGGACGACGCTGGCTGTCCGTCGTGGCGGGCTTCGACTACGTCATCGTCTCGGCGGCGAATCGTTCACCCGGCCGTCCATGTTCTATGAGGCCGCCGCCGCCGGCCGCCCTCTATCGCTCGTCCGGCGTCACCGACCGACCACGCTGCGGCACTTTCGCTGCGTGTAGCGTTCAAGACGCAAGCTGCGGCGGTCACAAGCATTCGAGCTTCAACGGAACGGTGATCGCGCGACGCTGTCGCCGACGTCGCACTTCGAGGGCGGAGTGGGACAAGGGCGGCGATGACAAGAAGTGACGCGTCAGACGCGCCAACGAGATGCGATGGCGGGCCGACCTCGACTTCCACACGGCGCAGTGGAGGAGTTCGCCGGTGGAGGAGGCGGCCAGAGACGAGGGAGCGCGGCGAGGCTGATGCTTATGGACACGACGGCCGCGATCTTTCGCTCGGTCGGACGGCACCGAGCGATCAGACGGCACTAGGCGATGAGAACGTGACGCCAGACAACGAATCGCGCTGACCGGTGCTGCCTCGCCGATCGATGTGTGGAACGAGATGCTTCGCAAATCTTCCGCCGCCGGCTTGATCGATCGAGTTGAGCTCTTGTACTTCTGTGGTTCTTGAGTTCTTGCTCCCAAATTAAATGAAAATATCTTAATGGGTCAACACTGGTCAAAACCACTCTGGAACGCACGGAGGGACTTTGTTTGCCCGGTATGTAAACTTTGAGGGTCGTTATATCTGGTTTTTTAGTTGAGGGACGAAAATTAATCATCGTGTATAGTTGAGGGACGAACAATGTACTTAACCCTTCTTTTTATTTTGAAAACTTCGAAAAGACTCAGAAAAACCGGGATGTTACAATATTATTGCCTATGTATTTTCCCCATTGTATAAGGGGTTACTTGCATATATGCCACACCTGTACTTGTATATATATTGGCCCATTAGCCTCATGATGAATACAAGCGCTATTCATAACATGGTATCAGAGCATACCTAGGTTTTTTTTGAGCCGCTGCCGCCGCCGGTTCTTCTTTTTCTAGCCGCTGTCGTCGCCTCGCTTTGCCCATCGCCGCCGTTGGTTCCTCCTTGGCTCGTCGCTTCGCTTGTCACCCCGTCGTCGCCTAGAGTTTGTCCTCTGCTCTGGAGACGACGACGTCGCCTGGAGTTTATCTTCACCGACATTTGGAGTTCGTCTTCATCGCTCTGAGCTCGGGTCGACGCAGGCATCAGACCGTCGGTGCTGGGAACCGCGGTGGTCGCCTTCGCCTCCGCCTCCGCCAGGACCGACACAGGCTCCTTGCGCTGCGGCCGGATCCTTGAAGACCGCCGCCTCTTGCCGCTCGGCGCCTCCATGCCGGACTCGGGCAATCGTCGCTGCCGCTGTCCCCAGAGAGCCACTGCTCCAGTGTCGCCCGATCCTCCGTGGGGCCGTTGCCGCCTCGGGCGGTCCGGATCTCCACCCGGAGTCGGCGCCGCCTAATTCGGTCGGGCCGCCTCCTTTGGTTGTCGGCCGCTCCTACAAATGAGGCCACCACTGCCACTTCCGCTTGTACTCGTCTGAGAGCTGCTCGTCGCCAGAGCCACCCGTCGCTGGTCCCGTCATGGCCAAAGCAGTAGCAAGGGGGAACCGGGGGAGCGTGCAGGCCGAGCGACAGGCCGTTTTAACCGAGCCAGCCCAGTAAGAAAAAAAAATAGTACATTGTTCTAATCGCCGCACCGTGCAGCGCCGCCTGTTAGACTTCGTTGTCTTGGTCACCACGCCATCCAGCGTCGCCTGTTAGACTTTGTTGTCTTGATCACCGCGCCGTCCAGCACCGCCTACCAATGGGCACTGTTTCTGTTCCTCGCTATCCGGTAATCTTCGATGGTCTCAATTATCGGAACTGGTTTCAGCACATGCATGGTCAGCGCCTTTGTGAGTTTCTTACTGGTGAGTTACCTTGCCCACCTCGCCCTGCTCCACCTACTGAGCCTGTGCTCCCGAAGACTACTTCTGAAGACGCTTGTAAGGATGCATCGGATGCTTTTGAGGATGCTATGCAGATTTTTCAGACCAAGTATGCTACCTACAAGACATGGATTGATGATGATGCTCGAACCTTTGCTATTTTGGTTGCTAGCATGGAGGTGCAATTCACTGGGGATGTGGTTGGTTTGGCTTTAGCACAGTTGATGTGGACACATCTGCGCAACCGCTACAAGCCGTCTGGTGATTTCTTGTATCTTTACATTTGCGCCAAGAGCGATCCATCAGAGCGAGGAGATACCATTGTGGACGAGTTCTATGCCCAATTGTCTGTGGTATGGCGTCAGATCGACTCTATGGGACCAGATGTTTGTCACACGTGTCGATCAAGAAGCGTCGATAGTCTCACTTGAGCTTAAATCGTATTCGATTTCTTGACCGATCTCTACCGAGTATGAGTAGACTCGTGCTCAGTTGTTAGCACGTCACCCTCGTGTGACTCTGTTGGAGGTGTTGAGGAGATTCGTCTTTGTGCTGCGGGTCTACTGCCGTCACCGCCGTTTTCTTTGATTCTGGCAGCTTCTACACCCACTACGTCTCCAGCTACTCCTTCACCAGTGGTGCCTTCACGAGTGACAACTGTTGTTGGTAGGAGACTACACTACACTTACTGCAACAAGGATGGACATGTATAGCAGACCTGCTACAAGAAGAAGAATGATCTATGTCGTGGTGGCCGTCCTCCACAAGGAGCTGGTGGTTCCTCCTCTCAAAGGAGCTCTGGTGCTTCTAATTCTCAGGAGTTTCTCACACTGCTGTGTCGCATGGCTGCTCTTGCACCATCCGGTTCTGTTGGTTCTGCTGCATAGTCTTCTAGTGAGAGACCACCTTCTACTTCTTTCTCAGGTATATCACCTTGGATTCTTGACTCTGGTGCTTCCTTTTATATGACATCTGATTCCACCAGTCTCACTTCCATTCGTCTTTTAGCTACTTCTATCACTGTTCAGACAGCAGATGGTACCTCTCTTTCTATCACAGGACGAGGCACTCTTTCGAATTCTCTTTTCATATTCTCGTTGTTTCTCATATTCCCAAACTAACCATGCAACTCATATTTGTCAGTCAGCTCACTGATCATAGCTGTCGTGTTATTCTCGATTCTGATTCTTGTTGTGTTCAGGATCGACGCACGGGGACTCTGGTTGGTATTGGCCCTCGCCACCGTGACTTACAGCGTCTCTGTGAGCTTGACTGACTTCATCTTTCTTCCGCTGCCCCTGCCAGTCTTGTCGCCTCTACCATCGCTGCTACTTCTGTTGTATCCTCCACTGCGTCTTTTGCTCAATGGCATCATTGTTTGGGACATCTTTGCGGGTCGCGTCTATCTTCTTTACTTCGTCGCGGTCTTTTAGGGTCTGTGTCTGGTGATGCTCCTCTAAATTGTCAAGATTATAAGCTTGGTAAACAGCTTCAACTTCCCTATCCTTCCAATGAGTCCGTGTCACAGCGTCCTTTTGATCTTGTCCATTTTGATGTATGGGGTCCGGCTCCTTTCGTTTCGAAAGGAGGTCATCGATATTATATAATTTTTATTAATAACTTTTCTCGCCACACATGGATATACTTTATGTCATCTCGTAGTGAGCTTTTATCCATCTACAAGACTTTTGCCACCATGATCTGTACTCAGTTTGATTCTCCTATTCGTGTCTTTCGTGTTGACTCTACTGGGGAATACTTGTCAAGAGTCATTCATGGTTTTCTTGCTGAGCAGGGCACTCTCTCTCAGTTTTCTTGCCCTGGTGCTTATGCCCAGAACAGTGTGGTTGAACAGAAGTATCGCCATCTTCTTGAGACAGCTCATGCCCTTATGCTTGCTTCTGTTGTCCCATCCCTCTTCTGGGCTGAGGCTATTTCTACTGCCACTTTCCTGATTAACATTCAGCCTTCTTCTGCTCTTCAGGGTGGGATCCCAGTTGAGCGTCTTTGTGGCAAGACTCCGGACTATTCTAGTCTTCGTCTCTTTGGGTGTGTATGCTATGTTCTTTTTGCCCCTCGTGAGCGCACCAAGCTGTCCGTGAAGTGCATTTTTCTAGACTATAGCGCTGAGCATAAGGGATATCGTTGTTATGATCCTGTTGATCGACGGATGCGGGTTTCTCGGGATGTCACTTTTGATGAGTCTCGTCCTTTCTACCCTTGTCCTTCTCCTTCCACCACTCCAGCATCTCTTGTCGAGCCACTTTCTTTCCTGATTTTTCCTACCACCCTCATAGTCACCACACCTCCATCACAGTCTTTGGCCTCTTCGGTTCCTCCTTCACCATCTCTTTCGCCACCGCCACCCTCTCCAGAGGCTCCTCCTAGCCTTCGTCCTCCCACTACACTCGTTGTCCACGAGTTGAGGATTCTTCTGATGCGCCATCTTCTTCTGATGGTTCATCTTGTTCGGCCTCTCCTCGATATGCTCTTCATGATCATCAGTCTATTCGGCCTCCTACGCACTTTTGTTTAGCGGCTCTTGCTGAACCGACTTCTTATCGTAATGCTACTGTTCATCAGGAGTGGCAGCATACGGTGGCAGAGGAGATTGCTGCCCTTGAGCGTATTGCCATGTGGGATCTTGTCCCTCTTCCTGTGCGTGTTACTCCTATCACGTGCAACTGGGTCTACAAGATTAAGACCCGCTCTGATAGTTCTCTTGAGCGCTACAAGGCTCGTCTTGTGGCACGTGGTTTTCAGCAAGAGCATGGTTGTGATTATGATGAAACATTTGCTCCTGTGGCTCACATGACCACCGTCCGCACTCTTCTTGCTGTGGCATCTATTCGGGCATAGTCTATCTCTCAACTTGATGTCAAGAATGCCTTTCTCAATGGTGAGCTGCGTGAAGAGGTTTATATGCAGCCACCACCGGGGTATTCTGTTCCTAAGGGTATGGTTTGTCGTCTTCGCCGATCTCTTTACGGTCTCAAGCAAGCTCCTCATGCCTGGTTTGATCGTTTCTCTTCTGTTGTCACTGCAGCTGGTTTCTCTGCCAGTGCTCATGATCCTACTCTATTTATTCACACTTCGCCTCGTGGTCGGACGCTTCTCCTTTTATATGTTAATGATATGATCATTACTCGAGATGATTATTAGTACATCGCCTTTGTAAAGGAGCGTCTTAATGAGCAGTTTCTCATGTCTGATCTGGGTCCTCTTCGCTACTTTCTTAGGGTTGAGGTTATTTCTACTCTTGAGGGCTTCTATCTGTTCCAAGAAAAGTATATTCAGGATCTTCTTGATCGTGCTTCTCTTACTGATCAGCACACCGCTGAGACTCCTATGGAGCTTAATATTCATCTTCGGCCCACTGATGGTAAGCCTCTTGCTGATTCTACTCGCTATCGTCACCTTGTTGAGAGTCTTGTTTATCTGGGTGTCACTCGTCCTGACATTTCATACCTTGTGCATATCTTGAGTCAGTTTGTTTCTACTCCTACTCAACTCCACTATAGTCATCTTCTTCGTGTTCTACGATATCTTCGTGGAACCATCACTCGTCGTCTGTTTTCCCTCGCTTCAGCTTTTTACAGCTCCAGGCATATTTTGATGCCACCTGGGCTAGTGATCACTCTGATCGTCGGTCTCTCTCTGCTTATTGTGTTTTTCTTAGTGGTTCTCTCATTGCTTGGAAGACTAAGAAGCAGACAGCAGTTTCTCGTTCGAGTGCTTAGGCTGAGTTACGAGCTATGACTTTGTTGACAGCGGAGGTTACTTGGCTACGGTGGTTACTTAAGGATTTTGGTGTTTTAGTTTCAGCACCCACTCCTCTTTTGTTTGACAGTACAGGGGCTATTAGCATTGCTACCAATCCGGTGAAGCATGAGCTTACTAAGCATATTGGTGTTGATGCTTCCTACATACGGACACAGGTGTAGGACTAGGTTGTTGCTCGTCAATATGTGCCTTCAGAATTTCAGTTGGCAGAGACCAGAGCCCAACACAGCTTCTATCTCTCTAAACTTCATGTTGTTGATCCACAATAAGTTTGAGGGGTTGTTAGATGTATATTATTGGCTGTGTATTTTCCCCATTGTATAAGGGGTTACCTGTATATATACTACACATGTACTTGTATATATATTGGCCCATTGGTCTCATGATAATACAAGCTCTATTTATAACAGTTTTCAAGTTTAGCAAATTACTGGAGTTACACACCAACAGTCCAACCTAAAGAATATCTTACCACAAAATCACTACTGGACAATCGACAATAGCGGTTCAGAATAATATTATGCCACCAGGTAAAAGGGCATAGATTAGCTCAAATATATTCCACTATTATCAAAGATTTTTTTAGATCGGTACTACTTGACTTCCACATAGCCAGCTCATTAGTTGTAAACAGAAATACCTTTGAGAAACCAGCAGAAACCAAATCATCATCTTCCGTTGTGTATTCATACATCACCCAATCAGTCCTGTTGTCTTTAGGTGCCTTGTCTTCATGAAAAATCAATGTTTTCTTCGACCCAACAATACGAGAGTTAAGCTCAATTGTCCTACCTTTTTCACTGGTTTTCCAGTAACCATTTGTGTGCCACGGTTTGTCCTTGACCCATTAGGATATTTCTTGTCACGAGGGAAAAAGAAGAACCATTCAAGATCTTTGCTTCGAAGACAGGATTTATGTGCACAGAAACAGAAGATCAGTGCACAGGAAATTTTACATAACATGAGAGCAAATTATCTCGAGCTAATTTGATTACTTGAAAATTCAGATTGATTTTCTACTCATTTGAGCGCCAATTATTCTATTAGTTAAAGTGTAACAGCCTCATTTTATATAATTGGTAATAATATGCTTATCATGAGCATACATGACATTTTGGAACATGTGCACAAATGGTTGCATTTAAAAACCTCAAATTCAAGTCAAATTTAAAACTTGAAAAGAAACTCCAAAAGAAAATTTAAGTTAATGCTTATAAAGAACCCTCGAAATTAATTTAATCAAATACTAGATTAATTATTATGAATAAATATAATTTTTGTCAAATTTTTAGAATCCATCTTGACCTTAAGAAAAATCTAGACTCCTTAATTAAACCTATTCGGTTGAGGATTTTAAATTAAGTATTAAAATCGTGAACAATATCTATATCATCCTAGTAATCTCCCTGAAAAATTTCAGATTTTTATAAATTTATTTGCTATTTTAACTCGCTGGTCAAACTTTTGAAGTTTGAATTTAATTGGTCAACCAATCAAACTCAGCCCGAACCACTTTAACTATTCCGACCTGAGCCATTGGACTTGACTGGACCGCACCCATTTGCTCACGCCAAACCGACCACACCGCTTTCACTGCTATGACTAATGAGCCAGGCCCGCTCGTTAGCCTCTCCTTCTCTACCTCGCCCCACCGCTTCGTCGCTCCGAGCACGTAGCAGGAGGTGGCCCTGCGCCAACAGTTCCCGCGCATGCAAGCTCACGACGTGTCATCGCTGTCGTCGTCAACCTACCCCAAGCCACCACGAGTTAACACCGTGGCTGATCCTCCCTTGTAGCCCTTTAAAAATCTGCATTTTCCATCTTGGCCGAGTGGATGAGGCTCCTTGTTCTTCCTCCTCACTGAAGCAAAATCATTCATCCCTTCGTCGTTCTTCTTCTCTTTCAATGACGTTTGCATCATACAAATTTGAGTCATCGCCTTTGATCGTAGCTCCCGAAGCATTGAGGTGCCATCAGTGTCTCTAGAGCGTGCTCTACACACCGCCGCTGTGCCATTCGTGTCTCGGGTGAGTTCCTTCCTCACCTTTGTGTGTCATCTCGTTCTTTTTGGTACTAGAAAGAAAACCCCTCAATCGATTTACTCAATGTTCCATAGGATCATCGGGAATTGGATTTTCTTTCGTCTCCGGCCAACTCTGCCTTTTTCGCCTTTGTCTCCGATCTGGTAGGATTTTGCTCGATTCATTCCTTTCAGAACATCTATGAGCTATACTTAAGTTATCCTGACCATTCATTTCGATTGGCTTTGGCTAGAGTGTCTTCTCCACGTTGAGTTCGCTTTTGCCGCCGTCGATCAATTGTCGCCGGAGCTCCACCGTGCATCTCCGACCGTCTTTGACCCACCGGTAGGTCCTTTATGCTCCATAGATGCTTAAGCATGTGTCAATTTGCTTGAAGCATAGCCGGGTCAACGTAGCCACTTCTGCTGTAAGCTCACCGCCGCTTCTCCACATCGCGCCGCCGCTAGAGCTCACCGCTGGCCAAACTTTGGCCACCACTAGGACCGCAAGACTATTGTGAATCCATTTTGGGCCTTAGTTCGCGTGGCCGTGGACCACCGCGCTGGCGAGTCACCGGGCAAGCACGCAGGAGCTAGATGCTCTGTTGTCGGGTCGGCCGGCAATTACTGTAGTGTTTTAATTAACCAAATCGTTGTCGGTTTAACTCTAAGTAATGACTAGTTTCGATTTTAGTTAGTGTTTGTCTCGCTGACTGCAGGGACTGCAAACAGAAATTGAGGCATTTTATTAAAACAGTTTGAAGATGTGTCGCTGACATGCGGGCCCACGTGGTTAAGTGCATAGGAACCTCCGGTCGTGAACCATGGATTGGGCTCATGGACCTCTGATCCATGCACTGTGCCATGGGCTGGGCCTATGACATGTGGACCCCACATGTCAGCAGTTTAATTCGGGTTTTAATTGAAAAAGAAAAATACTGTGCGCTGGACCCCACTTGTAAGCAGATGTGGCTAGGTTAACCCGTGTATAAAAAGTATTAAAACCATTTCGAAATCCTAAAATGAATTACTTTTACACTGAAAATGGCTTAAACTTCAAAAATTCATAAGTAATTCATTTTAAGTCCAAATCAAGTGAAATACATTTTGTTAGTTGTAATTGTTATTGTACTTTAATCTGGATTAGGTTTGAAATATGTCGCTGTTACAGAAAATTTTGATAATTAAATTAATTGTACATTAAGGAAACCTTATAAAATTTATAGAAAATTCAAATGAACTCCAAATGAACTAAAATTTTCACCGAAATTCACTTAAAATCAAAACTTCACTACTGTAAATTGCTCATGCATTTTTTCAGCACTTTGGCATTTTGATATTTTCTCGGTGTTCATTTGTCACCGCTCTTTGTAGATTCTGAATTGCCCGACGCGAGTGAATATATATATGAGAATCCTGAGGTTGAACAAGTGGAATATCAACAGGGCAAGCATCCTCTTGCATCATTTTGATCCCAGTATTGGTAATTTAGTATTTTAAAATATAATGATAATTGCGTGCAAAAAGCAGTTTTCAGCTGGGATGAAGGGCTGTACGACGGCTGAGTTGAAGAGATTTGGTGTTTGGTAAGCTAGCTGGAGCTTCTGAGTTGGAAAATGTCTGAAATGCCCCTAAGGCAAATGATGGCTTGTTTGATGCCATTTAACGATAATTAACAGCAATTAACGATAACTAACAATAATTAACGACAGTTGATGGCCATTAACATAATTGACGACAATTAACAATAACTAACAACAATTAACGATAATTGACGACAACTAACGATAGTTGACGATAACTAACGAGAATTAACCGCAATTAACGATAACTAGCCACAATTAACGATAGTTGAAAGCAATTAATGATAACTAACAACAATTGTTGGTGGTTAGAATCATCCAGGCATTGTGTTGTGGGGGGAAATGTACAATGATTCTTAAGATTGCCCTGGATTATCTGTCTGGACAGTTTAAATCCAAACATGTGCGACATGAAGAAGAGAATTCAAATGCACATCACATGCAATTAACGATAACTAACGATAACTAATGATAATTGACAACAATTAGCAATATTTAACGACAATTAATGACATTCAATAATTACAATAATTTATTTATAACAGAAAAAATAAAATAAAATAAAATCGAACAATTAAAAAAAGAAAATAAAAAAGCTGACGGCGGCTAGGGTTGGAAATTTGGCGGGGGGCGAGAGGAGGAGGGGCAAAGGCCACGTCGGGGGAGGATGATGGTGGCGCCGGATCTAGAGGAGGAGGAGGAGGAGGAGAGCGGCGGTGCTCGGGAGGAAGAGAGCGGCGCCGGTGTCGAGGAGAAGGATGGGGGTGGGAGGAGGAGGGGCGGCGCGGTCGGGCGGAGGCGCTGAGTGAGGAGGGACGGGGTAGGGCGATGGGGCGGGAGGTGGAGAGGAGGACGGATGTGCCGCGGAGGAGGAGGAGCGGGAGGAGGAGGGGCGGCGCGGCCGGGCGGAGGCGCCGAGTGAGGAGGGACAGGGTAGGGCGATGGGGTGGGAGGTGGAGAGGAGGGGAGGAGGAAAGGAGGACGGAGGCGGGGCGACAGCGCATGAGGAGGATGGAGGTGATGCGGGAGGAGGAGGATGGGGGCCGGCGGGGCGGAAGGTATTTGTAGTATGACAGAAAGAGTGATGAGAGGCTTGTTTATTGGCGAAAGCTTTAATTTGTTTTTGAAAATAGTAAGTAATAGATAGCTATTTTTTCTTATGAGGTTTTTTTCATTGAAGAAATTTTATTGCTTTTGTAAAAAATTTGGTGATCATGTTGATGATCCAGTTCGAGTTAGAGGGGAGAATATGGTCTATTACGAAACTTTTATTGTCCCATATAAAATGTGCAGTTTGATTTTTTATAGCCATGGTGTGCAGCACATACCAAAGTTTCATCATCTTGGCACTTATCGTCAGCTTATATCCAAAGTGACCGTTTGTTATTTGTTGGCTCTAGTGAAAGCTAATTTTTCACCTAATTTGGGTTTTTATGAAACTTATAATGCCTCATGTAAATTGTAGTTAGGGTATGTACAATAGTATAGACAGCTGCTGTCTATAGTAACTCTCCATGTCTCCTGTAGACAGCACTAAAGACAGCTCATACAATGGTACAGACGGTTGCTGTCGTTTTAGTTGTCTTTATAAAACACACAATCTTTTAATGCTTTTCTTGTTTCTTGTGCTATAGTCGACTATAGAATTGTAGACAACATCTTTCTCTCTCTTCATTCTCTTTCATCCATGTCTGCAAAAATCCAACATGGCAATGACTATAGACGACTGACATAACACTACTACAGAAAAGGTCTTCATAGACGGTTCAAAAACGTCATCACAGACAGTTTTGTGAGCCGTCTGAGTTTATGGCACTACTACAAAAAGGCTAATACTGGACGCCTCATCATAGACGGTTGACCAAAATCGTCTGTATTACATGCAATCACAGACGGTTTTGGTTTAGAGACCGTTTGTGTTACTAGCTGCGCTAAAAACCGTCTGTGAAGAGGTAATATCACATACGGTTCATGTTGAAAACCGTCTGTGAAGTATCACAGACGGTTCTTGTTAATAACCGTCTGTGATAATTCTACATATCATAGACGGTTTTTAACAAAGAACCGTCTGTGAAACATTTAACAAAGAACCGTCTGTGAAACATCACAGACGGTTCTTAACAATAACCGTCCGTGATATTACCACATATCATAGACAATTTTTTTGTTATAACCGCTCGTGATAATATCGCCATGACCCAATGCGCTTCTTCGCCGCCATCCGCCGCGGCCTCGATGCATCTCTTAAATCACATCGATCCGCTTCGCTCCCGATGAGTCTCTTCGCCTCATGCTCAATTTATATCTTGTTTTATAAAAGGATCATCGCCATCGAAGATGATCATCCCCACATACTTATAAAAAAAGTAAATGGCTGCCTCTTCCTTGTCGCCGCATTGATGGCCTACCGCCACATCAGACGAGCACCTCTCTCGCCAGACGTTGAACTGTCTTTGCGAAAAAACTCGCTTCAACAAGGTGTCTTCACTCCTACGTCGGCCGAGAATTTGCGGAGCGGTGACGCCACCTTCCGCCGTCTTGACATCCTCCTCCGCCGTGTCTTCCGGGTGATATCCCACTTTCGACGAGTTTACCGCATCATCGACGTGGTCCTCCAAAACGACGTTGCACGTCTCCAGAAGGCTTGTAGTCACTTGGACTGCGTAATCGAGGCGACAGGCGATCGAGTCGACCAGGCCGAGACCCCTCAAGCAAGGGAAGAGAGCCTATGGGCTCAATTCTTTTTGGTTCAACGACCGAGGGTCTTCGGGAGACACTCGAACAAAGCGTCGTGGTGGGACGATTCGAGCTTCGTTGGTCGATGATCGGGAACCGCCCGACGCCGCCGCCTATGAAGTATTGAAGACGGAGATAGCACTTACCTCCGCCACTAGAAAAACTTTGTTTAATTATAGGTTTCTACTTTTTTTAATATTTTTGTAGCGGTAACGCCCATTTGTTTGGCCATATGAAAATTCCAAAATGAAAAAAAATTGGAGGTGAAGTTAATTACTATATTAATTATATGTTGAATTATTACTATATATATATATATATATATATATATATATTATAGTTAAAGCAAATTTTCAGAAGATTTAAATGACAAAATTGACATATAAACATGTAATTTCTTCATGTCATGTAAGTGTATATACAAGATAAATATACTTGAGAAAAAACCATTTCACAAACGGTTCCATTATGGAACCGTTTGTGATATGGGACATATCACGGACGGTTCTATTATGGAATCGTCAGTGATAATTATCACTAACGGTTCCATAATAGAACCGTCTGTGATAATTATCACTGACGGTTCCATAATAGAACTGTCTATGATAAGTCTCTTTATTAGTAGGAGCCCGGCCGCTAGTGTTTGCGCTCACCCTAACTCGTCACTCCCCAGCGCCGCTAGGGTTTGCGCTCGCCCTAACTCGTCACTCCCCAGCGCATTTACTCTCGTCCATTCCCCTCCCCACCTCGACGCCGCCGCCCGTCGCTGTCGCCGTCACCGCAGGTTGTGACACCACTCTGCACTGCACAAGATCGTACGATAGTCATAGTGTCTTGTGTAGTGTCAGGGTCGTGCCACAACTACGGTGATGCTGCCACCCCGCGTGTCGCCTGCGCCGCCATGGCTTGGTTCTCCTGCTTGGCCTCCTGCGCTCGGGCCCTGGCGGGGCTTTTCTTTCCCCATCCTCCCTCTATTCTCCTCTAGATCTGTTAGCTTAATGTCTTTTGTTGAGTTTGATTTTTATGCTTGAGCCTTAAGTTGTGTCATGATGTTTGTGTGATTTATGCAAGGTGAAGGAGATGGATGAGGGTTGTGCTGGTGGTGGGGTCGCTGTCGTGGTTGCGTTGTACTGAGGTATCACCTTACCTTACTCCCTCTCTATCTCTACCCCCCTTGCTCTGTGATGAAAATGGCTAGTGCTCTGCGATGGATGCCGAGGGCTACTACTGGTGTGGTGGGTTTGGACACCCTTGGTCTTGTTGTCTTGCTGATGAACTGCTCAATGATGTTAATAGTCTTATCTTTGAAATTGAATTGATAATTAGTTCATATTAATAGTCCCTTGCTCGTGATGTAATGATGTCAATAGTCTTATGCTAAAATTGAATTGATAATTAGTTCATATTAATAGTCTCCTTGCTCTGTGATGTAATGATGTCAATAGTCTTATGCTGAAATTCAATTGATAATTAGTTCATATTAATAGTCCCCTTGCTCTGTGATGTAATGATGTCAATAGTCTTATGCTGAAATTCAATTGATAATTAGTTCATATTAATATATAGTCCCCTTGCTCTGTGATGTAATGATGTTAATAGTCTTATGTTGTCTCTCGTCATTCATTTCACCTTTATCTCGTATGCTTGTGTTCATCTTAGGTCAAGTTCTCCTACCTCTTGCGTCCTGTGTCGTCCTACCATTCCATTCATAATCTCTTCTCTATAAAGTCTCCAGCGGTGGTTGCTTGTGCTATTAAAACCGACATCATATATATATATATATATATATATATATATATATATATATTATATTGTTAAGTAGTCCCCGACCACTTTTATATATATGACATGAGAAGGATGAGGCGGTATCCACGGGCAACCTCATTGAGCCCTGCAAGTTTAAAAAGTATGGATGCAAGGAGAGTGTCGGGACATCCAATTACGGATATTGTCGATAGGTAATTGGGCGTGCTATATTGAAAGTGGCGTTGATGAGTACTCCGACTAGGAAGTGGCATCATCTATCAGCAACCAACAATTCTTGAGCATGTAATTGTCTTTAAACACAACAAGAACACCAAGCAACAAGTTGAGAATTCTTTTGAAATATGAGAATGGTTGCTTGGTGTTCTTGTTAGGTTTAAAGACGATTACATGCTCAAGAATGGTTAATTGCTGATACATGATGCCACTCTCCAGTCGGAATACCTGCGCGTCCACGTCACTTTCTGAACCTAGGTCCAATTACCTATCGACAACATCCAGGTAATTGGATGTCCTGACGCTCTCCTTGCATCCATACTTTTTAAACTTGCAAGGGCTCAATGAGGTTGCTCGTGGCTACTGTCTCATCCTTCTCATGCTGCGTGGACGATCCCCCCAAAGTGGCCGAGAGACTACGAACAATATATATATATATATATATATATATATATGATGCCGGATTTAATGGCACAAGCGACCACCGCTGGGGCTTTATAGAAAAGTCATCACAGACGGTTTCACCACAAACCGTGCTGTGATAGTACATAACACGACGGTTTGTGGATGAAACCATCGTGATAAGTACTTATCATGGCAGTTTGACCACCAACCGCTCGTGATATATACTTATCACGAGCGGTTCTCGATTAATAACCGCTGCGGAAAGTATGCATCACGAGCGGTTGAAAACCGCCTATGATGACCTCATGTCATCACTAACCCATAAACTCGACGGCTCACAAAACCGTCTGTGATGACGTTTTTGAACCGTCTGTGAATACCTTTTCTGTAGTAGTGTGGGTCAGTGATGACATGAGGTCATCACAGACGGTTTTCAAACCATTTGTGATGACTTTTCTCTATAAAGCCTTCAGCGGTGGTGCTTGTGCCATTAAAATCGGCATTATATATATTTATATATATATATATATATATATATATATATATATATATTGTTAAGTAGTCCTCGGCCACTTTTGAGGGGTCGTCCATGTAGCATGAGAAGGATGAGATAGTAGCCACGGGCAACTTCATTGAGCCCATGCAAGTTTAAAAAGTATGGATGCAAGGAGATTATCAGGACATCCAATTACTTGGATATTGTCGATAGGTAATTGAACGTCGCTATGTTCATAAAGTAATGTGGACTCGCAGGTATTCCGACTGGGAAGTGGCATCATGTATCAGCAACCAACCATTCTTGAGTATGTAATCGTCTTTAAACCCAACAAGAACACCAAGAAACCATTCTCACATTTCAAAAGAATTCTCAACTTATTGCTTGGTGTTCTTGTTGGGTTTAAAGACAATTACATGCTCAAGAATTGTTAGTTGCTGATAGATGATGCCCCTTCTCAGTCGGAGTACCTACGCGTCTACGTCACTTTCTGAATATAGCGACGTCCAATTACCTATCGACAACATCCAAGTAATTGGATGTCCTAACGATTTACTTGCATCCATACTTTTTAAACTTGCATGGGCTCGATGAAGTTGCCTGTGGTTACTGTCTCATCCTTCTCATATCATGGGACGACTTCCTAAAGTGGCCGAGGGCTACTAATATATATATATATATATATATATATATATATATATATATATGATGTCGGTTTTAATGGCACAAGCACCAACGCTGGAGACTTTATAGAGAAGAGATTATTGAATGGAATGGTAGGACGACTGGGACGCAAGGTAGGAGAACTTGACCTAAGCATGAACACAAGCTATACGCATAAAGGTGAAATGAATGGCGAGAGATAGGTGAAGAGGTGTTGTAGTAGTTTTTGACTCATTTGGTCTTATTTTCAAATACAATACACACCAATTAATAAATAATTTGTATGTTGATTGTAGCTTTACAAATTAGCCTAACCTTTACAAATCTGAAAAGTTAATTGCAGCCAAGCCCCATCCAAACCACATCCAATGTAAGCCAACCAAGCACAAAGCTAAAACCGGCATCAATAACCCTCAGTATCCATCAGAGAACATTAACCAAACCCACCATCCCCATTCATTTTTGTCAATCTAAACCCACAACATGAACTAAGCAAGATGCATAGAATGCACATACACCAATAGCCCTCAGTTTACATCACAGAGCAAGGGGACTATTAATATGAACTAATTATCAATTCAATTTTAGCATAAGACTATTAACATCATTGAGCAGTTCAATAGCTAGCAAGGTGCCACTAGCCAACAAGCATATGCATGATTATTGCATTCATTTATATTTATGATTTCTCTACTTCTCTTTACATGTATGTATTACACATTTACAGTACTTCTCTGCCATCACCATCAGCATCAACCAGCAACTAGACAACATCAAGAAGACAAGAGGGGGACTTACGTGTTAGTGGGAGTTAGAGCCGGAGAGGTTGGAGGCGCGAGGGAGGTCTGAGGTGGCGCAGCGAGCCGACGGTGAGAGGGAGGAGGAGCTGGAGCTGCGGCGTAGGGAGGAGGAGCCAGAGCCGGCGGTGCAGCGAGGGAGGACTGGGAGCTTGATCCGGCGGCGCAAAGAGGAGGGAGCTTGATCCGGAGGTGCGGGAGCTAGCGGCGAGAGGGAGGAGGAGCTCGGTTCACATGAATATCAACAGCACAAACCAATAGGTGATAGATCTGTCTTACCTCGACATCGTCGGTGGAGAGATAGCCCGGGAGGAGGAAGAGGGGAAGGCGTGCAGCGTCACCGTAGCTATGGCACAACGGTGACATTGAAAAAGACACTCTTATCGTACGAGTGTCTTGTTCAGTGAACCGTGGTGTCACAACCGTCGGCGATGGGAAGAATGCATGGCGGCATTGGCAACGGGGTCACTTGGGTGGGGAGGGGAGTGACGAGTTAGAACACAAACCCTAGCGGGCTTCTACTAATAAAGAGACTTATCACAGTCGGTTCTATTATGGAACCGTCAGTGATACTTATCATAGACGGTTCCACAATGGAACCGTCCATGATATGGTCTCATATCACAGACGATTCATTATTAAAACCGTATATGAAGTATCACAGACGGTTATTTGTTGGAACCGTCTGTGATACTTAGTAATATCACAGACGGTTCTTGTTCGTAACCGCTCGTGATACTTCATAGACGGTTTTCAACATGAATAAATGCGTGATATTACCTCTTCACGAGACGGTTTTTAGCGCAGACCAAGAATACGAGCGGTTTTTAGCGCAGCGAAGAATGTCTGACGGTAGCAAAACCAAAACCGTCTGTGATTGCATGTAATACAGACGGTTTTGGGCAACCGTCTGTGATGAGACGTCCAGTATTAACCTTTTTGTAGTAGTGTAAGCCCATTGTACATGCTCTTAGTAGTTGATTTGTACTATCATTGTTTGGTCCAATCACGGGATCCTATTGTATGTTAGCTTTGAACACCAATTACGACCAGAGCCTGACTTCATATAGCAAACGTTATATAGCAATATACTCTATTGTCAATCACTGACAAAATAGCCCATATTTTATGTGTTTGTTTTTGACGAGTTAGCTGGCCACCCTAACAGTTACCGAATGTTTATAATCTAAACCTATATTAATTTTTAATAATCCTTTTTGTAAAAATAAAGTAGATAATGAACGATACATGAAGTTATTTATCTCTCTTACATGAGTTTCTTCATTTTCTCTTCTGAATTGTTAATACTAATATATGTAGTTATTTTATGTGGTTGATTCCTACAAACACACATATTGATTCCCATATACTCACCTCCCGATTTTACATGATTTCGTAATTTGAAGGATGCGTGAGTCATATGTTTCATATGATGGTAAATAAGAAGCATCGCACAGTTGTTTTAACTTTTAAATGTAAACAATCTATGAGTTTAAAATTTTATTGTTCGGATAGTAGTAGCAGGGACAAGCGAAGTTAATTTTTCTGTTTATATGCGTATGAAAGAAAAATGATATTTATTATGCGGTCTAAGATCCCGTTTGTTGATATATAGCACTATCTTTTGAGATTCTGTTACAACACACAGACAGTCTACCGATGGTATCTAAGAATGGCGAACGATTACCATTACGTACGGTTGATTCCTCTCCTCAGATCACGCTTTCCCTGCGCTGTTAACCGAACTGCAGTTACCATCACTCCATTAGTGAATCTTGCACGTCAATCCGGCCTTGATCATGTTAAAACGACTTGGTGGCCAGATTTAACCAGAGTTCTAGACTGATTTTGGCACACCTTGCTCTCGATTGGACCAGTTGCGTCGTCAATTTGGAGAAGCCGATCATTCCAGGTCCCATTGTCTGTTCTTCATCTCGCGCGTAAGTTTTACTCTCTCTCTCTCACACACACACACACTGTCGCTACTCACATCATCGTTTGGTCCATATACGGAAACGCATCCTCTGATGAACAGCGCGGTGACGTACGGTAGATCTGAACCGTTGGATTCGAGAAGAACGGGCCATACCAACAGCTACAGTAATGCTACAGTACTCGTGAACAGTCCATGCTACAGTATTTTGCTACAGTACTTACTACAGTGTCTTGGGAACAGTGCGCACCTCGATCTCAGCCTCTCATTTTTTATCCAACGGTCCGTACACAATGTCACCGCATTGTCCATCCCTAACTTTACTCTGTAAAGTCAGAGGATGCGTTTCCTCCATATGCACGACGGCGTCGACCCAAAAAAACGAAGGATCTGATTTGGTGATTGAGTTGCCACGCACGAGATTTGACATTTTGAATAGCTCGCAACACTTATAACTCGTCTCTCGTGAGCCCAAACTGTGAGCACAGGATTGGTCGGGCCCAAAGTGCTGCGACCGCGATCCTATTTCTAGGCCGGGAATCTTTCGTTCTGAGTTTTACTCATGCTACAAAGATTTTCTACAAGATTTACTACAGATGTCTTGGGAACAGTGCGACCTCGATCTCAGCCTCTCATTTTTTATCCAACGGTCCGTACACAATGTCACCGCATTATCCATCCCTAACTTTACTCTGTAAAGTCAGAGGATGCGTTTCCTCCATATGCACGACGGCGTCGACCCAAAAAAACGAAGGATCTGATTTGGTGATTGAGTTGCCACGCACGAGATTTGACATTTTGAATAGCTCGCAACACTTATAACTCGTCTCTCGTGAGCCCAAACTGTAAGCACAGGATTGGTCGGGCCCAAAGTGCTGCGACCGCGATCCTATTTCTAGGCCGGGAATCTTTCGTTCTGAGTTTTCTACACCTCCCTACTACAATGCCTAGACTCGTAACAAGGAAATTGTATTTACCATGAAATATGACTAAATTTTTTTTTGGTAAAAGTGCTGAGTAAATGAAAACGGAGGAGTACATGTTTCAGCTCAAAATCATTGTCGATCACAGCTCTGTGTGGGTACAGTGTAGCTATCTGAGCTGCCCAAAACAACATCAAGTGAGCGTAGAGTACAATTGGAGGAGGCAAGGTTCCTTTCCACCAGTGTTAGTATCAGGAACATCCTACCAACAGCAATTACTCTGACTTGTTAAGAGTCCACGAACGTGGCTATCAAATTACCCCATTTTTCAAAGCGACAGTATATTTGGTACTGCAAGCCAAGTAGCCAACACAGAGGGCCCCCGGCTGCTAACAGATGATAAATAATGAAGTAGCTAGCCACGATACAAAAGCCTGAACCTTACACATTATCCAATCCGGTTCAGGAATTAACTAATCTTCAATCATCATCACTACGGTCCGTATCTTTAGCTAACCTCGCTTTCTAGGCAGAGTTCGACTTGATCCCGGCGACTACTAAATCACATACGCGTTCGGCCAAAGCGATGCACATGAGGAAAGCAATGTTTTATTCGGTGGAAGGAGGCGGCCGATCGAGACGCTCGCCGCAAGGCGACACTTGAGGACGCACGCAGCTAAGGCTGCTCCTAATGCTCCATCTTGGTTAGTATCTTAGGCTGTTCTCAATGCTCCATCTTGACTAGTATCTTAAGTATGCTATGTAGGTAAATTGATGATGTGGTACCATAGTTAATGAGGAGAGATAGTATTCTAGTATCTAATTTAGATACCAGTTTGGGCTCGAAATCCAACGCGTAAAATTTATTGTATAATCATGCATGTAATTAAATAAAACAGCCTAAGATACTACACCATAAGAAACTATGCATTGAAAAGATAATGCCCTAACACTCCTCATACACTAAAAAACTACACTAGAATACTGTCCATTGGGAGCAGCCTTAAGCATGTTATGTAGGCAAATTGATGATGTGGCACCATAGTTAAGGAGGAGAGATAGTACTCTAGTATCTAATTTAGATACCAGTTTAGGCTCGAAATCCAACGCGTAAAATTTATTGTATACTCATGCATGTAATTAAATGAAACAGTCTAAGATACTACATCATAAAAAACCATGCATTGAAAAGATAGTATCCTAATAATACTCATGCACTAAAACTACACTAAGATACTGCCTATTGGAAGCAGCCTAAGCGCGATCGAGTAGTTCACGTGAGCGATGACTGCTGCATTGGTTGTAGCAACTACAACAAATTAATTACGTCTTCCGTCCTGCTCACACTGTCACACACTATTGGACCGGCCGGGCGTCAGGATCGGAGCACCGGAAGATGCGAATTAATCTTCTGCGGAGAAGCCAGGCACGTACGAGCGAGAGACGCACGAGATGAGAGGAGAGCAACACGCTCGTGCGTGCGTCCATGGGTGCTGCAGTGCTGAATATGCACGTGTGGGTGGGATGATTTGGTCCGATGGACGACATCGATCGACCACCGACCGGTGCACTCCGATTCAAGTGTGTATGTACTTGTGGTCCATGCAATACGGAGAAGGAAAACAAACTGAGGTGTCACCAAATATATAGGTGGGGACGTGGAGTACATGGGAAGGCAACAGGACAGGCGGTTCGTGTACCGCATTGACAGCGTCCACGAAATCGCAAGGCGGCACCGTCAACGCTCGGCCCGGCCGCGCTCTCGGCTGTAGTTCGCCTGTGGCTGACGTGCATATGCACTGGGTCGATCCCAAGGATTCGCATGTGGAAATCGCTGCACAGGAGACCGGACTAACATGCATGCATGCGCGCATGTGAATATGTGATGGATCGACTGTACAGAATGGACAAATAGCCAGGCCCTGTAGGCCTGTACACTGGCTGGCTGAGGCTCATGCTGCATGCATGCGCGCATGTGAATATGTGATGTGATGGATCGACCGTACAGTTTGGACTGATAGCTAGGCCTGTACACTGGCTGGCTGAGGCTTTGTTTTTTTACGTCCCAGTGACTCTGAGTCTCTGACCTACTGCGAATTTTTTTATTTAATCCTTTTTAAATAATATTTTAAATTTAACCTTTCGCTAATTTTATTTTGAGTAAAGTCTATTACCGGTCCTTAAACTTTTTATGCTGTGTCATCTCGGTCTATAGACTTTCAAAGTGTGTTATCCCGGTCCCTAAACACTGTTTGGGTCTCAAACATAGCCCTCTTGCTTAAGCACAAGAATGGCACACTTTGAAAGTCTATGGACCGGATGACACAAAGATAAAAAGTTTAAGGACTAATTGAGACCCAAGCAGTGTTTAGGGACCGGATGACACACTTTGAAAGTCTATGGACCGGATGACACAAAGATAAAAAGTTTAAGGACCGGTAATGGACTTTACTCTTTTATTTTCAATATGTTGCACTACAAACGGACGATGGTGCCGCACTGAGTATTCTTACAGCCAAACCTTCGTATCATCCATACTTAAAAACAACATGTTCTTGCGTATTAGGTCATTCTTCGGGTCCGCAATACCATTCCTGCTCTTCAACTCATTTGCACAGACCGCGTAATCAACCATTCTGACATTATCGAATGCATGCACCGACAGGACCTTACCCATTACACTGCGAAGAACTTGATCTTCCTCAGGGGAGAAAAGCGGAGCAGGAGCTTCATTTTCGATCGAGCTCCAGCCTTCGTCGGACTCAAGGTCACAGGTGGTTCCATCTGGGAACACCTCCTCCTCAAGCCCGTTGTTCATTACAGCACCATTGAAATCAGTGATGGGGTCATCGTTGTGAAACAGGCACAAATGACAGATCCAACAATGAGGGGGGGGTGGCATCGTTGTAAAGACCGACGCCAATGAACTCTTGGGACGGTTGCTCCTCCATTGGGGGGGGGGGGGGCTTGCGAAAGATCGAGAGCAGGTTCTAACTCCTTCATGTTGCCATTCACCACATCCAAATTGTTACGCATATCCTTACCAACGATTTTCTGTCCACCACAATCTCCAACGACCGGACCAGAGATGCGGACACAACCTCCTTGTATGTGTCCCAATCATCGTCGGACGAGATTGGCATCGACAAGGCGTGCACCTTAGAACCAAGCCCAGCGTCATATCGCCCCAACATTCCGACAACGATCATGGGCTCATCTCATCCAAAGGTCGACTCAATCCTCGTCAGAGGAGTTTGAAAGGGTAGTGATTCTCGAAACACAAGAACGGTCACTTCCATGCCACCAAAGTCCGCAGCACTACCCATTTGGCTAACCGGCCCACCAGTACAAACACGTACAACTTTATCCATTTACATCCAACAATGCGAACAAAACATTGCAAAGTCAATACAGCATGCCATAGGTACGAACTACCACAAGTACTATAGAGGTCCTTCCATAATTTATTTTTGGTTAACTAATGAGGTGATAGCTTTAGCAAAATGTGGATTACTTCTTTTCAATGGCATTGTCCAGTGGTCATGGTCGTGAGGCATGCATGCCATATGTTCCATACTAGAACGTATGGATTATTGATGTATATTTTGTCCAGTGGGACATTAACACATGTCAAATTCTGAAATGAACTTGGAGCAGTAGAGTTAAAATTATCTACATGTTAGTGGCCTACATCACAAATAATGAACATAGGCCAATAGTCTGTATGATGTATGCAAACTTCCTCTCCACAATTATCTACATGTTGTCATGTGGAACTCGTGGTGCAGAATTTTCTTGACCACTGAAGGCATCAATGTCTTATCTTTTTTCCTACTTGGTGGCAGTCCTTTGGGTTTATGCTTAGACTCACAATCAACAATCAACATTGTACTTCACAATCAACAATCAATGAACTATTGCAATGCAGAATCACAATCAACATTATACTTCACAAAAGATGAGTTTAAGTGATATCATATACAGAAGCAATGGACAACAATCTTTATTTATGTTCTTTCTGTTAGAACATGGAACTGCCTTCTACAAACTACAAACTTTCTTCTGTTCGGCATTTCAACAATTAACTCATGGCATTGCTGATTCGCTAAAAGCTGGATATTACAAACCGTAACCTCCATGTTTATGCACAAGATAAATTTACCCTTTCATGTATGAATCCAAGAACATCCTCCTCATTCCAGTATAGCACAAAACGGAAAAAATATGCAAATTTCTGTTCTACAATCGCCAATTGGAACACATTCACCAATCTATTCTACAATCACCAATCACCAATCATACAATCACACATTCCAGTATAGCAAAAACAAAATATTTCTCAGAGGGAGACCGGTTCTTACCTCGATCAAGTACAGCAAAAGATTCCGAAGATGCAAGCCCTACGCCGCGGGGAGGAGACCGGTGCGGGAGCTGCACGATCGCTTAGGGGGCGGCCGGGACTCCTGAGGAGCTGCAGGGAGGAGGGCGCAGAAGGAAAAGCAGGCCGGTGCAGGGAGGAGGACTGTGCGGAGAGGAGGACATGGAGGAGGGCAGCGTAGGGAGGAAGCCGACGTAGGGGGCCGGCGGGAGGTGTAGCGGCGACGACGGATTTGGGGAGGAGAGAGGAGGCTCGGAGGGGGGGGGGAGGAAGGGGTTTGGGGAAAATGTGAAGCCGCCACAGCCAGTCCAGAGATAAGGGGAAGAGACTGATGGATAGCCAGGACTAATCAACTTTGTTCCAATCAACCTTTTTCCTGATTCCAAAAAGGCGCACATGTATCGTAGGTGTATTTCGGTTTGTTGATTCGTGCATATTGTTGTTTCTAATGCACGTAACCAAACCCGGCACGCCATGTAATTCGCAATTAAATTATGAAGTCTTTCATACTTAAATAGCTTTTCTCAAATGTTTTGACTATTAAATATTACGTAATCTTTTTCCAAATGAATCAGTACCACGAACAATACAATCGGGTCAACGACGAGCATGGCAACCCTAATCTTCTCCAATTTCAGTTTCCGAACTACGCGAACACTTCAAGAAATTGCCAAAAAAATCCCTGAAAATTACTAAATGTTTATCCCTAATTCTGCACACAAAAATAATATTAAAAAAATCAGCCTCCAGTCGCCAATTGAAGTAGCGGCAGTAGCCTAGAACTGTAAGTGTTTTTTCGACTATTTAATTTTGTATTTTAAAAAAATTAATATTATTAAAAAAATCATGCCAACAGGATCAGAAAGGCCGCACACGACCACACCAACAGTGAATGCTAGCTAGTGCTCACGGATCCAGATCCTCTACATTACTGCAGAGGTCAATTATGTGAACAATGTTTCGTGAGGAGGTGAACAATGCTCTATAGTGCACTATAGCTATTGATCTGGACCTTCGATTTTCGATTAAACGGTGAAGATCATTATTGATGTCATGGCAGTGCAGATTCTCTGCATTAAATACAGAGTCTCTCAATCCAGTGCTCACCGCTCTCCTGTGTCTGTGCAATTCCAGAGAAGTCTGAGAGAGAGAGAGAGAGAGAGAGAGGTGAGATGGAGAGGCTGTTTGCTACGGAGAAGTTCGGGGGGAGGGCGCTGCACAGGTTCTACGCCTTCACGGTGTTCGCGGGGATATGCCTGGTGCTCTACTACAGGGCGACGCGCGTCCCGGCCTCGGGCGAGGGGAGGGCGGCGTGGCTGGGGATGCTCGCGGCGGAGCTCTGGTACAGCTTCTACTGGGTCGTCACGCAGTCCGTGCGCTGGTGCCCCGTCCGCCGCCGCGCCTTCAAGGACAGGCTCGCCGCCAGGTTTGTCCACGCACTGACGCACGTAATAACCAACGTAGTTACGGCCGCGTTAATTAGTGAAAGTTTCACTGTGAAACTTTAACGGCCATGTCTTTAACAGGCGCCCGGCCGGATAGCTTACTGACCATGCACTTTAGCGACATGGCAGCAACAATTCGCCTGTAATGATGCAGGTCAATTGTAAGCTGTAATAGGTGGGGGCTATATTGTGGGAACCGGCAGCAGCCTGCAACAGAATATGATCACACACATAACACGCAGAAGACACAAGAGGTTGACGGTATAATTTATACCCGATTACATGGTTCGACTCAGAACGCTCTCGCTTTCCTTGACAGAGTTCCTTCCTTTAACCTTATCGCTTGTCGTATCGTATACGAGCCATACATAACATATACGAAGCTGTTCACTTTGCTTGCAGAACCCTGCCTGCAGCCAGCGACCTATTCACCACTTGTAATAACGATCGAGGCAGAACGGTTGTCTTGTCTTCATGGCCATGGCACTGTGAGCGACTGCAGTGCTATGGTACCACGACAGGAGAAGGCGAGGTGTAGGAAGATTTGCTGGCCTCGTGCAACACGCGCGCCGACCCTCACCCAAACTTATTAGGAGAATTTAGATATATGCCTATGTAGATTATCCAATTCAGAGAAATGCCACTCCAGAGTTCAATTTTGAAATATGCCATTGCAGAGTGAGGTTGCTTTAAGAAATGTCATTACGTGGGGATTAAAGTCCATGTTACCTTTGTCTTCTTCCTCAACGCCGGGTCAGCGAAGAGCTGAACCACATATAAAAAATGAAGAGAAGCCTTGATCTCTGGCCATCCGGGTTAGCAAAGAGATGAATCCTATAGCAATCAGATTCCAGGATAGCCGGTCTATAAGATTCCACCGATAACTTATTTTTAGAGAAATTTTACTGTACATTTTACCGGTAGTATATGATGTTAGTATAAATCAAATCAGACCATTAATTTGTTAAAGGCATAATAGACTTTTCTTTGTATTTATAATTTTATAAGGATATTATGGACTTTTCCAACTAGGTTGAAAAATTTTCTCGTATTATGTGATCCCCACATGAGTAATTACAATTCTACCATCTTATGATTCTACTACTTATATTACCATGTGTAGTATAACTAGACCTGTTCAAACCCTGGGCTAGGTCTGGCTTGAAAAGCCCGACCGCTAACGGGCAAGCCCGAGCCCAGCCCGACCCAGCCCGAAATTTTGTTTTCCCGATTTAAAATTGATATTTTTAATGATTTTTCAGAATAAAAAGTAATTTTTAATTCATTTCAAGAATAAAAAGGGGTTTATTTATTATTTTTAATGATTTTTGTCGGGCTTTCGGCCTCGGGCTTCGGGTCGAAAAATTAGCCCCAAGCCTGGCCCGAACAGGGTCGGGCTCGGGTCGGGCCGGCGGGCCGGGTCGCCCGTGAACACCTCTAAGTATAACTACATCCTAACTAATCTAAACCATTAGATCAAAAAGAATGAATAACCCGTATTAAATTGAGTGTATCGTAAAATAGCTCTATTTTTAACGCGTCTGGCTCAAGGTTGTCACGGTTACCTTAGCGACCACGGCGCCCGAGAGGCGCCAGGATGCCTAATCGTCCAGGCAAGCGCCTAGTTGTCCTTTAGGCGAGACAAGGTGAGCTAAGGGAGAAGCAGAGCACACAATCAGTAGCAAGTAGAAAGTTAGCAACACTAGCAATCTAGCACACAATCACACAACAGTAGCACACAAATACACAATCACACATTCACATGTCAGTACTTCAGTTAGTCAGTAGCAAGTAGCAACTACAACTAAAGTCTACAACTAGCAAGTAGCAACACTAGTCAATAGCACTGCTACATTACAGGCAAAAAAGCTACAGAGGGAGAAGCAGAGCAGAGAGGAGAAGCGGTGGGAGGGAGGCGGCGCGGCAGGAGCGTGGGAGGGAGGGAGGGAGAAGCAGTGCTGCGGAGGGAGAAGCAGAGGGAGGGAGGCTATGTGGCAGGGGCGCGGGAGGGAGGGAGAAGCAAAGGGAGGGAGGCGGCGTGGCGGGAGAGAGGCAGCACGGGAGGGAGGGAGGCAGCACGATGGGAGGGAGGGAGGGAGGTGGCGCGGCAGGAGCGCGGGAGGGAGGGAGGGAGCGGAGGGGAGGAGAGGGCGGCTGGCACGGTGAGGCCGAGGGGCGACAACAGCTAGATAGCCAAGACGATGTGCTCCTCCGCGGCGTCCCCTCCGTGGCACCTGAACGCCAAGGCGACGCCGTGACAACCATGGTCTGGCTTTAAAGTGGTGCAAGCCAAAAAAAACAGAACCGTCATTTTTTTAAACACAACAAAAGTTTGATGCTTTTGAACTTTGAATGCAGCAAAAGGGTTTCTATTGTCTGAAACTAAATTCAAAAGCAAATGGACAGATTGTTTGGAATATTGATTGCCTCAAAAGATATAGGATAGTAATAAGCAAGGCCAAACGGCATAAATTCCAAATGATCGGAGATCACTTACTTAGAAGGTAAGGAAAATGATAAAAACGGACTCAGTTCAACTAGCCTAAATCATAGTGGGGATGGTTCCTTTTAAATACGTCCTATTGTTTTTGGACACATATGCTAACATTCAAACATCTATTTGCCGCACTGAGCCTTAACATAGTTACCATTTCATTTGGAGAAGGTACGGAGAAAGGCTACCTTGTGTGGATATCTTTGTATGCACTGCAGACCCACACTCTGAGCCACCAAGTCTTGTCATCTCCACCGTCCTATCAGTCATGGCATACAATTTCCCAGCTGAAAAAATAAGTGTGTACCTTTCTGATGACGGATGCTCAGTTCTCACTTTCTATGCTCTATGGGAGGCCTCTGTGTTCGCAAAGCATTGGCTACCATTCTGCAAGAGATATAACATTGAGCCAAGGTCACCAGCTGCTTACTTCTCAGAGTCAGATGGGCATCATGATTTGTGCACCCCAAAAGAATGGTCATTTATCAAGGTATGTATATGTTTCGAACATCCTTCTTTGAAACATTTGTAGTCAAATGCCTATTAAGCAGGGCATGAACAGGTCTACAGATGACTAGATTAGATAGCAATATAGCACATAAGGGCACGCAGCCTATACATAGTGCTCAACATTTGGCATGGCAACTGATGATGTTTTGGGCAGGACATGTATGAAGAAATGACTGAGCGAGTAGATACAGCTGTCATGACAGGCAAAATTCCTGAAGAAATCAAAGTAAATCATAAAGGGTTTTATGAATGGAATTCAGAAACTACCTCAAAGAATCACCAGCCAATTGTTCAGGTAGCTTTCATGCACTCCAAATTGGAGTAAAGGTTTTCATGATTCTGGAGTAAATAAATTACATACTATTCGAGACTTCCAAGTTCTAAAAGTTGTTTTTTGCTAGATTCTGATAGATGGCAAAGACCGAAATGCAGTTGATACTGAAGGAAATGTGCTACCAACACTGGTGTACATGGCGCGTGAGAAGAGGCCTCAGTACCACCATAACTTCAAAGCTGGGGCAATGAATGCTCTGGTGAACTCACTAACCTTGCTCCATCAACTTAAAACTAAGTTAATAAATTTGTTGGTTCCCTACTTTCCATATTCTGATTTCGTAATTATGAAGTTTCTAGTAATTAGTACTGTTGTACAAGAGTAACCAAAATGTTGTGACGTGCTTTGTTTTCCTCTGAGAAAATCATAGCATGGAGTTGACACCCTAATAACCCATTTTGAATCATTGGATCACCAGATAATTATAGAATTTCCCCCTAGTATTTGAAAGTTCAGGAAATGTATCTCCAGTTCTCCAGCCTTTTCGTGAAATAAATGCAATTAATGTAAATCACAAATGCAATAAATGTAAATCACAAGTTCACAACTGCCAGATACTAGTACCAGATATGGTAGAGAGTCTCACAATTCTCATTAACATCATGCCAGTTAAACAAAAAAATGTATTCGATGAAAGATTGAAATGCCTTGATCATAATGAAATGAATATTTCTAAAATATGTCAATTTTTCTATTAAAATACAGATAAGGGTATCATCGGTGATAAGCAACAGCCCTATCATCATGAATGTGGACTGTGATATGTATTCCAACAATAGTGATTCAATCAGAGATGCACTGTGCTTCTTCCTTGATGAAGAAATGGGTCACAATATCGGATTTGTGCAGTACCCTCAGAACTACAACAATATGACCAAGAATAATATATATGGCAACTCCCTCCATGTCGTCAATCAGGTCTGCGGTATCAAATTGTAACTTCAATACCGTTCTCATGTTTGCTAAAATATGTGCAAATGTGCAATCATTATACCGACACTAACATAGCTACTCAATCTAAAGGTGGAGTTGAGTGGTTTGGACAGTGCGGGTGGCCCTTTGTACATTGGCACTGGATGTTTCCACAGAAGGGAGATCCTTTGTGGCAGGAGGCTCACCAAAGGCTACAAGGAAGACTGGAACAGAGGAATTAAGGGGAAAACACAAGGGAGAATAGATGAGATTGAAGAGAACGCGAAGTCTTTAGCAACCTGCACTTACGAACGTGACACACAGTGGGGAAATGAGATTGGGTTAAAATATGGTTGCCCAGTAGAGGATGTCATCACCGGATTGGCAATACAATGCAGAGGATGGGAGTCAGTCTACAACAATCCTCCAAGACCAGCGTTCATGGGTCTGGGTCCAGTAACACTTGCCCAGACACTCATGCAACACAAGAGATGGAGCGAGGGTAATTTCTCAATCTTTCTTTCAAAGTACTGCCCCTTCTTGTTTGGACGTGGAAAAATCAAGTTACAGCTACAAATGGGTTACTCGATTTATGGTTTATGGGCACCCAATTCGCTCCCAACACTCTATTATGTTATCATCCCTTCACTAGGCCTCCTCAAAGGCACCCCCCTATTCCCAGAGGTAATGCTTCATAATAAGCCTCACTTTAGTTTCATGTTCTTTGTATTAAAACTAATGCGATGCTCATGTGTCATTTAGATTACGAGTCCATGGATCACACCCTTCATATACGTCTCATGTATGAAGAACATCTACAGCCTATACGAGGCATTATCATATGGAGACACATTGAAAGGATGGTGGAATGGACAAAGGATGTGGATGGTTAAAAGAATAACCGCATATCTCTTTGGCGTCATTGACACTGTCCGGATGTTGTTAGGACTGTCAAATATGGCATTTGCGGTTACATCAAAGGTAAGTGATGAAGAAGAATCAAAGAGGTATGAGCAAGAAATCATGGAATTTGGGTCGTCAACTCCAGAATATGTGATCATTGCAACTATCGCATTACTCAACCTCGTGTGCCTGGTGGGAGGGCTAAGTCAAATCATGAAAGGTGGCTGGAAAATGCTCTTGAATGTATTTTTCCTCCAGCTCAATCTCTGTGGGATGCTAGTGATCACCAATATCCCATTCTATGAAGCAATGTTCCTGAGGAAGGACAAAGGGAGAATACCATTCTCAGTAACATTAGCTTCCGTTGGCTTTGTGATGTTGGCCTTCCTCATACCAATAGTTTGAGGTCCTAAAAGAGGGCATTGATGTCTAATAAGTAGTAGATACTTCTGTTGGAGAGTTAGTATTAGAGTTTAATAAGAATCCAAATTGTGTGCAAGTTGAATTGTAATATTTAGCACTATAAATAAAGAGCGTGGGAGTTCTAGGAGACACGTACAATATTCCCGAAATTCTACAATTTCTGATGGTTCTCTTGAAATAAACTTCATCTGATAGATTTAATACATACTTTTCATATAATCATCTACTTTGAGATGATTACACAGCACACAAGAAAGCACATGAAGCATACTTGTGTATTAGCAATGCTTTGGGCATGTAAAACTCAGAATGAACTAACAAGCTACTACAAAATGTGTAATCTGTTTAAGGTATTATGTGTTGGCAGTGCTGCTATGTCTTTCCCAAGCGTTTTATCAGGTTAAAAAGAGACAACTTAAGAATGCCCTTTCATTGAGCGAAACATCGTAAATTAACGATGTATATGATGTATATAAGATGGAATGAAAGAAGAACTGACTAGTCATGCACATAGTAGAAAATGCCAAACAGGGCAGAAGTCCCAGCTTCTGCTTGGATGCCACAAGCTCCCATCCAACAATTGCATTTTGCACCCAGGAAGTTTCACACAGCTTGGCTACCATAATTGTTTGCCTTATTGGGCTGTGTGAATGAGTTAATGTGATACCGATATGGATCGAGATTGAAATGCCTCGAGTAGGGTGAAGTTTCACAGGCTGGTCCCAATGCTCCACCTTGGCAAGTTTCTTAAGGCTGCCACATAGGCAAAAGTCTGATGTGGCACTGTAATTAAGGAAGAGAGAGAGCAGACTGGTATCTTATTTAGATACCACTCATACACAGTATCCTAGGTAGAAATACTAGTAAATACTCTATATCAAAGGCCTAGGATACCACACTCTAGAATATCATGCATTGGAAAGGTGGTATCTAAATGCTTTTCATGCAATAAAAAACTGTAGTAAGAAACCACCCATTGGGACCAGCCTTATAGTCACCAATTGATAATGACATATTCACCACAGGATCTCCAGATCCTCAAAAAAAAAAGTTTAGCCTTAACTTGTTAACTATTGTAACAATAAATGTTGAAAAAACGGAGAAGGAATAAAAAAGGAACTTGAGGTGCAGACACGGGAAAATACATTCTACTATCAGGTGTAGTTACTCTCACCTTTGATATTTCACTTTTCAAACTTGATATACTCCTTTATCACTTTGTGTATACTCATCTACTGATTCTAAGATACTCCATTGTGAAATACACGAAGAAATTGCAAATGAGCCCATAGTTTTTAGCCTATTTTGCTAATACCTTCATATTTACACGTATATGCAAACATCAACTGGCAGTTCATCAAAGGTCTTACAGCATCACTTGCGTCACTGTATAGAAAATTTATGGGCTGTTTGGTTCTATGCCAAAGCAAACCTTACCAAACATTGGTAATATCCTTATATTTTGGCTAGTGTTTGGTTTAATACCAATATTTGGTATTGCCCTAAAAAAATTGGTAATACCAAATTTTTTCTTCACAGTTCTTGGGCAAATTCCCGGCGGTCAAAACGTTGGCCAATTTTTGTAGGATCATATAGCACAATCAGAGGAGTGAATGATTGTACCAATTTCTTACTTACAAATCAGCCATACTCGCCGTGCATATGCACTGCTCGAACAAGAACAATCATAAGACAATGCTCAGAGAACCACATCGCCAAAGAGAACAAGAACTTCTTGAATAAATCTGATCTCTTATTTTTCAATCTTGTTATGTGTCTACAAAGTGCTCTTCGAGCACCCCTCAAAGCATTCTACCGAAAGATCTCTCTAGCTCTACCGCAAAAGCCACGTCTCAAAAGCCATGGGAAAACACTTCCCTTCTGCCTCCTTTTATAGGCAGATATTCATCCGTATCTTCAACGACACGGATACAAACACTTTATCAATCAAGGGATCCAAAGCCCTTCCAAACATGGGTTTTCAATATCTCTAAACCTTCCAGATATGGAACATCTTCCATATCTCCTCACACGTCGTAAGCCTTCAAGACTGTACCTCCCAAAGCTTCTCCGTGCATCATTATCCACCTTTGATCTCCATGTGTCCTATCGTAAGCCCGGCCACCTCGTGACATCCTCGACCACCTGAACCTCAGATTTTCCCATCCTAGTCCAGGTCCTCCTTGTCATCGACCATGATCGTCTTCACGCTCAACCTGCACATGCAACGACCAAAGAACATATTCCCGGCACAAGTTCTCTAATTTGACCAATATTAGTTCACACACGCATATCACACTCTTAACCAACGATAAACACTATCCAGAGCATCCTCGAAGTCTACGACCACTTCAAACAAGGTCTGCGACCAGTTCCAGTATATCTACGACCACCTCCAAGACGTCCACGACCAGTTCCAGTAAGTCTACGACCACTCACTTGCATCGTAGCACTCGAAGCATACAGTAATTGGGATGAATAGGGTGGTCTTGTGAAGACCTCCGGGTGGTCCTGTGAAGACCTTTGGGTGGTCTTACAAGACCTCATGAAAAGACCTCCTGAGAGGTCCTGGAAGACCTCGTGGGTGGTCCTAGAAAACCTCCTGAAGGACCTCTTGAGAAGTCCTAGAGGACCTCCTCAAAGACCTCTGGGGTGGTCTTTGAAAAACTTCCAGGGTGGTCTTTGACAAACCTCCACAAAGATCTCTTGGGAGATCCTGGAGGACCTCCTGAGTGGTCCTGAACAGACTTGTCTTTTTGCAAAGACCACCATGTTGGTATTTTTGCAAAGACCACCTCTTTGCTACTGAAGACTGAAGACCTCCTTGCTACAAAGGTTCGAAGACCTCCTCACTACAAGACTCGATGAACAAGACTCGAGGCTGCAGTGCCGGAAGACCTCCTTGCTACAAGACTCGATGAGCAGTTCTGAGTCTGAAGATTGCCGGAAGACCTCCTCACAAGGGAAGGTCTTGAACGGTCCAGATAGCTCTAGGGGGAGGTCCTGAGTGGTCCAGATTGATCCACGTTGGTGCTCATGGGGAGGTCCTGAATGGTCGCGATTAATCAACGTTGATTCTCCTAGGGAGGTCCTGGATGGACGAGATTGCTCCACGTTGATTCTCCTGGGGAGGTCCTGAACGGTCCAGATTGATGCGCGTTGGTTCTCCTGGAGAGGTCCTGGATGGACGCGATTGATGCGCGTTGGTGCTCCTGGGGGAGGTCCTGGATGGACCAGATTTATCCTAGGGAGGTCCTAGATGGTCCTGATGAGTCTACGTGGGTGCTTCTGAGGCGGACCTTGAGTGGTCCTGATGAGTCTACGTGGGTGCACCCGAGGAGGACCTTGAAGACCTTCGGTGAACCTGAAAAGACCTTAAACCAGCCACCCAAATGGAACAACGGAACCTTCTAACAACCGCAAATTCCAAACAACCCAAAAGTCAATTATTCAAATCAATTATTCATCAGCAAAAACCTTGACAAGGCCGCATGGTCTAACAATTTTTTTGGCGTGGGAGCTCTGGTTGGATGCAAATAGTGATGGTTAAATGGATTAATCCGTTTCAAATGATCATATTTCCTAAACCGAGTATCCGATTTGCGATCCGTTTGAACCGTTGTGTTCATTGTCATTTTATCAACAAAACAAGACCACTGTTGGCATATTTTGGTGCAAAAAATATATATATCATGCGGATCCCACGTGACATACTTACAATTTTGGCATGACTACAATCCAAACACATCAATTTGGTATTGCCCGTGAATTAATACAGCTACGATCCAAACAACATTTTTTTGCCCCCATTTTGGCATTGCCTGGGTTTTGGCATTACCAAAATTTTGGTATGACTACGTAGGGTCGTAAACCAAACAGGCCCTTACTGCCTGGCTAGATGCTACATTGGATTATTCTGAAATCTCCATTCACTTGAAAGATGACCAGAAGGCCAGAACAATTATCTAGTCAATATTCACTGGTTGCAATTGTATGTATCAAGACTTCATCAAAATACATAATTACATATAACTTCAATGCTGATAATAAACCATGTTTTTTTCACAGAAGGGACAGTGACCCTTGTCAGGTATTGCCCATTATGTAGCTCTTGTATTTACTTAAAAAGTACATTTTCATACTACCAAATTTATATGTCAGCTTGCATTTGGATGTGAACATCCAACTAGAAAATTCTCTTTTCACCACAAACTACTACCATTCGCAGTATTGGACAACTACATCCAAGTCAAGCTATTTCACTAGGGCCTAATTAAGAATAGACATGCTCAGGTGCTGGTCAGTCCAGCGGGCATAATTCTAGACTAGAATGCATTGCGTGCTACGCTGTGCATCGGCTGGCAACGTTAGAGCAATGGTATAAATACGTTTTGTTCTTTGTATTTTTTTTTTGTCTGTAGAGTATGTAGCGACACCTGTAAGGACGCATAGGTTCGGTAGCTAAATGTGGTAGATGCGTTTGACATGTGAGGGTAATATAGGTAGGTCTTTCTAGGTAACACATTGTTAAGCATGAGCTAACATGTTATGTAACGCAATTGTATTTCTGACTGTCTGTTATTGTTCTCTACAATAGATAAGCACAAAGGTATAAGATGTGTATGAACGATACTAAATCGGGAGTCTGAGTGTAACTGTCTAGCATGAAAAGTGACAACAGTATATATAGAACAGTACGGGACTTTGTAGAAATACATGTCCAGCACAGCTTGGTCTAGGAAACAACTAACACATCTGGCGTACATCAATACGCGAGTCTTTTTTTTTTTGGCATACAGAACCATAGAAGGTATGCATTACGTTGTTTCGCAAAAGTTACAGCCGATTGTTCGGAGGATAACTTTTGTACATCTTTTTCCTGTATAAACAAAGCAAACCCAAAAAAATTAACATGTAGAGGCTATAAGCAAGTTGTTTATTTATAAGCTGTCAATGTATAGCCTGTTGTTTCATTTGCTGGGTGGTTCATCCATGTTGAGTTTCCTGATGATGGTGATCTTTTTTCTCAGGAGTGCTGCATCATCACTTGGGTAACCAAACGATGTCATAATACTGAAGTAAGACGATCTAATAAACCGATACTGCCATAATCAGGAGAAAGAAAGACATACCTTATGTTATCATCAGTTTGAGTTGTAAGTGCTGAGTCCTCAGGGTAAGCGCTTTTTCCGGTGGGTAAAGCATGTGAGCTAGTTCCTTGAACTGTAATAGAACAACCATATTAGTTTGGCAGGGCAACCAGAAACCAAATAGATTGGATACCGATTACCTGGCATTCAGGCTGTCAGCGTTCACATGAAGCACATTACGCTGCGCATCGTGCTGGTCCTGTCAGGGGTGGCTGAGCATTCTGTTGGTACGGGTAGAGAGGCAACGGTAGGCAGATGTACAGCGGACAGCGTTTCCGGTAGGTTCAGAAAAGACAACCGTTCAGTACTAGTATGTAGTAGTCATAGCACATAGGTATGATAGGATTAGTTATGTACAGGGGGCTGGGAATTGCTATGATGGACGCTGGATGACCAGATAGATCTAGCAGTGATACAATCGAGAAGCATGCTCGGCGACAAAAACTATCTGTCTATTTAATGTAACTACATGTTTGCCAAGCAGTCACGATGCTCAGTTCGTAGAAGCATGGCAGTCCGATCTTAGGGCAATGGTTGCACAGTCGCGGGCTGTACAAATGGAGGAGATAGAACTTGATTAACATAGTAGACAGCGAAGATTAGAGGCAGTCTAAGGTATTGTATAGTGTAGCAGTATCACCTGTTGATTAATTGGCCTCTAGCTTCGCTGACGTTAAGTTTCCTGATGGACCTTTTCCTTTGTAGCTCCGTTGCACTAAGAATTGGATGGGTGATGATGGCATTAGACGGAAGCAAGCAGCTGCTAATACCAACTTTGACAGCAAATTCCATAAAAAATGTCAAATGCAGCACGATACAGCTTGACTCCAAACTTAAAAAATCTTGCAGCATATTTCGGGAGTAAATCCCATCTATCAGCATCATAGCAGATTGTATTTTTCACATTAATCTAGAAGGGTAGAAGGACTTTTTCCTCTGTAGCTCCGTTGCACTAAGAATTGGATGGGTGATGATGGCATTAGACAGAAGCAAGCAGCTACCAGTACCAACTTTGACAGCAAATTCCATGAAAATGTCAAATGCGGTACAATGCAGCTTGACCCAGACCTAACAAATCTTGCAGCATATTTCGAGAGTAAAGCCCATCTCTCAGCATTATAGCAGATGCTGCATAGTACAATACAAATCCATGAAATTAATAACCGAAAGGAGCGCGGAATCTTGAAACTGAAGAATAAATCAAGGAAAATCGGAATGGAAATCAAAATCATAACATACTCTGAGATAGCATTTATGTAAGATTGACACAGTTAACGATACTTATGGGCTATTTGTGTACGATGCATAATTAATAGCCTACTAAGATAGCATTATGAGGTTTTATTTGGTTTTTTAAAAAAAGAAGGCAAAGTTAGTCCAAAATATCATGCAAAACAGACATGACTGATATGACACAGTCAAACACTGAAATTGATTTTAATCTCTCTAATGAGCTAATTTTATTTTTCACATTAAACTAAAAGGGTAGAAGTTGGTGTACTACAATTCAGTAACCAGATTCATCTGACCTAAAAAAGCTGGAAACAAGTACACGATCCATCAGCCAAGGAAACAAAAAACAACTGATGTTTTAGATCTCTAAATAGGATCATACCAGAGTCAAGGGCACCCACACGAGCAAAAGCGTCTGACACTTTCATACAGGGATGGTCATTGAAGCTTGCATTGACGCGAAGATTTGATAGTCTCTGTATCAACGAAGTGTTAGTTTAAGATAGGTCCTAGTGACAGAACAATATAAAGAACACTCTTGACCATCTATTAATTTATTTAAACATAACAACTGGACGAAAACTACTAACTATACGAAATACCAACGAGCCTATTCTACCTTGGCTCTTGGGGAGTGGCTCGGTGGGAGGCCCAGCGTTGCGATTGCCCTCCTTGTGCTGCTGCTGCTCTCTGCCCCCGAGAAGCGACTCTGTAAATTGTACAAACCCAAATACTACAGAGGAAATCAAACACGAGGGAGATAAAGATTCGAGGGCAAAGAAAAGGCAAGAGAAGGGGGCAGGAGGTGGGGGAGAGAGAGAGAGAGAGAGAGAGAGAGAGAGAGAGAGGAAGAGGCGCTGCATCGACGAAGGAGGGCGGCTTGGGCTCGGAGGGGAGGTCCAGGAGCTCCTTGCTTGGCTGAGGCTCCCCCATGGCGTCTAGTCCACCCACGCGGCATGGTCTTCCGAACCGAACAGAGCCTCCTAGCTCCCTAGCTTTGCGGCTATGGCGGGCGGCGCGAGCGCGCGGTGAATAGACGATGTAGCGGCGGCCGATGGTAGGGCTCGGCGTTGCAGATGGAGGTCGGCCTCCGCTTACACAACAAGAAGAACAGAAGGTACAGCCTGCCGAAGTGCAGTAAAATTAGCGACGACAGACCAGATCGACAGTCACGGGGGAGGTAGGTTTGCGGGCGAGGAGACTGATAGCCCGACGGTGGCGGAGCAGGTCAGGGTAGACGAGCAGAGGAGGCGGTGATGCAGACGACTATTGTAGACGGAAGAGGCCTCAGGCTGTAGCTAGGAGGGCGCAGGCGAAGGGGAGGAGGCGGGAAGCACATGCTAAGGGAAGGAGGTGGGCGACGTAGGTGAAGAGAACGGGGGCGCCGCGGGCGAAGGGGGGAGGGGGCGCCTGTTGGGTCACGGGTAGGCTACGATAGCTACAAACAAAAATTTCTACCATGCAAACCAGGAAGTCATGCAAGTAGATGATCATAGATCGTTACCACCAGACGCGCAGAACAGCGGAAGAACGGTTAGAGCAGCCTGGTCCAACGAAGAGCGCGTCGATGTAGTAGTCGTAGTCGATCGTCCAACGTCCAGCAAGTCGATGTAGTGGTCGTAGTCGATCGTCTCCTCCAGCAACGTCTGCAGTTCCTTGTCAAGATCGCGGATCGTCCTCAAGCGCAACAATCGTAGTAGCGCCTCTACGGTATCCACACGTCTAGGGAAGGAACAACCGAACGCCGGTGTACTAGCACCAAGTCGCACGGCAGAGCTCTCAGGAAGATGGCGGCTAGGGTTTTGGTGGTGTTTTCGCATACCTCCCAAATGACCTCATGCATCTCCTTATATAGTGCTCGTGGACGGATCCTATCCGGACACGCCATTTAATCGTATTCGTCTTGGTTTGTTCCAACCTGTTAAGTGTGTGACCCAGAGGTTCATGTGTAGTTCGGTTGTGACTCGGAAACCCTTTCCGACCACGAGTAGTCGCGGCTCCTAGCGAGAACATATCGATTCGAATACACACAAATTATATCGGACGAACCTTAATGCAATATGATCTACGACTAGGTCCTTATCACTTACGACTAGGTCATATCTTTATACGACCGATTCAGATTTGATCACGACCAACTCGTAACTCCTTACGACTTAGTTTCGACCACTCTGTGATTACGCTCGACTAGTCTACGACTTGCTTGTATCTCCATACGACCATCCGTAGTCGGTCGAACTAAGCGACCTACTCATATATTCTCCTTTGCCTCACGATATCTGGTTGAACTCCGGTGAGATGTTGTGTCATCCATGGACTGTTCAATGCTTTCTCGATCGAGTGTCGATAACTTACGTGGTCGAACACTTGACTACTAGTGGCATGGCCATGCACTTTCTTTATCCGATCACAACGAGGGGCCCGAGACATCTCTCTGTTATGTTAGGAGGGCAAATCCCATATCCGACCAGTCACATTCCTCTCCATGTTTGAGCATACCCAAAGCTACCTTTATAACTACCCGATTCACGGTGTAGCGTTTGGCAACCCCTAAGAGTGCTCTTACACATGTAGGAAACCATCTTGATCTCGGTCTAAGGATTATACATCATCATTGCTTGAGACCAACTAACGACACATAGATTCATAACAATCTCAATAGTGTCTCAATGTGGGTCTTATCCAACATCATGTTCTCTAACATGTGTCCATATTATTGGTTTGATATCTCCATATCTATGACTCGTGAAACATAGTCATCAACCAATACATATGCTAGTCTATTCATATGTGTCCTCATATGTTTACGACCAGGGATCGTGTAAGAATAATTATCGCAGGAATATAGAGTTTCACAACCAAGTCACATACTTGATAATAAATATTAACAATATTATTCTAGGAACAAGATAACACATTATCCAATGTCATGAACATAATGAAATATAATAATCTCTATGATTGCCTCTAGGGCATATTTCCAACAGCGCCGCGGGTGAGGGGGGAATGGTAGTGGCGCAGACGAAGGGAAGGAGGCAAAGGGTGGGTCCGGCGCAGCCAAAAGGGAGGACGGGGTGGCGGGGGTGATGCGAGCGAACGGGAGGAGGGAGGCGACTGGGCTGTCGTGGGTGAAGGGGAGGGCTGTTTGGAGGAAGGAAGTAGGAAGGTTCTCGCAACAAAGCTTCGTGGCAGTTGCAAACAGCGCATGCATTAAATGAGCGAAGACGGAAGCAATTGGTGGCGTTGACTCTCTCAGTAGCAGCGATAACAAGGCCCACGACACCGGACGAAGGCGTCATGATCGAAATCAAGCTATGACTCAAGCCGACCACGCCCACAATGAACCAAGCTACTGAATTGACGCATGTGTGTGCAGAACGCTTAGCGTAAACGTCTGGCGGGTATCGGGAGCCCCATTTCCACGGGCTTTAGTAAAAGTATAGATACCTCTAGCCAGGGAAAAAAACCAACGGTTACCAGAAAAACCGGTGGGAACCAGGAGGAAAAAAACTGTCTGGACTTTTTTCAAATTTAAATTTAAATTTATAACTGATAATACACTTCCTAGGTTGGTTTAGGCCGCTTTTTTTTACTAGGGGGCTGTTTGGTTCTTTACCCAAATGAACCACACCAAATTTTGGTAATGCCTATGAAATTTGGCTAGGATTTAGTTTGGTACCAAATTTTGGTAGTGCCAAAGAAAATTTGGTATTACCAATTTTTTTCTTCAATTCTCAGGGCAACATTCCGGCGGCCAAATCCATGACCAAGTTTTTTTGCTAAGCTGCCAACCCTTGCCAAGATAGGTGGCGTAATTTGGTTGGTTGACTCCAATGCATTAATTGTTAGTTTAATTTGATTAATCAGTTTCAAATGACCATATTTCCTAAACTGAGTATTCGATTTGCGATCCGATTGAACCGTTGTGTTCCTTGTCATTTTATCAACAAAACAAGATCATTGTTGGCATATTTTGGGGCAAAAAAAGAATATATGTCATGCGGGACCCACGTGTCATAGTCACAATTTTGGCAAATTTTGGTATGGCTGCAATCCAAACACATTTTTTGCCCAGGTTTTGGTATTGCCCGTGAATTGGTTTGGCTACAATCCAAACACCATTTTTTTGCCCAGGTTTTGGCATTGCCCGGGTTTTGGCAATACCAAAATTTTGGTTTGGCAACTTGGGGATTCAAACCAAACTGGCCCTAGATTACCTATTGTATGAGCTAAATATGCTTGAATTATTGTACTCCCAAGTCCAATATTTTTTAGACAATCTAACCTAGCTAGTACATGCTTCCCGTTTCTCGACAATGTATTAGTATGAATTGCTACTCCATTATTGTTTTTAGTATGCTAGTTAATTTATCATTCATTACCATTAACTTATGTTTTTATTATTTTAGATGCTTTAGAACACTTGGAGGAGAGTGCTTCCCTAGATAATCAAGCTAGCAAGGAGGACTTTTTATGTACAACATCAGGCTCCTTACAAATTTCTAACTAGACATTAAGCTCCTTATGTATCAGGATTGTTACTTCATTAAACACTTTCTAATTAATATTTGCATTATTCCAATTGCTAATTACCCATAACCGATTTTCTCTGTTTTTTTCGGTTTTGGTAGCGGTTTTTTCGGTTTTTTTAAGCTGTTTTCCCCGTTTTTTTAACATCCCCAATTCAATTTCCGTATTCGAATTTTAACCGGTTTTTTGCCAGTTTTTTCAATTACCGTTACCGGCTGTCGAACGGGTTTTTCTTCGGTTCCGAGATTTGTATCCTTGCCTCTAGCTCACAACATATAGTATCGTGGTATTCATGTCAAAATAATGGAGTCTGCCTTTAGAATTTTTTTATTAATTAATCCTTTTTTATTAATATTTTAAAGTTAACCCCTCGCGAACTTTATTTCCAATTCTGACCCCTTTGGCCACGCCACCATCCCTAGCGTGGCAAAACCATGCTGTCACGCCACTACCCGTGGCGTGACAAAACGTGCCATGCAAGCCCTCGGCCGCGCGTCGCGCCAGCGTGGAGGGCTTGCGTGGCATCTGTCACGCCGGAACTCATGGTGGGACTAGTTATGTGGTCACACCAGCTTGTGTGGCGTGATAGTGAAGGACTTAAGAGTTTCGGCGCCACGAGTTTTTCATTTTTTTTCCCCATCTTCCCCGTGCGCCTCTCTACCTCCCGCCGCCTGCTCTCCTCCCACTGCCGAAGTTCCTCCCCCGCCGGCCCTCATCCTCCTCTGCGCCTGGTGCTGCCGGCTTCCTCCCCTGCGCCTGACCTCCACCTCGATGGCCGGCTCCCTCACCGTCCGCCCTCACCCGCCGGCCGCCTCCCCTGCGAGCTCAAGGTTGATTCTTCCCTCTAGATCCATCCTCCTCTACTCATTTTTGCAACAAGCATTGAATATACAAATCGCTGTAGATTTGGGGATCAATGAGTAGTTGATTGGGAGCACAAGGGAAGCAAGAACGAAGAAGTCTCACATTTTGCATTTTCGGCCAGATCAAGGTGTGCATTCCTTTGCATCTCATTATCACTTCTTTGATGCATAATCATGTATTTAAATGTTTTGTAGTGGATGAGTTCTTGAATGGATGATATGTTGCCATGAAAAATAGCATGCATAGGTTGTACATGAAAAATGCTCTCAGATTTAGTTCATCATTGACCTAGTTGCTTGGATCTTTACGTAGTATCATATCCTTATTTATTGCCATGTATTCATTTAGCACACTAGTTTGTTGTGATCTAATGATCTTATCAAGTGTAGCTCTTTTGACTGCATGTATGTATGTGCAACTGTGAAGTGTATGCATCTATGTGCAACTCTCATTTAATAGTGTTCACAGCATGTAATTTTTTGCTAGCAGAATTGCTCATCAATAATAGTGTTTATGATTGTTTTCATGTGGAGAAATATGAATCCATGTCTGCCATAAAATTTGCTAATTCTCCTTATTAACTAATTAGATACTTTGTTAGTTTGTTCTTGTGCACTTGATGAATTCACCCAACCCTAGTTATGTCTTAATAATTCATACTGTGACATTTGAGCAGACGGGATTTTTTTTGCCCTATGGTTGGCAATTCAACATATTGTACCATATATAATAACAACAGTTACTACCAAATTTTACTCTGAACATTACTAGAATTAATGAGAATATATAGTAAATATGAAGATGCCTTTTGGAGTACCTCAGCCGTATTGATTTTGGTCTACAAGAACCTTCTAATAACTATTTCTGTTTTGATCAAAGAAATTATAGGTAACTAGCAAAAGCATAAGGTCAGCATCCTCAAAACTGGAACGGTCCAGCAGCATGCATGTTACCTTCGCTTGTTAGCACTAAATCTGAACTTCTTGTACATCTGAATTATCCTTTTTCTTTTGAAAGAAGACATCCGAATTATCTCATTACATTGTTTATCGCTAATCCATTCGGTGCTAATTATTTGGAATTTCGTAATGATCGTTGTATGTTCTATAAATGTACAATTTTGAATACATATTCCTACTCCAAAGGTGGGTCCAGAACTTCTTGTATGTGGGGATCAAACATAGAACTATAAATTTTTGTTGTGTTAGTCCCTTTAAATTTCATGAACTTTTCAAAATTTAATGAGAACTAGACTGTTCTGCAAAAAAAGATGTTGGGTCTTGATCCTACAGCTTTTGCATAAACCCACCACTATTCCTAGTGAAACTTTCTTGGGTGATGTTCTGGTTAGAAACAATTTAGCCAATTAAAGAAATCAAATATAGGTCGAAGGCGAAAAAATATGACTTATCTCCTTTCTGCATATAAGATTTCCCGAACGAGTGGTTCGTGGCATTCCGAGCGTGTAGCTCTGGCATACCAAGGAGCGAAGTCCTAGGCGTACTCAAGAATGAGCCCTGAGCGGTCCCAAACATGTGGTTTGGGCGGTCTCAAGAACGAGATCTCGAGCGTACCTGGGCACGTGGATCCAGGGTAGTGTAGGTCGCACTCAGAGGCAAGCTCTGAGCGGTCCCAAACACGTGGTTTGGGCGGTCTTGAGAACGTGATCTCGAGCGTGACTGAGCACGAGAGACTCAGGTAGTGTATGTTTTGGATCTTTTTGCATCTCCTTGTTTCTTGGTGTTATTCGTCCACTGTGTATGGCCTAACACACCTCAATTCATTGAGAAACGACCCGTCAATTATGCATATGTTTGTACCATCAAACTGCTAGCATGTCTCAGGAAACTGAGCTTTTGTTATGTCCAATGTTGATTGTGATATTTTGTACTTGCGGTATTTCGTTCATATGGCATGTAGTACTGACTTTGCAATATTTTATTGGATGTAGATGGACAAAGTTGTACGTGCATTTACTGGTAGGGCCATTAGCCAAATTGGAAGTTCTGTCGACTTCGGTGGCATGGAAGCGACGGTCCTTTTGTTTCGCAAATCACTGGACTTTAAAACTCTTGTGAGTAGGATTAAGTCGACCTTTGGATGGGATGAGCCCGGGGTCGTTGTCGGAATGCAAGAACGATATGACACAGGGCTGGGTTCTAAGGTGCACGCCTTGTTGGTGCCAATCCTGTCTGCCGATGATTGGGACATGTACAAGGAAATTGTGCTCGCATATCAAGTCCGGTTGTTGGAGGTGGCGGTGGAGAGGACAATCGTTGTTGAGGATTTGCTAGACAATTTGGATGTGGTGAATGGCAACACGAAGGAACTAGACCCCGCTGCCCATCATTCGCGAGCCCCCCCCCAATGGAAGAGCGACCTTTCGAAGAGTTCGTTAGCGTGAGTCGTACCAACCATGTCCCCCTGTTGGTGGATCTGTCTGTATCTTCCCCGCAACGTGTTATTGACCATGTGACTTATTTCAACGGCACTGTAATGAACAACGAGCTTGAGGAGGAGTTGTTTCGCGATGGAACAACCCGTGAAGTGGAGTCTGACGAATGATGGAGCTCGACCGAAGACGAGGCTTCCGCACCTCTTTTCTGCTCAGAGGAAGGCAGGGTTCTTCGCAGTATAATGGGCGAGGTCCTGTCGGTGCATGCTTTCAATGATGTCAGTATGTCTAATAAAGCGGTTTGTGCTAATGGGTTGAAGAGCAGGGATAACATTGCGGACCCGAAAAATGACATAATACAGAAGAACATGTTGTTTGCAACTATGGAGGACATGAAGGTTTGGTTGCAAGAATACTCAGTGCGGCACCATCGTCTGTTCATAGTGCAACACTCCGATGTGAACAAAAGGTACACCGTGAGGTGCAAAAGGGAGTGCGGATGGAAGGTCTGGGGCCGCAAAACAAAGGACAAGCAATGAAAAATGGCAAATGTGAAGCAGCCTCACACTTGTAGGACCGCACAAGTGTCCGGGGAGCACCTCCAGGCGACCACAAATTTCATTGCTAGGTGTATTATGGCAGTTGTGGCTGTCGATCCTGATGTGTCCGTCGCCACCCTCATTAAGGTTATCTACGAGTTCATTAAGTATCGTGTGAAGTACGGAAAAGCATAAAGGGCAAAGCAGAGAGCAATGCAGTTATTGTGGGGTGATTGGAAGGAGGCTTACGGTTTGCTTCCTCGAATCCTAACCGCTATGAAGGCCAAGAATCCAGGCATGAAGTTTTACCCATGGCACGACAACCGTATGGAACTCGATGGAGGGGTTATGAATCATGTCCTTGGGAGGGTGTATTGATCCTTTGGGCAATGCATAGAGGCCTTCAAACATTGCAGGCCTGTCTTATCTGTTGACGCTACATTCCTGGCGGGGAAGTACTATGGTGCCTTGATGCTTGCCGTGGGTATTGATGCGGAGGACCAGCTGATTCCATTAGCATTCGCATTGACAGAGGGTGAGAACAATGCAAGTGGGAATGGTTCTGGATATAGTTTGTCACGCCTCGTTGGGCTCGGACGACGAGTTTGCATCGTCTCTGACGAACCTTTGCGGCATTCTCAACGCTATGAAGAGCGGACTTGAGCGGACACCGGATGTCTTTGCATAGGTGGTGCATGCGTCATTTAGCGGCTAATTTCTTTAAACAATGCAGAGGGAAGATCTCACCAAAAGTTCAAGTCACAGCGGATCTTTGAGAAGAGGGAATTCGAGGTCAAGTTGATTTGAGCCGAGGGACCGACCAATGAAGCAGGTTAAGTCGTGGTTGGACGAGGTCTTGCAGCAGAAGGAGAAGTGGGCACAGGCATACGATAAAGATGGCTGTCGGTATTGAATGATGACAACGAACATCTCGGAGGTGTTCAACAACGTTATTAAGGACATCTATGCGATGCCAGTATCCGCTATCTTGGAGTACTCGTTTCGAAAGACCAACTCGTACTTTGTGGATCGGTGGACCCGAGCAAGGGATGCATACAACACCAGCGAGCGTTGGGGTGTGACTGCTGCCAAGCACCTTGCTATCGCGGAGGCCAAGTCATGCAATCAGGAGATGGCGGAATACGATCCCATTGCGCATATATATGCCGTCAGGGCAGCCGGGGGCACATCGATAGGGGGCGAACGTTACGGTGGCCGGAACCATAGAGTGAACCAGACTGCAGGAGACTGTACTTGCATGGTCCCGATGTTGCTGCATGTCCCATGCTCTCACGTCATCACCGCCTATCGTGTGCGCAGTGCAAGTCACCTTACCTTCGTTGCGTCAGAATTCTCGAAGCTAGCCACGATGCGGACTTGGGAGAAGCGATTCGAGCCTTACCTAGATCCCTCGCATTGGCCACCGTACGGGGGGAGGAATACATTCCCGACATAACAATGATGAACAAGCGACGCGGTCGAAGGAAGAGGAAGAGGCTTCGTAATGACATGGACCTCTCACAGCAAAGCGGTAAGGACATGTACTCTCTAGGGGACTTCAACGACGCCGGCAACACCAACAGGTGCTCGAAGTGCCACGAGCACAGACACACCAGGGCAAAGCACATCAAGAGGATTCCGGCCAGCAGAAGTCAGCGACGGCGCCACGTGTCGCCTACCGCTTGAGGTATCCAATGCTGTTGTTCTGCAAAAATGGTTGTTCTTTACATATATAGTACTTTCATTTGCATTTCACATATTGTTTTGAACGTCATGTGTACGTACTGATATAGTTCACTCAGTTGCATTCTCTACATTTGCATTTCACATATTGTTTTGAACGTCATATGTACTAATCCTTTCCTGCAATGCAAGATGCCGCAACACGCGCAATACGCGTTGCTCCTCTCGGAGTACGATGACGCCCACCGCGCTCGCCGCATAGCCCACGATGGTCAGGTGAGATTTGCTAATCTTCTATCCATCGTGCTTCCAACTAATCCGTCATGTGCTTGTTGTTTCACTTATTTTTTACGTATCTCTATTGCAGGTGCTCTAGCCACTTCGCCCTTAGACCCACACCCCCTAGATTGGGATGAGCGGATAGTCATCAACGGGCTCCCTCATATGGACGGTGCTGCGCTCACCGCACTGGTGGACCGGTGGTGCCCAGAGACCCACACTTTCCACCTACTGTCAGGCGAGATGACTATCATGCTTCAGGACGTCGGTATGATTCTAGGCCTCCCCGTAAAAGGACATGCTGTGACTGGGGACATCAACAGCACGGGCTGGCGAGACCGGGTGGGACAGTGGCTCAGAGTGCGACCGGAGGACCCCCCTGCGGACTCGAGGGACAACCGGCCATCTGCGGTGCTTGCGTCATGGCTGCGCGCGCACTTCAACGTGTGCCCGCCGGACGCAGATGCCAACACAATGGAGCGCTTCGCACGAGCATGGATTTGGCATCTTCTCGGCTCCTTCCTGTTCCCGGACGGTACCGGGAACGCTGTCTCCTGGATTTACCTGCCGATGTTGGCAGATTTCACGACGGCTGGGACCTATAGTTGGGGTTCTGGTACACTTGCATGTCTGTACCGGCATTTGTGCGACGCATGCCGGTCACGCAGTGCGGAGGGCAACTTGAGTGGCTGCGCATACCTCCTACAGATCTGGATGTGGGAGCGTTTCCCCATGGGTCGACCCACTCGTGCTGCCTTGCAGGTACGATTTTTTTCCAAATTAATCATGCATATCTCGTTCCATAAAAAATACGACTGATATATATCTACATGCAGGCATGGCCATGGCCCCTTGAAGACGAGGCCTCGCGACCCGCAGTAGCCTACCTCTGGAGCTCCATCATGGCACCTACTAGGCTTCCGACGGCACGATACCTCGCGTATACAAACGAGCTTGACGTCATCACGCAGGACCATGTACTGTTTCATAAGTTATTTTGCTTGCTGCATTCACCTGTTCAAATTATGATTCCATCACTAATGTCGTATACATCTGGTGCAGGTCACGTGACTGCCATACATCCGCGACGAGGTCCTCCAAATTGAGCTAAACCCGATGTGCGAGTAGGGCGAGGTTTCGTGGTTGACCCTCTCGCCGCTGATCTACTTCCATGCGGTGGAGTACCACTTGCCCTATCGGATGATGAGACAGTTTGGGAAGTTTCAGGCATGTCCACCAGAGGTGTTCTCGACATCCCTGAACCTTCATGGGTAAGGATTGTCCCCTACCTATTGCTATGTATGTGCAGCTTCGGCAGCGCGTTTCGTGCTAACGATTAGATTGTCCCTGTCGTAGGATGAACCGAAGGCGGAGGTACCGGCACACCGACTGGTCTCATTATCACCGAGCCTACGTGTCGGAGTGGGTGGACCGGACAAATCGGTTGAGGAACGTGCCCCAGATCCATCAGAGGCATGACTTCGTGAGATACCTACAGTGGCTGCACGGCGTCGCGCGTCTCCAGCTTCGACCGGCGATGACCGATGCGGATATAGGTGAGGGTGACTCGTCCGATGAGGACATCGTGGACGACTACGATGAGTTCACACGGACAGGCACTCAGCCGGAGAGGGCCCCCATCAACGCTTACTACGTGAGTAGTTCCAGGTTCCACAAACCTTCTATTGGTGTCACCATACGTAAATTAATTTCATGTGTTCATCCGTTCGCAGGGGAGGCAGCTCGCCCGCATGAGCAACGAGGCCGGGAGGGTTCTCATGCTACAAGAGGGTTCACAGGGGAGCTTCCAACACTTAAGGGACTTTGCTGAGGTAACACACACTACGTTAAATTAACATGCTCTCCCTTGTTATTTATTTTGTTGTATTAAACTTCACTACCTTTTTGTTGGTTAACCTTGTAGTTGGTTCAACGCCAATACCGACGAATGGCGGCAAAGATGAGCTGTGTGGCGGCAGCGGGAGAGGTCGTGCAACCTGGTCCGGCTCAGAGTGGCTGCGAGCGTGCTACAACATCGGGAGCAACAACATCTGCTTCAGCCGCACACGACGAGGACCCGGAGGACAACGAGGAGGACGAGGAGGGTGGCGCAGACGAGGCAGCCGAGGCCGAGGAGGACGTCGATGCTAGGATTCCTGACGAGATGCTCCTCGCGGACCTAGTTGGTGCACCGCCCCCTACGCAGCCGACTCAGGCCATGCCACCACACCGTAAACGGCGTGATCGCGCGGACATTAGTTCGATCAACGTCGTGGAGGGCACGCAAGGCCAGCACCCAGTAGCAAGGTTTACACCGGGGTCGGGTGCGCGCCGAAAGCGCAAGTGATAGGATGAATGGATGGGTGTATGCATGTTTGTACAGTTCATTTTGAATGAAATCAGATTTCTCAGCTGGAATGAATGGATGGGTGTATGCATGTTTCTATGGCCATTTTGAATGTTGAATGAAATGATTGCATGAAACAAAATTTCTGAGTTGATGGATTTCAATTGCTGAATGAAATGAGATGACTTATGGTTGATTCTTATTGCATGAATTGATGTTTGAATGAAATAACTGTAACAATTCTCAATGTTGATTGAATTAAGTCAATTTGGATGCTTGTGTTGAGTATCTGCTGGTACTGTCACGCCTTCAGTAATGGCATGACAAGACAGTATTGTCACGCCTACATAGATGGCGTGACAGGACTTAGCCCCGGCGCTAACCCCCTTTTTCACAACGTCTCTGGACCATCAAGGATTTTGGCGTGGCAATGTGTTCTTGCCACGCCCTTAATCGTGGCGTGACAAGGCAGTACTGTCACGCCGCTATAGATGGCGTGACAGGACTTAGCCCCGGCGCTAACCCCCTTTTTTCACAACGCCTCTGGATCATCAAGGATTTTGGTGTGGCAGTGTGTTCTTGCCACGCCCTTAATCGTGGCGTGACAAGGCAGTAATGTCACGCCGGTATAGATGACGTGACAGGACTTAGCCCCGGAGCGTTGGCCCTTTTTGACAACGCCTCTAGAACATCAAGCATTGTGGTTTGGCAGTACGTTTTTGCCACGCCAAGAAATGTGGCGTGACAAGGCAGTACTGTCATGCCGGGGTACGCGGCGTGACAGGACTTAGGTTTAGGTGTTGGTTAAGGTTTAAGGTTTTAGATTTTAGGGTTTAGGTTTAGGATTTAGAGTTTTAGGTTTATGTTAGGGTTTAGGCTATTAGACATTTAGGTCTAGGTTTAGGCTATTAGGCGTTTAGGTCTAGGCTTAGGGTTTTAGGGTTTTAGGTTCAGGGTTTAGGGTTAGGGTTAGGGTTCAGGCTTAGGGTTTAGGCTTTTCAGATCGACTGAACAACCCTGACCCTCGCCAGGTTTTCAGATCGACGTGACTGCGTCGTTCAGTCTTGTCACTGCGCAAGGCTATCTCTTTTGGTGTTGTCACTGCGCAAAGCTGTCTCGTTTGGTCTTATCTCTGCGCAAAGCAGCCAGCCCCGTCAGGTCTTGTCATCTACAACCTAACACATTACCCACTTTGTTAGCCTCCCCCCGCGGGCTATAAAATGTGCGCCCCACGCTCCGGAAGGACCACTCGACCCTTGAAACCGTAGGAAGAAGAACCTTCTCCGTCGTACAGTAACATACCATGGCAGATGCCCAAGGACTAGTCCAACCGGGGTAACCGAAGCAAGACCTTCCCCTCGAAAGGAGGGAGGACTTCGGCCCTAACTACCGGTTGATGCCGAACAAGCGTACCCAACCGGTATGACCGAAATGCGGACACGAGGAGGACGCTGTCGTGCAGGTCTTGGACGGCCCTTTCGATGGCGAACGTCGTTTCTTCCGATGACTATACTCTGGGGTAAATAGTTTTGTTCATGTTACTGCTAATACATCCTTCATACTAACCGTCCCTTACAGCAGATAGCGAAATGCAACTTTGTCCGCTGGATCGATCCTCCCCATGAATGACATGTTGCGATGCACGTGGATACATTGTGGAACCGAATCTTTGAGTTGGAGGCGCAAATTGACAATCTCAACGAGCAAAATGATGACCTCCACCAACAGATGCAGCGCAAGAGGGGCAACGAGGAGGTCGTGAACATAGGAAGTTCCTATGATCCTACATGCTGCTGCGCCAACCCTAGCTACATATGTTCGTGCCACTACAACGACGGCTAGCCACGTTCGAAAGGCGCATATGTATCGTAGGATTACTTCGGTTTGTTGCATCGTGCATGATGTTGTTTCTTATGCATGTAACCAAACCCTATGCGCCATGTTATTCCAAGCTTTATTATGAAGTCTATTTTAATTCGCAACTTTAAATCTCGTCGTCTTTTTGCATTCAATTCTTCGCGTAGTAAGGCATCCAACAACATGAAAAAATGAGTTCTGAAAGTTTACGGTTTGGTCTACGACCACAAAGTTATGAAGAGCACCACCTATCATTCCACTAGGATGTCTACGCATCTTTCATCAGCGGTATTGTCTAGCATATGTGCATAATTGTGTCTCATGTTGTACCACACAATCCACATATTACTCATTTTTTCAGGATGCATTATGTATCACTTCTCGGACACGCCCTGGAAATATTGTGAAGTGTCAAAAGTTTTCAAAGCACAAAAAAGATTACCGGTCCATATATGTATTTACTCTCAGTTAAAAAGATTGTGTTATATTTGGTTACGTACAGAGGTCTTTATTTTCAAATTATCAATTGTTAAATGTTACATGTACATGGTGTTATGCATCACCATACCTGACAACCCTGACAGTCTCGCCAGCTTTTCAGAACGAAAAGACATGACTTTGCAAAGAAAGACGTGATAACACTCTGCCTCGCCAGTTTTTCAGACCGATAAGACAGCACTCTGCAAAGCAAGACATGACTTCTCTCTTGTTATCATCTTACCACAGGCTTAGGTTTAGGGTTTTGGTTTAGGGTTAGGGTTAGGGTTTGCAGTTTAGGTTTAGGGTATAGGCTTAGGGTTTAGGCTTTTCAGATCGACTTGACAACCTTGACCACCTCGCCAGCTTTTCAGAACAAAAAGACGTGACAACACTCTGCCTCGCCAGCTTTTCAGATCGATAAGACAACACTCTACAAAGCAAGACATGACTTTTCTCTAGAAAGTAAGACGTGACAACACTCTGCCTCGTCAGCTTTTCAGATCGACATAACAACACTCTACGTCCTCAGCTTTTCAGAACCAAAAGATAGGACTCTACAGAAAATTTACCACACCATGCCAACCATGTGGCCTATAAAAGGGGGTGGAAGAGATCTGGGAGAGAACACTACGCAACCAAACCCAACACTACAACACCAGAGCTTCCTCTCCATGCCTCACAAGCTACTACACCAGAGCTTCCTTCACCACACCGGGATGGACGACAGACAGAAGCAATGGGACCGGATCCGCAAACTAGCAAGGGTTGCTGGGGAGCAGGACGACCAAGCAAGGGCTACTAGGGCTCGGGTCGAACAAGAGACGCGTGCTTACATTGCATCTTTTCGTAATGAAGCCCCCCATAGCAGCAACCCCATCTCGAACGCTCCAACTGAGCGTTCGCCGCAACACTCGCCAGAGGGGGAGATGCCGCCCCTCTGTTGGTGCAGGGACACATGCAAGTTCTTCAAGTCCAAGCACCCGCTTAGCCTGGGCATGCGTTACTGGGGTTGCGCGAACTACTCCAGTGGCTATCCCAACCGACGTTGGGACACGAGGAGCTATCGGCAGCCAGTAAGGACCAGTTACAGTGTGTTCTCTTACTATTTATTTTTCAGAGTATGCACTAACGACCTCTCCCGTTTACCTGTAGTCCCCGGATCCGTTATGTGGCTACCGCAAGTGGATCGACCACGAGATCCACCCACATGACCAGTGGTCTCTCGACTTCAACGAGTGGCTTGACCAAAAAGACCACGACATGCGGGAGGAGCGACGCCGCAACGACGAGCGAAACGAGCGCATACGTCGGGAGACGCAAGCTCATCTCGAGGTGTGCAGGCGCAGGGAGCACGAGAGAAAGAGGAAAATTGCGGCCAAGGCCAAAAAGGCCGGTGAGGAGTTCAACGCCAAGCTAGCAAGGAGGGGAAAATAGCCCCGGTCCATGCAGTAGGTCAGACCATTATGTACTAGTCCCCCGTCGAAGGTCGAATCTATTTTCATTCCAAAAAGGTGCATATGTATCGTAGGAGTACTTCGGTTTGTTGCATCGTGCATGATATTGTTTCTTATGCACAAGGTTCTAAAAATCGGTTCAAGTCGGCGCCTAGGCGCCGACTACGCGCTAGTCGTCCTCCTCATGCAACGTTTTCTCCCCAGGCGGAGCTCTAGTCAGGACCAGCGTTGAGGCGGTCGTGGGCGGCTCTCGGCGGTCCTCTGCGGGCTCTCGGCGACGCTAGGCAGGGCTGGCAAGGCGGGCGCCGAGGCGGAGCATAAGAAGACAACGATGCCCCGACCACGTTGTGCCGCTAGGGTTCGGCCTCCCCCGCCGCCGAGTCGAGCTCGCCCCGGCTCTCGTCCTACTTGGGTTCCTCCCCATCCTACTCCGGCGCCTCGGCGAGGTCGTGCATCTCCGACTCGGCACAGTGTGGCCACCCCGTCGACCCGCTCCGCGTGCTCTAGGTGCTCCCGAAGACTACCAGCACGCTGCTCCAGGGCGAGGTGGTGAAGAAGCAGAAGGGCGTGTGGATCGAGATCGACGATGAGGACGAGAGTGAGAGAGGCAGCGGTGGCAGCCGAGGGAGCACCATCATGGGCGCGCGCGTCCTGGCTCAACGGCCACATCTGGAGATGCCCCGCCTCCGTGGGCGATGGTGGTGGTGAGAAGCCGCCGCGAGGGTGGCCTCGATCATGAAGTGGCTATCGCGGCCACAAGCGGTGCCGACCACGGAGACGGCCATCCGCGCAGTCGTCGGCGACAACGCCGGGACCAGCAAGGCGTTGCGCTCGTGAGTAGCACATTGCCTCCAACTCTCATTCAAAGCGGTTTTGAAATGGTTGTCTCATTGCTACATCTATGTTTGTTCGTGCCTCTCTCGGTGTGAAATTTGCAAGCTCCTGAAGCAGAAGGGAGGCTTGCGTCGTGCAGGCATTGGTGGCCTCTCGGATCTGTTTGTGTACATGGTACGTGAATGAAACTTGTGCCAAACTGTTTGAATTGGAGTGGGAATTTAAAATTCGAAGTATATTCTGAGTTGTTGAATGAAGATTGCCCATGGTAGCTTAAGAAAATTCGAGATTGAATCAGTATGGCTCGTTGTCAGTGTGCAAATTTGGATGCAGTTATGGAGTTGTTAGTGATTTCCACTTTCCAGTGACCCAGTAGAAGTGGAACATGAACATTTGAAAGCAATTGTTAAACCTTATTTTTGAGTTTACACTAGTTCCATTGACCAGCTTGACTTTTATAATTCTGGAAACTCTATTGATTGAATTATTATGTGGTTTACTTGAAATTGATAGCAAGGATATACTTGGGCATGCACAGCTTGACCGACGTTACCGCTGGGATCTATTTTGGCATTGTGATCCTTGCATTCTGGTTGGTTGTCCATGATTATGTTGATGCCTTTGTTGTCTCCAGGCAAAATGGTATGTCTATATGCCTCAGCACTTGCATACTGTGAGTCTGGTGATAGGTAAAACGTGATATTCAAAGGCGAAGAGTATTCTCATAGTTCTTTTCCTCTGCAGTTACATCCTTCTGGGCAAGCCTTTCTTTACTGCTGTGCTTTGCATATCCAAAGCCAGAATTCACAACTCCTAGCTTTGAATACCATGCAGCATTCAACGGGGTGGCTTTCGGAATTGTGAGAACTCTCTGTTTTGACTTATGGTTGCTTAATCCAAAATTTTATTGCTTCTAAACTTGCTTATGCCATACTGCATTCTGGTCACATTGAAGATATTATCTATAGTGGACTTAGACTTGAAAACCAAAATATTTTTAGATGAAGCAACACAGCATGCACTCTTGCTGGTTCTTTACGAGACCTTGCTTGACCCTCTGTTTATAGCATCTCTAGTTTTTACTTTAATTTGCCAAAGGAATTTCAGTTGTCTTTCGGATTTGAACCGTAGTTAGTTCATAATGTTGGTCATTGACTAAATATGTGTCCTATCCAAAAGAATTTCTTAGCACAAAATCTGTCTCCTGTGTTTATTCAGTTATTGTTTCACTCTTTCTATTGTTGTGAATTTTATGGTCTACATGAAGAAGCTCTGACATCGTTTTTTTACACAACTGATTCAGGTTTATGGCATCCAACAAACCTACTTCCATTTCCACAACCCTGATGTTCCCCTCATTTTCAGCCAGCAACTACCCCTTCTTGCATTTGTCGGGAGGGTCCTCGTTGGGATCCCAACCATCCTAGTTGTGAAATTCTGCAGCAAAGCGCTCTCCAAATGGCTTCTACCAGTCATGTGCAACACCGTGGGCATTCCTATTGTTTCATCCTGCTATGTTCCAGCGCTGAAGGTGTCGGACAGCAGCAAGAACAAGTCGGTCGCCAAGCAGGCTGGCTATCTCCAGAAGGTCTTCTCCCTCTTCCCCCAGAAGGCATACGATTCATTCACATGTTTCAAGTCAAGTCTTTGAGATGTGTGGTTGTATATGTTTCATACTTTCATTCATTCATCAATCATACATACATTCTCTCACACAACACAGTAGAAAAATAACTCATCATTGATTAAATATGCAGGTTGACATCATTATTTGATTATAGTAGATACATGTTTACATCAAGCTCTTGGAGCTTTGGAGGGAAGATAATATGCATGCCTACATCAAATTGCACATGTCTTGTTTTTTCAGGTAATTTTCTTTCTATCTTTCTCAATTTGATGCCTGATGTTTGCTCAATTCATCATATTATTCATATTGTGGACTTACCTGCACCGTAGCCAAGCCGGCCGCCTAGTCAGCGCCTAGGCGCTAGGCCTCGGGCCACCGCCCGCCTAGCGCCTAGCGCTTTCTTGAACCTTGCTTATGCACGTAACCAAACCCTGTGCGCCATATTATTCCAAGCTTTATTATGAAGTCTATTTTAATTCGCAACTTTAAATCTCGTCGTCTTTTCGCATTCAATTATTCGCGTAGCAAGACATCCTACAACATTAAAAAAACGAGTTCTGAAAGTTTGCGATTTTGGTCTACGACCACAAAGTTATGTTTTTACCACCTATCATTCCACTAGGATGTCTACGCATCTTTCATCAGCGGTACTGTCTAGCATATGTGCATAATTGTGCCTCATGTTGTACCACACAATCGACATATTTCACATTTTTCCAGGATGCATTATGTATCACTTCTGGGACACGCCCTGGAAATATTGTGAAGTGTCAAAGGTTTTCAAAGCACAAAAAGATTATCGGTCTATATATGTATTTACTCTCATTTAAAAGGATGGTCTTATATTTGGTTACGTAAAGAGGTATGCACTTTTAAGTTGTGGATTGTTAAATGTTAATGTACATGGTGTTATGCATCATCGTACCTTCAAATTTTTTTGATCTTTTAAAAGGAAGTCCCTTTGTTATCATCCTACCACAAGTTCCAAATTTATAAATCCAAATGGAATAATTGTTATAATTTACAAACAAACTGGAAGTAGCCCCTGTCACGCCAATCTAGCTGGCGTGACACAGCACTACTGTTACGCCGTGATAAATGGCGTGACAAAGGGTACGTTCGGACCGTCCGAACGTCTCCGTCTGTTTGAACCGTCCGATTCCAATTGGACGGTCTGAACGTCTCCTCCGCATCGGGCTCTGTCACGCCATGGGATATAACGTGACACATGCTACGCAAGCTCCACGCTGGCAAGATGCGCGACCAAAGGCTTGCGTGGCAGCTTTGGCCACGCTGCCGTCAGTGGCGTAACAGTGTTTATTGGTCACGCCACTAATGGTGGCGTGACCAAAGAGGTCAGAATTGGAAATAAAGTTCGCGAGAGGTTAACTTTAAAATATTAATAAAAAAAGAATTAAATAAAAAAAAATTCCTGCCTTTACGGACAACCTCAGCATTCATGTCTACGATACAACTTACATGCAGTACAAGCACTATGAATCACCGAATGTAGAAGACCACTTTTCTCCTCTCTTTTTTTTAACCTTTTGAAGCCACAGCACCACGCTCCTCTAAGAGACTGTACGAGGAAAGAGAAATTTTCAAGCATGTCAGATAAACAGCTTGGAGGAGCAATCAGTGCACGTTAACGTTAAGAAAATAAATGTAGTTTTTGGTTCTATTTAATCTCACCAAGTTGTTAGACTAGTGCATTGACCGGACAAGGCGAGCAGCAAATGCCCCATCCATAGAGTGCTTAGTTGGACTTGCGGAATAGAAACCTTCATCTGTGACAAATTCTGCAGGAACGTTTCCATGTACACTCTCTGTGACAAACTCCTACAACGTATTATAGACTAATGAATATACAACCTGATCGGATGTCAGCAAATATTGTCTAAAAATACATTGTCACTGAGTTATAAAAAATACAAAATATTTTGGGATGATTCTGTTGAGTGTATGACCGATTTAAAGGATGCTAAAAACATAACCCACTGTCAAGGTTGCAGACATTATACAGACCATTCAGTTGCAGATAAAAAGAGTGGTACAGCAAGCTTCAATGTGCACATTTTTTGGAGAATTAAATATGCATGAAATCACATTGTTACACCTGAACCAGTAAGGCTAAAATGTAGGATTTTTTTTTGAAATAATATTTTTTTAAAAAAAATTACAAAACTAGGTCATTGTTCCAAAAAAATTACAAAAATAGGTTCCTGCCGCCAGTTCAACTGGCGACAGGAATATAGAATTTTTTAAATATAGCAAATAAACTCAAAAAAATACAATTTTTTTTTTGTGGAGCATCCAGATAGAGTGTTCTTGCTTTTGTAATTTTTTCATAATTTTATCCATTATGAATTTATCTCCAAAATTCATTTAAGTATACTATTTGTAGAATTTGTAAATATACAAAATAAGGTCAAAAATTATGAACTTTTTGTGAACACTCCTTACATAGTGTAATTATTGGTGTAATTTTTCTAGAATTTTATATATTATGAAATTATCTCAAAAATTAAGGGTTTACACAATCAAGTACAATGTATCGGAAACGTAAATTCAGAATTTTGAGACATATAAAATTCTAGAAGAATTACACAAACAATTACACTATGTAAGGAGCGTTCACAAAAAATTCATAATTTTTGAACCCCATTTTGTATATTTACAAATTCTACAAATAGTATACTTAAATGAATTTTGAAGATAAATTCATGAAGAATAAAATTATAAAAAAAATTACACAAGCAAGAACAACAGATCTGGACACTCCACAAAAAAAATTATAATTTTTGAATTTATTTGCTATATTTAAAATTCCTAGATTCTTGTCACAGATTAAGCTGGCGATGAGAACACCGCCTCATCGCTCGGGGTTCACCTGCCGCTAGATGAACTAGCGACAGGGACCTATTTTTGTAATTTTTGGGGTTGATGACCTAGTTTTGTAAATATTTAAAAAAAAATATTATTTCAAAAAAAATTCTAAAATGTAGTGCAAATGACGGGTAACTTCCAGTTGCTGGATAAGGATTGAACTTCAGGTGATGCTAGAACTATACTTGAAAAAAATGCACGTGCTTAATAGCACCAACAGACATTTAGCCAAATTTAAATTGAACATCAAGTTTGTGACTTTAAGCGAAGGATCAACGCTTAATTTTAAGATGAACTTATACCGGATGCCTCTGAAGAAAAGCAGTAATCCTCTTCTCGTTTTCTTCAGGATCAATGGAACATGTACTGTAGATTAGTACACCACCAGGTTTTACCAACCTGCATGAAATCATATGCTGTCCAGATGAATTTGCTTTCACAAAGTTGCAAAGTTGCAATGGAAGAAATCTCACATTGACGCTGAATCAAGGAGCTCATCTTGCAAACACATCAACTCCCCCAAATCTTCAAATTGCCTATTCCAACGCAAGTCTGCCCTCTTGGGAACAGAAAAAGGTGAAGAACGACTATTTAGTTCATCATAAAATGTGCCAACTTGTAATTCTAGACTCGGATTAGTTCAATACTCTGGGAAGGTGAAATTCTAAGTGAACTTGATGAAGAAAGGTACCTTGGAAAGGACACCCAGCCCAGAGCATGGAGCATCCAACAATACCTTGTCATACTTGACAGAGGTTTCCCTCTGCAATATAATTCCACATGTGCATAAGCCTCCGTATCATACATGTGGATATTTAGCCATAATAGTCACTAGCCATACTCCTAACAAATATTTCCATCGGAGGTGCATTATCCTTGGATATAGGGAACTTCCCTCTTTCTTTTCCAACTTTTTTATGGATTAGTAATAATGAACTTTCTTGGAAACTTACAGCATATAGTCGAAGATCAGCATGGATATCAGTGATCATATCATCAAGATTGTGTAACTTTGCTGCCTCCATGAGAATTCTCAAGCGACCTTTGTTTATGTCAAGAGCCCATATCTTCCCTGTATCAGAGTACGCCATCATGTCAAGTCTCTAAGCTACTATGTATTTGAGACTTAAAACTCGCTCCACATGAAATGACATAGTGTGTTAGTAAAATAAGTTCTGACAAAACTATACTATTTTAGATCTGTGAGCACCATTTGCTTGTTGGTGTTGAATACATGCATTACAATGTTAGATATGTATATAGCTTATGGTGCTCTTTGCATATTGACCTACCATGTACATGATATATTAGACTTTTGGCCCATTGAAATAGATCAAGTTTTATTCTAACATGGTATCATAGCTAGGATTAGGGTTTCCCACGTGACCGCCGCCGCCCTCCCTGCGCCCTTCTCCCCGCACCGCTTGCTCTACTCCAGCGCCTCTGCTCCCGCCCAAGCCGCCACCGCTCCGATCCGACGTCGCTCGTCGTGCTTGCACAAGACCTCCCCACCACGGATTGACGCTACCGAGGCGGATCTGCACGGACCGCCCTAATGCGATCGTTTTCACGCCAACACGCCCTGACCCAAGCGCCGCCGCTTGGGATCTTCATCCCCGACACTGCCCGGGAGCTCCATCCTCGATGCCGCCACCTTCGCCGCCTACGACGCCGCCAAGCCTGCGCAAGGCTCCGTGCTCTATTTTTGATTCGCGTGGAGCCGGCTGCTTCGGCTTTACTCTGGCTCCACCGATCTACGTGGAGCCGGTGGCTTCGGCTTCGCCTCAGCTCCAACTTCTTCGGCCTCTCTCCGGCTCCCAATCTAGCTGGAGCCATTGCCTGGGGTTTCTGCTCCCGAGCACGCCGCCTCCTGACTCCGGATCCGGTCAAGTCACCACTGATGGCTTACTATCGGAGGCTCCTACGCCATCCTGCTCCCCCCAATTCGGTTTGACGGGACAAACTTCAAAGAGTGGGTTGTTCACCTAATGATTCACCTCAACAACCAGCGCCTTTGGGGCCATCTCACCGGCGAGCGGCCCTATCCGCCTCGCCCTACGCCGCCAGTTCTGCCAACTCTTCATGTTGGTGCGGATCAAGTTGTCCAGGAGACCATCAATGCTGCACTGGAGGAGGCCCTGGAGCTTTACCCGTCTGAGCTGCACGCCTAAGAGAGATAGCAGGATGCCGAAGCTCGTGCTACCGCCATCCTGGTGGGTAGCATGCCCGTGACAATCTCCATGGATGTGGCTGAGCTGCCGACAATGCAGCTAATGTGGAAGCGTCTCCGAGCTTACTACTAGCCGACGGGTGATGCTATGTACCTCTCTGTCGTGCAACAGGCGCATTCTTTTCAACAGCTCAATGCCACCGTGGATGACTTCTACCAGTAGATGTCTGAGGTGTGGTGTCAGCTCGACTCTCTGGCCCGGATGTCTGCCGAACTTGTCCCTGCTGTGTGCGGCTCCACACTCACCAAGAGACCCACCGTTTCTACGACTTTCTGACGTGTCTCCACCCTGAGTTTGAGACTGTCTGTGCTCAGCTCTTGACTCGCCACCCGTGCTCGACCTTGGTGGAGGCTCTCACGGGTGTTTGTGCTGAGGAGACTCGTCATCGTGGTGCGGCTTAGATCTGAGTGCTTTTTTATGCCTTGGCGCACCGCTTCCTTTGCTCGCTTCTTCAAGACCACCGTCGTGGTCCTCCGGCTCCCAATACAGCGCGATGGTTGCGACCTCTACTACGAGTCTCTACTGCACCTACTGCCAGCGTGATGGTCATAGGTATCAGGACTGCTACAAGCAGAGGAGAGACCAGGGTCGCCGAGGTGGACATCCCCCGAAGGGCTCTGGAGGTTCCTCCCACTCAGGAGCTGGTGCTTCTCGACAAGGCTCCTCCGGTGACGCCACACAGCAGCTCCTCTCCCTGCTACAGCGCCTTGGTGTCGGCTCGTCCTTAGACTCCTCGGGTTTTGCTCGTCTGGCTCTTGCTTCTCAGCAGTCTTCCTCACCTCCGCCTCCTCTCTCGTCAGGTATCTTGTCTCGTGGATCTTGGACTCTGATGCTTCCTTTCACATGACACCGGATTCTACCCACCTCACTTCTTTGAGTCCCACAACTCTTTCTTCCACTATTTAGACTACAGATGGTACCACTCTTCCTGTTGCAGGCCGAGGCACCCGTTCCACTTCTTCTTTTCATGTTCCTGCAGTCTCTCATGTTCCTCAGCTTCTTATGCAGCTTAGGTTGGCTGGTCAGATCACTGATCACGACTGTTGTGTTGTTCTTGAGTTTGACTCTTGTTGTGTCATGACCGCCGCACGGGGACTCTACTTGGTACTAGCCCTCGGCGTCGTGATTCGCAGCGTCTTTGGGAACTCGATTGGCTGCATCTTCCTTCCACTGTCTCCACTAACCAGTCAGCCACTACCACTACCTCTAGTTTTGCCACGTCATCCACTACTTCCTTCGCTCAGTGGCACCATCGTCTGGGTCATCTCTGCTTATTGCATCTATCATCACTAGTAGGTCGTGTTCTTAGGTCTGTTTCTAGGGACACCTCTTTACATTGTATGGGTTGCAAGTTTGGCAAGCAGTTGCAACTCCCATATCCCTGTAGTGATTTTGTTTCTACTCGTCCTTTTGATCTTATTCACTTCGATGTTTGGGGTCCAGCTCCCTTTGTTTCGAAAGGGAGTCATCGATACTATGTGATTTTTATTGATAATTATTCTCGTCATACTTAGATCTACTTTATGTCCTCTCGCAGTCAGGTTTTCTCTATTTACTAGATGTTCGCCACCATGGTTTGCACTCAGTTTGATTCGGTCATTCGCGTGTTTCGTACTAACTCTACTAGCGAGTACCTATCTGTTGTTTTGCGTCGCTTTCTCGCTGAACAAGGTACTCTTCCCCAGTACCCTTGTCTTGGTGCTCACACTCAGAATGGTGTTTCTGAGCGTAAGCATTGTCACTTGCTTGAGACAGCTCGTGCTCTAATACTTGCCTCTTCTATTCCACCACACTTCTGGGCTAAGACTGTCTCCACTGCTACTTTCCTCATCAACATGCAACCTTTCACTGCTCTTCAGGATTCTACTCCTATTGAGCGTCTCTACGGTCAAGCTCCAGAGTACAGTCACCTTTGTTATTTCGGTTGTATCTGTTTCGTCCTTCTTCCATCTCGTGAGCGCACCAAGCTGACTGCTCAGTCAGTTGAGTGTGTTTCTTGGCTATAGTCTTGAGCACAAGGGTTATCACTGCTATGACCCTGTTGCTCGTCGGATGAGGATATCTTGGGATGTCACCTTCGATGAGTCCCGACCATACTACCCTCGTTCCCCTATTGTTAGCTCGGACTCTCTTGTTGACTCGATCTCCTTTCTGATTTTTCATGACCCTCAGCTTCCACTTCTGTTTTGTTTCCGCCTCCACCTTCATTTCCCTCTCCTCCGTCTCCACTTGTCCCCTCTCCGCCGGAGTTTCCTTCCAACTCTTTTGTCAAGATTCCACCTCTTCCCTTTGACGAGGATTAAAATCTCTATGTATTACTTTAATACATAATAAAGGACCATAAGTCTTCATAGTCGTAACCCCTAAGGCTAACGATCTCACTGACCGTAAGGATTCCAGAGGTTACATAATGGGTAACCTAGTCGGACAAGGTCTTGTACCTAGGCTCCGAACAGGTAGCTGCTAGTAAGTTTTATGAACTGGTATCTGAATCTAATTCCAAGTATATTCTTTACCGTGTGATGAATGGAACACGTGTTATATACTCCATACCACGCGACGTTGTATAATCCTACGAAACTGACAAACAACCACCATACGGTTGAGTGTCTCACAGACGCTCAACGGCAAAGCGGTTGATACTTTATCAACCATCGTCTTGCTCCGACCAGCCGCAACGCTTCACAACGGACGTCTTCTCCAGGAGCAACTGACACCTCTTCAGAAGTTATATAAGGATCGAGCGCGGACGAAGATGGAGGATCATCCGGCATCAGATTAGGGCATCAGAGTAGTGCAATCAGCCTCAAATTCATGCTCTAAGTCTGATTTAGTAGTATACAAAGCATCATATTCAGTGTAACTAGGATTAGTCCACCGCCTGGTCGTAGGCAATCCCTTTAATACCCAGTTCATATCAACAAAGAGCAGTCACACTCCCAAGAAATCTGTGCTATTTTCCTCTATTTTATTTCGTAAGATCGGCGACTCGATCGTTGACAGCTGACGCCATCCGTGGGGAAGAAGACGCAAATTTCCTAAAGAAATCCTTCACTCATCAAATCCTCGTTCACTCCTCATAATCACTCATGCAGCCGCCCCCTGGGTATTCTATCCCTAATGGTATGGTTTGTCGCCTTCGTCGCTCTCTATGGGCTCAAACAAACCCCTCGTGCTTGGTTTGACCGCTTCTCCTCTGTTGTCACTGTTGTTGGCTTCTCGTTCAGTGATCACGACCTTGCCCTCTTTGTACACACCTCTCCTCGGGGTCAAACGCTCCTCCTTCTATGTGGATGATATGATCATTACTAGAGATGACTCTCAATGTATTGCCTTTGTGAAGGAGCATCTCAGTGAGCAATTCTTGATGTTTGATTTGGGTCATCTTCATTACTTCCTTGGGATTAAGGTCACTTATACGCCTAAAGGCTACTACCTCTCCCAAGAGAAGTACATTCAGGATATCCTTGCTCGCGCTTGTCTCACTGATCAGCGCATGGTGGATACCAAGGATCAAGAAACCAAGATTGTGCAAAATCCGCTCGGAGGTCGTTATCCTGATTATTCGCCGCAGAATCGAAATCCGGGAAAAACACTACGAAATTCATTTGAATAAATTTGAATTTGGGATCTAACCGCTGGGATTTTGAATTTGAATCTAATTTTGAAATTTTTCTGCCGGGATTTTGGATCCCGGTACCCACCAGTAACCGCTGGTAATCGGCGTGATTTTGATCCCTGGTGGATACTCCTATGGAGCTTGGTGTTCACCTTCGGTCTACTGATGGTGAGCTTCTTAAGGACCGCACTCGCTACCGCCATCTTGTCAGGAGCCTTGTCTACCTTGAGATCACTTGACCTCACATTTCTCACCCAGTTCACATCCTGAGTCAGTTCGTCTCTGCTCCCACTCAACTCCATTATAGTCACCTTATTCGAGTTTTGTGATATCTTTGCGAGACCATCACTCGTCGTCTTTTCTTTCCTCCCTTCAATTCTCTGCACCTTCAGGCGTACTCTGATGCGACCTGGGCTAGCGATCATTCTGATCGCCGATCTCTTTCTGTCTATTGTGTTTTCCTTGGATCCTCTTTGATTTCCTGGAAGACCAAGAAGCAGACTGTCGTTTCCCGTTCGAGTGCTAAGGCTGAGTTGAGATCCATGGCGCCATTGATAGCTGAGATCACATAGCTACGGTGCTACTTGAGGATTTCGGTGTTCTAGTTTCTACGCCGACTCCTCTCTTATCAGACAGTACTAGTGCGATCAGCATTGCTCGAGATCCAGTGAAGCATGAGCTCACCAAGCACATTGGAGTAGATGCTTCGTACATGAGATCGCAAATACAAGACCAAGTTATTGCTCTTCAGTATATGCCTTTAGAGTTTCAGTTAGCATATTTTTCACCAAGGCACAGACTAGGGTTCAGCACAGTTTCTATCTCTCTAAACTCAGTGTTGTTGATCCACCATGAGTTTGAGGGGGATGTTAGATATATATATAGCTTAGGGTGCTCTTTGCATATTGACCTACCCAGTACATGATATATTGGCCTTTTGGCCCATTAGAATAGATAAGTGTTTATTCTAACACACAAGTGCTAGTTTTCAATGGAGATGTAAAGGATGAAGAATTTCTTTTAACCCATTAGCCATCAGATACTACATTTGAACTGCATGGATATACTACATTGGTTAATTTATATCTGACGAATAAATTTAGCCCGACAGCCAATGGCACATGTTACTAGATCACAACCAATGTCTGCCGACGCTCAAAATCAGGCTATCAGGAATAAGATGTGAAAACTGATTCATTTGAGCATTTGTTCGCATGTTTTTATAGGAATCATAAGATGCTAACAAAACACATTGTAGATGTCATGGCCAGAAAGGAAAAGATAAGACAGTAGCGAAAGAAGCTTCCTACAGTTCTCTTGTTGCAACATCAACAGAAAATTGAAGCCCCTCTCTTCATTCCATTTTCTCACCTTGTCCCGACAGCCGGGATGCCATGAACAAAGTCTTTCCACCAGGTGCAGCACAACAATCAATGATTGTTTCCCCAGGTTGTGGATCGACCACAGACACTACAAGACCTGCAATAGGTTCCTCAAGTCTTAGTACAAGCTATCAAGAGCTTTCTTGAATGAAAATTACCATTAAATTAGTACAAGCTATCAAGAGCTTTCTTGAATGAAAATTGTTAGATAGATAAAACTAGGGTTTGCTATTCACAACTCTACATCTTATTCATTAATGAAGGAGATATATATAGACAAAGATACATGGGCCTCATGGGCTACAAGGGCCACATGGACCAAGAGAGAGAAAGAGAGAAATGTAGAATATACAATACTCTTAACACCCCCCTTCAAACTCAAGGTGGATCAGGAGGATCTGATGCACTGAGTTTGAGTAGATGAAGTCGATGATGTTCTCTAGTCTGAGCTTTAGTGAAAAAATCAGCAACTTGGAGCTCTGAGGGAATATACTTGAGGGTGATGGTCAACTGCTGACAATGAGATCGCGTGAAGGATGCATCAACACCAATGTGTTTTGTCAGCTCATGCTTGACCGGATCATTGGCAATTTGAATGGCACTTGTATTGTCACAAAAGAGAGGGGTAGGATTGTCACAAGGACACCAAGATCACCAAGAGCCATCGAAGCCAAATGATCTCGATGTTGTAGCGGCAAGTGCTCAAAGCTCGCCTCGCGACTAGAGCGGACACCATGATCGCTTCTTGGACTTCGTGCAATAAGCGAAGTACCAAGAGAGATACAATAGCCGATGTGATCGGCGATCAGCAGGATCACTCGCCCAAGTAGAGTCAGAGTAAGCGTGGAGCTGGAGCTGACTCGAACTGGCATAGAACAGACGTCTGGACACAGTTCCTCTCAAGTATCTCAGTACACGAAGAACATGACTATAGTGAACTGAGGTGGGAGCACTGACAAACTGGCTGAGCACATGAACAGCATGAGCAATGTCTGGCCTGGTTACGATGAGATAGACAAGGCTCCCAACAAGCTGACGATAGCGAGAAGAATCTGTCAGGGGTACACCGCCTCAGAGGTCGGCCGCAAGTGAAGCTCCATGGGTGTGGCAGCAGTACGAGTATCAGTCATCCCAGAGCGAGCAAGCAGATCCTGAATATAGCGATGCTGAGAGAGATAGTAGCCATCACCATTAGAATGAACCTCAATTCCTAGAAAATAGCTCAATGGTCCCAAATCGGACATCATAAATTGTTCACTCAATTTCTTCTTGACAAAGGCCACGTGGTCCATATCATCTCCCGTGATCAGCATATCATCTACATACAGAAGAAGCAAAGTACGACCTCGCTGAGAAGTGTGAACAAACAAAGCAGGGTCATGCTCACTCGAAGTGAAACCAAAGCAATCGAATCACGTAATCGAACGCTCGAACCAAGCACGAGGAGCCCGCTTGAGACCATATAGAGCACGCCTAAGGCGACAAACATAGCTCAGAGGAACCTCAACACAGGGGTGGTCAGATATAGACCTCCTCATGTAGATCACCATGAAGAAAAGCATTCTTGACATCCATCGAGATATAGTCCATGTGCGTATTCGCAATCGCAATAAGAGTGCTGATTTGTGGTCATATGAGCAATCGGAGCAAAAGTCTCATCATAATCTCGACCATAAGCCTCGCTGAAAACCTCGCAACAAGACGAGCCTTGTATCGCTCTCTTGACCCATCGATTTGTTCTTTATTTTATACACCCACTTGCAAGTGATAGGAACGACTCAGACGGTAGCGGAACAAGATCCCAAGTGCCCGTGCACTCTAATCTTTGTGAGCTCCTCTGTCATAGCCAATCGCCACTCAGTAGTACCGACGACCTTCCCGATAGGTACTCGCCACCATCGCGACTCGCACGAAGGAAACCCCATCTCTCGGTGCTCGAATAGAAGAACGATCACGTGGGGCATATCGTGATGTAGTAGAACGATCGCCGAGTCGATGGTCTTGGCCGGAGGATCAAGCGGAGGAGAGGAGGACAGAGAATCAAGTGGAGGAGAGGAGGACCGAGGATCGAAGGAACTCTCTGTCGGCGACTATAGTGGAAGGAAGAGTGGAAGTGTTAGAAGCGGGTGGAGTGGTGGAGAAGGTACAGAAGGTGAAATCGTGGAGAAAGTGTATCTCGGAGAAGGTGTATCTCGGAGAATGAATGGGAGGTAGACATAAAAGGAAGTGGAATCTGTGGAAGAAGAAGTGGGATGTGGAGAAGGATGATGAAAGAAAGGACGCCCTCATCAAAAGTCACATCACGAGAGATGCGAATGCGACGCGGCCGAGGATCATAGCAACGATAACCCTTATGCTCGTGACTATAACCCGTAAAAACACACTCAATCGACCGAGGGCTCGGCTTTGTGCGCCACGAGGTGCTAGAAGGACATAGCAGACACAACCAAAACGCGAAGATGAGCATAGTGGCGGTGTGCTCAGACTGAGGACCTCACGGGACACTTGCCTGAAGCTTAGAAGAGAGCCGACGGTTAATAAGATAGCTCACAGAGATCGCTTCCCCTGTGAGAGGGACAAAGGAGGAAATGAGAAGAGCGCGAGCAGATCTCAATGATGTGGTTTGCTTGCGCCAAAGAACACCATTCTCGAGCATGAGCACGGGGACACGAGAGCCGAGGAAGAGTACCCTCAAGAAAGAAATCGACGAAAGGTCGAGGAAAGATACTCTCCTCCAGTCGAAGCGGAAAACACGAATGGAAGAAGAAAGCGTGTATGAACCATCTTAGCAAAAGGCGATAAATGGAAATCAACCGAGAGCGATGTTTCATAAAATAGATCCAAGTATATCGAGAGTGATCATCAACAAATATGACATAATAACTATGACCACCTTTCAAACAAAAAGGAGATGGACCCCATACATCTGAATGCACCAAATCAAAAGGATCAGAAGACTGAGAGGTACTACTGGGATATGGAAGTTGTAGTTGTTTTCCCAACTTACAACCAGTATAATGAAAACTAGACTCAACAGTGACATGACCTAAGGAACCCTGGTGAACTAAAGTGGTGAGGCGAGCTCCACAAAGATGACCAAGTCGATTATGCCACTTGCTAAAGGAAGACCCAACAGGAGACTGAGATGAAGACATAGCAGAAGACACCAAGGCCTTCGACATACCGGTGGAAGGAAGATGTAAGGTGTCCAAGACAGAGACTGGAAGAGCCTCTACGGCGATGGCCAGAACCAATCACTCTTCTGCTCTGACGATCCTGAATGAAACAAGAAGAATCATCAAATCCAATGAAACCAGTTCATATCGGTTAGTTGACCAACGAAAGGAGATTCATAGATAATCGAGGAACAAAAGACACATCGAGAACAGAGAAGCGAGATGTAGAGAGAATGCCCTGATGGGTAATAGAGCAAGGTGTACCATCGCGGTGTGAACATAGGTAGCATCGATCCACGCCTACGAGCAACAAGCCGAGAGTCACGATGTGACATGAAACGAAGCACCGAATCCGTAACCCAAGGATGAGCGGCGCTAGAAGCGAAGGTGCAAGCGATGTCATAGCGCATAATCGATCCGAAGTCACGATAGATGTGGATGTGTCGCGATGGATCGCCCGATGGAGTGCTCGAAGGCCCAAGGGTGCTCCACGACGACGGTCAAATGGTCGTTCTAGCACGATAGGCAATAAGTCGATCTGGATGCAACTTGAAACATTTGTCAACATGATGACCGATCCTCTTGCAATGGGAACAAACCAACACTCTGTGGGTGTCGCTCCGTAGATCCGCATGTGAGAGACTCGGGGCAAGACATGTGGTGAGGATCTGAGACATGCATAAGGGAATGAAGACGAGTCTCCTCTGCAATCAAACTAGAGAGCGCCTCAGTCAAAGTCGGTGGAGTGGGATAGTTGAGCAACTGAGTACGAACAGGCTCAAACTCCGATCGAAGCCCTATCACAAACTGATACATGAGCGTCACGAGTATACTCATCTTTGGCAAAGACAAGACCGACAGTAACAAAGAAATTTTGGTGTCATAGACTCTAGAGGACCGGTGATATGAGTGAAAGCACTGTAATACTCCTCCACTGACTGATCTGGCTGCTGCTGAAGACTATGAATGTTCTTGAGCAATGTGAAGCGAAGAGCACCACCGATCAACATATCTCTTCTCAAAGTATGTCCATATCCGCTATCAAGTATGATACTCAAGACTCATTCGCAGAGAAACATCAACACTCAGCACAATGCCAGTCATAACACGATCATCTTCTTTCTGCCAAGCCTTTAATACCTCAACATCAACGGTCTTCGGATCAGGAGGATCATCAGTCAAATGAGAGGCCAAACCATAACCCCTGAGAGTAGTCTTGACTGAGAATGCCCATGCCCGGTAGTTCAACCCATCAAGCTTGATGTCCGTCAACACAAGAGATGAACTACCCCCAAACATTGAGTCGGATCTAGCCATACCACAACAGTACTAATCACAGAGCAACAGTAGCAGATAATCAATAGTAGCAGAGAGTAGTACCAATCAACACGGAGTAGTACCAATCAACACAGAGAGCTGTATCACAGAGCAGGAATGCAGAGGCTCCAGGTGGCGCAGGTTATGGTTTGCTCCAGCGTCTCGGTGCTCCAGGCGGCGCAGAGGTAGCAGAGGAAGACGAGGCGTCGGGGTGCTCCAGGCGGCGCAGAGGTAGCAGAGGAAGACGGGGCGTCGGGCGGCGCAGAGGTAGCAGAGACGAGCCTCGTCTTGGCGTCGGCCAATGGGAGTAAGGAATGGCGCAGATCTGGTCGTCTCCGGCAGCGGCGGCGTTGATCCGGGACCAAGGAGGCGGAGGCGGCGCGAGGCCTCGAGGCGAGGTGTGGCAGAGCTCAAGGCCGGATCTGGCCGGCTTGGAGCAAAGGAATGAGCGAGAGCTCAAGGCTGCTCTGCTCAGGCCCTCTGCTCAGGCCCTCCGGCCCGAGCGAAAGCTCCCAGCAGAAGCCGTCGGCGGTGAGTAGAACTAGGGTTAGGGTTGAATGGCTCTGATACCATGTTAGATAGATAAAACTAGGGTTTGCTATTCACAACTCTACATCTTATTCATTAATGAAGGAGATATATATAGACAAAGATACATGGGCCTCATGGGCTACAAGGGCCACATGGGCCAAGAGAGAGAAAGAGAGAAATGTAGAATATACAATACTCTTAACAAAAATTACCATTAAATTACCATTGTTACTAAGACTTGGAACCATAAGGACAAAGGTAAATACTCAACTTAATGGACAAAGGTAAATACTCAACTTAATGGAAGTGTCAACTGTCAAGCATAACAGTTAAAAGGCTTTCTACAGCCATCGGCAAGTAGTCGTAGTGAACATCATTTCAGTGTAGTAATCCCATCATAGCAAATAAAGGTGTATGCTTGGTGGTTAATAAATAACGATCATAACTTACCTGCACTCTCATCCTGTACAGCACACATGCCTTCTTTCAGTAATCCAGCTTGTAAGACTGTCTATACATAGAAGAAATTAAGATATCAAGTTATCAGCCAGTATGTCGAGAGGCATTATCAAGAAAATAAGGAACTAGTCAAAAAAACAAATGTGCAGACCTAATGCAATTAGAAGAGAGAAAAATCAGTACTCCCTCCATTCCTCAATAGATGTCATTCTAATATTTTGCACTAACCAAAACATGATACAAAAGATCAATTACCCTCCTTGATTAGCTCACTTATTACTCTTGGATAGTGTGTGATAATCTAGTCCATAGTGTTAGATGAAGAGGAGTGCAAATGAATAGCTGGATGCATTGCAATCAGGGATTAAAATCCCTGCCGGTAACCGCCGGTTACCGGCCGGTAACCGCTTACCGGAGGGGGGCCGGGATATGAGATCCCGGCCGATAATCCCGGGTTTTTCAAATTCAAATTCAAATTCGAATGGTTTTTAATCAAATTTAAACGAATTTTATCTGGAAAACAACCAGTTTGCCGGTTACCGGTCCCGGCCACCTAGCGGGAAATAGCCTGGTAACGGTTCTTTGATCCTTGATTGCAATAGCTCAAGGAGCTAATATATAGAGTACATGGGACACACACAAGACTAAATCCTAGAACATTAGGAAATACCACAAGTACCCTTGACACATACTTCTAATACCCTTAACACATAGTAGTAAATGACCTTGGGAATAACGAATGGGAGTGGTATGCAAAGGAAAAAATGGTAAAAAGTTGCCTCGAACTTGTAGAGTGACGTGTATTTGGGAACAAAATTTCAAAGCTAGATGACATGTATTTGGGAATGGAGGGAGTAGAGTTTGTTGTGGATAAAGAGCAAAATGGTGCTTCACCCTTAGGGAAAACTATGAACCCACAAAGGCTGCAAAGGTTGCTTCTTTGAATATAAATGAATTGTACGATACACAACAAACTTGTTACTTGTCTAAAATGAAATGCATGGTGAACTATAGTGATCCACAATAATAACATCAAACCTGTCGTAGGAGTGCCCCACCCCCTAGGGTCGTCAGGAATACCTAGTATGCCCTAGGGAATACAAACATGTAGATAGGCTACATCTACAGCTATGCCTACGGGGGGTGTACCAAGATGCCCCTCTCACCATCATTGTAAGGTAGGGGCAAGATGTGAACTGTCCTCTCTTGCTCCCCTATATATATGGCCTCAAGGGCATGAGAAAGGGGGGTTCCCTCATTCATAATAAAACACTCACACTTCTCATGCTTTTGGCTCCTCTCACTCGATCCTCTTATGACAAAAGGGTACTCGCTACCCACTGTCTAGTTTTGTAGCTACGACAAAACTAACATCTAAAGCCATCAGAAGTATAGAGCTATCCTTTCCTTTCTTGCTAATACACCTGTAGTATTTCAGGTTTATTTCTTAAAAGTTCTTTTTTATCAGCTCTCAGCCTCTCACTTCCTTTGAACTGAAATCAAGGCTGAGATCGTATGCGCACTAACACTTTTAGTAGGCTTTGAAACAGTGTTCTTTTGTAAGTACCCTAAACAGATTGCATTTTTTTTATAAAAAAATAAGAGGATATGAATAGATCATATTGGTCTGATAAACACTAGTTGAGCAGTGACTGCAAAACCATTTTAAAAACTCAGCTTCCTTACCTGCATGCCCTCCCGAATGCGGACAAATTCATCCATAATTGACTTTTCATAACAAACCTACACAAGAAAGTGGTTTCAGCCATGAAATTCACTTGCAAATAATCAAGGCAGAGTACCACGCCAAGATGGATATGATATTAGAAAGTCCTATGTAGCTCTATATCATGAATTTATATCCCCCTTTGTGACATTCAAAGTCCTGTCTTATATTCATGGATATTTAATTTCATTTTCAGTTCACAAGGACTCTACTGACTCTAATTGCAGACCTAATCAACATGCTCAAACAAATATATCATGAATGCCATGTTCAAAAAACCAACATGCTCTATATCATGAATTCATACTCATTCTTGTTCCTAAGACAGTATACTCAAACCCAAGAATATGATGGAACGAAAGGTACTAAACATTAATGGAAGCACCTGCAAACTTTCCAATCGGTTAACAAGATCAGCCCTTGTATAGCCATTCACTGTGTTCACCCTATGGCACAAAGTATAAGATCAGTCAACCAGGAACACATGCATAAACAGAGCAGGTAATTTGCACTTTGCAATAGAGCGTTTGGCTGAAAACCTTAGACTGAAATAAGGATCACTGTTATTCCAAGTCATCAATCTTAGAGCTTCGTCTTTGCCAAGAAACCGAATCCATCTTCTCACCATCCACTGCAGAGCAGAAAACATATTACAGTTTACAAAACGTAATTGCTATCAATCTTGTATATATTATGCTCTTAAGAATCGCCAGATAGAACAAGTAGATTGAACTCCCCATAGGTACACTACCCCAGTTAACAAGGACATTGATTGATAATAGGAATTAGTTCAAGTGGAATGTTTTAACAATGCAGTTAGTACATTGATTGTACGGATGAAGAATTTAACACACTAAAAACTAAGAAACAAAAGTCAACTAGAGCTTAGAAAGTAAAGCAAACTTACAACAGGATGAGAATAAATTATGGAAAGAGCACGAGCTTGGGCACGATCATCACCTTCTATCTTTGGAAGAGGAAGAGAGTTTGTCTCCTAATTATAAAAGGAAAACAATGATGTTACAGGCTTACAGCATAATCCTACTGATCAGTCTGATTCGATCAAGTGTACTGTCCATACCTTCAGTAATAGAAGTTTACGCAGAATTGCATTTACCATGTTCCCAGCACCGGGCCTTAAAGCTACTTTAGCAAGCCTTACATTCTAAAATTAGATTCGCAAGACAGATTATCAGATCCATTTTTAAAACAAAGATAAGCAGATAAATTGTCTGGTAACATAAGCAGATAAATTGTCTGGTAACATTAACTTTAGTAGAAGAAACAAAGAACAATATTACATATCAACCTCAAAGAAAGGACACAACAAGTTTGAAAACCAGGTAACGAAGATCACTACACAAAGTGAACCTATTTCAGAACATTAAAACAGGAACATAACCACAATCTCTTTTGTTTTTTTGGAGTTATGGTGTAGCATACTAGCTAGTATCATAATTTATTAAAACAAAAATGTAACTTGCACAGAACAGAAACACAACCATCTACAGCATTTAATATAAATTCTCTGTACAGAATGATAAGAAAAGAAGAAAGAGGTACATTATTAGCTCAGTATCACATATTCACATTTGCTCTTTGGAACTTATATAAAACAAAAAGGATATCACTTCAATTAAAATATACCACATTTAACAATTTGATCAACACCTTAAAAAAACAATTTGATCAACACCTTAAAAAAACAATTTGATCAACCAAAGGTATATAAATCCCTTTTTGTACATGTTAAATAATATCAACAAACCTCATCAACAACAGCATAAGCTGGCACGTTAAGCTTGAGAATTTCAAAGAAGCCAATTCGCAATATCTGAAATCACAAGTGCTAACCTTCAAAGATTTTACAAGTGTGGAGTTAACTTCTATAATGGGTATTCAATGAAGAATGTATGCCATAAAAATATACGAGAAACCTGCAGCAGCAGCGGTTCCATCTCCCTGAACACCTTATCCTCACTACAGACTGACATGATAAGATAATCAAGGAAGCGTTTCCAACGTACAGTTCCAGCTACTATGACAGTAACCTAACAATCCAAGCATAAGAGAGTCAAAAGTTTTGAACTCCTACACAGGCATATACAAGTCTTCTTAGGTGTGTTACACTGTTACTGAGTCATTGACACAATATGTTCATCATGACACCCCATATCACATGCAAGTAGTCATAAGAGAAGATGCCGTAACAAAATTGGCAACCAGTTAGTTATATGTTCATCAAATACTGAAAGGACATAAGGTCATTCTGCCACTGCAACAAACATGTATTTTTTTTCACATCACTATATTCCCATTTCCCAGCAAAAACCCAACATAGTGTAAGCGTTCTTAAACAAATTGAAATTGGTAGACAGAACAACCATTTCAACATGTGCGCTTTGTAAATTTTACCAATCTTATATCCCTGTCCTCCAAATGCCGTGTACTGAACCCTAGCGTCCTTTCTACATAGCCCATCTCATTCTCTCCAGAATCATTTCCTTTCTCATTCAAAAGGTCCACAAATGCCTTCCCCTTCTCAGCTCTTAGCAATCTCACCGCTGCAACTGCTCCAACGAGGCAAGACACAAACATTATGAATGATTAAACAGAATCCCAATAAATTAGATCATTGCTAAAGATTTTTTTACAAAATAAACTAAATAAAAATAGCAAAATAAAGAATCATGACATTAAATTTTACCTGCTCTGTGATGAGAAACCTCCAAATTAATAATCGGAACCTTACTCCTCCCTAAGAAAACACAGAAATTGGGTTAAACAAGTGAGGAACTAAGCTATAGTTATTCAAGCAGCGCTCTTTACCTGCTCTTTTAGTAGATACCTTGGGACTAAGCTTTGGAACTCCAGCAATCCCTAAATAGCATAGAAGATTTGGATTGGTCAATTAGATCCACATAGAGATTAAGTGAGATAATCTCTTTTTTAAGACATGTATTTTCCGTGTTTCTCAACCAGATACAGGGAGCAAGACATGTCACCAGACACTAAAAAACAAAAAACAACAGCCATTCCAGGCTGCTGTGAATAACTTCAAATTGATGAGGGCACTAGAGCTACAGGAATTCACCAAAGTAAGTTTAGTATCCAGCAGCCCTAAAAAGACAAGCTCTTCACTCTAGTGTCGTAGGGGCGGCCCACCGGCCCCCACGACCAGACAAACACCACAAGCGCGCCCACCCCTCCGGGTATCACCGAAAGGGTCCGGAGGGTCCGAAGGCCGCCGAAGGGGCTCGGAGGGGCCCAGAGGGGCCCGAAGGTACCAGAAGGGGTCCGGAGGGGGTCCGAAGCACTGCAACCTCCTGGGGCGGCCAAGGCCATTTGGACAGGGGGCATCCCGTACCCTTTGGAGAAACACAGTACCGCTAGGTCGGGAGAACCAGTTGGATGGACCAGGACCAGAAGAGTCCACTATGAGCCGAATGCTACACATAGGGGTACGAAAAACCCTTGCAGCCCCTACCAGTATAGGGCCCTGTAAGGGGTAGGTTTATAATCTCATGTACCTAGTAGAAAGGCTATAAATAGCCACCTACCCCATGTAATATGGCAGACTGGGTTTTTTAAGCAATCAATACGTATTCACTTCCTGACAACCGGTCCCCCTTCGATCACTCTCGTGGACACCAGGGGTCCCCTCTTTCTACTGTTTAGTCTTTCTTGCTACGACAGTTAGCGCCGTCCGTAGGGACCGGCAGGAAAGCTACGAAGCCTAACCCCGGAGCACCAGCATGGCCCCTCAGAAGAGGGCCAAGCCTAAGGTCTCAACAGCCGAAGCAGCCGCAGCCCCAAGCACCTTGAGGGCCAAGCAAAGCAGAACCTCAGCGGCAGCGGCGCCCCCGCCCAAGCCGCGGAGGAGGAGGCAAATAACTCCACGCATGGAGATATCGTCGGGAGCGATACTCGGCCCGCCGAGGGATCCCTCCCTAGGAGCAACCCAGGGGGGCCGCTGCCCGAGGCAGTGGGCGTAAGCCAAAGGTCGTACAAAGCCCTCTAGCAAGAACTGGCAGACCTTCGTCGAGAGTTGGCGGACCTCCGATATCCACCGGAGATACCGCTGCCCGCTTGACCCCGCCAACCACCGGAGCGAGGGCGCCTTCGCCTCCCAAGAATCAAGACTGCCGCCCCATCGCTCCGAGGACCCTAACTCTCGTGGCGTCGGGTTGAGACGGCCCTGCCCGCCGAGCTTCAAGATGCCGGAGGTCACGCTTCGAGGTGCGGACCCCTCGGAATTCCTCGGGTGTCTGAGATCGCTATCGAGGCTACGGAGGAGACAACACTACGATGGCGAAGAGCATCACCCTCGCCCTCAAGGGCATGGCGCCCGACGTTCCAAGATCGAATCGTCTCTTGCCTCCCAAAGACCGGAGCTCTAACGGACCCTCCAACCCGGAGACCGCGACCACCGCCATCGCCCTTCGACGATCCAGGCCAAGCAATAAGAAGAGCAAGTCAGCCAAGTGCAAAAGAACAAAACAAAATTGGGGGGTAAACGGGGAGCCAAAGCTAACGGATCATGTTGCGGGCAAAGGCGGGCTCCTCCACCCGGGTATCCTCGGTACCCCGGCCATACACCTGCGAAGGCGTCCCAACGGAGACCTCTTCGAGGGGCATGCTCGCTATGCTAAACGAGCTCGCCACCACCACCGCAGCACCAACCCACGGAGCAACCGCTAGCGATGTCGCCGAAGAGCTCGTCGAGCTACTCACTTCCTGCAGCACCCTAGGAACACGCGACACCTTCAAAGCAGGACCCGTCGCGTCCTCCCCGGCGTGGCCGGAGCGATCCGCGCCAGTGGTCCCAACATCCCGCAGGGGAAACGCACTGATCGGCCTGTGGCCCTCCAACTCCTTTGGGCCACGAACCCGTTTCTTCTTCCCTGCATCGGGATCCGGATGCTCCGCCAAGCGAACCGCAGGATCCGCGTACACCCGGTTCATGTGGGGCTTGCGCACTACCAGCCCTCGTTTGGTGTGCTCCTCCCCGGTGTAGGGGCCGAGCCGCTTTCTGCAAGACGCTCGGCCTCGTCTAATAGGCAAGATCAGAGAGTGTCGAATCAAGCAACTACATAAAAGACGCAAAACTAAGGGCCGAAGTTAGCACCTGCGCGACCCCCCAACTCCAAGAGGGGAATCCCATCCTTCGACTCACCAAGCTCCACGCTCCAACCCCGCGCCAGCGGCCACACCCAAAGCGCGCAAAACTCCTCCACGAGATCCCTTGTGGAAAGCCTACGCGTCGCGTTAAGCAGCACATGGAGCAACGCCTCCTCCCTCGCAGAAAGGTCGATCGCCGGGGACGGAATAAGTTGAATGCCCCCCCCCCCCGGGGCAGAGCGAAGACCGGCATCGGGAGGGGCTAGAAGTTGACGCTCCCAAAATTTAGCGTCTCGCCGGTGTCTTTCTTCTTCTTCAGCTGGCATCGCCCATCATGGAGGTACGCGAAGAGTCGCGCCTCCCCGTCGCTCGCCCCCGCAGAATGGAGTACCCACTCGAAGACACCAAGTTTGACGATGGAGTTGGGTGTCAACTGGGCCAGATCGACCCCGTACATCTGAAGAACCTGGACCATCGAGTCAACGCACGGCAGGCGGAGACCCGCGTCTAGGAAGGCCATGAACATGATCGTCTCGTTCTCCCCGGGCGTTGGCACAACCTCCAGTCCGGGGGCGCGCACGTCTTTGAGATCCGCCAGCTTCCCCTCGTTCTTGAGTGCTCGCAGCACCTGCGGCGTCACAGTGGAGCGGCCTAGCTCTTTTGTATACGCCACCAAACACCCTCCATGTTTCTCTTCGTCATCTCAAGATGCGGAGGAACACTCGGAGAACGGCGAAGTGCAATATACACAAAAGAGCAAGCCGCGGGGGCAAGATGTAGAACCCAAGGCTTAGTTGGTGCGAATGAGGACAGAGTAAGGGTCAAACCCCCTATTTATAGACAACGCGTCCGCATCAACGTGGGGCACGAAAGCCAAAAAGCCACGGCCCAAGCACAACATGACACGTGGCAATCCAACAGGACACCAAGCAAACAACATTATGACGCACAGGAACCAACAAACGGCGTTAAAGCACCCTCCCAGTATAGGGCCCTGTAAAGGGTAGGTTTGTAATCTCATGTACCTAGTAGAAATGCTATAAATAGCCACCTCCTCCATGTAATACGACAGACTGGGTTTTTTAAGCAATCAATACATATTCACTTCCTAACAGCCAGTCCCCTCTTCGAGGACCCTTCGGTCACTCTCGTGGATACCAGGAGTCCCCTATTTCTACTGTTTAGTTTTTCTTGCTATGACATCTAGCAACACCAACTTATTGGATAGGCAGTGAGATAAAAATCTAAACTGTCACTTTCAAATGCATGTGGCAATATTTTGAAGGATTACGATCATAAAAGTGGTAAAGTACATCGCCGTTACCACAACAGAAATCTAAAAGCAGTTAAACTCTACATTAAAGGCAGCAAGCTCCACCATGGTTACTCCAAAAAGCATATGCATGATCATTGTACAACACATGCAAATACTCTTGACCAAAATTTTGTAAAGTAACTGACAGAAACTTTCCTGGTGCAACACTCTCTGACTGAAGAAAATGCGTCAACCCTTCTATAGACACAACTAGATGGGTGAAGCGTATATTGGGTTAGGATACACTTAGAATTTGTATTTAGGTGTGGTCCTTCGTTTTTTACTAGTTTGCTTCACTTATATAAGGAGTTTGAATACCAAGTAACTAGTGTCACAAATCAATTACAGATAGAAACCACCACCCAAGTGGTTAATCAGCCAACCAAACTTGTTATTCTGTACATAAGCGCCGCGTTTTTTTGGGTTTTGGAGTGATTCTTGGTACCTAGTAGCATTTTTACCTGCTCGGCGAGGTGAAGCCTCCGGATTATCACGCTTCCAAACCCTACCCCTCCCTTCAAAAAGGAGAAAATTCACGGGGATTCATCAGATAAACAATCTGCGGAGTAATTAACCAATCAAGCAGCACGATTAGGCGGCAGCTTCGATTTTCCCCTTTACCTGCTCTGCTCGGAGACGCTTCGAGATTAAGGCTCGAGACCCTACTCCTCCCTTCCAAAAACACACAACGAAATCCCCCCATTAGTTAAGCTACGCAGGCGAGCGTGGTTAACCAAACAACGTGCAATTCCCCGGAAAAGCGGAGTACCGGAGGCACCGGAGCTCCTGCGGGCAGCGCTGGCATACGCGGAGAGGAGAAGAGGCGAACCAACGCGCGTGGGGAACTGCGAGAGGGCGAGCACTTTTCCCTCCATTTGCTGGGGTTTTTGGTGTTGGCGTCTCGGCACAAGCAGAGGGAGAGCCGGAGAGGAGAGGAGGCGGCGACGAAGACGAAGGCGTGACTATAGTAGTAGAAGAGGATAACACGAAAGTGGAAATAGGCCGGGCTTGTCCTTGTGGGGGCCCATATTTTGGTTTAGTTATATCGGCCTGTTTGTTTTAAAAGATGAGAATTGTCCTGTGAAATATCTGGATTTTTTTATAAAAAAAAAATAACCTAGTTTTTATTCCAAAATATAGTAATAATACTACGTTTTTTTATTTTACAGAATTAATCATCTGTCGCTCAACCGTTGGGCGACTAGCCTAAATCGCTCAACAGCTGAGCAACACGTGGACTTTTCGCTCAACAGTTGTTCCAAGTGCATAGGCCGTTCAGCTAGCACGCATGCATTGTACACTATTGGGCGACAAATGTCCAAGTCGCTCAGGGCTAGTCACACAACGGTTGAGCGATAAATGATTATTCCTGTAAAATAAAAAAAACGCAGTATTATTACTGTATTTCGGAATAAAAACTAGGTTATTAAAAAAAATCAAATATCTATTGCTAGCCTCCCCTCGTTGCATAGTAGGCTGGGGAATAATTGGCAGCAGGGTGAAAACAGCTCGGATACGGATATTCTAACCCATATTTTTACTCCGGAGTTAGATATAGATACGGATTTTTCGAGATACAAATATGGGGTAGATGTGGATCAGATTCAAATCGGATCGGTCACGGATAACTTGACGGATATTGTACATGTAAAGAAAAGATATAACATCACCAACGAAAGTATCAAATTATACTACCTATTAAAGAAATATTTATCCTACTTAACAACATAAACATAATCAAATGTAAATTCATATTATATATTAGTCAACGACTAGAAACCCATAGAGGATATTGATGTTTATCAGATATACATTTTGTTGATTTATTAGATATCCTATAAAAATACGGGTACGGATCGGATATCGTTCTTCCCATATCGTAACCCATATTCCATGAGTTTTCTGGATACGGATACAAATAATATCAGATGCAGGTCGGGACTAAGGGGGTGTTTGGTTCGTTTTCGCCGCTACTCCGCTCTGGCGAGAGGACCTCTCACAGGCTCGCTCTTCGTTTGGATCGCTATTCGGCAGCCGCTTGCGTTCAAAGCGGTAAAATAAATGCGCTGAGATCTCGCTTAGGAGGCAGCTCCATCCACTCTTAATTCCTTCAATCCAACGGTCTATTTTTATTCACCAATTCCGAGCCTGACCTTCCAACCAAACAACTCATCTCCAGGTTTGCCTGGCCAGGCAAAAACAATCTACTTTCCAGGCTACATCCAGGCACCATTTTTTCCCAGGTATGAAGTCCAGGGCACCAACCAAATAGGCCCTAAATAAATAGGACCCCGGGCAGATTTTTTTCAGATACGGCATCGGATCGAGCAGGAATTATCCGCCCTGTTTTTACCCAAAATCGGCATAGAATAATCTGCGGCCTCACGGACTACGGGCACGTGATTTTCAAACGATATACACTTTTATATGCATATACCTTATGTCACGGTTTGCGACAAAAGGTTTAGCAAAATGTGGCTTCAGACCAGACATACCTTAGACTCATGCCTATGTCATTTGTTACATAGTCCCAACCTTGGCCCGTGGCTTGTAAGAAACGGTAGAAATCTGTTGAGCAAAAAAACCAGGTTATTGTTTGGCTGTATTTGAAGCTTCGATCAGGATTATGTTTTGGTTATTCATTGTGTAAAAAAAAAGGAGCATCTGAATTCTTTTTTTTTTTGAGGAAACGGCGAGAATACCGCTATTGCATTAAGGAGAGGAGCAACGAAATACAAAAAGGTTTACAGAGCAAAAACAAAAACAAGAGCAAGTAGCGTAAAAATAAGGCTACCGAAAATTAAGTTTCTTGAAAGGTTGGATTGCAATCCTCCCAGTAAGTAGGCTTGAAACTTGGTCGCCCCGCTAACCGCCCATGCCCAGGCTTCCTCCTTGATGATGGCCAGCAAACCGATTGGTTCCTCTCTGTGATGCTGAAAAATTCGTCTATTTCTCTCTTTCCAAATATGCCATAGAGTGAGTAGAATTAAGGAGGCCGGCCTTTTCGCAAATACCTATCCTCGAGTGAAAGATGTCCATCCACCAATCCACCATCTCTGACCTCGTTGGCCATTGCAATGGTGAAAGATTTTGCCGCTTGGACCTGTAGCCACTAATGTCCGTGACTTGTTTGGCATCTAGACATTCTACAAAAAGATGCATAGTCGTCTCCGGGTTATTTGTGCACAGAGGACACCAATGGTCATTTTGTATATGTCGAATTTGTTAGGACATCACCGTTGGAAGGCGATGTTGAGCGAGAATCCATGCAAAGATTTTACATTTCTGCGGTGCCCAGATAGACCAAAAAAGTTTTTGAAAAGGGGCCTCCGTTGCTCCGATGAATTGCATCTCGTATGCGGATTTGATTGAATAAATTCCAGATGCTGTCCACTTCCAAGATATGTCGTCCGGGGTATCGTGATTTAGTGAGACTTGATGAACCATGGTATAGACCTTTACAAAATCTCGAATTAGGAAAATGTTTATTTTTTTTCTCAGATCCAGTATCCATTTTCCATCACGGATTTGCGCCCCTGCATCGCGGCGATTTTTACGCGGCCGCAATATGATAGAGCTCCGGCGTCAACTCTTGTAAAGACTTGGGCCCAAGCCACTTATCCTTCCAGAAATGCATCTGAATTCTGAAAACGGTGGGAGTAGGCTGAGCACAATCATTTCGAGCTTCTATCTCCTCGGCACGGCACGCTTCACGCACAAGTAAACAACGGCACGGTAAGGAAAAGCATTGCATGACTGCATGGCATGGCCATTTCATTTCGGTTACTACTTACTGGAGTTAATACTATGTCGCGTCACGTTGCACTGGCCAAGTCGCGAACCACGCAGCGCAGAGTAACCGCCGCGTGTTATGGCGTCCTCCTGGCGGCGCCTGCGAGCTCATCCTGGCGGCGCCCACGGCCGGCGAGTCACGGCCACGACGCTATCTGTGGCGACGTGGCCGAAGTTCCTCAGCGACCAACACGCCGCGGCATGGCTCATTGTTGCCGCCCGGTGGCGTTCGTCGTCGCCCCATGTTCGCCTCGCCACGGGCGCCGCTCTGTCGCCGCTTGCAGCATGGTGGTCCCGACGTCCGCTGGCCATCGCTTGCCGTCCTAGAGCCCGTCGCGCGCGCCGGTGACACGTCGCGGGTCCCACCTTTCGCCGGCGGCGTGTCCGCACGCCCACGCCCTCGCGCTCCCGTTCGGCGACGTCGCCTGCTCCTTCCGCGCCCACAAAATTGGCACCGTCTCCTGCCTCGTGCTCAACGACGATGGCTCGCTTCTCATCTCCAGCGCAGAGGACGACGAGGTGGCCGTGTTCCTGCTCCTCCACATCCTCGACGTCGACAACGTAGACACCGCGAACAACTCTAACCTCGCCCTCTACCGCATCGCCGCGCACGTGGCGCCGGTGTCCTGTGTTGCGTGCGGGCACGGCAGGTGCAATGCCGTTGTCGCCTCGGCCTCCACGGACGGCACGTGCAAGGTTTGGAACATGGCTAACGGCACCCACCTCCAGACCCTCACGCATCGCGTTCTCCCTGACCTTGGACCCCACCAGCTCCCACCTCTACGCCGGCGGTTCCGAAGGCTACGTCCACGCCGCGTCCCTGAACTCCCCAGACACAAGCACCGCGACGCATGGCACGCAAGCGACAACACTAATGCCACAGTCGGCGGAGCGGCCATGGCCAACGGGTGCAAGAACCTGGTGTCGTGCATGGAAGAACGGCGAGGTGAGGGTGTGGGTCCTAGCGCGAGCACTTACGCCCGCCAAAGACGCTCGATCGACAATACGGTCACGACGTGCTAGTGGTTAAAATTAAGGTTCTCCGGCGACATGGTCAAGGACGGCGGCAAGGGGTTCAGGGTATTGGAGTTTAATCCTTCCATTGAAGTTTTCTAGTCGTAATTGAGTCGTAGGAAGTTTTTTGAAGTGTTAGCTTTTCGAGTCTGTTTCTGACTCGGGTTCAGAGTTCGTGTCGGACTTCAGATGTAAACCGAGTCAGTTGTTCTTCATTTTCTAGTTGGTTTCGGAAGTAGTGTGTTCAATATTTAGGCTGCAATATAGAGTATAAATAGTGGGGAAAACTCATAAAAGGGTGCGCAGTTTGCACCACAAATCTTTTGTTTGTGTTTGCTCTGTCAATTCGATTATTGTTCATCGTTTGACAACTGTGTTAGCGTTTTGTGTTGAAGTTCAGAAACCTAAACTGAAGGAGGTTCAGACTACGCGTGGTATCAGAGCAGTGCATGAAAATCGGTCCTTGGACTCCAGAAAAGAAGAAACCAATGGCTCACAATGGATCTTCATTGATAACGAAAGAAGGCTCGACTTTGCTTCCATACCCGATTCTCAATTCAGAGAATTACCCAAGTGGACAATGAAGATGAGAGTGAATATGCGTGTCCAGGGGGTCTGGGACGTAGTAGCTGATTCGGTTGATCTCAAAGGCAAGGAAGATTCAAAAGGAAAGGTTATGGATGTCAACATGAAGACTGATCAAACTGCTTTGGCGTTGATTTATGCTGCCATCCCTGACTCAATGCTCAACCAGCTTATCGGGAAGGATACAACGCGAGAAGCATGGATCGCTCTTCACACAATGCACGAGGGTGTAGATCGAGTCAAGAAGGTGCGGCTACAAACTCTCCGAGGAGAGTATGAGGCAATGCATATGGGTGAAACTCAGTCAATAGATGAGTTTGCAGGAAAATTATCGGCGGTGGTCAATGAGCTTCGATCGCTTGGCAACAAATTGGAAGAAATTTCAGTGGTTGAGAAATATTTGCGAGTCTTACCTGAGAGATTCGTGCCAGTGGTGACAACGCTCTTGTATTCTAGTGATCTTCTAGACATGAAGATAGAAGAAGTGTTTGGATCACTCAAAGCTCATGAGGGACTCCTGAAAGGTTGCAAGGTGCGAAGTGATCAAGCTCTGTTGGTGAAAACAGATTTCAATGGTGAGAACAGGCAGAACCAGAAAGATCATTCATCAGTTCAAGGAGGTCAAGGTTCTATTTGGCGCGGCCAAGGAGGTCGTGGATTCGGTAGAGGCCGGGGTGGTCGAGGAGATTTTGTCGGACGCGGCTACATGTCTGGACGTGGCAACAGTGAGTTCAAACAAGATAAGTCAAAAATTAAATGCTTTGAGTGTGATAAATTTGGACATTATGCTTCTGAGGGCAGAAGTCATATTAAATGTTTTGAGTGCCAAAAGTTTGGTCATTATAATTCTCACTGTCGAAACAAGAAAATCAATGTTGAAGTTAATTTGTCAGGAGCTCAAGAGGAGAAAGAACCGGCTCTATTACTATCCATTGGTGAAGAGAAATCAAGTGGACTATTCATGCTTGAAGACAAGGCTCAACCAAGATTACTGAAAATTGGTGAAGAAGTGACAGACTCCAACCTTTGGTATCTAGACAATGGTGCTTCAAACCACATGACTGGACAGAAGGCAAAATTCAGTGAGATCAATATGAATTTCAGAGGACAAGTAAAATTTGGAGATGGTTCTACTGTTCAGATTGAGGGCAAAGTATCTATATTACTTCAATCCCAAAAAGGTGAACAAGTAATATTGTCAGAAGTATATTACATTCCAAGATTGTGCAACAATATAATTAGTCTTGGCCAATTGACTGAGGAGGGTTGTAAAATAGCTCTACAAGGCTCACATCTTTTCCTCCATGATCAGTGTGGAAGGTTACTCATGAAGGTCCCTAAGACTTTGAACAAATTGTATAAAGGTGAATTGGAAATCAGCAAGCCTATTTGTTTGAATGCAAGTCTAGAAGACAAGGCTTGGCTCTGGCATGCAAGGTTGGGGCATGTGAATTTTTAGGCACTAAAACACATGTCAGATAAGGCTATGATACATGGTTTACCTCAAATAAATTACCCAACTCAAGTCTGTCAAGGATGTCTGTTAGGCAAACAGACAAGGCGTTCCTTTCCAAAACAAGCCAGCTACCGAGCTCAATATCCACTTGAATTGGTACATCTTTATCTCTGTGGACCAATCACTCCTATGACAGATGTTGGAAATGGGTACTTCTTATTGCTTGTTGATGATTTTTCAAGAGTCATGTGGGTGTACATGCTTCACAAGAAAGGAGATGCCAAAGTGTTTTTCCAGAAGTTTGTTGAACTTGTTGAAACTCAAAGTGATCATAAACTGGAGGCTATAAGATCAGATCGTGGTGGAGAGTTCCTATCAAGTGAATTTGGGAAAATCTGTGATCAAAAGGACATCATAAGATATTTCACTACTCCATATAGCCCATAGCAAAATGCTGTTATAGAGCAAAGAAACAGGATGGTAATGAATATGGCACGAAGTTTTCTAAATAGTAAAATGATGCCGTGTAACTTGTGGGCTGAGGTAGTGAGACATTCAGTATATATCCTCAATCGAGCTCAAACAAAAGCTCTTGAAGGAATTACTCCATATGAAGCTTGGAGTGGCAGAAAACCAAGTCTGGAGCATATGAGGATCTTTGGGTGTATTGCTTATGCAAAAATTACAATCAATTTAAAGAAACTTGATTATAGAAGCCAAAAGTTGGTATATTTGGGAGTTGAGGCTGGCAGCAAAGCACATCGACTCTATGATCCAAATACGAGTAAAATACATATTTACAGAGATGTGGTGTTTCAAGGGAATGAACAGTGGGTTTGGGAAGATTGTTAAGAATTTGGTGTGGAGATTGAGAATTGGGTTACTTTCACAGTTGAGGGAGAAGACGAACCTACTACTACTACTGCAATTCCATCTTTCCCAGTATCACAATCTCAAAGCTCGGATGCATCATTGCCATAGGAACTAGTTGATAATTTGACAGAATATGAAGCAACAGAGAGCTAGACAGAGTTTTCTTCTGAGAGCATGCCATCAAAATACAGAAGCCTAAAAGACATTTATGAGGATACTGAGCCAATAGAAAGTACGGCAGCATTGTATATCAATGATGAAGAACCTACTGATTATCATGAGGCTTCTGGAGGAGAGAAGTGGAAAGAGGTAATGAAGCATGAGATAGAAGCTATTGAGAAAAATGACACCTGGGAGTTAACATCATTTCCAAAAGGATATAAACCGATTGGTTTGAGAAATTTTTTTTATAAATAATCTAGTTTTTATTCTGAAATACAGTAATAATACTACTTTTTATTATTTTACAGAAATAATCATCTATCGCTCAACCGTTGGACGACTACTCCAACTCACTCAACGATTGAGCGACTTGGACACTTGTCGCCCAACGATATACATGCATGCCCTGCTAGCTGAGTGACCTGTACACTAAGACCAGCCGTTAAGCGACAAGTGTCCAAATCGCTCAACCGTTGAGCTACTTGGGCAAGTCGCTCAACCGTTGAGCTACTTGGACTAGTCGCCCAACGGTTGAGCGACAGATGATTATTCCTATAAAATTAAAAAAGTAGTATTATTACTGTATTTTGGAATAAAAACTAGATTATTTTAAAAAAATTCATTGGTTTGAAGTGGATATATAAATTGAAAAGAGATTCTGAAGGTGATATCGTGAGGTATGTGGCTGGTACCATCAGTCATGGTATTGTGTATCAAAGGAGAAAAAAGATACCTTTGTTAGTTGGCTATAATGATAGTAATCTAGCAGGAGATCATAATGACATGAAAAGTACAAGTGGGATGGTGTTTTATCTATTTGGATATATTGTGACTTGGTGTTCCCAGAAGCAAAAGAGTGTAGCTCTTTCCAGTTGCGAAGCTGAATTCATGGTAGCAACTTCAGCGGCTTGTCAAGGATTTTTGGTTGAAAAGATTGCTGCATGAATTGAGTGGAAAAGACGATGGACTGTTTGTGTTACAAGTTGATAACAAATCAGCGTTGGCCCTAATAAAAAATTCAGTTTTTCACGGAAGAAGCAAATATATTGATACAAGATTTCATCTCATAAGAGAATGTGTGGAAGAAGGACTTGTCAATGTTCAACATATAGCAGCGGTGGATCAGAAAGCTGATATTCTAACAAAGCATTGCCGAGAGTGATTTTTTTAGAAAATGTGCGATTTGATTGGTGTTCGAGTTATTACTGATACAAGTCAGGATTAGGGGGAGTATGTTGGAGTGTAATCCTTCCATTGAAGTTTTCTAGCCGTAATTGAGTCGTAGGAAGTTTTCTAAAGTGTTAGCCTTTCGAGTCTGTTTCTGACTCGGGTTTAGAGTTTGTGTCGGACTTCAGTTGTAAACCGAGTCAGTTGTTCTTCGTTTTCTAGTTGGTTTCGAAAGTAGTGCCTTCAATATTTAGGCTATAATATAGAGCATAAATAGTGGAGAAAACCCATAAAAGGGTGCGCAGTTTGCACCGCAAATCTTCTGTTCGTGTTTGCTCTCTCAATTCGATTATTGTTCATCGTTTGACAACTGTGTTCGCGTTTTCGTGTTGAAGTTCATTAAACTGAACTGAAGGAGGTTTAGACTACACAGGTATCACGATGGTGAGGCATGGAGGAGGGTCGGCGAGGAGTTGGTGATGGGGCATACGCTGCGCGCGTCGAAGGTGGACAGGACGAGGTCGGTGGAGCTGATCGAGATGGCCGTCGAGGCGTATAAGAGGAGCCTGCGGCTGATGCTTCGGGAGGTGACGACTGTGGCTAATGGTCGCCGCACGAATGGCACCAAGGGAGATGGTCATGTCAGCGACCGATGGAATCTTAGCTTAAGAAGGATTTCACGATCGAGATCGCTAGATTTCGAAAGAGTGTGCACTAAGCAAGTTAATTTGTGTTTGGAGAATTTGATCGCATCACAGTACTCTTTAAAAAAAATTATGTTCTCCCATAAGAAAGCGATGCAAAATATATTAAGCGTTTCCCTTCTTTTTTTTTCCAAACAGGCATGACAGCCCAACTTTTTAAAAAGCTAATAAAGCATTCTTACAAGAGCACTAAGAGTATCAGAGTTGGGAAAACCAACTATCCAGACAAGACCAGGGACACAAGGAAAGAACTGCTGAAACAAACTACACAGCATCAAAAGTTACAGCAAAACAGCCAAGGACCAGGCAAGGTAAAAGGCATCAAACTGATCCATCACCAGATTTACTAAGAACTATAAAACAATGGAGCCACCCTTCAGTCTTCTTCATCACATTGTCGATCTTCAGGCAATTAGCTCCTTTGGACAGGCTGCACCAATGCTGCAAGCAGTACAGGAATTTGAACAAGACTTCAATAGGTTGATTAGGATAAATCTTCTTAATAGCTCCTTTATTGCAAATTTTCCAAAGAGTCCACGCCAACGCTACAAAGCTAAATAAACCAAGATTGTAATCATTAGCACCCCTATCAACAAGCCAACCATCATGAAGGTCTTCTAAAGAATCAGGACACCTGTCCCACTGGAAAATCTCTCTCAAGCTACACCAAGCAAAATTGGCCAAAACACATCTAAGATATGATTAGTATCCTCAGCCACCCCGCAAAGCCTACAATTAATATCCCCCTTCCAACCCTTTAAGCTAAGCTGAACAGCAGTAGGGATTTTATACAAATACACTTGCCAAAGAAAGATCTTTATCTTCAAAGGAATTTTAATATTCCAGATTTTTTGCAGTCTCCAATTCACAACGCCACCAAAAGCAAGATGTCTATACAAAGAATTGACCGAAAACTGGCCATGTTTGTCTAGACACCAAGCCATACTGTCATTGTTATTAGTAAGAGACACCCCATTCAAAATGATTTTCAACTCTTCCCATTGATCTCTTTCCTTAGACCCAAAACTTCTAATAAAATCTATATTCCAAATCCCATCAACAAAGCATTCATCCACTCTGACAAAAGGATTGCCACAAATTCTGAACAGGTTATCAAACCGAATTTTAAAAGGACGCTTGTCAATCCAAACATCTAGCCAGAAGTTAATGGAATCGCCATTACCAATAATATGGTTCACTCCACACAAAAACAAATGCTTGACCTTGTTGATACCTCTCCAGAATTGGGAACCAATAAGGGGGTTAGCATCTTTCAGATCTCCCATCTGGAAGTACTTAGCTTTCAGAACTCTGAACCATAAATCATCGAGTATCTGATTCATCTTCCAGAACCACTTACAAAGAAGGCAGTCGTTAAAAAGCTTGGTATTAATCACACCCAGGCCACCATATGATACTTGAATCTGTCACTAACACCCCTCCAAAAGAATCTAGATCGAATCTTATCCATTTTAGCATGCACCTTCCCATTAAGTCTATAAAACCCCATAGTATAGGTAGGAATGCTGCTCAGAAAGCTATTAACCAGGGTTAATCTTCCTCCAGAGGAAAGAAGATTACTTTTCCAATTATCCAATCTATTCTCCAGTTTGCTGATGATATTACCAGCAGCCTTCTCTCTAATCATTCTGTCACCAATAACAACCCCCAAGTAGATAAGGGGAAACTGCCCTAACTTGCAATTCATCATCTTAGCCACCCTCTGAGCTTCAAGGATATCCACCCCAACAACAAACACTTCACTTTTGTGGTAATTTATCTTAAGGCCTGACATCCATTCAAAACAATAAAGCAAAAACTTGAGATTCAAGATATAGTCCTCGTTGAATTCAACCATAAGAACAGTGTCATCGGCATACTACAGAATAGGGACCCCATCAGCAATCAAATTCAAGACCACCCCTTTAATTAGATGTCTTTTTTGAGCTTTAACAACCAAAAGGCTAGAGCATCTGCTGCAATATTAAACAAAAGGGGAGAAAGGGGATCTCCTTGTCTTAAGCCTCTTTGAGTAGTGAAGTACTTACCAACAGTCTCATTAACATTGATACTCACTTTACCACCCTTAATAGAGCTCATAACCCACTTAATCCAAGTTTGATCAAATCCCCTTCCTATCATTACCTCTTCTAGGAAATCCCAACTAATTTTATCATAGGCTTTCTCAAAGTCCAGCTTCAGAATGATGCCCTTTGCTTTAGAAACTCTCATCTCATGTAAAAATTCATGAAGAGACACCACCCCATCAAGAATATTACAACCTTTAATAAAAGCCGTCTGACTTTTGCTAATGATCTTATCAGCAATCTTACCCAACCTCACAGCCAATAATTTAGTTATGATCTTAAAGCTTACATTCAGCAAACAGATAGGTCTAAACTGGCGAATAGTGTTGGCATCTTTAATCTTTGGAATCAGAGTAATAACCCCATAGTTCAATCTTTTAAGGTCTAAATTCCCTTCAAAGAAGTCTCTAACCATTCTCATGAAATAAGGTTTGATGTTGCCCTAAAAGGATTTATAAAAGCAAACAGGGAAACCATCCGGTCCAGGGGCAGTATCAGCATTGAAGCTTTTAATCACATTCCAAACTTCCTCCTCTGAAAAATCAACAATCAAGCTACCATTCAAATCGGTAGTGATTTTATCAGTCTCCTGCCAATGGCTACGGGCAATCTTCACTCCAATGTTGTTATCTTGACCAAAAAGACTTTTATAAAACTGATAAATGTGATTGGCAATATCTTTTTCATCTGTTAAAGTGCCCCCTTCAGCCTCCAAACTAGAGATGTAATTTTTCCTTTTTCTGCCATTAGCATAACTATGGAAATACCTGGTGTTAGCATCCCCTTGAGCAGTCCACTTTGCATTGCTACGCTGCTGCCAATATTTCTCCTCAATCGCAAATAACTTTTCCATATCTGATTCAGCTTTATATCGGATGATCCATTCTTCCTCACTTAAACCTTTCTCCTCTAACTTTAGATCCAAGGTATGAATAAGATCCAGAATGTATCTCTTATCTCTACTAAATTGACCTTTCAAATTGGCACCCCAACCTCTTAGAAACTGTCTGAGAGCAACTAAACCCCCATTCCAACAGTCGACAGAATACATGTGAGCTGTCAACTTGTAAGTATAACTCTGCCACCTCTCAATCACATTGGTATGAAAATTCTCTTGATCCAACCAGCTTTTGTCAAAGAAAAATCTCCCTGACTTCCTAGCAGCAGTCTCCCCAGAGTCTAAAATAATAGGACAATGGTCAGAACCAATCCTTGTTAAACTATTAACCCTACATAAAGGGAAATGAGCCTCCTAGCTTGTAGAAACTAAAATTCTGTCAAGCTCAACCATAACATGATTAGCTTGTTTATTAGTCCAGGTGAAGTGAATACCCCCTCTAAAGCGTTTCCCTTCTCATGAGCTAGCTAGATCCATCGATCGATTCTAGGTCATATGATCCACATGCCCGGTGCTAGCTCTCACGCAGCTCGTGACCCGGCTGCGTGCTACGGCGCAGGCTAGCTTAGCTTCGCTGCACTGCGAGTCTGCGACGTGCACGAGCTGTCACAGTTGTCGCAGGCCGCGGCGAATTAATTCACGGCCGGGAAGGGAACGCGCGAGCGCGTAGACCCCGAACTTTACAGCCCAAATTAACGCGCGTTAGCCTCGCTCCCTATCGCCCTCCCGCATGTTGCCACTGCCGCCGCCCGGCCGCGGCCACGTTCTCCGCGCGTTTCGGGGCGAGCCGGAGTTAACACGCCCCTGCCTACAGTAGCTGACTCCCGGCCCGGCCAGCGCCCAGCGCCTATTTCAACCGTGGTTAGGAGCTAGCCTAACCTTGCTCCATCGATCTCATCACACACTTCTTGCATTGCCACACGACGAATTGTGATCTTCCAACCAGGCTGATCAGAAGTTTGTAGTTCAAGACTCGAAAAGATAAGTTGCTACTTTTCGATCGTTCACATGCATGCACAATATCAGACGATCATTTGATCGACCCTTTCTTTTTCTTCATGCAGGGAATACTGTGAAGGGAGTGAGGCCGGGGTGAGGTAGCGAGGGATAGATGGACATGGAGGAGGGTGGACCGGTTAAGAGTGATGACAGAAGAGAGAGAGCACAACCCAGCACCAGCGAGAACACCGACCGCCGCCGGCGGTCGGTCGCTGCTGCGAGGGCCGTGTGCTCTCTGCTCTCTCTGTCATGGCCATCTGACGGACCACCCATCTCTCCCATGGCCATCTTCCTCGGCCTCTTCTCTTCTCTAGCCAGCCACCTCTAGCCTCTAGGTACGCGGCCCCTGCACGCGCCGATCGGCATACGTTGCACTGTATGCACACGCGCGAGCGGGCGCGCACATACGCACCCGCACGCACGTACCAGAAAGCTCGTGTTTGATGCTTGCATTTTTTTTGTGCGCGTGCAGGCGGCGCTGTCGCCGCCGGGAAGGGTGCAGGGAGACGACAAGGTCGCGGGGGCGGCGGACGCGCACGTGGACGTCCCTGGGACAGGTACAAACGGCGGTACGAGGTGGTCGTGAGTTTTTTTTCTCATTTATCCTGTTTTCTAATTAAAATAATGAAAATAGTCTTCTAAAAACGAAATGACAAAAATAACACATTTGTTATGCGAAAACGCTACGGGAGGAGACTTACCGCGCATCCAATCCGTGGCAGACAGCCTGCCATGCACCCAACCATCTACCGCTAACATAGTTTGTTGCAGATGTCGTGTGCAGACGACCTGCCGCACTTTGGGTTAGCGACAAACCGCTTACCGCCGAATGACACACCGCCACGTGTCCTACCACACACCCGTGGTAGGCCTCTTGCCACGATATTTTCGCCCGGTAAAGATATCATTTTTGTCATTTCATTCAGAGGCTATTTTTGCTATTTTGCTTTTAAAAACATTCTAAATGAGGGAGAAAAAACTCGGTGTTCGTCAACTGAACACAGTGACTATCACAGTGACGAGGGCAAAGAATACACATTTTAAAAAAAACACTTCTGACTGCTGACTGACTGTACGCGTCCGATGATACGCTGGCGTTCTTCTTTGCTGTTTTCTTTTCTTTCTTTTTTTGATACGGAACGTTTCATTCCATTAGACTTGATGCACAGCCAAATCGCTGGCCACCTGATCCAAAACAAAAGCGGGAGCATGCTCGACCCACGCGGGACTTAGCAGCTCCGACAAAGCTCCATGCCTCCATGTTTAGCTAAGACGTGGGAAACTTTATTACACTCCCTTCGACAAAACGAGAAATCACAAAACACAAAGGACGCCATGCAAATGCTCCTTGCCTCCTTGATCAGAACGCCCAGCTCAGCTAGATCATAGTCATCGCCCTTGAGGCAGTAACAAGTGTCGATGCATCCGACTCCAGAATCACCCGGTTCACGCCCAGATTAATTGCACCATTTATCGCGGCCAGACTTTCCCTTTCCCTCTCATTTTCCCCCTTGTGTGTTTCAGCTGCTTCATTCGACAAAAAGGAAACGTGTTCTTCGTTTGTTTGCCTTTGCGCATTGCCGAGTTATGACGTGTAACAAATCGATTTTAACTCAAAACAGATTTAGGTTGATGAACAAGGAGTTAATTTCAAATCACATGTGGCCGTTTGAAAAAAATATTTGAACCACATGCTGGTGCACGTAATTTCCTTGTTGTAATCCATCGTCATCTTAATTTGCACACTGGGAACTAATATCCCTATTTCTGTTAGAATTACTTCATGACACTAGAGTATGAAACAATGGAACTGATTTTTACTGCAAGTAATTTTACTGCTACTGTGCTACTCGCCTGAGTCCTTGGCACACGAGTGCCACTCTGATACATATCAATTATCTCCGTCAAGATTGCTGTGACAAAAGTCTTTATAAACAAATTAAAACTATGCGCAACATTGATAGATGGAAGGGTAGTAAAGTGGTACAAGAATGTTCAACATAGATCATCTTTCTAGCATACAAGAGAGAATGCTGATCAGCCTATACACATAACTGCTGACAAAGCAAATTGGCGATGCCAGAAAAAACAGAATGCCGTATTACCAATAGTTTGCCAAATGGAAACTTATCTGAACCCACGTTGCGGAATGTGGGCCGAAATAACTGCAGAGAACAGCAAGAAAACAACAAACTCAGCGCTAGCAATAACCGAAATAATTTTATTGACAAAGAAAATGATGAACTGGAGGTTACCATCAGATAGGTTGAAGGAGCACTTTTGTGCAAAAATTTGTCTAGGGTCTAAAGTTTGATTGGATAATAAGATTTTATCCAAGTTTTCTTTCCTGCAAATCAGACATGAAAACTATGTAATTAGCAGGCTTGAGGATAGCTATGATCACACAGAAGTAACAAGTAGAAAAAAGAGGTATGCCGTTTATTAAACAAGAATGACAGAAAATGATTTCAGTTTGTCAGTTACATCAAAATGCTAATCAGTATTAAAACTTAAAAGGGAGAATCTGTTTGTCAAGTATGTAAAGCAAATTCCCATAATCACTTCACATTGAGCTCAAAAGTAAGGCAAGCACAATTCATGTAAACTTCGCAACAATAATAAGCAGGAAGCTATGCAGTATCCCGCAATCCATAACTCATGAGCTTTGACATTAGGCATCACATCTGGCACAGAAGTTTTAAAGAATATCTGCTATTTAAATAGGGATTTGGTAAGTTAGACACATACCGAGCCCACGAAGGAATCAATTTCCTTCTACGTCTTGATTCTTGTTCATGTTCGAAATCATCATCGTCCTCTTCATCAGAATCTTTATATGGAGACATTTTGTATGACTGACAAAAGTTTCAGAAACAACGTAGCAGATAATTCAGTACTAGAACCGTTGTTGACACTGGAGTGAAATCTATGAAAAGCACTACTAAGTGAAACTGAGGGGGAAATGAGAAATCAAACTGAAAAACACAGCTCAGCTCGACAATCTTTTGTGTTTGTGTGTGTGTGTTCTAGCAATTTGCCCACTTTCTAATACTTGACCCCAACTGGAGAAGATGTTTAGATTACAGCAACTGATACCCTCCAATGTTAACAATCTGATGAACATGAATTATGGAGTACATGTCACTATCAAGTTACTTTTCTAAAACCCCGTGTCTTTAGTGTATATGCAATTGACTCATAATAACAGTTGTCAATTAGCAAGCATGTTAACTGGAATGATATCCAAGGTGAACAAGCGTGCAGATTTACAGGCAACGTCCTTCCTGACAAGGAAGTTAAATAAAGAGTGTACCTCCTCGAGACTGTTTGAGATACTTTCTTTAGCATGAGATCCAAAACTTGCAGGCCTCTCGTCTACTGCAACACCCTTCTCGTTGTTACTTTTATTGGCCTTGTATCCAAGAGCAGGCTCAGTAGTTTCATTAGGTTTTACTTGGCTTTTCCGCACGTCAACCAAATTCTTCATCAGCTCCTTATTATCCTGCAATGATTAAGTATTCAGAAAAATATATGTTTTAAGAAACACACATATAGAAATAAAATGTATAGCTTCTACTCACAGAAGCTTTTTGACGAGCATCTTTCTCATTGTTCACTGCATGCCTTCTATCCATTGACTGCTTCTGTTGTTTTCGAGCTTCATCAATGCATTTTCTTTTTCTCTCCTTTTCCCTCCTTTCCTCCTCTTCCCTCTGCCTCTTCCTAGTGGCCACACCAGCATCCCGCTTCTTCTTTTGTTCCTTTTCCTGTTTTTGTTTTATTTCTTTCTCTTGCTTCAGTCTTTCACGTTCTAGTTTTGAAGCTGCTTTGCGCATTTCACGTTCACTTCGTTTCTTTTCTTCAAGACGTTTTGCAGCTTCAGCTGCCTCAAGTGCCTTCACTCTAACATCTTTCTTCACTACAAGACAGAAACCCCATTTATCGAGGCCATCTATGAGCACCATAGAACATTTTATCTTTAAGCTCAAAGCATCACTAATGGATTTAGTATACGTTTTTTGAAATAAATAATGCAAGTAAACAAATAACACTTACCGTTACCGAACGCTGGTGTAGGTTGTGGCTTTGGTTTTACAAGAGGTAAAAAAGATGTCACACTGGCAACTACATTGCTAGGCTTAGATCGTTTGTCAAGATTTGCTTCACTCCTGTGTCTTTCATTTCTGTTATCAAGTATTTCTGTCCTGCTTAATCCGTCATGAAGAGAATGAGAAATTTTCCCTTCTCTCTTAACTGAAGTAGCACGATTCCCTTTCGGTTTCTTGCTGTCGTGATCATTTCTTATATTTGAATGAAGATTGAGCTCGTTATTGCAAGTTTCTGCAGTCAAATCTATCTTACGTGTATCCAAGAATCTTGTGGAAAGAGAGGCCGAGTTTCCAGTGTTTTGACATAATCCAGTGATATCCTGAAGTGCTTTTCTGCTAGATGGCCACTGGTGTGAGTAATTCGTATCTACAGATCCAGGTAACCTGTCTTGGTACTCATTTTCATCCGCAATGCTGCTGTCTTCATCAATTCGGAAGCATTCAAGTTCAGGAATAGAACCCATATGTTTTGAACCAGATCCAGCTCTTGCCGAAAGTTTGCCCAGGCTATACTTTTCAACTGATGGGGTCAATGGATTTTCAATGTTCTCTTGTCTGTTGCTAGCATTTGAAGAACATGAGGCTACGGCTTCAGAAATAAAAAAAGAACTATCAAATCCCAATCCACATGCACCAAAAATGTCTGTTGTGCTGCTACCATTACTTGCACTGTATTGGCGTAAATCATCATGTAGGGAACAGTTTGTAGGTATCTCGGACATAGTAGCGAATAGCTGATGCACACCACCCGCTGTGTTAATATTATACTTCTCTGGGAGATCGGAACTGAAGGTGACTAATTGTCTTGAATCACAAAGGGCCTCAAATGTCCTTTCTCCGATAGTTGGGCTGTCTAATTGGACAGGAACATCAAAGCTCTCGAATTCTGGCATTGTATCATCACAGTCGACAGATTCACTACCCTCTTGCCTTGGAATAGCAGCACCAGACAACAGACATTCCTCTGGATCATAACTTTTCCATTTCCGATCAAGTTCTACATTGGAGCCATAGCTTAATTTCTCATGAACCAATGCATTCGGAGCAGATGCTTGTTCACCATGTTGATCTAAAGCATGACTCGGAAATATAGTAAATGAGTTTGTGCCAGAATAATTTTCTGGATTTAATATTACACTCCGAGATGACATATCATCAATCTGAAGAGCCGTTTGCTTGTCTGCCGCACTCAAATTACTGACATTTAGGTCCTGACCCTCTAAGCTAGGATTTTCCTGCCAACAAAAAGGATAAATCATCAATGCACTAGAATCCAGTAGTACCCCATAAAATAGCAAGAACATTAGACTGAAGAGTGAACATTGCCCAACTTTACCAGTTGGAAATTTTAATAAAGTAATTTTTTATACTAAAGTGCAATAATATATTAAAAAGACCATCCAACAGAACCACATGAGTGTTTCTTTTTCGAAGAGACAGAACCACATGAATGTTGCCCTGCCATATGCGAAATTTAGTTGTTCATCGGCACAAAATCTGGAAATTGTAATGAAATACCCAAGAGAATGCCTATTGCTTAGTGAAAAAAACAGAAATGGACAGGCTACCAAAGCATCCAAAGAAGAGGCTGAACTGCTGAACCAATGCTGCAGCCAGACTGAGCATTACCACTAGTTCACTACTTCACCACATACTATTTCGCAATAAAAAGCATGATTTGAGTCTTCCGGATGAATTAAATTTATGATTTCAGAGCAGAAAGGAACTGGTACACTTGCTGAACACATACCTCTTGTGTGCAGTGTTCCTCATTACAAGATACGATACCGGAGCAGCTAGGCAAAGCAGCAGTTGTTGTCACAAACTCAACTTCTAAATTATTTTGTAACAGTGCTTGAGAATTTTTTAAGACTCTTCCCACAATTGCACTCCTGCTACTGCTAGCTCTAGGAGAGTTATGAAGGACAGCATTTGATAGGCTAGTTATATTTCTTCTTTCGGGAGAAGAATTCCCATTTTCATGAACATCACTTGCAACTGACATCTCACGGTTACTTGCAGCATTCCTCCCCTCTGACTTAAGAGAAATGCACCCACAGGATCCTAAACTCCTTAAGAAGTAACGACCGGAAGGTTGTGATTTCTCTGAGAAATTTGCCGCAGTTAACATTTGACCGCTAATGCCAACTTGGCGATTCAGAGACAATGAATTTGTGCGAGGAGACCTTGAAAGGGCAATGCCTGATTGGCACGTTATTCTTCTCCTTTTAGATGACAAACCGCCATTTACTTGAACTCCATCTGCAACTGACCTCTTCTGGTCACTAACAGCCCTGCTTCCGTCTGACTGGAGCAGATTAATTTTCTTCGAAGACTTAATTCGCTTATTGTTCTCTATTGTGCATGAATTAGCATTTACTTGAACAGCATTCTCAAAACGAGAGGTCTCTTGTTCTGTTCCTGCAAGATTAGAAGCTACGTAAGGACATGCAAGAGTGAAACTTGCTATAAAGACAACTTACAATAATCTACAAGTAGCAAGAATGGTACCATCTTGTTGCAGACTTCCTGTGCATTTTTCGGCTGAAGCCATACTGTTCATTTCTGTTGTGTGCATCGCGCTAGTTCTTCTAGCTGAAATACTGCTCATAACTTCTGGCACCGCAAACTCATTCTTTCTGTTCCTAACTGAAACGTCGCATGCTTCGGTCAAAGCCGAGAATTTTACCTGAACATCACCCAGATTTCCTGAATGGCAGTTGACTGCGTCAGATGCTGGCTTTCCATTGAGCGTCTCATTTTCTGTGCCTGCAGAAGGGTAGCCCAAGGGAGTATCCACATCTGCAAAATTCCCATTAAATTCTAAAGATGGCCTGGCCAATAAATATTGCTGCAAAGATCCACTGTATGGAGGATGCAGAACATGAGAATCAGAGTACTGTTGTTCAAGAGACTTGGAATTCCAAGTGACGATTCGATCTGAAAAACCATCAAGTTTTCTTATTCTTTCAGTATCTTTTATAGTGTGCACTGTATCCCTTTCAAGCAGCGGATTAACCACAGAACAAGATCTTTCGAAACAATTGGTTTCAACACTACTTATTTTTTCCTTTTCAAGCGGTGGGCTGACCTTAGAACATGATCCTTCCAGAGAATTTGTTTCAGAAATACACCGGGTATCCTTTTCAAGCAATGGTCCGCTCATAGACTTATGTACTTCAGAGGAACTGGTCAGAGATGGGTCCTCATTTCGAGAATGCATGCCAGTAAAATCAAGATTGGCACGTTCCAAAGCACATTCCCTGTGGTGCTTCACCAGTGCACTGTCAGGGTTCATATATCCTGATTCAACGCCATCAAGCAATGATCTGCCCATCGAACGAGGTACTTGAGAACAGCTGGTAGAAGATGGGTCTTCATTTAAAGGATGTGCCCCAGCAAGATGAAGATGTGCACTTTCCGAAGCACATTTGGGTTGCTGCATCATTTGTTCACTTGCAGGATTCATACAAACTGACTCAGCACCATCAAATTGAAGTTTTTTTGGCTCAACCAACAGATGAGTTTCAGGGAGTGGATGGCACGCACTATCTGCAACTTCCACTCGTAGCAAATTTCTAACAGAAGTTACAGAACAATTATTAGGAACCTTGACATCATTGTCAGAACTGACAATCTGGTTTTCTAGAACCAGAGATTGAGAACAATCTAAGTGAACTCCTTGATTTCCAATATCACCATCTTTGCTGCACTTTAAGAATTCGGTTGACCTCCCCTGATTGGCATAAAAATCATTCTCCTGACCTGGCAAAGAGGACATTGTTCCAGCATTGTTTGCACCATCATCACATGGTTTGGAGGATGACGATGCAGTGGTTCTGTTCGACCCTGCAGTTGCAAGTTTAGACCTCTGCATCCTGTCTTGCATACTATCGCTGCTTTCACTGTTTGCAGCTTGATCCTTTTCACGTAATCGAACTTCAATATTCCTCTGCCTTGATCTGGAACGCTGCATCCTTGAAAACATGTTGACTTCAGCACTAGCCTCGGCAACCTCCTGGTTAATTGAAGTCTGCCTTTGCTGCGGTTCTTCCTGTTGGTCAGTATCCAGATCAGCACAAATAGTCTCTAGGTGGGTATATCCATTTGGAACCCCCACTTTTCTGAAGGTACTAGGAACAGCTCGAGGCTGAAAGACAGTTCTATTGGTTGCTGGTGTAGTCTGGCTTCCCGGGAAAACTAACTCCGAAACAATTGGTTTGCCATTCAGCTCTACACGTAAACGGAGTATTTCAGTATATGAATAAAATGCAGTACAACAACAACGTGCATCGACAAAAGGCTAAATGCCATAAAGAAGAACTGAACTGCAATTTCCGGCATTTTTTTCGATCACTGGCAAGCCAGTTTGTAACTCGACTTTCTATAGGTGTCTTCACCCGAGTTTTAGTAAACAAGCTCTAGGACCAATGGCACCAAATTGGCGCACTCCCCACTCAAAACTTCTCCAATGAAACACAAAACAACGCTAGCCAAACTAATCCTCTATGAAATATTGACAACGCTAAACTAATAAACCATATGGTAGCTAGTATAGGCAAATCTAAGGTTACATCACCAAAAAAACTACCAAACCAGCTAATCAAACTACCCAATCCCCAAAGTGAATGGAATCCAAAATCCCAGTCCAACCCAACCCAGCCCTCACGAACCACCCAACCGGACGGCACTAACCCACAGGCGGAAGTGGAAGTGAGCGAGAGAGACAGCACGCACCTTGCGGATCGGCGGCGAAGGATGGGAGGAGCCACGGCGGGGGTCGGTGGCCGGCGGCGACGAGGGTGCAGGCGAGGGACTGGGCGTGGGAGTCCACCTGCTGCCGCATCTGCGCGGTCACCCAGTCCCGGCGTTCGAAGACCTGCATAAACAGCTCCTCCATGACTGGCTGCCGGAATAGTCGCGGAGGTGGCCCGGGGGGGCTAGGGTTTGGGAATGGAGGTGGAGGTGAAACGACTAGTGGGGGAGGAGGGGAGGGGAGGGGAGTGACGGCGGAGGGCTCGAAAATTTTGAATTGGGGAAGAGAGGGATTTGGGGAAGATGAGATCTGAGGAGCGGTGCCGGTGAGGTTACCGCCGCGGCTGGTGATGTCGCTGCGTGATCGGACGGCCAAGATCGCCGCTCTCTTCGTCGGTGTGAATGTGATTGGGTCCTTATTCGTTTCGATCTGATGGGGGGAGGTTTGAACTCTGCGGCACGCGTCCAATTCACTGATAGGCTGGTCCCCTCCGAAATTTTTGTATACCCTCTTACCGGTGGGTCCATCATTTAGGTAGACCCTACCTGTCAGTGTCACACGCCGCACTCCCCCTCACCAAGGAAGCGCTCTCACTCTCCCGCTCGTTTCCATACACGAATCACAGAACTCCTGCTCCGCTCGCTAACTCGCGTGCTGCTGCTCTAGCAATTGACATCGTTCGTCCCCATGGAGCTCGCCGGAGTCGCGGAGCGTCTCCGGAACAAGGCCGTCCTCATCACCGGCGCCACCGGGCTCATAGCAAAGCGTAGGCCAACTCCGTTTCCAATCTCCTCCTTGTCTCTGTTTAATTTTTTTGTTGATGCATTCTTGGATGGGCTGAAAGTTCTCGTGGAGAAGATCCTGCGGCTGCAGCCCGAGGTGAGGAGGCTGTTCCTCCTGGTGCGCGCAGGCGACCAGATTTCTGCAGAGAGGCGCCGGGCGCGTCCAATCCGAGGTCAGCGTCTTAGTTGCGCTTTGTGAATCTGCCATTACATTGCGTCGAGTTAGTAGCTTATGATTTACTCCTCTCTCTTTTTCTCTTTCTTCTCTGCTGGGTATCATGTCAGATTCTGCAGCTCCAGATATTTCCACCTTTACAAGAAAAGTACCAGGAAAAATTCAGTTCATGGTTCTGGACCAAGGTTTGTCCTGTGGCAGGAGATGTCTCGTTGGATAATTTGGGTATAGCAAGCGTGGAACTTACTGAAGATCTGTGGAAGGAAACGGATATCATCGTCCACATGGCTGCAGCAGTGAATTTCAGAGAAAGGTAGGTAAAAATGTAAAATGGTTAGTACTATTTGCTCACATTTTTGGCACTGATCATAAGTGTAGATATGATACAGCTCTGGCAATCAACACTTTTGGTGTGAAGCATGTCATGGAGTTCGCATCAAGATGCGGAAAGCTGGAGCTCGTTCTTCTTGTGTCGATCGGTGAGTCCTGAAATTTTTGTCAGCCCACTCCTATCCAACAAAAAAAGATTTTTTAGAACCAATCAACCAACAAAAAATATTTGTTTGTTACATGAAAGAACTGTCTCGAAATTTCAGCTTATGTGATGGTAAAGGAAAAAGGGGTCATGCTGGAGAAGCCACTTCACCTGTACAAGAGCTTTGACGGGCGAACGGATTTAGACATTTCAGAAGAAACAGCACTTACAGAGGCGAAATTGAAGGAGTTAATTTGCAGAAATGCGTCAGAAGATACTATAAGACACACCATGAAGAAGATTGGCACGCAATGGTATCACATTTGATTCATCACTTGCAAAACTAAGAAATCCAGTGTTAAGAGTTTCAGTTGCATACATCATCAAGAATGGTGTTACTGAAATCTTTACATGGTTGCTTCCCAGGGCACGGAAGTTTGGATGGACGAAAACCTATGTTTTCACAAAAGCAATGGGTGAGATGCTGGCATATGAATACAGATCACAGCTCCCGCTAGTTATCGTCCGTCCAACATCGACAACGAGCACGTGGAAGGATCCTTTTCCGGGATGGATAGGAGTGAAGTCAGTTTCAAGTTTCAATAGTACCCTGTGTTATAAATAGTGCTTGAATTCATTATAAGATCAATAGGACAGTATATATATACAAAATACAGGAGGTGAATATGTAAATAACCCCTTATAACAATGAAAAATAACACACTATACATATATCTCTAACACCACCCCTCAAACTTATGATGGATCAACAACACTGAGTTTGGAGAGGTACAAGCCGTGCTGTGCTCGATTCTGGGCCTTTGTGAAGAAATCCGCTATTTGAAGCTCTGAAGGCACATACTGAAGAGCAATTACCTGATCATGCACACAAGACCTCATGAAGGAAACATCAACACCAATATGCTTGGTGAGTTCATGCTTCACAGGGTCACGGGCAATACTGATAGCATCTGTACTGTCTAACAAGAGAGAAGTCGGTATAGTGACAGAAACACCAAAATCCTCAAGTAACCACCGTAGCCAAGTAATCTCTGCTGTCAAGAGAGCCATAGCTCGCAACTCAGCCGCTGCACTCGAACGGGACACTGCAGTCTGTTTCTTCGTTTTCCAGGCAATGAGAGAACCACCAATAAAAACACAGTAAGCAGAGATAGATCGGCGATCAGAGGGATTGCTGGCCCAAGTAGCATCCGAATAAGCTTGAAGCTATAACGAGCTGAAGTGTAGAAAGAAGAGACGGTGAGAGATAGTCCCACGAAGGTATCGCAGAACTCAAAGAAGGTGACTGTAGTGGACCTGAGTGGGAGCAGAGATGAACTGACTCAGAATGTGGACTGGATAAGTGATATCCGGACGAGTAACATCAAGGTAGACAAGACTCCCAACAAGATGACGATAGCGAGTTGGATCAGAAAGAGGCTCGCCATCAGAGGGTCGAAGGTGAACATTGAGCTCCATGGGAGTCTCAACAGTACGCTGATCAGTGAGAGAGGCGCGATCAAGAAGATCCTGAATATACTTCTCTTGGGACATAAAGAAACCATCTGGAGTGGAAGTAACCTCAATCCCAAGGAAGTAACGAAGAGGACCAAGATCCGACATAAAGAACTGCTCACTAAGACGAGCCTTGACAAAGGCAATGTATTCAGAATCATCTCCAGTAATGATCATATCATCAACATACAGAAGAAGAAGAGTCTGACCACGAGACGAAGTGTAGACAAAGAGCGTAGGATCATGATCACTAGCTGAAAAGCCAGCAGCAGTGACCACAGAGGAGAAGTGCTCAAACCAAGCACGAGGGGCTTGCTTAAGGCCATAGAGAGAGCGATGAAGGCGACAGACCATGCCCTTAGGAACAGAATACCCAGGTGGGCGATGCATGTAGACCTCCTCACGCAACTTGCCATTAAGAAAGGCATTCTTGACATCAAGCTGAGAAACAGACCAGTGGCGAACAGACGCCACCGAAAGGAATTCTTTTTTATTTTGGACCCCTCGGGTGAATCAATTGCAAATCTAGACCCCTTCCTCTTCTTTTTTTTTTTTGCAAATCTGCCCCCTCCTCTCCTTGGCGCTCGGGGAGCGCAAGTGGCTCCTCAAGACGAATCTCATGGAGTGGACGGCATCATGAAATGAAGAGTTTCCGCGCTCGGGCACCACGGGAAGTGGCTGTACCACGCTTCGGGGTCTTCGCGCCCCGAGCGAAAGGAGAGGAGGAGGGGGCAGACGGTAAAAAAAAGAGGAAGGGGTCTAGATTTGCAATTGATTCACCCGAGGGGTCCAAAATAAAAAAGAATTCCACCGAAAGAAGAGTGCGGACAGTGGTCATGTGGGCCACAAGAGCAAAAGTCTCGTCGTAGTTACGACCATGCTCTTGTTGGAAGCCACGAGCAACAAAACGCGCCTTATAGCGCTCAAGAGAGCCATCGGAGCGAGTCTTAATCTTATAGACCCACTTACACGTGATGGGACGAAAGTGAGACGGAAAAGGAACAAGATCCCAAGTACCAGTACGCTCGAGGGCAGCAATCTCCTCGGCCATGACATGCTGCCACTCAGGGTGAGTAACAACATCCTGGTAGGAGATAGGCTCATGAGTAGCTACACCAGCAAAAGCAAAACAGGCAGGGGGCGAATCGACTAGTGATCGCAGAGAGCGTAGCGAGGAGAAGATGACCCATCAGGGGAAGATGGAGCATTAGGAGAAGATGGCTCATCTGGAAGATCATCAATACGAGGTCGACGAGTGTAGAAGAGAGGGTAAAAAAGTACTGTAGTGGGAGGAGCTGAAGGAGATGAAGCAGACGGCAACAACAGCAGAGAGGCCACAGGAGGAATATGTGGAGACTCAGTGGGACGGGTGGACGAGGGCAAGACAATATAGGTGTATCTGGTGTCGTAGCCAAAAAGCTAGACAGATGCGTACGGGGACCCTCCGTACAGCGGAGACCCTCCGTACCCTTTGTCTTGGGTGGAAGACCGGATGGAGAGAAGCCAAAGACAGGTGTGTTTGTATGTATTGCTCATATGTGTTGAATGAGGAGAGCCCCCTCTATTACATGTCCATGGAGCTTTATTTATAGGGGGCAAGAAGGGACATTTACCTTCTAGCCCCCATAGACGAGAGAGAGAAAGGGCATTTTGGGTATATTTGCCATAAAATCCACTATACAGACTAGATTTACATATGAACAGCATCCATGAAGGCACACCGGTATTCCCGACGATCCGAGGGTGCGAGGCACCCCTTGGTGTTCTGCTACGACAACTCCCTCGTCTGCGTGGTCCGAGGTCGCGAGGACAGATCCCGTGATCCCAAGGGGCGAGCAGACGTAATCGTATCGCCCCCGGCCCTTGGGAGTCGGGATGCCCCCAGAGAAGTTGGCGCGGAGCCACCCCACCAAGGCATGGGTCTCGAGGCGGGTGGCGTGTCGGGGCCGCCCCGCCGAGGCCATAGCCTCGCAGAGGCACGACGCCTGGAGGCGGCGGCGAAGCGATGTGGGCGCGTCTGGCGGGCGAGGTGGCGCGGCCACGATACCGCCGCTACCTTCAGATTGGACTACTTCTTTGGTGTGACCGTCTCGATGCTTCATTTGGGACCCGACACGCCCCCTTTGGTTGCTCTGGTCAAGTGTCCCGTGACTTGGAGTGGCGCGAAGGGACTTTGTGCACTTGCCGGAGTTACTGCTGGGCTCTTTTGGGGTTCCGAGCCGTGTGGGTGAAGTCGACGTGGTGCCGCCACGCCGAGGCGACAGCCTCGAGGCGGGCGGTGAGCAGCGGTAGAGCCTGTGTGGGCAAAGTCGACGCGGAGTCGTCACGTCGAAGCATGGCCTTCGAGGAGGCGGCTTGCCGGGAGCGCGCTTCGCCGAGGCTGACCTCGAGGCGGTGGTGAGCAGTGGTAGAGCCTGTGTGGGCGAAGTCGACGCGGAGCCGCCACGCCGAGGCATGGCCTTCGAGGAGTGGCGGCGTCGGGGCCGCCGTCGCCTGTCTGACCTTGAGGTGAGGCGGGCGAGAAGTGGTAGAGCTCTGTGGGGAAGTCGACGCGGAGCCGCCAAAGCCGAGGCATGGCCTTCGAGGCAGGCGGCGTTGTCGGGAGGTCGCCGAGGCTCTGACCTCGAGTGAGGCGATGAGTAGTAGAGAACTCGGGTAGTGACGCGAGCCGCCACGCCGAGGCATGGCCTTCAAGGCGGTGGCGTCGGGGCCGCCTTCGCCGAGGCTGACCTCGAGGCGGCGATGAGCGATGGTAGAGCTCTGTGGGCGGTCGACGCGTGAGCCGCCACGCCGAGGCATGGTTTTCGAGGCGGCAACAAGATCGGGCCGCCCGCCGAGGCTACTGACCTCGAGGCGGGCGGTGAGTCGTGGTGCCGCTGCTACCTTCATGTTTGATTACTTCTCGGTGACTGCTATGGCGATCCTACTAGTGGCTCGACATCGTTCCCTCTTTGGCCGCTCGGTGGTTTGTGCCCATGACTAGAGTGGCGTGAAGGGTTGATGCTCATCCGCTTAAGGAGGCGATTGCTTATTATGATGACATTTGGGTGCGCTTGTGAGGGGGAGGCGAAGCCTCGCGGCGTCCCCCAACTTTCTTTTTGATTGGGCTCGCTTGCAGCGGAGCCCAAAGCTAGCGAGGGGGAGGCGGCCGAGGACGCCGCCCCCAACTTTTTTGATTGGGCTCGCTTATGAGCCCAAGGCTAGCGAGGGGAGACGGCCGAGGACGCCGCCCCCAACTTTTTTGATTGGGCTCGCTTATGAGCCCAAGGCTAGCGAGGGGAGGCGGCCGAGGACACCGCCCCCAACTTTTTTTGATTGGGCTCGCTTATGAGCCCAAGGCTAGCGAGGCGAGGCGGCCGAGCACGCCGCCCCCAACTTTTTTTGATTGGGCTCGCTATGAGCCCAAGGCTAGCGAGGGGAGGCGGCCGAGAACGCCGCTGCCCCTAACTTTTTTTGATTGGGCTCGCTATGAGCCCAAGGCTAGCAAGGGGAGGCGGCCGAGAACGCCGCTGCCCCTAACTTTTTTTGATTGGGCTCGCTATGAGCCCAAGGCTAGCGAGGGGAGGCGGCCGAGAACGCTGCCCCCAACTTTTTGATTGGGCTCGCCATGAGCCCAAAGCGGGAGGCGACGCCGAGAACGCCGCCCCCAACTTTTGATTGGGCTCGCTATGCGGAGCCCAAAGCTAGCGAGGGGGAGGCGAAGCCGAGGATGCCGTCCCCCAACTTTCTTTTTGATTGGGCTCACTTGCGGAGCCCAAGGCTAGCGAGGGGGAGGCGACGCCGAGGACGCCGTCCCCCAACTTTCTTTTTGATTGGGCTCGCTTGCGGAGCCCAAAGCTAGTGAGAGGGAGGCGAAGCTGAGGACGCCGTCCCCCAACTTTCTTTTGATTGGGCTCGCTTGCGGAGCCCAAAGCTAGCGAGGGGGAGGCGAAGCCGAGAACGCCGTCCCCCAACTTTCTTTTGATTGGGCTCGCCAGGAGCCCAAAGCTAGCGAGGGGAGGCGAGCAGAGAACGCCGCCCCCTTTCTTTTTGATTGGGCTCGCTATGAGCCCAAAGCTAGCGAGGGGAGGCGGCCGAGAACGCTGTCCCCCAACATTCTTTTTGATTGGGCTCGCTTGCAGAGCCCAAGGCTAGCGAGGGGGACGCTGTCCCTCCCTGGTATGTTTTGGTCTTGGGATCAGGTCGTGCCTGGGATGGTTTTGCGCGTCGCCTTCGCCGAGGCAATCATGTTTGTGGGTGGTATTGGCTTGCATCGAGGCCAAAGGTCATGCATGGTGGCTTTGTTTTTTGTTGTGGCATCTTGTTGCTTTTTCATTGAAGGGGTTTTGTGCGAGTGAGCGCGAATGTGCGAGGTCTCCCCGCCGAGGCAAGGCACTTGAGGCGAGAGACTCCCTGGTCACCGAGGCGGTGCCTCCGGAACGACTAGGGTTTGCGCGATTGAGCGCGAATGTGCGAGGTCTCCCCGCCGAGGCAAGGCACTCGAGGCGGGAGACTCCCTAGTCGTCGAGGCGGTGCCTCCAGAACGACTAGGGTTTGCGCGATTGAGAGCGAATGTGCGAGGTCTCCCCGCCGAGGCAGGGCACTCGAGGCGGGAGACTCCCAAGTCGCCGAGGCGGTGCCTCCGGAACGACTAGGGTTTGCGCGATTGAGCGTGAATGTGCGAGGTCTCCCCACCGAGGCAGGGCACTCGAGGCGGAAGACTCCCTAGTCGCCGAGGCGGTGCCTCCGGAACAACTAGGGTTTGCGCGATTGAGCGCGAATGTGCGAGGTCTCCCCGCCGTGGCAGGGCACTCGAGGCGGGAGACTCCCTAGTCGCCGAGGCGGTGCCTCCCGAACGACTAGGGTTTGCGCGATTGAGCGCGAATGTGCCAGTCTCCCCCGAGGCGTGGCACTCGAGGCGGAGACTCCTAGTCGCCGAGGCGGTGCCTCCGTAACGACTAGGGTTTGCGCGATTCTCCCGAGTCGCCGAGGCGGTGCCCCCGGAACGACTAGGGTTTGCGCGATTAAGCGCGAATGTGCGAGGTCTCCCCGCCGAGGCAGGGCACTCGAGGCGGGAGACTCCCTAGTCGCCGAGGCGGTGCCTCCCGAACGACTAGGGTTTGCGCGATTGAGCGCGAATGTGCGAGGTCTCCCCGCCGAGGCAGGGCACTCGAGGTGGGAGACTCCGTAGTCGCCGAGGCGGTGCCTCCGGAACGACTAGGGTTTGCGCGATTCTCCCGAGTCGCCGAGGCGGTGCCCCCGGAACGACTAGGGTTTGCGCGATTAAGCGCGAATGTGCGAGGTCTCCCCGCCGAGGCAGGGCACTCGAGGCTTGAGACTCCCTAGTCGCCGAGGCGGTGCCTCCGGAACGACTAGGGTTTGCGCGATTGAGCGCGAATGTGCGAGGTCTCCCCGCCGAGGCAGGACACTCGAGGCGAGAGACTCCCTAGTCGCCGAGGTGGTGCCTCCGGAACGACTAGGGTTTACGCGATTGAGCACGAATGTGCGAGGTCTCCCCACCGAGGCAGGGCACTCGAGGCGGGAGACTCCCTAGTCGCTCAGGCGGTCCCTCCGGAACGACTAGGGTTTGCGCGATTGAGCGCGAATGTGCGAGGTCTCCCCGCCGAGGCAGGGCACTCGAGGCGGGAGACTCCCTAGTCGCCGAGGCGGTGCCTCCGGAACGACTAGGGTTTGCGCGATTGAGCGCGAATGTGCGAGGTCTCCCGCCGAGGCGTGGCACTCGAGGCGGAGACTTTAGTCGCCGAGGCGGTGCCTCCGGAACGACTAGGGTTTGCGCGATTGAGTGCGAATGTGCGAGGTCTCCCCGCCGAGGCAGGGCACTCGAGGCGGGAGACTCCCTAGTCGCCGAGGCGGTGCCTCCGGAACGACTAGGGTTTGCGCGATTGAGCTCGAATGTGCGAGGTCTCCCCGCCGAGGCAAGGCACTCGAGGCGGGAGACTCCCTAGTCGCCGAGGCGGTGCCTCCAGAACGACTAGGGTTTGCGCGATTGAGCGCGAATGTGCGAGGTCTCCCCGCCGAGGCAGGGCACTCGAGGCGGAGACTTTAGTCGCCGAGGCGGTGCCTCCGGAACGACTAGGGTTTGCGCGATTGAGCGCGAATGTGCGAGGTCTCCCCGCCGAGCAGGGCACTCGAGGCGGGAGACTCCCTAGTCGCCGAGGCGGTGCCTCCGAAACGACTAGGGTTTGCGCGATTGAGCGCGAATGTGCGAGGTCTCCCCACCGAGGCAGGGCATTCGAGGCGGGAGACTCCCTACTCGCCGAGGCGGTTCCTCCGGAACGACTAGGGTTTGCGCGATTAAGCGCGAATGTGCGAGGTCTCCCCGCCGAGGCAGGGCACTCGAGGCGGGAGCCTCCCTAGTCGCCGAGGCGGTGCCTCCCGAATGACTAGGGTTTGCGCGATTGAGCGCGAATGTGCGAGGTCTCCCCGCCGAGGCAGGGCACTCGAGGCAGGAGACTTCCTAGTCACCGAGGCGGTGCCTCCGGAACGACTAGGGTTTGCGCGATTAAACGCGAATGTGCGAGGTCTCCCCGCCGAGGCAGGGCACTCGAGGCAGGAGACTCCCTAGTCACCGAGGCGGTGCCTCCCGAACGACTAGGGTTTGCGCGATTGAGCGCGAATGTGAGAGGTCTCCCCGCCGAGGCAGGGCACTCGAGGCGGGAGACTCCCTAGTCGCCGAGGCGGTGCCTCCAGAACGACTAGGGTTTGCGCGATTGAGCTCGAATGTGCGAGGTCTCCCGCCGAGGCAAGGCACTCGAGGCGGAGACTTTAGTCGCCGAGGCGGTGCCTCCGCAATCGACTAGGGTTTGCGCGATTGAGCGCGAATGTGCGAGGTCTCCCGCCGAGGCGGGGCACTCGAGGCGGAGACTCCTAGTCGCCGGCGGTGCCTCCTAACGACTAGGGTTTGCGCGATTGAGCGCGAATGTCTGAGGTCTCCCGCCGAGGCAGGCACTCGAGGCGGAGACTTTAGTCGCCGAGGCGTTGCTCCTAACGACTAGGGTTTGCGCGATTGAGCGCGAATGTGCGAGGTCTCCCGCCGAGGCAGGCATTCGAGGCGGAGACTTTACCGCCGAGGCGGTGCCTCCGGAACGACTAGGGTTTGCGCGATTGAGCGCGAATGTGCGAGGTCTCCCCGCCGAGGCAGGGCACTCGAGGCGGGAGCCTCCCTAGTCGCCGAGGCGGTGCCTCCCGAATGACTAGGGTTTGCGCGATTGAGCGCGAATGTGCGAGGTCTCCCCGCCGAGGCAGGGCACTCGAGGCGGGAGACTTCCTAGTCGCCGAGGCGGTGCCTCCCGAACGACTAGGGTTTGCGCGATTGAGCGCGAATGTGCGAGGTCTCCCCGCCGAGGCAGGGCACTCGAGGCGGGAGACTCCCTAGTCGCCGAGGCGGTGCCTCCGGAACGACTAGGGTTTGCGCGATTGAGCGAATGTGCGAGGTCTCCCCGCCGAGGCAGGCACTCGAGGTGGGAGACTTTAGTCGCCGAGGCGGTGCCTCCTAACGACCAGGGTTTGCGCGACAGCCTTGAATGTGCGAGGTCTCCCCGCCGAGGCAGGGCCTTCACGGAGGGAGACTCCCTAGTCACCGAGGCATAGCCGTCGGAGCGACTAGGGCTGTGCGCGTTGGAGCGCGATGTGAGATGTCTCTCCGCCAGGGCCAGGCCCTCACGGCGGGAGACTCCCTAGTCGCCGAGGCATGGCCGTCGGAGCGACTAGGGCTATGCGCGGGCTCAGGGCCTTGCGCGACGTCTTGTTTATACACTCGTGCCTGCGGAGGGCATCGGTGTGCACCGGGGCTCAGGGCCATGCGCGGTGTCCTCGTTTATACACTCGTGCCTGCGGAGGGCATCGGTGTGCGCCGGGGCTCGGGGCCATGCGCGGCGTCTTTGTTTATACACGCGTTCGCGAGGGCGGCGGTGTGCGCCGGGCTCGGGGCCATGCGCTGGCGTTTTGTTTATACACGCGCGCTTCGCGAGGGCGGTGTGCGCCGGGGCTCGAGGCCATACGCGACGTCTTTGTTTTCTGCCCACCGAGTCGTGCACTGCTGTTATTGCACCAAAGTCGAAGTTGTGGTATCGTGCACAAACTTTTCGCTTCGGAGCGAACATGACGATAAGCAAAGGCATACATGGTTTGTACCAATGAGGTTTTAGCTATGCGGGGGGTCAAAGCAATTATCAGACATAATAAATGCAAGGGCTGAGCATCCCCTAGACCGGTTGGTTGCTAGCGATTAATGCAGGGGCCCATTTGCTCATGTGTCGCCACGCTAGCTCAGGAACCGAGAAACTATGTGCTGATGCGCTGAATACAAATGAGGAGGCACGTACTAGTCGGGGTGCAGCGAACTGGGGCGGAGTAGCGACAGCCCTCGTCGGAGGTAGCTGCTCCGAAGGGTCAGGAGCTGGAGGCGAGGCCGGCCCGAGGCGAGCGACGCCGAAGGGGCTGGTGCTAGAGGCGACTCCATCGGTCTTGGCCGCGCCGCCCGAATCGCCCGGAAGGTGAAGATGTGGGGCTTGTGGCGAGAGTGCTTTGGAGGGCGCTATGTTGCGGGGTGACCATGGGGCTCCGGAGGCGCCCTCGGCGCCGGAGGTGTCCGTGGTATGAGGTTCCGGAGGCAGCTCCGAAGGGGGCCGGAGGTTGCTGGGGGCCTCCGAGGGCGGGCGAGGGGTCCCGCGGGCGGAGGTTACTTTGGCTGCTCTTTCACGGTGCCCTCGACCGCGGGTGGCTCCGTCCCTGAGCGAGGAATGGAGCGCAAGCAATGCCAACCTTTGGGCTATGGACGTGTACACCCCAGCGGACTTCGGGTGGTGGCCGAGAGTGAATCGAAGATGACCCGGACCTTCGGGCTGAGGGTGGTTCTCCGCGCGAGCCCCGGGCCTTGAGGTGGCAACAAAGGGGGTCAAGGCGAATCTGGCGAGGCTGTGCTCTGGAGGATGTCGAGGCGCATCCGGCGGGGGGCTCCGGGTGAGGGCCTCCCCAGGCTGCTTCGGCAACGCGGTGTCCCGAGGGTCTTCGCGCCGGCGGTGGAGGGTGGGGGCAACCCGAGGCGGTGGCGACGAAGTGGATCCACTTCCTCGGCTGCTCTTCCTTGATGCGGTTGGGCTTGGTGGAGGCGAGGTGCTCCGGGCCTTGAGCGAAGGGGGTCCGAAGGTTGCTGCGAGCGAGGGTTATAGAGGATGCTCCGGCGGCCGAAGGTGCTAGGCTAACCGGAGGCGCAGATGTCGGCGTCGCCAAGGGGCGACTCGGGCGTCGAAGGTCCGCGGCGACCTTGGCGACGAAGGTCCATGGGGCTCTGTGGACGGTGGTGAGCCTTCTTTTTTTTCTCGTGGTTTTGGTTTCTCCCAAGTGATCGCCTCGTTTCTTCTCCTAGTCGCACGCAAAGGTGGGCTCTGGCAGCCCCTTCGGTAGCCCCGAGCCCGCGTCCGAGGCCGGAGCAAGGGAGGCACCAGTGGCGAAGTGCTCCGAAAGATTCGGCTGGTAGGCTTCGACAGGACGAAGGATTATCCGAGGGCTTTGACCGAGCGGGTTCGTGGTGGCTTCGCAGTGGTTCTGAAGGCGAGGTTCCTAGCGGCCGGGCGATTTAAGAGGCGTCTTGTGGCCTTGGTCCCGAGCCGAAGGTGCAGGGGTGGTCGCAGCAGTGGCAAGGTGGGATCTGGCTTCAAAAAAAAAATCGCGAAGGTGCTTTGGATGGCCGGCCTCTCATGTAGCTTGTTCGTCCAAGACGGACGGCGCCAACCGTCAGAGCAAAAGCTAGACAGATGGGTACGGGGACCCTCCGTACAGCGGAGACCCTCCGTACCCTTTGTCTTGGGTGGAGGACCGGATGGAGAGATGCCAAAGACAAGTGTGTTTGTATGTATTGCTCATATGTGTTGAATGAGGAGAGCCCCCTCTATTACATGCCCATGGGGCTTTATTTATAGGGGGTAAGAAGGGACATTTACCTTCTAGCCCCCATAGACGAGAGAGAGAGAGAAAGGGTATTTTGGGTATATTTGCCATAAAATCCACTATACATACTAGATTTACATATGAACAGCATCCATGAAGGCACACCGGTATTCCCGACGATCCGAGGGTGCGGGGCACCCCTTGGTGTCCTGCTACGACATCTGGAAAGGTAAAAAAACAGAGACTCCACAGAGGAAGCCGAAGGAGAGATAGGGCGTGGGTAGAAAGGACGAGACTCGTCGAAAGTTACATCCCGAGAAATCCGCATCAGTCGACCAACAGGATCCTAGCACCGATAGCCCTTGTGCTCGTCACTGTATCCCAGAAAGACACACTCAACAGACTGAGCAGTCAGTTTGGTGCGTTCTCGAGGGGCGAGGAGAACATAGCAAACGCAGACCAAATGCAGACGGCGACGAGTAGTCGAAGAAAACTACGAGACGCCAACAGAGATCGCACTCAAGAGCGTAAGAATTTGGATGTTGACGAGATAGATGGCAGTGGAAACAGCCTCGGCCCAAAAGTGAGGTGGAATAGAGGCGGCAATCATCAGTGCACGAGCCGTCTCAAGGAGGTGACGATGCTTGCGCTCAGTGACACCATTCTGAGCATGAGCACCAGGACAAGATAATTGAGCGAGAGTGCCCTGCTCAGCAAGGAAGCTGCGCAGGTAACGAGAGAGGTACTCGCCAGTAGAGTCAGCACGAAAGACACGAATAGGAGTGGAGAACTGTGTGCGAACCATAGTGGCAAATTGTTTATAGATAGACAAGGCCTCACTACGAGAAGACATGAAGTATATCCAAGTGTGGCGAGAGAAATCATCTATAAATATGATATAATATCGATGACCCCCTTTCGAAACGAAGGAGCCAGACCCCAAACATCTGAATGAACATGATCAAAGGGACGTTGAGACAGTGACTCACTATGAGGATAAGGAAGCTGAATCTGTTTACCTAACTTACAGCCCTGGCAATCTAAAGACATGTCGCCTGAGACAGACCCCAGAAGGCCACGAAGAACTAAAGACAACAGACGAGATCCACACAGATGACCAAGACGGTGATGCCACTGCTAGAAAGGGCTGGTAGACAGAGTGGCGAAGTATGAGAGACCGGGCGCGACGGTGGCGTGGAAGGAAGGTGAAGTCACCAAGCTCCCAGAGACGCCAGGAGTCAAGGCGTTGAGGGCCGTAACCAACCGAGCTCCCTGTGGTGGTTTCAACACAACAAGAGTCGAGTCGAGAATGAACCGACAACCAAGGTCAAGAATTTGCCTAGCGTAAAGAAGTCAGCATGGTAAGGCGAGGAACATGAGCAAATGTATGAACATGAAAAGATGAGTTGCTAAGAGGTCCTCGACTGAGAGACGTAAAGAGAGGTACCATCAGTAGTAAGAACACTAACAGGAGAATCAAGAGGTTTAATGAAAGACAGAGTGGAAGAACCAGAATTCATGTGAAAAGATACTCTAGAATCAAGAATCCACGGGGAGACACCTGACTGTGTAGGGGGTGGTTTCGCAGTGCCCAAAGAGTCGTGAGCGTAACCCGCAGAACTCCGCCGAGGAGAACCTGAAGCGGCAAGCAGGCATCGAAGTCTGGCTATCTCCTGCTCAGTGAGAGAAATTGTTGAAGGAGTCGATGCAGAAGTCGATGTAGAAGCACCAGTGCTAGTGCTAGTAGAAGAACAGCGTAAAAGATGCCGTTGCTTTTTATAGCACTGGGACTCAATGTGGCCGACCTTGTCATAGTAGGAGGAGTGAGGACGGCCACCGTCAGATGGAGGGCGGCCACCACCACCTGTGGCGCCCGCTGAGGAGGCAGCAGTCAAGCGTGGGAGCGGTGTAGCAGTGGACGAGCAATGAAAGCACGGAGGGGAGTGGCATCTGACCAGCACCACTCAGGCGAGTCTCCTCTGCGCGTGTCTCAGTAAGAGCCTCCCGGAGAGTGACACGAGGGTGGCGTGCAAGGAGCTGGGCACGCCTCTGCTCAAAATCAGGACGAAGGCGAGTAAGGAAATCGTAGATACGCTGAAACTCTGTGTCAAGACGCATACCAGCAAAGACGGACAGAGCGACACCAAGAAGGCGGAGAGAGTCCAGCTGACGCTAGACAGCAGAGCTCTGAGCATAAAAAATGTCAACAATAGCATCTCCCTGCTGAAGAGAGTGCTCCTAGCGGACCACGGACAGGTAGATGGCATCACTAGAGGGCTCGTAGCGCTGACGAAGGTGAGTCCACATCTGGAAAGCCGAAGAGAGTCCCACAACCTCAGAAGAGAACTAAGGCTGGACACTAGCGATGAAGACAAAGAAGAAACGAAAGGCCATCGTTGTACCACTGAGTGTAGGCGGTCAGTCGATCCTTGTAGGAATCTAGAGCCTCTTGGTAGGCGAGGCAATTTCATCATCAAGAAGGCGAAGGCCTCAAGAAGAAATTTTGTTTACCGTCGGGCAAAGACGACAGCGAGGTCCGTCGGAGGAGTAGGGCAAGGCGGGCAGATGACATCGCTAGAGAGGACGCCCCAGAAACAAAGACCACGTATGTGGATGCGCATGTGAGACACGAAGTCGATGTAATTAACACTATCGAAGATCACCGGGCAGCGAGGGAGAGAAATAGTACCCATTGGTAGGCGGCGCTGGACAGCGCGGCGACCAAGACAACGAAGTCTAATAGGCGGCACTGGACGGCGCGGCGGTTAGAATGACGTTTTTTTGTTTTCTTTGTTTTCCTTTTTTTTTTCTTTTCTAGGGCTAAAAGGCCGCCTCATTAACAAACACGCGACAGCACGGGAACCGAACTAGGTTCCCCGTGCTTGTGTGGCGGCGGGGCTAACGACGACGACGGCAGCCAAGAGCTTTGCGGCGGTGGCTAACGAAGCGCGGTGGAGCGGCATCGAGCTCCCAATCGACGGCAAGATCGGGTCCTGGCCGGCGGCTCGTCGTCCCAAGAGGGCGCGCTGTCGGGCTCTCGGTCGACACGGCGATGGCAAAGAATGGCGGCGTCCTTGCGACGCCCGCCAATGAGCGAGCTCGTTTCGGCCGAACAGCACGGTGGCGACGCCGAGGACGAGGCGACGCTGCGGAAAACGACGCCGGGCGACACCGAGGCGGCGGCGGTAGAGGCGACGCCAAAGCGTGCAAGTCCGTCCGGACGACAAGCTTAAAGCTAAGTCGAGCGGCGACGGAAGGACAAACCAACAAGGCTCGATTTAAAACAAACCCTAGGTTTGCTCTGATACCATGTTATGAATAGCGCTTGTATTCATTATGAGGCCAATAGGCTAGTATATATATATACAAAATACAAGATGTGAATATGCAAATAACCCCTCATAATAATAAGGAATAACACACTATACACATATCTCTAACACCCTGAATCGTTTGTTAATGCTTGATCGCTTCCATTCTGCGTGACTAACTTTGCAAAACCTATGTGAATTCGATGCAAAACAATTGATACATGGATCACTAGCTAACTACGGCAAGGGGCATCTGAAGTTTCTACCTGGAGACGCGACAACCATTATAGACATTGTACGGTACCATGTTCTTGTATAGAGCTTGGATGATTGAAATATAGAGGAAATGAGGATTCAAGGCTATCACATTGTCATCTCTTCTCTGCTATACATGAATGTGAATGATTGACAGATGCATGCAGTATACCTGATATTGTGGTCCAATCACTATTATTGGCGTTATTATTGCCGCCGTTTTAATGTACTGATCAGCTAGGCCTTGCAGGTACCTGCAGACATCGTGGTCAATGCGATGCTTTGTGTCATCAATTGCCACCCACGAGGATCATTGGACTTCATCTACCAGATTACCAGATTGGTTCTTCCATGCGTAACCCTCTCAAGCTTGGCGAGCTGGTACGTGTAATGTACAGATACTTCTCGGGTAAACCGTTCATCGGTGCAGAGGGAGAGGCAGTCAAGGTGAAAGAGCTGAATGTGCCAGAAACAATGGCCAACTTCTATGAGCAGATGAACAGACACTACAAGGAGCCTTTGCAGGTTGGTCTTTTGTGAATTTGATTTATGCATTTATTCACCTAGCTTTATTTCTGTGATTCATGTCATAGTTTTGCGTTTCATGGTACAGTATGGGTTATCGACCGGTGACGACCACGACCGATACAACCATCTCTTGAGAGAGTACAAGTTTACGGTGGCCATTGCAGAAGCATACTGGCCAGCCACATTCTGCAAAAGAAGGTGAGGCAGCTCCTATAAGGAAACTGGAAACCAATTCCTGATCAATAATTGGCCTCATTCTGTACCCTTCTTCTGCCCTTGCATGCAGGTTTGATGACTCCAACATGCAGAAACTTCTGAGTTATGACAATTGTTAACGAGAGAGACGGAGAATTGATTCCCTGTGACACAAGGCTCATCAATTGGGAGAAGTACCTTATGGAAATTCACATCCCCGGTGTCATGAAATGTGAAACAAGGGAAGAAACAAGGACTAGGCTTTAGAAGAGTATAAATGTTCAGAAGCTGTGGTGCGCATGCATGCCTGTTGGATGCTAGCTTCAGATCATGGAGTAAGAGTATCTGCAGAAACAGAAACTAGTCCCAGCAAGACAACGAGTTTTTTAAACAATTCCAGACCTTTTTAATTATCACATGATGAGACCTTAATTATTTGAAAATTAGTAATTTCGTGGCGCTGCAGTATTTTGGCATTTCACCAGAAGTTCCACTGAAACACTGGACAAGCTTCAGGTTGAAAAATCACCGAAACTTTTAAGGCTTATCCGAACGTCTCCTAAATTTGTCCTACTGAAAAAAAACTGTAAGTAGGTTTCGCTTGTCAGTCCATTTCTTAAGTCAAACCAGAAACTCATAGAATTCATTGGTGAACGATATCTAGTATAGTACAGCAGTTCTAGTTTACCAACACCATGACTTCTTTAAGTTTAATATACCTACTTAATTACTTGGATGACATTTAAGCCAGTACCTCAACCAAAGTGCACGACCCCATTCTGATGGGGTACCACAACCATAGGCCTACAGAGATGTCAAATGTCAATGCAAGAAGCATAAGACACCATGCATTTGCATGAACTTCAGATCTAATCTTGAGTAGTAAATCACAGAACAGGGGTCCACAAATTGACCCGAGATGAGCCGAAAATATGGTAAACACTGAATCAATTGAGAAATTGTTCAGTCGAACTAAATAGATATTGTGCACCATGCTTACCAGTGTAGTAGTATTATATTCCTGATCGGCGATCACTTTACAGAAGACTAGTGTCGTCGTATATGGCAAAGTATGTCCAGGACATGTCATAAAGCATCTAGCATGGTATCAATGAAAATATGGGAGGATACTCGAAGATTTTTTATCCATATTAAAAGGAGAAATGCCAAATGGTGCATACCAGTGAAGAACATTTAAGCACTCGAGCTCGTGGATAATGCCGCTGTATAAAATTCTCTACTTTCTGTATGGATCGTGGAGGTTGGGTTGGATGAATGCTGGCATTATGTTCTCACATGGCATGCACTCTCTCTCTGAGACAATATATTAAGCAAGCATGTCTTAGAATTTAGATCGATTATTGTACTCACCGTCGAACACATCACAGCATGGATCTCCAAAGTACAATCCAGTTTATTTCATATCAGAAACCAGCAGTGGCTACATTAATTGATCGATATCAAGCGTAGCCTGCGTAGGTACGTCAGGTGTGGCACTTCCACACTGACAAAAATCAACAAAAAAAAGGGGCGGGGAATCAAAGTTAACCGCGGGCGTCCGGTGCCGGGTCGGCCGGGATGCCGCCGATGGGGAGGGGGGGGTCGGCCCCGACCGCCTTGGTGGCGGCCGACTTCATCGCAGACCCAGCGCTCGTGAACTGCGCGGCGCCCGGGACGGCATCGACGCCGGCCGCGGCGGCCAGCGGCGCCACCGCGACGGCGGCCAGGAGGAGAGCCGCGAGGGCGAGTGCGCGAGACATGTCCGTGGTAATTATGGCTTTTTGTAGGCGTGGCGATCAATCCAATCGGCGGTGGCAGGACGGGAGGAAATGGGAGAGAAGGTGGCTGCCGTGGGTATATATAAGCGTGTGGAGGGAGGGAGGGAGGGAAGGCGAAGGTGCCTGTGCGTGGTGGTGGTTGGTGGTCGCGCGCGCGCAAGGCTAGCCTATTTGTTTGCTGATCCAATGGATGATGGATGGATGCGTGGGCATGGCTCCGTCCTCACTCCTGAGCATGTTGCATGCATGCTAAATTGCTAATCGCTTGACCATTGCTTGGTGTCACCTTGTGTGGATGGCATCTCGATTGCTATGGCCGTGCAGCGTGCAGAATGTTAAAGACTACGAGAGCACGAGGATGTACGTGGAGCTGTTGCCGTTCTCGTCTAGATACAGTTACCTCATTGAACAAATATGAAAAAAAAGCACCAAGAAATCTCATGCTTATTGTGATTATCCATTAATTCATACAAAATTCAGTTGGAAGAAATTAGTTTCCTAGGGGGTTATGTTAGGTAGTCGGAGGCATCATTGGATCTGCATGCATGTGGAGGTGACAAGGGATTTTTTTTAAAAAAATAATATTTTTTAAAAGATAATTGCAAAAATATATCGTCCCTCCAAAAAATTACAAAAATGTGTTCCTGTCGCCAGTTCAAATGGCGACAGGAACCTATTGCCATTTGAACTGGCGGTAGGGACCCTCTCCCTCCGTCACGGCCCCAAATGCCATCTGTCGTTGTTAACTGGCGGCATGTGTTCTCGTCGCCATTTCAATTGGCGACAGGAAGCCAGCCAAATTTGCAACTTCTCTGGTCAGGTTTGTCGCCTTCTGATTTTCATACGTTTTTAACGGTGCAAAATCTATTAGACTTGCAATAACATTTTTTGATCGTCGTATGTTGTTCTAGTGCGATGAATTTCTGAAAAATTTTACGAGAAAGATTGAGATATGAATGATTCGTAAGTAGGAAGGTAAGTGATATTGCGATGCGCCCGGGATTTCATACGCTTGCTCATGTACATGCACTACTTGCCATTACTATCAAAACTACGATAATTACATAACATTCAGCAAAACATCATAACATTCAGCAAAACATCATTCGTAGCAAAACATCATAACACTTAATAACACTGATATTACATAACATTCAGCAAGACATCATAACACTAAATTAAAATGATAATTCAGAACATACAAGTCGTGAACTAACACAAATATATTAAACACAGAGTAACATAGACCTCAACGGGTCAAGTTTTACAAAAGGGGCCGCAAAAGGCCAACTTGATTACATTACATGATGATAACGATATCTACAACGGAAGCAAAAGGGGAGGTAGGGCTCATCTCACACAGGCAAGCGACTGGGGTGACCTGTGTACGACGGATATTAACCAAAAGCTGGATAATATCGGTGGTATGCGAGTACCAACGAGTCTACTTAGATTGGGCGAGACATAAACTACAGAACTATACTACTCCTCGTCATTTCCTTGTCCATCATCTTCCGGGCCTTCGTAGCAAGCGTAGTCTCCTTCGTCTTCATTGTCTGAAGGGTTTAGGGAGAGGAGCGAGAATGAGCACAACTACCGTACTCACGAGCCAACACACAATGCAATAATATAAATGCAAGGTTTAACAAGGATGGCTCGGTTCTTTTCTTTGCTAAAGCAATCTTTTCAATTATCATAATTACAAATCCTATCACTTAGCATTTTAACAAATTGCATTTTAACAAAGAGAGTAATGTGCAATATTTAATAATAGTAGAGGTTCCATCCGTCGGAAACTCTACACCATGCATCTTTTCAATTGGAGCTGCCTCCAATTACCACACCCACTGAGCTCGAAGACTCAGGGAAAATCCAACACAGGGCTAGGTGAGCCCTTCCACCATTTTTTTATACCACCCACAAAGTTTTGAAATAGAACTAACTCAAGTTATGATTCCCATGTCTGCCTTTGATTGTAGGCATGACTATTTAAACAGTTTAGACTCTGCAGAGGTTGTACACTTTACCCACAAGAGATAGTCATACCCGTTAGCCTACATGATTCCGTAGTCATGTAGTTGGGCGACTGTCACAGACTGTGACCTTTCAAACTACCTTGCCCTTTCCATCATCTCACCCATATGGGGTTGCACCCATACGGTGTGGGATCGTTGTACCGCAGCATCTGGTGTAGTTGAACTACCCACAACATTGGCAACCTCACCCATTTAAGCAGAATGTACTGCAAGCTTGCGCATTCCTTTTCTCCGCCATGTGAGACACATTCAAGGTTTAATAATTTTACTAAGCCAAGTTGCACTTTACAGACTTGTGGTTGTACTTGTTTAACACGGGAGATCGTGACAAGATTAAGTCCTTAATCCATCCGGGCGGTTCTTTCCACAATCCAACCACTCTCGTGCTCCCCGAGTACCCACCACCTTTCCATCCGCCTAGATGTGGTACTAGCAATTATTAGGGTTTTGAGGAATAAAACTAAATTATTCCAAACCTTTTAGTCAATGGACCACCAATGACTACCCAAATCATTTCATGTTTGAAGAATGATGATTGGGACATTTAATGTCCCGGTACTTAAGCGAGACTAGCATGTCGCTTAAGTACAACCAATAAATAGTATTACCATATATTTACTAATGTGACAAGGAACAAGGGATTCAAATTGTCAAGGATGGAATATTAATTAATTAATCAACAAGTGTGTGTTTAACTACCTTAAGCTTTAACATACGTTTGATTAAACAATTAAAGCATGCAGTTTTTGCTAATTTAAATGAATATAATTTGCATAAAAAGTAGGCTCAAAATGATCAAAGCATTGACTCGCCTTGGTTAAAGGTAAGGGGATCTTGATACTCTTGGTCTTGATCAACTTGAGGATCTCCGGCATCTTCAAATCCTAATCGGGCGAAAATACCAGAAAAAGGCACAACTGCAAAGAGAGCAAATAAATACACAAGAATACACAAATGAACTTCAAATTAATCAAGTCCTATGCCATTAGCAAGATCTTGATTTAACAAATTTTTAGAAATTTATTTCATAATTTTTGGAGTTATAACGAAGGAGAACAGGATTAACGAAGATTAATTGAATTGAGAGAGAGAGAGAGAGAGAGAGAGAGAGAGAGAGAGTAAAAGGTCCACAAAGACAAAGGCCATGGGTTTGGTTCACGCCAAGACAGTATACTGGTTTACTGATGGTGCGGAGGGGGCCCACTGGCTAGTGAAGCGAAGGGGGGTTTAAGACACACTTAATGGCTAATGATTAGCTTAGGGCTTAACCACCACCATTAAAGCTCATGATGAGGGAACAGTGGCTTGGTCCGAACAGCCACGACGGTGCTCATGGCGGGCGCAGGCAGACTCGGGCGTCGCCGCTGGCTAGGGCATGGCGGCGACTTGAGCACGGAACAGGAGTTTGGCGAGGAGGCGGTGCCGGTGACGGGGTGGCGGCGCCGGAAGGGTGGACGTTGCCGGCGGCGGGTGGTGCAAAGTGTTGGTGGCAGCTCGGTGACGATGAGAACGGTGCTCCGGTGGTGGATTGAGCCGGGGGCGGTGAGCACTGGGTGGCTCTCGACGAGGCGAAGCCAACGAGCTTGACGGGGAGGCCGGAGAGGGGCTATAGGCGGCGGCGCATGGTGAAGAAGGCGGCAGCCGGAGGCAGGGAAGGAGCTCAAATACGGCGGCGGCGGTGGCTAATCCTCGAGGGAGTTTGAGGGGAAAAACTGCTGGTGGCTGGGGGCACACGGTGACGTGGTCGGCGGCGCCGGAAGATGGCCGGAGTGGCGAGACGCCGGTGGAGGTGGCGGCGGCTGAAAACGAAAAGGGGCGGCTTTTGCTCGGTGGACTTACCGGAGCTCGGGGGCGGCGTGAGGAGTTCAAGGGGGGGGGTGCTGAGGGAGGCTTTATAGGCCACAAGAGTAAGGGAGGCCAACGGGAGAGAGGAGAGCCGTTGGAGTCGTGCAGTCCCGATGCGGTGTTGGCGTGGGCGGCCTGCACGCGGAGGGGACAGGATGAGGGAGCAGGTGAGGCACAAATAAGAGCGGTGACTTTGGCGCCCATGTTGATGCTAGCAGGCAAGGCCAGACAACAAGGTGGTTTTCGGTCCAGAGCGAGGACGGCGATGGCGTCTTGTGAAGTAGCGCCTGAGGTGACAAGGCGAAGGCGGCTCGGGAAGTCGCGGTGGCAAGAAGGGTAGGTCTGTGGCAGAGGAGCTCATGGGCGCTGCAGGAGCAAAGTAGAGCCGGTGGCACAGAGGGAGCAGTGAGCTTGGCATGCCGGTGGCCTTCACAGAGGCGGCAGGCAATGAGGCGTGGCGGGTGGCAGGGGCTGGAGGGCAGCAGCAATAGGGGAGGTGGCGTGCGCCAGAGGGAGAGGTGCGCCCACGGGAGGGAGAGAGGCAGGCTCGGCGCTGCTGGGAGGAGGGAGGCACCCGGGTGCTGCCAAGAGGAAGACGACGCGGCGCTGGGTGCTATTTCGGGCCAAAGAAGGCCGAAGGGGGTGGGGAGAAAAGAGGCCGGGGCAAAGGCTGGGCCAGAGGGAAAGAATGGGCCAAGTGAGCCGGAGGCAAAGTGGGCTTGGCCCAGAGGGAGAATGGGCTGAGCCTGAAAGAAGAAGGAGGCCCAACTCGAGAAAGGCCCGGGAAGTGAAAGGAGAGGGGAAACTCTAACCCGGAATTTGCATTTCAAATGTCAAGAACATTACATTTGAAACACACACCGGAGAGAAAAGAAAGGAAGTTTTCGAAATTAGTTTGGTAATTTGAATTACAGCGAAGAACAAAAACTAGAACGGAAGATACTATACACCGTTCGAAAACAGGACGCTACAGGGCCACACCCACCGCAATAAAGAGAAGCCGTGAGGGCGCGCAAGAAAGCAGCGGCAGATCGAACAGCGGAGAAACGACCGAAACATAATCGGACCAAGGTAGTTAGGATCGCGATCCTACTCTTAGAGTCTTACGATTCTACGAACCCACGACAGCCTGTCGATCCAAATCTCACTGTCGATCCGATCCTACTTAAGGTAGTTAGGATCGCGATCCTAGTCTTAGAGTCTTAAGGTTCTACGAACCCACGACAGCCTGTCGATCCAAATCGTACTGTCGATCCTACTCGTAGAGACTTAGGGCAATTTTTCTAGAGGCCAGTCTTTGCTAATATTTCTTTAGAGCAAAATTTGTTGATATTAATTTCTGAGAATGAAACTATAAATAAACAAGGAGCATGCAAAATATTGTATTAGTGTGGTAATGCTAGTACAAATATCTATATTATGGCATGAGCAATCTTAAGCTTGATAATGATAAGGTATTTTTATTCCTAGGGTATGTTTAGCTGCTTTTAAGGAACATGTAAGTGGTAAACCATATAAGAATCATACAAACTTATAGTATAGATGTTAAATATGTGTATTTTTACAATTCCATAGAATTGCCAATTCTACGATTCGATACTACGATTTCGATCCTACCGAAGGCAAATCGATCTAACTTAAGATCTCGACTCTGACTACCTTGAATCGAACGGTTAAAAAAAACGACGACGTGGCCCGTCTCTCCTCACCCCAATCCCGCCTCTATTTATACCAAAGGATGTGGCTCTTCTTCTTAGCTTGCTAATCGATCGCATTTTTCAATTTTAGCATGATCACCTGTGAAAGTAGGGTCCATACATGCATGTGTGGACATGTAGAGAGCAAAGATTAGGATGAAGTCCTATAATTGAACTTTTATGATAACTCCGAAATTAAGAAGAACCAAGCTTAATGGCTGTTTTTAGTGGTCCACAATGTACAAGATTAGATTGGTGGTAAGCGTACCCACCTAATTTTGTGGACACAGAGAGACACATGTCGACTTTAAATCCACTATGCCTTGAGGGCATGTACAATGGTATATAGACAGCTGCTGTCTATAACAACTATCCATGTCACTTGTAGACAGCTCATACAATGGTATAGACGACTGCTGTCTTTTTAGTTGTCTTTATAGAACACACAATCTTTTAATGCTTTTCTTGTTTCTTGTGCTATAGTCGACTACAGAATTATAGACAGTATCTTTCTGTCTCTTCATTCTCTTTCATCCACGTCAGCAAAATCCTACGTGGCAATAGTTATAGACGGCTGACATAAGCCCATTGTATATGCTCTAAAAGAAGTAAACATGATGAGTTTGGGTCCACACTATGAATTTTATAATTAGAATTCTATATTTTATACAACTAATACGCACTGCTATTACGTAAAAGATATTCTAAAGAAGCTAAGTTTTACCGTTTGATACTACAAAATATATACTCACTCCATTATCACAAAACATGTGGTTTTGAACATCCATACGTCCTCAAAATACAACTTTAACTACTAATTACTGTTATAATATATTTGTAAAACTCAATAAAATTATGAAAGTACTTTTTGAGACGAATATACACATCTGATTTTCATTTACCAAATATAAATATTTAAAAATATATTGATAGACAATTTCAAAAGTTTAACTGCGCGCATTTAGCCCAAACCGACATGTTTTTTTTTGAATTGGGGAGTACCAAATCTAGCCACGCAGATACGCGGGCCACACCGCTAGTTAGACATAAAAATAGAGGAATTAAAGAAAGCAAGGAAGCGCACTTCTCCCACAAAATGTTTCATGTATGCACTGAAATTCCACACCATCTCAGTAACACAGAAATGATTGGTCGAAATTAACAGTACTATATATGATACGGAATAACTCATGCCCATCGAAAGACAGAAAGACACATTTTTAGGACCAGCATTCTGGCATGCCGCCACGGCCTACACATATTATTGTTTCCAAATTAATCAAATCCGGCGATCGATTGCTCTTGCTTCTGTCCGGCTCCAAGTCAAACGGATCGCTCCAAGAAACAACTTAGATTCGTTCAGTTCGAGTCGTCGGTGTCGTCCGAGAGGCCGTCGATTCCCTCGGCGGGGCCAGGGGCAGCCACCGTTCCGCTGGGCCCCTCCGCGGGCGCAGCGGCAGCCGCCGGGCCGTCGGCGGCCGGCGCATCGGCGGGGGCGTCGGCGGTCTTCTGGGCCTTGGCCAGCGGCGCAATGGCCACGGCGGCGAGGAGGAGCACGGCAAGGGCGAAGGCGGCGCGAGCCATGGGTGCGTGCGCGCTTCTTGGTGGCTTGTTGCTGTGCTTGTGGCTTGTTGCTGTGCTTGCGGCGCAATGGGCTTGATCTCTGTGTGTTTGTTGCGGCGTGGAGAAGACAGGAGGAGGTGGCCGGGTTTATGTACCAGTGGGAGGTGGCTATTTTTGGCGGGGCTGCCTGGACGCCGCATGGCCTTACGTGGTGGCGCGCAGTTGTAGCCGTGGGAAGAGGGTTCAAATTTTGTCCCCACTCGGAACCGTTGGATTTCACAAGAATGTGACAGTTTTTTAATAGAGAAAACATACTAATTTTGTATAGATAGATCCTTAAAAAAAGGGATGAACAACCATTTGAAAAAGAGATTGATCCGTACTGACCAATTGTCGATCGAGATGGGATTGCTTCGATCACACTTGTATCCCCGAGAGTTGAAACACGTGGGGCACCACCCATGTAGTTCACCGGCTTTTATGCGTCGGATCAACCATTGTACTGATGGTATTACACAGAGATATAAACTAACAAGAGCTTTGATGTTTTTTTAAAAGAACGACAGTTGATGGTTTAGTAAGACGAATAGGTTGTGTAAGGTGACATGGAGCACTTTCTCCTCCTAAGGTGCGAACAATGCACTATGCTTATACATGACTGCTTAAAGAGAAAGAATATAGCCACGTTATGAAGCACCTCTGTAAAGTTCATTTCCTCCAATGCAAGCATTTTTTTTATAGGTGGTTTGGATGTTGTGTCATCTATTAATTAGATATAGTTATATACATAAGCACCGGTGACTCTCTTACGTGGCCGGAAAAATCAAGTTTTATTTTCTAAGAACCTCTTGTACATTAAACACAACCTAAGAAACAATTGCTTTTGTTGTGCATTTCGGCTTTAAGATACTCCCTCCGTTCATAAACGAATGATGTTAATGACTTTTCAGAAATGTACTCTCCTGTCATAAATGAGTGATGTTTATGACTTTTCAAAGACAATAAAACACTGACCACTAAATGTGCAGCATCATGCATGCATGGGGGAACGCAGGTCCTCTTGACTTTGTGAATTAAAGTCACAGCGTGACTTTGCTCCTGTATCAGCCGTCCATCTATAACCAACTGTCCAGATTTATCACTTCTTTCCTCTTCCCCAATTCTCTCATCTTCTTTCCTCTACCTCATTTGGTTTTCTCCGCCATTTACAGGAGACTAAAGCAATGACTTCACATGAGTTTGTTGCCTTTCGCTGCAAACCAAACAAATCTTTCTTCGAACTATCCTATTGCAATTCACGCAACAATGTAGTGCCAATTCACCTGAGTTGTTCTTCTTAGATCGGGCCGCGCATGCCTGGCTGGGCGCCGAGAAGCGTGTCAAGAAAGCTCCAAATTAATTGCATCATCTGTGTGGTATGGTACACATCCGCGTAGAAAATTCTCACGCAGATCGACATCATGCAAGAATCATTTCTAAGGTGATTGACGGCTGGAATGCGCACGCAGCACGCCCTCTCTAGAGTCTAGACCAAAGGATGGAAAGCATAATAGTCCATCTACATTTGGAGGGTCAGAGCACATAAGCACTAGCACCTTGCTTCCGGCAAGCAATGTGGAGATAGAGCCGCAGAGGCGAAGGAGAGTGGTGCAGGGCGTCCCAAAAGCCAAGACTATGCGACCGTAGAGGGTAATGTACATTCTACAATCAATTTTATGTGCAATTAGCTAGTGTCAGCATCCCGTCCAAAGGAAACCATGTCCCAGAAGAGGCGGTATATATGTGGTCATCTGGCATGGATGGAGACCACACGAAAACTCGCTCCCCTCCTTCCTCTCGCGGCCCTCCAAAGCAAACCCACAGGCAAGTAATGGAGAGACCAGACCAAACAGAGGCCACTATCGGTCAGCACAAGTGACGACCGGCCCACACATCCTAGCACAGGGTACCCGGGTCCAACAACCCGGCCCCCAGCTTCCTTAGGCCTTGTTTGGAAAGACCGGGATCGACCGGGATCGGGGATCATCCACCGGGAACATCCCGGCGGGGGTATTTTTTTCCCGGCCGAATCGGTTTGGCTGCTTAGTTAACTCCCGGGTTCGAAAACCCCTCCCCCGTTCCACCCCAATCCACGGGGATTTCTCGCCTCACCTCACCTCGCCTCGGTCGCGTGTTTCTTCCCGTCGCAGCGTCGCTGCGCTCGCAACTCCGCGCAACTCCTCCGATCGTCTCTCCTTCAAACGGCGTCGCCTCCCCCTTTCTCCCCCTTGCCTCCGGTGACGAGAATCCCGCCGCCCTGGGAGGAACATCCGGTTAGTCTCCTCCTCCTCCTACTATGATTTCTAGGGTTTGTAGCCTCAAATTTTTTCCAAATTTTCTTTACCAGATCCGTGGTGCTGGGGTTAGAGAGGGGGAGGAGAACTCCGGCCAGGGAGCTTACAGCAGCCCACTGCCATCCGTGGCAGTGTTGCTCGAGGAGACTCTTCTAGGCGTGGGGAATCGGGAAGCCACGGTGGGAGGCGGCGACGCAGGGTGTGTTGGAGATTCGTCCTCCGCTCCATCTCCTTCCGATTCTTGGTTTGTGTTACTAGAATTTCTGCTTCTGCTTGTGTATGGATTGCATTGCATTGCTTCTGCTTCCAGCTTTCTCCTTTTGTGTTAAGTGGCCGGATCTCACTTTCTATCCCCCTTTTGCTTCCTCCTCCTAGGTGCGTTGCGTTGGTGCCTGAGCTGATCTGGATTCCCAAGAAAAAGCTGACCGGCCTAAAGAAAGAAAAGAACCAGAGAGAGGTATATAGCTAGATCTCATGCATCCTATCCTACCGGCTTACATGCATCCATGATTCCATTCCATGATACTAGGAGGATGTTTTACAAATGTTATAATAAGTAGAATAATTGAATTTAATTGATGGATGTGTTTGAGGAATGAATGATGCATGGATAGCTGCTAGTCTTGAGCTTGAAAAAAAAGCTCATGTCTGTCCGTTCAAGAGCTGATTGATTTTCTTTTCTTTGCCTCCATCGTGATTGTGATCATCGGTAAATTTCTTTCTTATAGTCAGGTTGGGTTGTCTAACATTATTATCCTTCCTAGTATCATAATATGTAGCTTTCTAATATGTAAATATGAAATATGAACATGGATAGCTGCTAGTCAGATTTGTTTTCTTTCTTATGGTTCACTTTGGACAACACCGAAATCTGAAAGAAAAGCAATTGTTAATACACAACACTTACAACAGTAGTACTAAGTTAGTTGACTCGACATAATATGTAGCTTTCTAGTTTTGTGCATGACATATTTACCTTGTTCCTAAACTGCTCCTTGGACCGATCTGACCATTCTTCTAGAGACTTAATCAAGTGGAGACAACAGCTATTTCAACTCCACTTAACAGAGTTCCCTTATACAATGCACAGGCAGATAAAGTGCCAATCACATTGCTGAAATCCTCACAAGCTAATTCAAGTTATGCCCTTCCTAGAGAAATTTAGTCTTGCTAAAAAGTAGACTTAAGCCAGCAGTACTAGTTATAATGAGGTAATGTGTTGTCCATAGCATTACTAACATGATGCATGCCATTTACTAAGAACTATTTTTTTTGGATATAGCAGTGTCTTTATTATCAGATAATTAATTATGTTAAGTGATTCTAAATTCTGGTTTTAAAGTTTCATATAGTTTTTCGAATCGCTGCTTTTGGACAAAAGCTATATCCATCTGGACATCAATTGGTGATGATGATCATGCTTGGATAGTATAGGAAATGGTATTGGGACTCCAGATATCTTTGCTTTGTAATGCTTCAGTACATCTTAAGTCTATTATGTCCAGTACATTAGCATTATATGCATCTATTCTCATCTATCAAATGCTGTTATGTCCAAAGAATATGCTTCAAAGGCATATGCTTCATTAAATATAGTTGTTTTGCACCATCCGGATCATAATCATTTGATCCTGCATTTGTAACTCTAGTCCATCATTACTTGCTTATTTATCGTTTTACTTCAATGCTTTGCATTGACTGTGCCATTTGAAGTTCAAGTATTTTACATGATTACATCCAAATTGATGTTCCCCTTGCTAGATTCTCAACCTCACATATTGTCTCTTAGTATGCTTGCTCATTCTAAGGAAATTTAGAAAAGGATTTGCAAGCAAAGATAAGTAATCGATATTGTTTTTTACAGAGTGATACATGATTTTTAACTCTAATATGACAAATAAATAATTGAATTTCATATACCGGTTTTGCTATACATGCATTGACAACTGGTTGCCATCACAAAGCGCTGCCCCCTTTGCAAAAGTGAATTTCATATGTAGCCCATAACCATTACTCCTTTTTTGTGTAACAGGCTTATTACGAAGAGTGACATGACATCATGGAGATGAGTGGGAACTTATTTGGTTTAAAGATGGAGAGTAATGTCGTCAGAGTTGTACAACCTTTTGACATGTCTGTTGAAATATTGGAATGCATCTAAATATGTCTGACTGTTGGTTATGAACTTTGTGGTCTCATGTTGTTGAGATTGTCATGTTAAAATCATTAGAGTATTAGAGCAGATATCTAACTGTTGAGATTAACTGTGGATTTTTTCATGTTTATTTTCTGTAGTATTTTAGGATTATATATATATATATATATATATAATCTGGATTATTTTCAGAATTCTAATTTATAAGGTTTAATTTTTTTAAGTACAAACAAGCAATCCCTATCCTGGTCATTCCCTATCCCAAGTCATGTCCAAACAGCAAGGGATTTTTTCTGGATCAAACAACCCGTGGGAAGGGATTGGGTGGGTGGGAGGGGATCCACCCAATCCACGCCGAGGACCCAATCCACAGGGAAACAATCCAACACCTACCAAACAAGGCCTTAGGCTTTGTTTGGGAGGGCCGATCCCGGCCGGGATCCCCGCCGAAACCCTAGGAAATTTCTCTCATGCTAGATTTTCCCGGGAGGTCCTGTAGGTATGTTTGGGGACGCCAGGGACGGGAAATTTCGGCCCAATCTCGGCCTAATCCACGGGGAGAAAAACAAGGTCGCCCCTGCTCGGGATTTTGTCCTCGTCTTGCCCCCGACCTAATCTCCGGAGGCGCGCCCGCTTTGCTCTGCGTGGTGTCTGCACATGACGGCGCTGACCCACTCGCATGGCGCGCGCTGACCTCCGCGATCGGGCCGCCGACCTCTGCCGGCTCGGCTGGAACCGCACCACCAGTGAGCACATCCTCGTCAAGCTGCGCTCGGCGCCCTTGAGGTCATGGCGACGCAATGTGGTCGGATGGAGGTCGTGCTCTCTCCCGAGTTGGCCGATGAGGCGCACCTCTGTTCCTCGCCGAGAGGTGAAGCCGTTGTCCTTGTTTGTTTAATCTTCTTTGGTTGGTTTTCGTAATCTCGCTTCTTTGCTTAGTTATTGATGCGTAAAATTGATTAGGTTGTGGTACTAGCGCATCTTCTTGTATTCGCACCAAATTCTTAGTTTAATAAAGAGATATATTTCGCCTTAGTTGGATGTGTTTCATTGGTTTGTGTAGAGAAATGCCAAATTCGTGTAAGCATGGATGGTTATTATGATTTGGTTTCTAGATAAATATTATGTTGTATTGCTATATGAGAATATATTGGAACATATGGGTTTATTGATTTGTATAATCAGAATGATTGATTATCATAGGGAAAACAGCTGGGAATTGCAGTTTCAGCTTCCTTCTTTTTCTTGTATTTCGATGTCTCTGTTTTATCCACGTCCTTTTATTTGGATGGGGAAATAGATGCCGAATTGTAGAAAAAATTGATGCTGGCCCAACACTCAAGCCAGAATGAGGCTAACAAGTAGCAGCACTAAAACAAGAATAGGACTCCTTTTGCTTGGTGATGACACACTAATGTTTTGTCATGCTGTTCCTCTTTATGGCCTGCAGGAGAACTGGGAAGGCGCAGCATAAGAAAGAAACCAACCTATTTTGGCTTATCATTAGGGCATTTGTTGTCCCTACGTTCAAGTTCTAGACAAAATGAGTGATGCGGAAAATTGCACGTTCGTGTGGTACTGTTGCTTGAGATATCTTCTACCTACTGGGAAATGAGAAGTGCTCTGAAGCTCCACTTATACCTGATGCATTTGGTGAACTTGCTCTGCTGGGAAATGGTTTAGTTTGTAGCCTTTTATTGTAGTGTAGGTGTATCATTTGGTGAACTAGCTCTGCTGTGTTGACTCTAGAATCTATGCTGGTAATTGTGTTGTTTTGTAGATCGGATCAGATCTGTGTCCTGTTTGCTGAAATCAGCAGTTCCATAGATGTTTCTATTGTGACACACTCCAACTAAATGAGCATTGCTGACCTCCCATTCTGTTGATGTTTTTTTGGAAGTTTGTAAGCTTGTGCTCTTCAAATTGTGCCTTCCATCCAGCTTGGAGCAGCATCTTATAACTCCATCGAAGGCAGATCCATGTGTTGAGGCTTGAGTTATGAAGCTATGCTAATACAAATGTTATTTGCTGTTTATATACAAAAGAAAATTCAGAATAGGCCAACTCACAATTCCAGCACATCAATGGTCAAACAACGCAAATGTTTCTGAATTTTAGGATTTTTTCTGAAATTTTGGAAAAAAAATTCATGATTGAGATTTTTATCCCTACTGTTCCTAAACGGCAACAAGGATTTTATTCCTGGGCGGGACGATTTCCCTTTAGGGTTGAGGGGAATTTCATATGCCCTCAAAATCCCTGTGGGGGATTTTGTCCCCTAATTTTTCTACCCCTTACTTCCAAACAAGGTGTAGTTGAGCACCTTCGCGAGGGCAGTGGCATTCATGAATGTGGAGCTGCATGCATGCATGTGCACAAGGTGCACCGAGCACCTTCGCGAGGGCGATGGCATTCCGACCGCCTGGTAGGCGGCGATCAGAGCGGATCGCGGCGAAGCGACGCTAAGGCGGCGGTTGCAAACGCGTGTGCACGGCGCGGCCGGGAGCGCGGCCCAGTTGTCCGTAGGCACGGGAGCACGCATAGCGACGTGGTGTGCGCAGGCAAGCGGGCGTACGCGACAGTGCGTGTGCGAGGGGCAGCTTGCGGTGCAGCATCATGCAGGGATGCTGGCGCACGTAGGCGACACTGACAACATGATGACGTCGAGGCTTCCGGTGAGAGGCCGCGGCGGCGTTAAGGTGCTGCGTTGATGCGGTGGAGACCACGGACGGTGGTGGGAGGCCGCGTTCGTGGAGGTGGCCTTGCGAGGCCGCTATGAGAAGATAGTCGGCGCTATTCCAATGATGTTGTGCAAGGCCATGAGGAGGTGGCTATGCACAAGAGCCACGTGGAGGCGGCATGACGCGAAGGAGGGATCTGTTGGTGGCGTTAGGCCACAACGGTGTCTCGCTCATGCTTGAAGTTGTGTACGGTGGCAACGTGTGGTCGTCAGCAAACGTGCATGAAAGGTGGTGTGAGGCCGCCAGAAGAAGTCAGTGTGAGACCGACAATGATAGTGGTGCGATGCCGCTAGAAGAAAGCCGCTGCGTGTGGCAAGAATAGAAAGGTCGTTGCGTGCGGCAAGAGGTTGCAGGCGATCCGCAACGGTGAGTTGGCATGACAAGATTAGGGGGAGGATTTTGGAAATAATTTTGTCATAGTAGTGTATTTAATTTAGTGAGTTGCATGTGATGTGCAAGCATGGTGATTAGCCGGTCATTGAGACGTGGACCTGCTTGTTAGGAGGGAGTGATTAGTGGTTAGAGATAAGTGTGTGTTTGAGTCGTGTGTGATGCATGACCAGTAGGCTGAGTCTTAGGGTGTGCGTGCATGTAGTGCATGCATGCATGCAGTTGAGTAGTGGCGTTGGAAGAGGTCAAGTTTGTTGCTTGGCCGGTGAGTTAACTAGTGCATCCTCTCTTGTATAAATAGTTGTTAGCATTAATGAAATATTTGAGTTGGTATTCGAGTGAGTCCATACCCTCCCATGTGTGTGTATGTGTGTTCATAATATATTCGTGTGTATACATCTCTGTGATAGAGATCGTGAGATGGGAGTTGAGAGATTCAATTCTAAAAGGCGTACATGCGATTGCTACAGTGTGACGATGGCAAGCATGCACATGTGCGCTTTATGTACAAGGAGGTCAACAACCAAGATTAATGTAGGCTCATTCATCCAAACTATTTAATCACCCTGTATGCTCCCACCTCCAATACGCCTTCATTAATGCGCCTGCATTAAACACCTTGCATACTCCCACCTTTAATGCCCTGCATTAAACACCTTGCATGATCCAACGGTCAAGATTGGTATTAGCACCTTAGCACTCAATTACCCATTAGCAGCAGCAGCGGTGGCCAGGCGGCAGCAACCTCGGCGACGGTGACGATTAGGTTAGCCCGGTCCTCTCTCTTCCTCATCCATCTCCCCTCTTCCCTCTAGTCGCCTTTCCCCTCTCCCCTCTAGTCACCTCTCCCCTCACGCAGCCTTGCCTAGAGAAACCGCGCGCCGCCAAGGACCGGCTTTGACCGCCTAGCCAGTCCAAGGCGGCCCTCCCGCCTGGCCCGTCACCTTGGGCGAAATCGCGGAGGCAGCTCCCTGTCGAGCGCCTAAGCGGCACCTAGTCGGCACTTAGACCCGATTTCTAGAACCATGCTTAACACATCTCACTAAGAACAAAGAAAAATTTAAGTTTAATTGTCGGTCATCAAGCAAGCAGTTCAATATAATTCCTGAAACAATAAAACAAAGGTTTGCTTATGGGTCATTAAATAACCAAATTTCAAAGGTAACTCTTGAAAATAAAAATTTTGTATAGCACTACTCAAAGAAGAAGCATAAAGCGTAATCATCAAACGCAGCCTAAATGATCAAACCTTTATTTAGTCCCAAGTCTTAATTGTGTACAACTCGGTATCACTCGAGAAATCAAGGGAACTCCTCCTGCAACTGTGGGAGATAGTTGTTTTTAGCACTTCTAATTAAGCAGGTTTTGATATTTGCGCAAGTTAGATCACATAAGTGACAAAAGAACGTTGTGCACTAACATCCAACAAACATGCATATTATACTATTTTTTTGTGGACCTTGCTTATAGTCGTTCTGAGATGAAACCATGAACCTATACTCTCATAGTCTATGGACTAAAGAAAGCGAAGTTACAAATCATTAAGCAAAGATGAAGCCATCTCCGAGCACAAACATTCTGTCCGTGTTGAAAGAAGCATAAACCAGAAAAATGCATACCGAGGATCCACTATCCATCCATGGTATAGTGGGATATCCGAAAGGTCAAATATGGCACGCTCTTGGGTGAACTCAAAGTCATTGATCCCGCAGTGTCCACGATCCAAAGACACATGAGAACAAATGGAATACCACATACACACACGCATAAACCACCAATCAACAAACCGAAAACCGTAAACGCACTTCCTAAACATCACATTCACGCCGATGATAGTGGCGAAGCGCGCAGAAGGTCGATCGCGGCTCGAGATGTTCTCGCTCCCGCCACGGATGTACCTCGCCTTGCCCTACAAATCGCATCCCAAACAACCTCGCTCACAAATGAACACGACGAACAAGCGCAACCTAATTAGGGCGAGAGCCGATCGAACTCGCACGACGCCGTTGAGTCAATGAGGCGCCATGACGAAGCGAGCGACTTTCGCCGCGACACCTCGCCGCATCCGGTTCAAGGTGATGGCATTCTTCAAAGAAGAAGACGTTACCTACAACACGCCGCACCGCCAAAACCTGTGAAATCGCTGGTTAAGCAACCACCACGCAACACGCGGAATCTAGGGAGAGGGTTCGGACCTTCTCCTGAAGAATAATAACCCTACTCATGTGTTGCTGTATTGACTATCCTTTACAACAGGGAAGAAATTACCATAACTAAGGCTTAATGACTTCTCTGTTGTTGTTACTCTTGTTGTCTTTGATCCTCTCCTCTGTCCACCGACTTTACTCTTTATATAGCGCGTGAAGGGGTAACAGTTGTTCTATGCCAAGAGACGTCTCAACGCATGGTGAAATACACACGTTGATGGTAGTTATTGTCAGAGAGACCACACCCCATGTCGCCTTGCAATTATCTCAAAGACAGAGGCTTAATACGTGCAATTATCCCAGAGAATAACAGCGCATATTAACTACTGTGTGTATTGAACACAACGCATAAGTGTCCCTAGTCGATTGAGCTCACATGTCTATAGGCTTTGTTGACTATAGGGTAGTCGTATTTGATCTGGCCTGTCGTAGTAAGGCTTGCGACCATGAGTAGGGGTGCAAACGAAGCGGATACGGACGGACATCGCTTATCCTGTATCATTTTCCATTTTTTTTCTCGAATTCAGAATCGGACACGGATAGTGCCGGATACGAATACAAATACGGATAATCTCAGTCATGAATATGGACCGAATACATGCCGAACCGAATACGGATTGTCTCGATCACGAATACTTATTCGGATATTGCGCGAAAACATAAACCATATATGTCGCACAAATAAAGATCAATCAATCATACTACATGTCCAAAATACAACTAGATTAGTAGTTTAACAAGCGAATTTAAATACATCACACGATAATAGAGGATAGTTAACTAGTTAAGCAAGTAAGCAACTAGTAGTAATTAATAACTAGCAAGTAGCAAGTACATGACATGGGCTAGTTAATCAAGTAGTAACTACTAACTAGCAAGTAGTAAGTCACAACTCTCACACGGTCCAAAATTCAACTAGCCAATAGCCATAGCCAAGTACATCACTAGTTGCAAAACTAGTAGCCAAGTAGTAATAGTAAGTGCTAAGTAAGTAAGTAGCATGTTCTTGGCCGTACAAAACACTTGTACCAGATTATTAATGATAGATAAATGATGATATGTTTAGCTGCTAGGAGAAAGCATTGAGAAGCCTTTGAAACAAGATTAATAACTCAGACGAAGCATACAAAACATGGCTAGAAAAAGTGTTACCTTTCGGACAATAACAATGTCGCCAGCTGACAAGTTAAGCTCAAACTCACTTTCATCCTTGAAGGAATCAAGGGCCTGCATCACAAAGAATACATAAACATATTTAAGAAGAATCCTAGATATTGACAACTTCATGTACATTTGGCAGCAGGCACAATAATTTTTCTATTAAAAACATGTCACACCTCTCCTAGGAAGAAATCGACAGATGTTACTAACTCATCAACAGAAGAGGATGCGAACATGCCATTAACTTCTTCGTAAGATGGTGGTGGTGGTGGCGACATATAATTTTCGGCTGATGGGGTTGGAGGTGCTTCAATTTTTTGACGCTCAAGCACCATCTATTAATCAGAATATAATCATTAAATTAAATGCACACAAGATTTATTTATGCTTCACATTGCACAAGTTGGGATGTGCCAACAAGCCAAGACATAAATTTGGTCAAATGTAACAAATGCTAGAGTATGCATACTTCTTCTTCCAAATGGTCAAGGATTTTAACTTTCGATGGTAAGCGCCAAACCTCAACCTTCGAGCCAAAACGAGAATGATTAGTGGCCACATAATTTTCTGATAAAAAGAAAACACCTGATGAATAAGCAAATGTTGCATTAATTGGTATAGTTGATGGTTACCATTGCAATGAGACGTTGTAACGTCAATTTTTGCTGCTAAGCCTCAACGGCAGACATTGCGACAACAGCTTCCTTCCCTAACCCCATCATGCTTGACTTCAGTTCTTCAAGTTTGTACTCACCATGAGTAAGGCACGTAAATTGTCAGCAAATGGAGAAGTCCATAGCACGATAATGTAACCACAACAAACAAAAGAAAAGGGTGGTAGGAAGCTGTAGTATCATGTCATTTGTTAACCTCTCGCACGACTTTAGAATTGAAAAATAAAAAGTCTACCCCAAAATGAAAAAAAAATACAACTTGCTTCCCAGAACACGCGACATAATCAATCTACAATTCGATTTTTGTAGACACCAAGTCCAAAACAAGACAAACAAAAACATCGAGTTCCTCGCCTATTGCAATAGTACTATAATAAGGTGTAGATCAACCGGCATTAGCATTAGTGGAAAAAGGCAAATAATGCAAGAAGAGCGCCACGCTTGTGTACTTCCAAAGACAATCTACATGAGACAATTACAATTTTGGCTATGAGTGTTTGTTTCAAAATGTTACGTATGAGTTGGTTTTAATTTGTTCAAGAGACGGCAAACATTTTTTTTTGGGGGGGGGGGGGAATATAGCTGTTAATGGTCACTTTTGGAGTATAAAACAATCTGTTATGCCACAAGAGCACACTTTCATGTTGAATAATCGAATGAAGCGATTACTTTATTTATATGTCTTTAATAATCTGTAATGTTTGTTCTTATTTGTAGTCTGAGTTGGATTGTATTGCATTAACTACTACAAATGTGCTTATCTATGACGATTACCTTGTGACGTTTAGGAATTTCGTCATGAAACTTGAACTTTCAATGACGCAATTTGTATCTTCGTCATAGGTGATGTGTGACGGAGCCTGTGCACTAAAAATAATGATGAAAAGCAAAGAAGGCCACAAAACAACAAAACAAATTAAATCACAGATATAATGCACCTTACGCACACACCCACGCCCCACATGCACCACGTGGGTCCCACCTACACATGGCTCGATGGGTCCCACATTCGTCCCACCAACCCCGTGGTCCCTCCACCACGTGGCGCAGCAGGGCCCACACCGCACCGGTCCCACGACACATGGCAACTCCAGCTCCCGCCCCGTCAGTTAATTGGCCAAAAATAGCGCCTACCGATTGAACCGCGAATGGTGCAACACAAGGTGAAGCCTTACCACCGCACTGCAGGAGCTTTTGTGACTTAGGTGTCTAATTTTCCCTACTTGTCATATCTTTGAACATGATAATTGAATGGCTACCGTTATTGATTGAATCGAGAGGTGGACCCTCGACACCATAATCAAAACCATAATCCAAATCGAACCTCAGTGGGCGGCAACCCTGGCGGAGGCGATTGGCGGCGGCGAGAGGCAACCGGCGGCAAGACCGGTGGCATGGGACCCGCCTTTGGACGGCAAGACCGGTGGCGGGCGGACCTGGCACAGAGGGCACGGTGGTGGACTCGGTGGTGGACCGTGCGGCGGAGGCAAACTTGGCGCGGTGGAGGTTCGTTCCATCTATTTGCGGGTTAGCGCACCAGCTTGCCCACCATGTGTTCGCTGAGTGCCTCATAGAGATAGACAATTTACTTTCCATGATTCTCGCTGCTCCTTTCGTAAATATTATAGAGAAATTGTACCAATGATCCACCTATTTGTAGAAATTTGCGAGAGGCTAGTCGTCGCTTCTCAATTTGAAGTTTTGATAGTTATAAAAGCAATCACAAGAATACCATGAAGGATATGTCATTGTATCGCATTACTCGCCTTATAGAACGATGACTAATTACATGCCTTGGGATTATATTTGCATGCAGAGATTTAGCATTGTTGCATCCGTGCATGCTGATAGGAATGCTCCCTTGTTAGCCTGTCAAAATAAATATGTTGATCCTTATGCTGATTAATTTCAGTCCACTGGCAACTTTGATTAAAATGTAACAGATGGATCTTCAATAAAAGTAAAAATATGGCAACTGAATTGATTCATTGCCTATCTGATGTAATAATTTAGTCCTATTATTTTACATGAGAGTTGATAATGTACTTCGTCGCGGCTGTAACATATATGTAAGTTTGGCTTTATCCTTCTACTTGTACTGTAGTACTAGAGATGTGCCGCAAAGAAATCAAAATGACCAATTGCCTGGCGAGCATAATTTGTCCTTAACCATTTTTTTTAAAAAAATGTTGTATACCTCACAAAATTATGCGAGGGAGTGATGCTTGGTTTTGTGCTGGATTAGTAGTCTATTAGCGATTTCATGTTCCCTGCTTGATATATAGCTTTGGTTTCGTTCACACGATCCTCCGTGAGGGAGACCAACCTTGTGTCTTGAGAGTTTGAGAAGGGCGGAGTGATACTAAGACATTGTTTCGCCCAAGAGATGGAAACTGGACTCACATATTGTATCGTAACACCTTTTGGGAAATTTGTTCAAACAGATGGATAGAAGTTGATTCATGGGAGACAGTTCACACCTGCATATATCATCGAGTTCAACAATTCATGCAATTTGTTAGTGAAAGATACCCAAGATGACCATATACTTTGTCCGTGCCGCAAATGTCTTAATCAAACTTTACGGCCTCAAAGAAGAGGTGGATGACCACATACACATTTATGGAATGTCATTTGATACACTGTGGATTCATCATGGAGAGTCGGCAGATGATGAAGTAGTTGAGTATTTAGAGCAGGAGGTGGATGGATTTGATCATGATGAAGGGATACATGTGGATGTGGCGGATGATGATTATGATGAGGATAACAGAGTACCAGAGATGATAGGAGATCAGATGCAAATGCAAGCAGAGGCAGATGGAGAACGACCAAGGTTTGCAAGAGTCCTTGAAGATGCGGCGGTCACTTGGCCCGGATCTAGCCATTCAAAATTTCTTTTCTCGTGAGGTTATCAGATATCAAGTCTAGATTATCGAATCAAGAATACAAAGATTTACCATAATGATGAAGTTGTTGTCCTCAAGATTCCTCAGCAGAATTTCCAAGATCATATGATGATGCCAAGAAATATCTTCGTGAATTGGGCCTTGGATACGATAACATCCATGTGTGCAAGAACAATTGTGTGTTGTTTCTAAGGATTATGCCAAGGTGGATGTGTGCCCAAGATGCAAGGAATCTAGATGGCAAGATGTTAATGGGAGCAAGCGGGTTCCACATAAGGTTTTGAGGCATTTTCCACTTATACCAAGGTTGAAGAGGATTTTGCTTCAAAACGAACATCCGAGGAAACACAATGGCACAAGAAAGTGAGGACGCCAATGACAATGTAATGAGCCATCCGGTGATGGGGAGGCATGGAAGGACTTTGACAAATAGGTATCCAAATTTTGGTGATCCGAGGAACTTGAGGCTTGCCTTAGCTACGATGGATTCAATCCATTTGGCAACATGAGTACCCAATATAGCATGTGGCCGTGCTCTCGACACCTTTAAATCTCCCACCATGGGAATGCGTGAATCCAAAGAACCGCTTTATGTCTTTACTCATCCCAGTCCATCATCTCCGTGAAAGGATTTTGATTTGTTCCTTGAGCCCCTAATAGAAGAACCGCTTGATCTCTGGCAGGTGTCGATACCTATGATGCATGTACGGTAACAAGTTCAAGCTTCAGGTCGCCGTGTTGTGGTGTATACATGATTATCGGCGTTGAGCACCTTATCGTATGCGAACAACAAAAGGCTATTATGCATGTATTCATTGTGACAAGAACTGCTGTCTCGCAATAAGGAATAAGTTATGTTACATTGACATCGCCGATACCTTCCAAGGACACATGCTTATGAGAAGCTTGGCTTTTGACGGACAAATACAAAAACAAAGTTGAGCCGTAAGTTCACTATAGAGGAGGTCCAAGAGGAGCTAGAGAAGGTGAAAGATGTTAGGCCGTGGAAGCATCCCGCAACTAAGAAAAGGAAGCGAACGAAGGTCCAAAGGATTTTAGTCAAAGTTGGGTTGTGGAGATTGCCATATTGGAAATATTTGAAGCTTCCACATAATCTTGATGTGATGCACATAGAGAAAAACATATGTGAAAACCTTCTTGGCACATTACTCAATGTCGACGGCAAGACCAAGGACACAACCAATGCTAGGCTAGATTTACATGATATGGGCATAAGACTGAATTGCACTTACAGCAGGATGGCAACTCAGTCACTGTTCCACATGCTTGGTATGTCTTGAAGAAGGATCAGAGAATCGAGTTTTGCAAGTTCCTCAAAGGTATCAAGTTTCCTGATGGATATGCAGCGAACCTAGCAAGATTTATAAGTGCAGATTCTTCCAAGGTGCAGGGGAAGCTGAAAACACATTCTTGCCATATACTCCTCAAGAAGAATCATACCGCAGCCTAAGAGGACCTATCAGCAAGGATGTATATGAAGCAGTTGCAGAGCTCGGGAAGTTCTTCAGGGAATTGTGCAGTAGAAATCTAAGGATAGATGTTGTGAAGCGGCTGAAAGCAGAAATCCCATTGATCCTAAGCAAGCTTGAGAAAATTTTTCCTCCGGCCTTCTTTGATGTCATGGTGCACTTGGCTGTCCATCTTCCTGATGAGGCACTGCTTAGAGGTCCTGTTCAGTATGGATGGATGTACCCAATAGAAAGGCGACTAGGCACTTTGAAGAATTTTGTAAGGAACAGGGCTAGGCCGTAAGGATCAATTGCTGAGGCTTATGTTGCAAGTGACACGCTGACTTTTTGTTCAAGGTACATGGAGGATGTTGACACTAGATTTAACCAGGATGATGGTAGTGGAGGTGATGGTCCATTGTTTGATGACACCTATGTTTTTATGCATGGTGTTACTCTTGTTGGATCTAATAGGGTACAATACATTGATGATGGTGTCATGGATAAGTTAGTTTGGTATGTGCTAAATAACTGTGAAGAAGTTGAGCCATATTTGGAGTAAGTATCATTTACTTTTTTGGAATTATTGTGTGTTTTATTACAAATTTATCAAATTATTTCTTATGAATAAAGTTTGTCCTACAAAGATTCTCTGTGGAAGAGCTACTAAAGGAAGGTGCACATGATGTTGATAAAAGGCTTGAACAAGGATTTCCAAAATGGTTTAGGAGCCATGTAAGTCACTAGACCTTGTGTTTTCAAATTTTCATAAATGGTTCAGAGCCATATATAATTGGTGATCTCGAGTACTTTTATTGCACCCAGATTGTGAAGCTATGGGCGGAGAAGCCGTAAGAGGTTAGTGAAGGATTGTATGCACTTTCATGTGGCCTGGATCTCCGAGTCAAGACTGTGCACTTGCATTGTTAATGGAGTGCAGATAGCACTATGGACCGTGAGAAGTACCTCTGAGACACAAAATAGTGGTGTAATGACCGAAGGTACACATGATGGGGAAAACATTGATTTTATGGTGTCCTTAAGGAGATAATTGAGTTGCAATATAACTCCAATTTTGAAGCACGTCGGTCTCGTGGTTCTATTTCGATGCGATTGGTACAACCAAGGTGGCAAGACAAGAGGCATTCGAGATGACTCGCATTTCAAATCCATCAATGTGCAATATTATGGTACAAGATCGACCCTTTCATCTTGGCAACGCAATCGAGAAAGATATTTTACTTGCAAGACACATCTTTAGGCAAAGAATGGCGAAGTTGTGCAAAAATTTGAACATAGGAATATTTATGATGTGGTCAAAAAGATGAACCCACCATGATGTGCATCAGATGATCATTGTTCGACATCGAGCATGAAGTGCAAGAAGGTGATGTTCATGAGGTTACGCACAATCTTCGTGGTGGAGAAGCCACTATACTTGAAGCTAATTTAGTAGACCTCATAAGAAGCAAGAAGCAAGCTACAATTCCTCAAGATAGTGAGGATGAAGATGAAACTGCATCGCAAATCAGAGTGATGGTGGCAATGAGAACAATGATGACATGTGCCTAGACGATTTATTTATGAAGATGATGATTTCTAGGATACGCAAGGTACATACTTATTCCTCTTTAGTTGGTTTTCGAAAATTTTCTATAAAGAAATCATATGTTTTAACCGAAATTTTTCTCAAAATGTGTTTTAACCGCAGTGTTGTTGGTCCATTGGGGAAGTCAATGGAGAGTTGACTTATGTTCTTTGAATATGGTAATTTCAGTCCTTCAAATGGTCAATCAAACACGAGGACTCCACCGTCACAAAGAAGTTTAATTTCTGGACTCCACATGGCTTCACTTCGGACCAATATGGAGATGATCAATATGTTTCTCAATATGTTTCGATCAATATGTTTCAATATGTTTCGGGTGAACATAGACAAATTAATTTGGAGATGAATGAATATGTTTCGCCAATAATATTTGTGTGTTGTCATTTATATTATTGCCAAATGTTACTTACATATGCTCCATTTCGACTCCACATGGCTTCACTACGGGTCAATATGGAGATGGTCAATATGTTTCAATATGTTTCGATCAATATGTTTCAATATGTTTCGACGTAACATACACAAATTAATTTGGAGATGATCAATATGTTTCGCCAATAATATTTGTGTGTTGTCATTTATATTATTGCCAAATGTTACTTACATATGCTCCATTTCGACTCCACATGGCTTCACTCGACTTCATGCGGCGCTAAAAAATCTGGCCGAACTCAGAGAAAACTCTTACACTTCATGCGGCGCTAAAACAAAATAATGTTGTGTTTAATAAAATTTGTGCTCAAGATTACAGAGGTTGCAGCTTGTTACATTTGCCTTGCATCCTACTCTATAGAGGTATTACAGAATAAATTTGCTCAGCAAAGCCTCCCCGCTCACTTGGCTATCAGCGCTAACTCTCCTCCCTCCCTGCTCCTCGGCACACAGGCTCGAGCCCCGGCCTGCAAGAAGGCCGAGGTTTAACTATTTTTTATTTCTACCTGACAGGTGGGCCCCACCTGTCAGCCTCTGTAACCAGAGGAGATAAAAGAAAAATAAATGCCAGAGAAAAATAGTCCATTGGAAAAGGTCTCGTTAGACTTAGCGTGCCAAAGATACCACGGAAGTGTGCGAAGGAAAGGCGGTCTATCGTGGGTACAAAGATGGTACACTCCTCGCAGGATAAAACTATTCAATAGCCTCGCCCTAGGTTATGGACACGCTTGGTTAGGCTTTTCGTGAGTTAGACTATAACCTTTAAAACCTAAAACTTGACACGGGTGGTATGAACGGGAGTTCATGCTATTGTTGTGGTGACTAGGTTAGTCACTTCCGTGATCGTTGTTGTTGTCTATCTATTGTTAATACTGTTGTCACCGTCCTTAATTGCAAAATAGAAATGAATTGCCAACTTGCTTTTGAAAGTATTATCTTATTGCAAATAAATGTTGCTTTATGCGAGATGTGCTCGGGAGCCTCGACGCCTAGCTTGGCGGTCCGGCCGGTTGTCTCTGTGGGTTGTGGGTACACCGAGTCGGCTTTTGTCTTAGCCATCTTATGGCGCTTTTGCTTCATTGCCTTCTTCTTAGTTATCTTTATGTCGTTTGGCCAATCGGCCTCTTTTGTAATAACTCGTTTATTATTAATTAACTTCGGTTTGTTGCTTGTTTTGGTTCTATGTGAATGTATGAATTGATGCATACTTTGTAGCGGGTGTGTATCTTGCATTTGAAGTATACATATTCGAGGCTTGGTTTATTTAATTTGTGATACTAGGGTCAATAGATGACTAAGTATTACAAGTTTAATAAACCGGGGTCCTCACAGTATGGTGCAGGGGTGCACGAGAGTGTGGTTTGTGGTAGAACCCCCAGTCACGCCTGTGGTATTGGTTCTACTTTTGTTGATATTTCCGCTGCTTTTATTGTAATATAACTTATGGCCTGTGTGGCCCTTATAAGGACAATTTCCCCGTCGGGATGTAAGACAATTATGGTTTGTCATTTAATGGACTTATGCGATGTATGTGAATGATTCAGCAATGTTCCTGTGTGCACTACCTACTGATCCAGGGAGTAGTGCAATTTTAACACAATGGATTTGGATTGAGAAACTGGGTCCGACATATCACTTCTAAAATCTGATTTAGAGAAACTCGCTTAAATCCCATGTCTTCGTTAAAATTGTTGATTTTAGAAAGTGGTTTAATTTGTAGGCCAAAAAATCCAAAATTTAATTTGGATATTTTGAAACAAAGGTTAAATTGCAGGCCATATAATATAAAATTTAAATTGACATTTTGAAAAAATCCTAAAGTGATTTCAATTGTACAAACTCCTAATTAAAAATCTAAAATTGCCCTCGCCCTAATTATTCAAGGGTGCCAAACAAATTTCGAGGGCGCCATTTTCCCGAGCGCGGTCTACATTAGGCGGAAAAAATTCCAACCCATTTATCCACCTCCCTCTCTCGCCGCCTCCACCTCTCGCCGCCCCATCCACTCTCTCTCGCCCCATCAACCCTAGCCGCCGCGGGCACCACCGCCTTGCAGAGTCTTCTCGCCGACGACATTCGCCGCCACCTCTCTCTCTCGCCTGCACTCTCTCTCGCCCCATGAAACCCTAGCCGCCGCCACGGATTCGTCTCACGCCGACGCTCGCCACAGATCGAAGTCTATTTCCCCACCGCCGACCGCCGTCAGACGGATCCGTTCCCCTTCGACGTCGTTCACCGCGACCGGCCTCGCTTCCCCTTCCACGACCACCGACTACGACCACCGGTTCTACTTCCCCATCTATTTACCACCGCCGCCACGATTTAGTACTGCTTGGCAGAGCCACAACCGCGATGGTGGCAACAAGGGACAAGGTAGGAAACGATCCGACAACCGCCATCACAAGGTAAGCAAAACTCTTTCTATTTTCTCTGTGCATGTAGTATGTTGTTTGTTCAAGTAGTAGTTGTCTCGTGCAAGCTGCTCGTTGTTGCATTTTCATGTGTATTAGTCTGTTGTACCATTTTGTTGCTCAAATAGTCCCTAACATATCTTAGCAAGCATAAAGCGAAAGTTTGGAAGTAGTCATACCTAGCTTGCAAGTAGTAGTAGCTCTTACCTCTTACCTAGCTTGCAAGTAGTAGTAGCTCTTAGCTCTTAGTTCACTCCTATTTTTTCTAATAGTTACAATTTGGTCGTTCTCGTAAGAACCTCCGCAAACCGAATACTAAAGAAGCCGGGTAAACAAGTGGCGGAGAATTTAAGGAGGTTGCAAAAACTTGGCATCAATGGTCTAGCTTACTCTTTTAATAAATGGTTTACAAAACCCGCAACAACGAAGGGAAAAAATTAGCAAACAAGAAATCAAATTCAAGATTACGACTATCGGAGTATCTCCTTGAAGATGATGTTCAAGGAGATAGTGATGATGATGACACCGATTCGATGAGTACCACAACCCTCGCAATCGAGGTGCTTCTTCTATCTTGTGTGGGGAGGAGGATATTTGCATTGCATTTTTATGTTGTTTCTGCATATCTTTTCTTTAATATATGCACTTGCTTATAGATGCTGACTCACTAACAAGTAGTTTTTTATCGGCTTCTCAATGAACATATGTGAAAACCCTCTCTACTAAGGGAAGAAGAACAATCCCAACATGGCGCCAGAGTCGTGCAACCAAAGAGAGTGAGGGCAAGACAACGAGCAGAGGAGATAACTCCGGGTCTCAACAAGAGCATACAAAAGGCAACTAACTTCACAGAGACATGTGCAAGATGAAGAGTTGCCTCAAGATGGTGATCTTGGTGTTGAAGACAATGATGCTAGTGTTGAAGACAATGTAGTGGTGGTGAAGACAATGTAGTCATTTGGTGAAGACAATGTAGGCTGGCTGGTGAAGACAATGTAGCTGCTGGTGAAGACCAGACTGGGGATCAAACCCAATCCACTGAAGGCAAGTTATAGTTTCTTTGACATTCAAATATGACATCACTTTTGCTGTTTTGCATGAAACTTAACCATCTAAATAAAAATTATATTCAGAGCTCCCTGACAAATGACCCCCAAGGAGACCCAGGCCACCAACCAAGGGAATACTGCTGGAAAGGATGACAAGATCTATGGGAAGGAGAATGCCCATAGCTGTTGCTGAAGGCAAAAAAAGGCCACAAGAACCTGTTCAAGCTGCCAAGTTCGCATCAGAGGCTGGTGTCATCATTCGAGATAAGGTTCTGTCCTAACTCATTGGAAAGAGTACAAGAAAGATGAACAATATTATAAAGACTTTGTGGGAAAGCTATCCGTAAGTGCATTACTCTTTCTATGCTACACTATGATATCACATGACCTGAATTGACTCACTAACGATGCAAATTTCATATCACTAGGGGCGATTGGCCATTAACACAAAACACAAGCCAACAGAGGAAGCATGCACCGATGTATTGCGGTCGGGTGCGATAAATGCGTTATCTACCAAGCGTAAATACTTCAATGGTGTACCGCAAATGAGATTAGGACTACTTCTCTGTTGCTAGTATGGTGATGAGCAGTGGAGGGCACTTGTTGCAAAGTGGTCTCGATCCAAATAACATGGTATGGGTATCTTATCATAGATTCTTCTTTCATATTCAGTTTGCAGAGGCTCTTCTCATTGTAAACATATGATCTTATCTAACAAGTTCCTTCTCTTGTAGCAATCATGTGAAAAGAACAAGCGTAATCATGAGAATGTCAAGTATCATCAAGCTACGGGTTCTCGCAGTTTATGTCGCACACTTACATGCATATGTAAGTAAAGATTACCTTGTACTATTACCTATTTATTTCATCCAAAACATTCTTTTGTATTTGTCCGATGTAACTTTGTCAGAAATGATTACCTACCTAATGAAGGAGAAGAGGAACAATGCGTAACCCAAAGACACAACAAATTGAAGAACTTGATGCGGTGGAGGCCTTCAAGACCTGCCATACCAGCTCCAAACATGGTCTGAGTGAACTGGCAAGAGAAGCAGTTGTAAGTCACTACATCTGTTTCCTTGTGCCTTTAAGATGCTTGTCTTTGTTTCCAACAACAATGTTGTGTGTTCAAAATATCCTGCATAAAGACATAGTGGACTTGGCTCATTTTTAGATAATGTCATTCTGCCTCGGCTTTTAGATAATGTCATTCAGCTCATTTGGTCTAAATTTCTGATTATACCTGATGCGACTTGGCTAAAGTCTGTTTGCTAACCGTAGCTAACATAGTGGACTTAGTGATGCTAAAAGTTGTGCTCATTTTGCTGTGCAAATTATGAAATTGAGTTATATATGGATTTCAGTATCTCAATATTATGAACTTCTTAGACTAACAAAATGGGTTGAAGAGTTATCAAACAGAACGCAAAGGTGAGGCTGATACACTACTACTCAGATTAAGATTTATTCATTATCAACCTAAGAAGTGCTCAGAACTTGGTGACAAACATATACAGCTCAGCTGGTAAACAAACCAGAATGGCTACTTAAAAGTTATAACTGTTTATGAACACAAAGTATTTAAAAATGAAAGAAATGCAAGTGAATATAGATATATTTTCAAGAAATATAAAGGGTAGCATGTAATAACATGTTATGGTTCAAGACTGGCAATCGATTATAACACAATGCCACCAACAAAAACATGAAATCATGGGTGCCATCAATTCGGTGGACCCAGTCCCAATAATGCCAATAGGTCATCACTGACCCTGATTTTCTCTTATGTTTTTTTGTGTGTGTGGTTTACATCGATAGTTGGGATCTTGGTTTTGCAATAATCTACTGGATTTAATTTAAAATGGATCATTGCCGGTCATTTGTAAGAGAAAAAATTAAGAAAGAAGTTCGCTAAAACACGCTTGTCCTCTTGAAATTGGCTCATCACATGTATGTTCTAGGCGCAAGTTACCTACTTGTGCATGGCACCATTATGCATAATCGCAAAGATGCATTTATATAACTAACGGACTTGATGGTGCTTCCAACTAATGATTGTTCTGGGACATTTTCACCGATATGGAAGCTTTGAGGGCGTAACTGCTGCTGAAGGTGAGACACCGATTACGAAGGCATGTGTGGTCTCCAAGGTGCTCTCCTGCAACAAAGAACAACAACACTTTCTTGAAGAATGTTGAATCAAAACGGCCGCCTCAAAATCATCTTCATCGAATGAAAGCGAAGCCAGAAGAACTAGCAATGAAAAACAAGCTTTACCGCTCTACAAGGAGAACTCGAGGACCTCAAGAAGAAAAGCGAAGAAGCCGATTTAAAAGTGGCGAGGACCCAAAAGGAGTTGGAGGAGTACAAGAAGCTAACAGAGAAAAATAACCGTGCAATGGAGGAGAACAATGCGCTCCTTCGCCAGATCTTGGCCTTGAACAATGGTAACTCTTCTTAGGCATGTGAGTGGTGGTGGTTCTTTGGTCCTTGCCGGTGGTTGTTTTGTGGTCAATAACTTAAGTTTATTCTCAGGCCGTGAATTTGTTCGTGAATCGAAGTTGGTTCAAGTCTGTGAACCGAGATAGTTAATCGAGTTGTTTCGTGAACTAGTTGGAATGTGATGATGACCGAGTTGAGTATTGTTCATTGAGTTGTATGGTCACCGAATATCGGATCTATTTAGTTATGGAATTGTGGGTCATTTGAATATTTGAAAATTGTGATGTCTGTGATGAAATAACCATATGGGCCTCTCGATGAAATTGATGGGCTTTCTGTGACGAATTTGCAAGTGCTTTCTGTGACGAATTTGCAAGTGACGAACTTAAGCCACGTGGTCCAATAAAAAGGAGGCTCGTGGGCGAACCAAATCGCGCCACGCGGTGCAATAAAATCGCGCCACGTGGTCCAAACCCACGCCACCGCCACGTAATGACCACGTTAGCTACCACGTGGACCACCACGCCGCCGCCACGTCCGTCGCCACGTCACCGCCACGCCATCCGCCACGTGGACAAGCCACGCCACCGCCACGTGGACCAAGAACGCCACCGCCACGCCACCGCCACGCCGCCTACAAGAGCCCATTGCTTATGACAAAAACAGCCCTATCCATGACAAAAACTGATCGTCATAAAACAGAGTGTGTTTTATGACGGGGACCCTTTCGTCATTGAACAAAAGCAGTTCTATGACGAAAAATATAATTTCGTCACGGTACGACACTTGTGACGCGCGTTCCATGACGAAATGAATTTCGTCACAAATTCGTCACAAATTATAATCTATGACGAATGTGGCATCTTCAGTGACGACACTAGGCCGTCATTACTGTTCACATCCCTAGTAGTGATTTCAAGCTAGTACAACCACAACATACCCTGTAAAAGGTGATATGATGGGCTCACTTAAGATTTCAAGAGACATACAAACTTAGATAGCAGATCACAGTATGTTTCATGTCACACTACTTTCCATGTGCCTTTGTGTTTCACACAAGCTTTACCAACTAATAAATGGTAAATGAGCCCCTCTGTAACACTAAATGAGTTGCTTGAATACTTTTCCATACTAGTGTAATGCAGAAAGGATATTACAAAATCTAACTTTCACCATAGCATCTATCAACACTTGAACAGACAGACTATATGAGTCTACATGTGCAACATGATATTCAAATAACGGTTTTTGCTGCAAAACAAAAAAAACAGTCTTAAAATGACAATATGTAAAAAAACGAAAAGGAAGGTAAATAAAAAAATTGTCATGACAAATATTCAACATTTCAGAAAACAACAAGCATCACATAAAAGAACAATAGCATGCTCAAAACACATAACAACTATGCAACTCTATCGATAAAACATATGCATCACGATTACTCTAGCAAAATGCTATGAATTCCCAAATATATGCAACTCTATCGATAAAACATAAAATTGTAGTAGACAATGCTTCTAAGAATTTAAAATGTATATGGAGTCAAGAGCTTTGAGCACTCACTGGGATGCTCAATCAACTCTAGAACTTGTATTCTGAAACAAATAAAAAAAACTTTCATATTGCAATGTACATGCCAGAATATAATTGCAAACATGAAAAAGGTATCATATTGTTGTAAAATGAAAAAGTAATAGGCAACTAATTATGTCTAAAATTTGGAGCCAAAAAGGTTGATATGGATCATGCACCCCACATGTTTAGTGTATGGAATGCATAGTTAGAGTGTGAGACTACTGATCCACAAGTTTAACAACCTCCAGTCCTCCACTTGATATTCCAAGGTATGAAAATAATTATCTGGCTTTCTATTCATTTGGGTAGAGCTTATCAGAAACCAAGCAGCAACGAGAAACATTCATGATTCATACAATAAAGGAATGGTAGAAGACAAAATAGTGGCAACTACTGCTTACAGATAGAGCACCTTCCTATCATTCTCCTTTACAAAAAGTGCCTGCAAATGGCTACAGAATTGGAGGGGCACTCACCTTGTCTGGAGCTTTGCTACCACAATTAAGATCCTTCCCGTGAGTCAAAGCATCCTGCAAACAAGTCACCAAATGAGTACAGTATGAAGTATGAACACCAAACAACAAACTAATGAAGTGAAAGCAGTGCTCACCTCATTTCCAGGGACACTGTCATGCTCATTCAGGTCACTGCCGTTTGCTCCAACATCATTGTCGGCATCATCCTACAATCACACACAGTTTTATAGTTTCATGGACACTACACCACGCTCTCTAGCAATCGGGGCGGAGGTCGAGGGTGATGGCCCCCATGGCGGTGCCCTCACAGCGTCGCTTCGCCGGGGATGGCGACCTGACCGCCACCGCGCCGCCCCCACCATCGCCGGGGATCTTTGCGCCTGCATCGCGGGGCCCACCTCCTCCTCTTCGTCTCCTTCCTCCTCGTCGAGTGGTTTATTCCTCTCGTGTTGTGCTCGATCCGCTTGGACTTGCGTCTCGCCGACGACTAGAGGAGTGGCCGAGGGAAGGGGCGGTAGGAGGAGCCGAATGGCGGCGGGCTGCCACTGTGCAGGCGGGGCCCGAGAAGCCGAGGCGCCAGTGGGGAGCGACGAAGAGGCGGCAAAGACTCAGAAGCAACGCCGGTGGTCGGAGGCTATGCTTACTGGCACCTGGCGGGCCGAGCGAGGCGGCGCTGGCCAGGAGGTGGGCCGAGAGGAGTCGGCGCAGAGAGAAGTGGCGGCGAGGGAGGAGGAACGCGGCGGCGGCGGCGACGGCGGCGGCGGCGGATTGATATTTGGGAGATGTGGGCGGAGATTCAAGGCGGGCACGGCCCATGAGGCTGATGCAGGGGAGCAGCAGGATGGTGGGATAAATTAGATGTGTCGCTCAAGCTCGGGAACTGGACTTGGGAGTTGGGATGCCCGAGGGGTGACCGCCAACTGGGCTCTCTCGGATAGTCTCTGGATAGCTCCTTTTTTTTCCAGATAGCTCTGAATTTATCGGGTATCTCCTTTTTCCGAATCCGTATCCGGATCCTTAACCGGCAAAAAAAAACCAGATATCCGAAAATTTGCTCCGAATAGTATCCAAATTTATTCAGTCGATCGGGAACTATCCGCTCCGTTTGCACCCTTAACCATGAGGTGGTCGTAGGAAATCTTACGACCACTAAGTAATCGTAGGAGTACATACGACCATATCAAATGGTCATAGAATGGTTTACGACCACTCAATTAATTTTTTCCTTATGAATGATACGGGGTATACTTACGAATAACATAAAGATATTGCTATCTATAATAACAATTACAGATAAACAGTTTAATTAATTGAGGATTATTAGATCCTCATCACATGTTGTATTAAAAAAAGAAAATAAATAAATAATCCTCCTTTCTCCCTCACCGCATCCTCCATCGCATCATCTTCCTTCCCATCCCCTTCCTCTCTCTCCTAAAGTCCTGATTCCCTCCACCACCAACGCTCTTGGCCGGTTCACCCAATCCCCTCCCTTCCCTTCCCCCTCCATTGCCGCCAACAGCCGAGGTCCAGGCGATCACCACGAGCTTGAGGCTATGGCGGCGAGTGGCAGCGAGTGGCGACGATGCTGGAAGAACGACGCAGGGGCGACAAGGTCAAGCGAAGGCGATGGCTTCCTTCAACGTCCGATGGCGGTACGGCTACCTTGATCCGGCGACGATGAGTTCCAAGCGGTGATGTCCTTGATCTGGAGATGGCGCCGTGGCTACCTCGATCCGATGGCACAGCGGCAATGTAAAAATTTCCCTAGGGGAGCAAGATCTAATCCACCATTGGCTGATACAGGATCGTTGTTCATCTTTTTTTTTAAAAAAAAAACGTTTATTGTATTGTCTTAGATTTTTTTGAGAAAGGTCATCTGGCTTGTATTAAAAGTCACTTCCGAAATAAATGGTTAGGCATTCTTGGCGATGCAATCGCAGGTTTCGGTTTGGATTTCACGTAGGTACCCAACTTTTATAATAAAGACTCTAGATGAACAACTTGTTATTGCTGTGCCCTTGAGTCAACGAACGTGCTGAAATTTTTTATCTTCCACACCCAAGACTCTAGATCTTACAATGTCAACATGATTGCCAACGATTACGGAAGCGGGAAGTAGATTGTCGAGGATCTCATGAATTTGTAAGACCTGTCTTGGTAGTGATGTTGTCCGTCGGAAGAAAATCAGAAGAGATTTATTTACAACCAACTCTGTCCAGTGTCGATCTTCAGCGTAGGGGCCGTCATCATCGTCCGGATGAGTCGGTCCAAAATTAAACCCATTACAGGTAAAAGGAAATCCAACGACGAACACGCCAGAGAAAAAAAAACTGAAATTAACACTACTTTTGAAAATCAACGGATCCTCAGCTACTCAATGGCAACGAGAGCGTCGGAGAAGACAGGCCGGCGATGGCACCACGGAGTGGCGGCCGCAACGGAGCTCCTGGCAGCTAGGTTTCCGCGAGACGTCCTTATTGTCTTGTTTTGATGGACAGTCCAAAGTACTTTCTCGCATCAAAAGATGTTTGGGCTACGTTTGGAACCTTGAGGGTGGTGGCATCCCACTGACAGCCGTGCCGTCGGTGGTACTGTAAATGCTTACTTTTCCATCTGCTCACATCGCAAATTAGGCCAAAATGGAAATGGAAGTGCGTGACGTCGTCCCATTGTGCAGCCCGGTGCCACCTTTCTTTATTCTACTGTTACTCTGGTGTGTGGTTTGTTTGGGTTGTTTGGCCTCTTGAGTCGAATAGCATCCACCGACAACTGAAGTCCCAAGAAATGAATGCCGAAGTTGCACTCTGTTCGGAGCAGAAGACCCATCGATCGATTTGTTAATGGGCTCTGGTGAGCACCATGGTTAGTTCGAGATTTGGCTCAGGAGATCTAGCCAAGAACATTCCAACGACTACAACCACAATTTTCTCTCACGAAAAGAGGTAACGAGAAGTTGCAAAATGTTATGTTAATTAGTAATAAGGACCATATATATAGCAGCATTTTAGCCTCCAGATTGCATTCATCAGATCAAAAGCATGGTAATGCTGATAAGATATCATCAACCTCTCATGATCTAGTAGTAACAGGCAGCAACAACAAACAAAAAAACATCTAAGGAAGAAAACAAAATATTTAAGCACACAACTATTTCTTCCAATAAAGAAGCACAAATCTGGCAAGCGCATCAACACGCCATCACTTCACGGTCACGCCAATGGATCAACACCCAAAAAAAGAAAGGAAAGGAAAAGAAAGATGCTACGCCAATCTGGAAGCCACGGCCACAACCGCCAACGCCGCTGGAAACCACCGGACACACGGCGCGCCGGCCGCCGCGCTCTTCTTGGAGTCCTTCTGGTCAGCCGGAGGAGAATCGGCTGTGGCAGGCCCGGGAGAGTCCGCCACGGCGGGCGTCGGGTGTCGCGAGGCCTTGCCGGCCTTGCCAGCCTTGGGCGCGTCCGCCGCCGGAGCAGGCGCGGGCGCCGGCGTCGGCGACGGCTCGGGCTTGAAGAGCTCCACCGGCTCGACCACCGCGTCGACGGCGAAGATGGCGATGGGGTCCTTGTCCAGCACCGTGGACTTGACCCGCGCGGCGGCGTCGGAGGCGGCGGTCTTGATGGTGACGACGTCCCCCTCGCTCTGCACCGTGAAGTTGTAGTTCTTGGCGGAGCCGTCGGTGGCGAGGGTGTTCATGACGCCGTTGTTGGACTTGAGGCTCCCCAGCGAGAAGTACACCGGCACGGCGTGGAACAGCAGCAGCGACGCCTTGCCATCGGCGGTGAGGTTCTTGTACTTGGGCATGAACGCCTTGACGGCGTCGTCGGAGGGGCAGAACACAGTCATGCCGCCGTCCACGGCCGACTGGTACGTGGACGCCGCGTCGGGCGAGGCCGTTATCAGGTCAGCGAAGTCCTTGCACCCGCCCTTCGCCATCGCTGCCGTGACGTTGGGCGGCGCCGGCGGAGCCGCCGGCGCTTGCGCCGCCGGGGTCTTCCTCCCCGCCGCCCCCGCGGCGGCCGCGAGGGGGAGGACGAGGAGGAGGAGGGCGGCGGCGAGTTGGAGGCAGCGCATTGTTCGGCGAGGGGTGCAGTGGTGCGCGTGCGCGTGGGAGTGAGGGGAGTGGGCGCAGTATGGAGATTGCCGTGCACCTAGCTGGATATGTAAGCGTGACTCCCCTGGGGTTTATGGCGATGGCTATGCCTGCCGTTTTCCATCTGCTTGTTTTTTCTCCGTGGAGTGACTAGCCTTTTCCTCATCTTTTCTTTTCTTCTCCCGCTCTTTATTTGGACCTTCTGGTGTTTGATGTGGCAGTGATGGCAACATACGTTGTATTTTATTGTAGAAGAAGTGTGCATTAGCATCAGCATGCATGTACTTATCGTGTACCCCATGCATAGTTTGTTCGTTTCTTCACCCTGGCAGTCAGCTGACCAGCTCAGTCTACACTGAAAAAAAAGAGAAGAAAACGAAGCAAAAAAAAACAAACAAATTACGGACTAGTATAGGCATTCGGCAACTTGCTGTTCTTTCCGAGCACGCGAAGGCCAATCGATCGAGAAGAATCATGGCCGGGGGCGTGGCTAATGGGCAGGAACAGCGGGCGGCGGGCCCAGCAGCAAGCGGAACAAAATTCGCACGGCTACTAATTGTGTCCTACTCCAATCCACAATAATCATGAAATGGTTATACGGATTTCATAGCCTGTCTAATCCATCTGCGCTAATGATTTGCTCTGGGACAAAAGGAAGCTGGGCGCAGTGTGGGCAAACAGTTACTCCTGCTTCAGATCTTACTGCACTAGCAGAAGTACTAGCAGTATTACGCGCACGGCTTTGGCTTCGGTTTTTTTTTTTTGGCCGGAAGCCGTTTTAACCGGGCAACTTTTTTCACCGGTTTATCTCGAAGTCGGAAGCCTCGTATAATGTTAAAAGCCGCCGCGGGGCAGTTTTCTACAGCAGCTTCCTGCAACGCCCGTTCAGCATTTACCCCTCAAGTTCAAACTTATTTACCTGCTTCTGCTTTTGCCATCAGACAAAACCCTCACCCTCACCCCGACCCAAACCCTAACCCTCTTCCTCCCGACCCGTCGCCCCTGGCCTTCCTCTTCCTCCCGCGACGCACCTCTCTCTCTTCCTCCCGACCTACCACCCCTCACTCTTCCTCCCACGCGGCACCATCTCGTCCTCCCACGCCGGCCCCCTCCTCCTCCAACGCCAACGCCACCCTCCTCCTCCTCTTCTCTCGCCACCCCCCTCCTCCTTCCTAGCCACATAGCGCCACCCCCCCATGGCCGCCTCCTGTAAATTCTTGTGGTGATTTGTCATGTAAAATTGATGGTCTTGCAATTAACTCAATGAAATTACTGTATTGACTATTGATTAAAGGCATCTACCGGGGTCGAATCAACGCAAGAAATTACAATGGGGTCGAATGCTCTGGTGATGCCTAGCATATTGTTTTTGTTTCCAAGTATAGTTTGTTATTATAAGTGAGCACTGGGAGCATTGACACCATGTTTTGTCTTCCTGTTTATTGTATTAGTAATGGTGTAGTTTACCCTTTTCTCGCGTCTGGATATGCGTATTGACACCATTTTTTGTAGTGTATGTTTGGATCATTGCCACATTTTGCGACGAAGCGTGGTTGTTCATCTCTTTTGTTATTGTTTGGTTCATGGTCAAAAAGTATATGAGGAAGTGTTGCAGCCATGGTGAATGCTGGCAGAGCGTGACCACAAACTAAACAGAAATCATTATTTTGGAAGATATTCTAGCTTGCAATCATTTAATACTCCTTTTCACAATTGTTTGATTGTCTTTAATTACGTTAATTGCATTGATTGTCGTTAATGGCGGTATATTGCGTTAATTGGGATATGTTGTCGTTAATCATCGTTACATACAATCAATTGCGGTAGTCATCGTTTATTACAATCAATTGTGTTAATCATCGTTAATTGCAGTAGTTGACATCAATTGTATTAATTGTCGTCAATTGCGTTTAGCGTCGTTAATTATCGTCAATTGTCGTTAGTTCTCGTTAAATACTGTTAAACGGCATCAAACAAGCTACTATCCTCAGGGGCATTTCAGACATTTTTCATCTCGAAAACTGCAGCCAGTCTACCTAAAAGCCAGACAGCCAAATACTAAACATCTTTAGCTCAGCCGCAATTCAGACCTGCAGCCCAGCCGAAAATCGCTTTTCAGGAAAGACACCGCCATACCAAACAGCCCTACATTACTCCAGTGTAGTAGTAGCTTCATACTGATGGACTAGCACTGCTGGTAAGGTCATGTACAATGAGCTTACATCAGCTGTCTATAGCCTCTGCCACGTAGGATTTAAGCTGATATGGATGAAAGAGAATAAAGAAAGAGAAATGAGCTGTCTACAATCTTGTAGCCCATTGTATTACCAGAACCAAAGAAAACATTAAAAGATTGTGTATTGTCTACAATCATGTAACCGACTGTATCACCATAACTCATTGTATAAACTGTCTTTAATACTGTTTACAGGTAACATAAAAAGTTGATATAGATAGCAACTGTCCGTACTATTGTATATACCCTAACTGTGCTTTAGTATACATGAGGCTTTAACTGTGGAGCTGCTTTTATTAAGGCAGCGTAGTGTGGAGGAGAGGCTGGAAAAACGAACACCGAGGCATCGTATTTCCGGGGTCAAAAGGGAAGGGGAAATGTCATATATCTGTCTGTAGATCCGGTCCATCTTGTGAGCAAGCTTTCTCAGCTGCCATGAGCTGCCAGTCTGCCACGGACGCAGTTCCCGACTGCCACCGAATTTCGGTTCGAGTAGTGGTGCGTGCATCTTCCATTTTTCGTTACGGAAGATTAGCTTCGCTTCGTGCATGCGAATGCAACATCTTGGTCTGCGACGAGAGTTTCACGGAAGTGCTTGTGAACAAACGTTGTGGTAGGATCATGCAACCATTCTGAATTTTTTTTTATTAATTGATCTTTTTTTAATTTTATTTTAAAGTTAACCTCACAAACTTTATTTCCAATTCTCACTCCTTTGGTCACGTCATCACTTGTGACGTGACAAAACAACGCTGTCACGTTAGTCCGTATCTGTGTAAGCCCCTGTCACGCCACCACCCGTAGGTGATAGTGTTGTTTGGTCACACCACGACCGGTAGCGTAACAAAAAGTGTTATTTAGCAGACTTATCCTATAGCTTGACAGCGTTATTTTGTCACGCCACGGATAGTGGCGTGATCAAAGATGTCAGAATTGGAAATAAAGTGCGTCGGAAGTTAACTTTAAAATAAAATTTTAAAAAAAGATTAATTAATAAAAAAGGTTCACCTAGTATCAGAATCATATTTTTTTTTTGAGATAATCACATAAAATAGTGGTCAAAATTATTTTCATTTTCATGATTTTTTAGGTAAGATCCGGCCCATGTCATGATCCTATGAACAAATCCTACGGTTCCGTTGTTACTTGTTACCAACAGGAAAAGCATAAACGTTAACTTTGTGTACGCGTACTTTTACTGGAGAATACGTACATATATACTACTACGTTTAACGACTAGTCTATAGACCGGGTCCATCAGTCGACCAAAGCATGGGCAGTGGACGGTGCACGTGCCGGTGTCGCCTTCCACCCGATCCGCAGTAAAGCGGGCTGAACCGCTAAAAGCCAAAAAAAAAGCTCCGAATCCGATGCTAACCTCGGTGTACGGCACGGCGGAGCCAGTTCTACGTAATCTTTAACGATTATTAGCGGTCCGATCCCTCATCCGACGGCCGTACCGGCCTCGAGGAGCACGAAACACGTGAGGGGCAGTTTGGTACAGTTCACCGGGTCGGAAGGTTCCACCCTGGCCCACCGCTTGCCGCGAGTCGGGAGGCCTGTGTACGGTGGCCGGCTGCCTGTCAAAGCCACAAGGCAAGAAATGCTAACTCCACGAGCAAGCAAAGCAAAGGACGGTAAATCTAAGAAAAAACAAAACAAAGGGTGGTAAATCTGGGTACTACTGTTGCCAACATTTGCGTCCGAAACTTTTAGATGATTTTTTATAATAACTAGTTGAATGTCCGTGTAACGCCCTAAAAATCTTAACTTTGAGAAAGTATAATGAAAATAAATAGAAAATAATTAGAATTTTTTAAAAAAGATATTTATAAAATAAATAGCCGTCCCAAAAAATTATAAAAATAGGTCTCTGTCGCGGTTTGATGCCTACCGTCACTGCACCTCTTCCCTTCGTCGCCACCGGTGACAGAATCAATAGTCTTCCTGTCGCCAGTTGAACTGGCAACAGGTAGCTATTGCCAGTTGAATTAGCGATAGCTTCCTATCACCAGTTCAATTGGCGACAGGATGCCATCTATAAAAGCCCCAAAAAATTCCTCCAAAACTCATTTTAATTCTAGAAAAAAAAACAACAAAGAGGAGGAGAAGAAGAGGAAAAAGGTAGCGAAGCTCTGCTAGTTCATCGCGGAGGAGAGAGATTGATAGAGCATCAGATCCGATGGGCCGACCATCTTACAGGTACTTTTTTTTTGCAACCTTGTACATTATATCAAATTATGTAGAATTAAGTACATCATTTGAGCTGTTGCAAGTATCGGACGACGCGTTCTTTACATCTGACACTGGAAGGTTCGGTGATGGATCTTTCTAGATCTTATTCTTGTCGGGTGCCTGAGGGTTTGGATGGGCATGTCGTTGAACTTTTACATCTAAGTTAATATATTTTCGCTGTTACTTCTGATACTTGAGCTCTTATTTGGCCGGTCGGCCCTTCTGATGCAAACTTTATAATCGTTTAAGTTATGTATCATATTTGTTTCATGTTGTATGTATGTATGTATGGATGGATGGATGGATATGTATGTTAATATTGTGAATGTGTGTACTAGTTACTGATTATGGGACTAGTACAGTACACACGAGGATTTCGAATATTTAAAGCCAGGGATCCGACAGTCCGTACGTTATTACATAGAAGAAAACATATTACCTGGCATGCCGAGCCACCGTTGACGGGCTTAGCCAGTGCCACGCCATCGACTCTTGTGCGGATGTTAGGTCGAGGTTTGCTTCAGCCTGTTTCACGCTTCCACCGCCGTGCTTGGCATATGCATATGACCAAGCTTCCATGTGGCTCACCTAGCGTCTCCACCGCGGTGCTTGCGCTGCACTCCATCTCACTTCAATGAACACCAAACCTATGGCCCTATCGACCAAATGTCCACAATCACCAGCCTTGGCTTTCCAAAAACAAACAAAACAGGATGATGGTAGTCTAGCCACGTGACGGTAGGTTGTCATGAATTGTGATGAGATCAAATGTTTATGTCGGAATGAAACACGCGCAACAGATAAGATAGCATCTGCAATCAATAAACAAATTACACTTCCAAAGCATTCCACCACCACGGACAGCCTAACATCGTGGGTGTCTTTTGGAACACACTGAGCATGCGGGACAAGTTGGAGAAGATGTGTGTCATGCTGCTCCAGGGGGGCACCGCCCGGGTAGCACTGGTCGGCTGACGCCGACGTCAAGCACACGCACAACAGCGAGGGGAGCAAGGCCGGGGTGCTTGTTGTGTGTGTCACCGTGTGTTCACGGATACACGGTTCCTTCTCACTCGAGACACAAGGTAAACCACTCAGTCTTAGCCCAAGCGTCATGGCTTCTGCTTCTCTATTCCATTTTTACCTAGATGTGTTCAACTCCAGCTAGATGCTCGTGGAGTTGGATCCCGTGCCGTCGACACTCCCACACATCCATCCTGTCGCTCTGCAACATCCGCCTACTGTGCTGCCTTGGCCAGAGCTCCAGCTACTCTAGGGCTCCATGACGGTACCTTTCACTACCACAATCGCCTTCTCCTCCACCACCACCCCTCATGATTCTG